>JAUIMM010000200.1:52660000-53280000 GCA_031769625.1 Taudactylus pleione | reverse complement strand
CTCAGTGAGAACTGCATTAGGTCTAGTAAAGGCAAAAAAAAGGTTCCGTTATCTAATGTGTTACCGCTGGGATGACTTTAAGTGTTGGTTACTTTGGGGGGTTTTTTACAACTACATACTTAGTTTGCAATATGGTATATTTTACATGGTATTTTCATACAAGAATAGATTAGATAAGTATGTAATACGCCCCAGAAATTGTCGAGACACGTCTGCGCTTTTAGCCAACTCTCCCCGTTGTCTCCCCCAAACACTCGCTGCCTGTCACTCACACTGTGAATAAATACTCTCAGCATGTAACTATTGTAATGTATCTTGCACAGTGTAACTCAGGCACATGCGCAGTGGCAAAAAAAAGCTCCATTTGCAAAAATAAAATCGGTATACAGTAGCATATAATTCTGCATAAGGCCCTAAAAGGGGGTATCCACTATAAGACATGAAAGTCTGAACGGCCAGCTTTCAGGTCGCTGAAGTGCGGTGCCCCCACTGAACGGCGTTCACTGAACGTCATTCAGTGAGGAGCCCGACCTCCTATCCCTGAACATGCCAAACTTGACGAGTGTCGTCAGGTTGACAGGCATGTTCAGTAGACAGTCGGGGACGGCAAGGACCCAGTGTGCATGCGCATCGCTGGTCCTTGCCGGCTATCCATTGCCCGACTTTGTGAACAATGCGACCAAAACCTCCTGGGTTTGGTCCGATTGTTCACAAAGTCGGGTAATGGATAGGCCCCTTAAGACTTAACAGCAGAAAATTTTTTTTTTCTTAAAGTGCAGTTTATGCAGCATTAATATATGCAGCATGACAACAAATCAACTGTCTTACCCCCTACATGTTCAGTGTAGCTTTAGTAAATGATTTTGCTATTAAAATTGGGTAGTTAATTTTTACTGTTTTATTACTACTAGTACTATAATAGTCAGTCACGGTCCACCATGCTGCAACCAATAGCCCCATGTCTACAGTTTTAGTGTATGAACCTAGAGATATCTTATCATGCTCATATAAAATCATAGGAAAGCTACATCCACAGTGAATCAAAACTATCAAAAATAAAATTAAAATTTTGTAAGTCATTCATACAGTGCCCTATATTTAAAAGCATAACATGTAAAAATAAAACATATTTGTTTTAATATTAGTGTCTCTTTATATGTCATTTCTAAATAACTATTATCAATAAATCATACATAAATGGGTATCCAAAAATTCATATACAGTGCAAAGTACTAAATAGCAATTTAAGTGTCATATAGCAGCGCTGCGTATGTAATGTTCAATATAAATAAAATCCAACCACTTCAATGAAACACAATCTTCCTGTAAAAAATTCAAGAATATTATTCTTTAAGTCAGTAAAAAAATATATATAAGGTTTTCCAAAAAAATATTATTTTTAAGCCAAAAGATGTTTGTTGATAATATTAGCAGAAAAACAAAGTCTAAAGGATGCTGTTGTATCCATAAAAACGATCTTTAATTAAAACAAAATTCCAAGACAAAAAAGGAAAAATAATGCAAAAAGTTCAATCTCCTTAAAAAGGAACTTCTATATACTCCCACGATGTACAGTCTGTGCATGCAAAAATAGATGGGCTTTTTTTCCTGTGTCCTAGTTTAGGCTACAGTAGGGAAGTTTGTTGTTTAGTGTCTGGACTTACTCCATATTTTAGGCCCAGCAATGCGCCTCCTGGAGCCGCAGTCTGTGGCAGGGGTGGCACCCCGGGAATATCACTCTGAGTGTTTGAAGGCAGGCTTACCGGAGGACTCACAAACTATGTATGGTGAAAGTCCGGCAGCAGTGAACCAGGTACAGTGCATGACTACACGCCGGAAGGGGCCTGTGAAGCACACCGATGATACGCACTGGTAAAGGGAGCTGCCTTTGGCATCTGGCTGGTTTACATCTTGTGGTGAACCCTCTGTATTCACTCTGGTGAAGTCTTCTCTTGATTGTTGACTTTGACACATATATACCTACCACCTGGAGAGTGTTCTTGATTTGGCCAACTGTTGTGAAGGGGTTTTTCTTCACCAGGGAAATAATTCTTCTGTCATCCATCACAGTTGTTTTCCGTGGTCTACCAGGTCTTTTGGTGTTGCTGAGCTCTCCGATGCGTTCTTTCTTTTTAAGAATGTTCCAAACAGTTGATTTGGCCACACCAAATGTTTTTGCTATCTCTCTGATGGGTTTGTTTTGATTTTTCAGCCTAATGATGGCTTGCTTCACTGATAGTGACAGCTCTTTGGATCTCATATTGAGAGTCGACAGCAACTGATTCCAAATGCAAATGTCACACCTAGAATCAACTCCAGACCTTTTACCTGCTTAATTGATAATGAAATAACGAGGGAATAGCCCACACCTGTCCATGAAATAGCTTTTGAGTTGATAGTCCCATTACTTTTGGGCCCTTAAAAAGTGGGAGGCGGGGGGGGCGTGGCTACGCGGAGCATGTAAGAGCACGCAGCTTGGTGCGCACTCCTGCCACACTTATCCGGACTGCATATCCTGCTTGCTCCCCCAGGATTTCGCTAAGATGCCTCCCTGGCTGAAGCTGCAGTGGATGTGGTGCGCTGCCTGTCTGCTGCTCCGGTGGCTATTATACCCGGCAGTCTGTGTCCGAGTGTGGAGGGGCCTGGTCACGTGTCCCGCTGGCGCCATCTTCCCTGCGAGCGCAGTGTCCCGGCGGCTGTCTAACTCACTCAGTGGCACTTCACATCGGAGGCTGCCGGTGGAGCAGCAGTGTATATAGAAGGTATCCCTGCAGTGGCTGCTAGTGTGTGTGGCTCCCCCGTGCCCTTCTTAATGGATTTGGTGCTGTTATCATTGTGCAGTGCTGATCACACCCTCACAGCACTACACAGGCTGAGTTAATTCACTCTTCACCATATCCCCTGTCATTTGCTGCTATTATTACAACTTTCCTATGTGTCACATACTATAAAGGAGTGGCAGTCTATACATTCTCATACACAGCACTATTGTCTGTATTATACAGTAATATACATCCAGACTCTCTCCTGGGAATATATTCTTATGATGGGGAAGAATTCCACGGCTGCGGCGAAGCTGGAAAATTTCTCCAGGGTACCCCCTGCTCAATCCACTTCTACTGCACGGGGTGATAACTCCCCACCTACATCTCCAGCAGAGTCTACAGCATCGGCTGAGCCATCAGACGCCGCGCTGCAACGTGTTCTCGAGGCAGTGACAGCCTGTGAGACTAGGCTGTCAGAAAAAATTGGAAAAGTGCAGTCGGATCTCTCAATTATTCACCATGACCTGCAGTGCGTGCATGAGAGAGTTGGCGAGGTGGAAACTCGCACTTCTACCCTGGAAGATAAGATATCACCTTTAAGTGTCCGAGTTAATTCTATGGATTTGCAGCTCCTTTCTATACATAGGAAAATGTCTGACATGGAGGGACGCCTAAGGCGTAATAATATTCGCTTTGTGGGGTTACCAGAGAAGGAGGAGGGTCCCAATCCGGGAAAAATTTTGGAAAAATGGCTGTCAGATACGTTTGGTTCTACTTCCTTCTCATCATATTTCACAGTTGAGAGAGCTCACAGGGTACCCTTTAGACCCTTGCCGCCTGGGGCGCCGCCGCGTACTCTAATTGCAAAGTTCCTGCACTATCGTGACCGTGACTCTGTTCTTAGATTGGCCCGCACTAATGGTCCCTTACAATGGAACGGCACTCGTGTCTCAGTGTTCCCGGATTTCGCCATGGAAATACAAAAGGACAGGGCCCAATTTATCCCAATTAAAAGACGTCTTCGTGACCTTAACATTTCCTACGCCATGATATACCCATCTAAACTTCGTGTAGTGGCTGATGGTGAAACCAAATTCTTCATGATGCCGAGGGAGGCGGCGCTGTGGCTGGACCGCCGCAGACCCGCCAGAGAAGCGTTGGCTAATGAATGATTTTATGTTAATTTGTGTTACATTAATCATTTGTCATTGCACGCCCATTGTCCATTTATGTTATGATATACACAGTTCGTGGATTCATGCTCCATTTTATATGTATAGACGCAATATGTATATGGACGGGTCTTCTGGTAATCGCAGCATATACTTGCGATCCTAATTCCGTCATCCAGTGTTATATATTGTCCGGGTGGGTTAGCCATTTTGACCGTCTTTTTTGTGCCATAATTTACAATCTTTTAATGGTGGAGTAATATGTGTGGCTCGGCTAGATTGGTATCGAACAATTCTATACTGCAATTTTCAAGATGTGTGTTTTTCCCCGGGGGACAACTCTGTGCAAGGAGGCCTCCATGTGCTTTGTTCTATTGCCATTATATATTTTGCTTCTTGTTTCTTACTTTGTGTTATTATTTAGGTGATATTTCTTTAATTGTATTGCCTAGTTTAGTTTAATAGTGTGGGTTAGGGAGTTCTGGTACAAGGTATGCCTAAGTTGGGTCTGGTGTACAGGGTGGGGGGCGTGTTAGGCCCATATTAGTTGGTATGGGAGTTTCTACTAGGTCCTTGTGTGTAATGGTTTTCTTCTGCTATGTGTGGTACCACCTCAACCTTCTCCGTATGTTGCCAAAGCTGATTGAATATTTTAAAGAACATGTCAAATGACGGATTCACAAAAGGTTAAAATTCTCACTTGGAACGTGAGGGGTTTAAATGACAAAGTCCAGAGATCATTGGTGTTTCGACAGGTGAAACAGTATGCTTCAGATATAATTTGTTTGTTGGAAACTCACTTAGTTGGGGGGAAATTGTTGTCTTTGAAAAAACCGTGGATAGGCTGGACATATCATTCTACTCACACTTCTGCATCCAGGGGCGTGTCTATATTAGTGCGTAAAACTGTCCAGTTCTCCATGGAACAGGTGCAGTGTGATGCCTGGGGTAGATATGTGTTCCTAAAATGTAAAATTAGCTCTATGTCTGTACTGTTGTTGGCAATATACATCCCTCCACCATACTCGCATGAAGTTCTAAAAAAGGTGGCTGAATTTATGGCCATATTCCCGGACACACCTGCTCTGTGTCTGGGTGATTTTAATAATATACTAGACCCATTGTTAGATAGGCATAGCAGGTCTGCTCCAGATATACGGGGGAGGGGTGCTGGGTTTTCAAGTATGGTCCGGGGAATGGGCTTGGTAGATGCCTGGAGAACGAGATATCCTAAAGTGAAACAGTACTCGTGCTTCTCGTATATGCATTCATCGTTCTCCAGGATAGATATGGCATTGGTTACAACAGGTTTATTGCCAAGGCTACATAAGATTCTATATGAAACTAGGGGTATATCTGATCATTCCCCATTGACAATTAGTTTGGATATGGAGGGTCTTCGGGGTCAGCAATTCTGGAAATTTAACCAGTTCTGGCTGTCACGTATGGGAACTGGAGCAGAGTTGGAGGCCGCTTGGAAAGAATTTTTTCTATTAAATAGCGGTACTGTATCAGTTGATGTCCTTTGGGATACATTCAAGTCATTTCTAAGGGGTTCTTTAATTCAGAGAGTTGCTAATTTAAAGTCTTGTTATAAAAAAACAGAACTGGATCTGGAAGCTTCCTGCAAATCATTAGAATTAGCCTATATATCTGATGAATCAGAAACAAATAAAAAAGCATGGTGTGATGCCCAAAAACTTTGGAAGGATTGCTTAATGGACAAGGCCCAATATAAGATTTTATTTAACTCGCATGTACAATATGCAACGGGAGATAGACCTGGCTCGTATTTGGCTAGCCTGGCTCGATTAGAACAGAAGTCATCTAATGCTGTGGTTGAATTAGTTGGTTCAGATAACGTTACTTATGTGCGCACCCCAGAAATAGCGGAGGAATTTGTAAGGTTCTATCAACAACTATACAAATCTTGGTTAGTATATACTCAATCAGAAGTGCATGAATTCCTGTCTGATATTCCATTGCCGACACTTTCTCCAGAGGCGAGGGATTTTTTGGACTCTCCCCTGACACTGGAGGAAATTGAGGTGGCATTAAACTCATTTCCCAGTGGTAAGGCCCCAGGTTTAGATGGGATCCCCCTCGAGGTGTACAAAAAACACAATAAAATACTTGTACCTCATTTATTTGAGACCTTTAATCAAATGTATATAAACAATACATTACCTAAATCAATGTCCGAGGCATTAATAATTGTCTTACCCAAACCAGACAAGGATCCTACCAGACCCGATTCCTATAGACCTATATCACTCCTTCCAACAGATGTAAAAATCTTAGCGAAAGTATTGGCCTCTAGGATTAATCAAGTTATAACCCAGCTGATTCATTCTGATCAGACGGGCTTTATGCCTGGTAAGTCTACGGCAGTCAATCTACGCCGTTTATTTACACATTTACAATTAAAAAGGGCAGATGCACAAACCTCTGTTATTGTCTCATTGGATGCAGCCAAGGCGTTCGATTCGGTCGAGTGGTTGTTTTTGTGGGAAACTATGGAACGCTTTGGTATTGGCCCAGGCTATATTAAGTGGGTAAAACTTTTATATATGGACCCTGTAGCAAGGGTGTCGGTAAACGGCTTCACTTCTATGGCATTTCCACTTTATTGGGCAACAAGACAGGGTTGCCCTCTGTCATCCATTTTATTTGCTATGGCTATGGAGCCTTTGGCTTGCATGATTAGAGGTCATTCAAACATTTACGGGTTTCAGTTGGGCCCTAGGGTAGATAAAATTGCATTGTACGCGGACGACATACTACTCTTTATTTCGCGGTATGAGATCTCTATGCCCAAAGTCCTTGAAATTATAGACTTATTTGGGAAATACTCAGGATTACTAATTAATTGGGACAAATCTTGTATCCTTCCTTTCAGGGGAACCTGCCCCAAAGACCCTATTATAGATCTTCCCCTGAAGTGGGTGGACTCATTTAAATACTTGGGAATTTGGATTTCTAATACACCGCATAAATATTTATCTTTGAACGTACAACCGCAGATTGAATACCTCAAGTCCCGCGTCCCGATATGGGGTAAATTGCCATTAACTCTAACGGGCAGAGTAAATATAGTCAAAATGGTCCTCCAACCTAAAATCCTATACATTTTTAACCACTCTCCAGTATATATTCCTCAGAAATTTTTCAAACAGATTGATGGTCTATTGTCCTCACTACTTTGGGTCAATAAGAGAGTTAGGATAAAATTAGACACTCTGACCAGACCTCGTGAGTGTGGTGGTCTGGCGTTACCCCTTTTTAAATTATACTACTACGCTGCACAACTGTCACATATATGTTAAATGATAAAAGTACTGAATCCCTACCTGCCCTTGTATTGGCACAGTCCAAAACAGGATTAACACCATTAAGCCTACTACTGAGTGATAACATACATATAGTTAATATCTCTTTAGTTAGGCAGGCCATTACTATTTGGAGACTTGCTTCACGTATAGTGCAAGCAGAAGGCATAGATCCAGATACCCCGCTGGCTCATGCTAAGTGCCTCAAGGAACTTTATGCCATCCAGGTCGGAGAGGCTTGGGGTCAGTGGAAAGTAGTATCTCTGGGACAGTTATTTCAGGTGGGTGTCTTAAAATCTTTTTTCTTTCGTTATCTACAGCTCAGGCATGCTATTAATGCCCAATTCTCTGAGGTTCCTTTATCCTTACAGGAATCTCCTATTAACACTCTGTTACTGTCGGTCAGTTCTAGTCGCTTGATATCCGTGATTTATAACAACCTACTGAACAGGCATCATAAGTCTGATTTGGTATGCATAAAACAACAATGGGATAACGACATTGGGATACTGTCGGAGGATGATTGGAGCGTAGCCCTTGCCAGTCCTCGCCTTGCCACTATGTCTGTGAGGTATCAGCAGATACAATATTTTATACTACATAGGGTATATATGACGCCTGTCCGGTTGTTGAGAATTGGGGGTAGAACGGACTCAAAATGTCCCAAATGCAACTCCTCCGATGGTACCTTCTGGCATTTGTTATGGCTATGTCCTATAGTGAATTCGTTTTGGCAGAGGGTGATCAGGATTATTGTCTCTACAGGTGTGCCTCAGGACATTCTTACCCCTGCGGCATGTGTTCTGGCTGTTATAGATGCAGACATTATTGACAAGCCTGTTATGCGATACACTAATAACCTTTGCACGCTTGCTAAAGTATGTATAGCAAGAGAATGGATGGCTTCCTCTGGGCCTAGCCTCGATGCCTGGATATCTCTGGTTGGAGCTGTTGCCGCACATGAAAAATATGTATACACTGCTAGGGGTATATGAAATACTATAGGGTATGGGATAGATGGTTGGATTCTCCATTTGGCCGATCGAGTGGGGTATCTCCCTGCCCATATATTGGATAGCTCCAAGTACATTGATAGCTGTCCAGTACCTTAAATGCAGAGTTGTATGTGTAGTCATTTCTTTATGTGTTCCAGACAGTGAATTTGGTTCCTGTTATTTTCACACGCGGTGGAATGAGTTGCATGATGCTACTTGTATAGACAGAATAGTAACCACACATGTATTTAATTTTGTTTAATAGCAATAGTGTAATGTTTACAATTGCTTTATTGTTGTATTGTTGTAACTTTTCATGTACAAAAAGAAAAAAAAATACAATAAAAATTTATTGGATTTAAAAAGTGGGAGGCACATATAGAAACCGATGTAATTCCTACACCGTTCACCTGATTTGGATGTAATTACCCTCAAATTAAATCTGAAAGTCTGCAGTTAAAACACATCTTGTTTGTTTCATTTCAAAGCCATTGTGGTGGTGAATAGAGGCCAAAATATGAGTATTCTGTCAATGTCCCAATATTTATGCACCTGACTGTATATACACCTTTATCAGCGGCCAAGGTATTGCAGAAAGAGAGCTGCTTGTGGCAAATAAACTTCCAGTGTGATGTACCGGCCGAACACTAATAGCTATCTCCTGAGTAAAGTAGCCAGATCTCTGTATCCCTGTCGGTGACAGAAACGTAACGGGGGCAGCACTGTAAATGATGGTAGTTACTCACATGGTAGTTCACAGGCAAATAGCTGTCTCAGGACCAAGCAGCATTGATGGTAACCGAATAAGTCGGCGTCTTTACAGCTCCGTGGTGTAGGTTAGCCTTCTGCTCCAGAGTGGTTTGTGCCGTGTTAGACAGTCAACTTTGTTTCATTGCACACATGAGGACTTGATTTATGTCCAGCTTTCTTTCCCCCGTTATTTGGGGGAATAGATTTGAATAACCTATTTGGCTCTTTTTTACTATCACTGTGTGATGATTTTGAGACACCCTTGTATCCATTGTAAATATAGCAAAACACACTGTGTACAACTATATTACTTGGCAACAATGTATGCTATCTATTAAACGTTCCAGGGGAATACAGACTTACAATTCCTATATGAGGACTTGATTGGCGCCCGGTCTCTGCCCCGGTGACTTAGGGGAATGGACACTAGCAATACATTTCGCTTTCTTTTTTCTTTTTTATTACCACTCTGTGTGTTGTGACCATGTGATGACTTATTCAATGTACATCCGTATTTCATGTTAATAATACAAATTATGCTATGTATTGTTTGGTTAAAATGTATGGTGTCTGGTAAGTGCTCTAGGGGAATATAAATTAGCACCATCCCTACCGAAACATATGGGATTTGCATACCCATGTACAATCATATGAATATTATATAAATGCCGTTTACATGTGATATGATTATCCCCAGGCACTATTAGACTGACATTACTTATACCTGCATTTAGATCATCTGTTTATATGGCTAGATGAATATGATATACATACTTTAGAAGATAACATAACCAATTTATTCATTAATCAAAGTATGCTGGTGCAATACTTTGTTTGGAATTTATGTCCATTGTTTAATCAAAGCCGACTTCTCATACTGAGTTAGTCCTACATAATGCTCTTAACTATATTACACCAGGACCCCCAATCTCCATCGTGCGCATGCGCATTTGGGAAACATCGACCCGCTTGCGAACGGTCAGCGCTCGCGAGCGGGTCTGAATGAGACCCTAAGTGTATAATAGCAGAGACATAAGTGATCACATTTGATTTGGTTTATTTTGATTTCAGGATCACCACGGGTACAAAACTCCTGTATGATGTGAATAAATAATCTAGAATTTATAGGAGCATGATTACCCAGAATTATTTGAATATTTATTTTGCCGTATCCATTTATTCTATTAAAATGAGGAGATCCGCAGCTTTTTAATAATTACTAATAAAGATTACATTTTATTAAATTTGATTTAAGAGTGCCCCAACAACTAGCCCTTCTTGGCTCATTGTTTTTCGTAAATGTTATATTTTGGGCTTTGGGAGCGCCACCAACAACATGTTATGTCACAATCTCTAAATACAAATTGAAATATGGTTGGTTGTAAATTAATGCCGTAACAATATATGTTCTGTGCGGTACCAACCACCCCCCACCCCACCCCGTTTCTGATAGGTGCAGGTGTCAGGTGCAGCAGCAGTGAGGAGCGCTCTGATTGAAACCTTATGATATCATAGTGCAAAGTACTGCCTACTGTGTATAGGTTAAAAAGCTCAAATGACAAAGCAAGTCATGACAGTTGAGTTAGGTCCTCTGTTCTATATATAATTCCAATCAATATGCAGTCTGTTTACAATATTGCTCTTAACATAGCCTTACATGGGCTGATCTTGCTGCTAAGTCCAAGCACTACATACAGATCCTGTTTGGCCATAGATATTGGTGGGCAAATTGTAAAGATATTTTCATAGAGTGCTCTGGCTATTCATGTGGTTAGAAGATGACAATACACACAGGCTAATAGCAGTAATCTGCTATGCAATTATGGACACTCGCCAATAACAATCTCGCTGATATTTAGTGCATCACTGTTGGACGGGGTCACGGGCAGGTAAATTTGGGTTTCTGCATACTCCACTTTGCCAAAAATCAGTGGTAATATTGTATCTTGATAACATTGCATGGGAGATGTAAACTAATTACTTAGGCTCTGACCTTAACACAGATCCAGAATGCTTCAGATCCAGAGTTCTTCAAAAAGATAATTACAAGATAATCATGAATTGAAATAGGGATTATTGATTCCTGTGGAGAACACATGAACAGCATTTACAGTGTCCTTGTGTAAACTGTTACTGACCATGCATGGTGCTATATTTTCTTGCATTCTTACAAGGTCAGACCATGAAACTCGGCACAGTGGCAGCTGTGATATTAGTGTATGCAGATGTACATATATTAGAGTGAAGGAGATATAGGCCACAATTTAGCGTGCCCAATCTATCTGGATGAATATAATTTACTATTCTCTACCTAGATAGCACAATATTTGTGCTTAACTATTTAAAATCCTTCATATTAAACCTTATATGGCTAATTATTGTGTTTACCTTACTACAAAGGGGTCCAAGAGAAGTGTAACCCTTTTCTAAAAATATTTTGGTTGCCTTGAATATTGTATCAGCCGCTAAAGAATGGTAATTACCAACCTTGTTACAGATTGGGAATATTCCCATTAATATGCAGGACTGTATAGACGGCTGTTTGTGGCCATTATTATTTTTTTTTTCGTTTAATCTCAAACGAATTAAACGAAAAATGCAAAAAAAACTAGGAAAAAGGGTGATTTTGGGGTACTTTGAGGGCACCTTTAAAAATTGAAAAAAAAATGATAAAATAATTATTTTTCAACTAAAAAAAAATATTGTAATTAAATTTGGGGTGCCTAAACTAACGAAAAAGTTGATTTTGGGGTAATTTGAAGACATTTTTTTTTTACCCCAAAAAATGACATGTAATTTTTGGACTAAATAAGCTAATTAGAACCTTCCAATTGCCTAATTGGTCATTAGAGGGGGTGTCCAAGGGGTTCAGCACAGTGTCCCCACATTTTAACCTTAAAATAAAGATTTTCCTTTCCATCTCTCACCCTCAGGGAGGTGACAGTGGAAAGTTGCGAATTCAGTCTGACTGATCAGTGCGAGTTGCTAATTGGATTGCAAAATGAATTCGCTATGTGAATTCGAAGTGAAAATCGAAACTCGCTTCCCGCAATTCGCACCTAATAGGGTTAACCCTTAAGGGTTTTACCACTTGATGGGAGGAGTTGGAATATTAATTTGTACTGTACCATATATTGCACGAGGCACAGCCTTTTGTACCTGCAATATATGTTTTAACAACATTTAGACAACAATAAGAATACACAAAAAGAAGAATTGTGCTTTGAGATATACTTTATTACATTTTTGAGCATCAGAGGAGTAAAAAGTCTTAGGGGAAGAGGACTGGAAAGTAAGGAGATGTAAGCAGTGTGGGCAGCAAGAAAAGAGGAATAAGGAGAAAAAAAATATAATAATTGTCTATTAGGAAAGAGAAAGTTCCGAAAACTGAATCATTGCGCAACCATTACTCTATCAGTCTATACTGTATACTTAAGTCTGATCAAAATGGGACAATCACATCTGTTAGCCTATTTCAAGGCTCTCATTCGTTTTCTAACAATTAGACATTAGAGCTATAAATGGAGCCAGGCCATCTATATAACATATAATAAGTATCTGTAATTTCATATAAATGGTCAGAGATAAAAATGATAAATGGAGTTACCTACACCCTGATAACTGTGCGGTTCCACCAAATATGAATTGGTATGCTTGTTTCTTTATAGCAGCTTCAGCATAGTGAGAATAAGGAGCAGCGAGCATATTACAAAGGGGAAGGACCCTGATTCACAGATGTTCTATTGTACTGTGTCTGACCAGGTTCTCATCCCACTGAGAAAGCTAGAAGTGATCTATACAGTTATGCCTATAGAAGATACATTAAGGATATGGATATTCTAGAAACAGTAAGCAATGGTTGTGAATCACCTAAAAATGATGATTTGAATGCAGTATGGGGCTTAAGAAAATTGTTTTTCCAAGCTTGTATGTATAATATGATGTACTAGATGACATTGCTAAAGCCCTATTTATTAAAGCTAAAATTGATAATGGCAGTGTTAGGTTTTCTTTTGTTTAGCAAATGAAGCCCTTGCAAATATCCGTGTGACCTCTGTAACAAAGTTTCTCTTGTTGAATCCTGGGAGCTAGCTAGGTCACATATGTGCATATCCCCTGAGACTGGCCCAGCAATGCTGTACGTGAAGCCATACTGCTCCAGGCCCGCATCACTCAGCTGCCTCTGTGAGCTTTTATTGATAAATTATTGCAATAGGTGCAAAACACAGAGCTAGAAAATCAGCCCTGTTGCTTATATTTATAAGTATTACAAAGCTGACTAGGATAGGAACAGAAGATAAAAGCCCTTTAAGCAGGATGTAGTGCCCACCACATTCATTGAGGTGTAAATCATGTAATAAGCATTTCAGCCACAGCAGAGTGATTTTGGTATAATATTATCAATAGTAGTTTCCATGGAGATATTCAAATAGTCAGCCACCTGCTGGGTGCCTTCCCGAAGTCTCCAGTTTATGTAGAATCTTCTGTAAGATTGCAAACTGTCCTGTATTGGGAAAGAAGATGGAAGTAATTATAACCAAAGGATTAGATATACTGTAAGGCCCACAACAAACAATTATCGCCCTGCTGGGCCAATCTCCTTCCATTGGCATCTGTACTGCAGTAAGGATTGTCACTCCTTGGGGCTGATTTATATACGGTGCCACTGAACACCACAGCAATTATCAGTTGCGCACAGTTTATTATGATACCCTGAACATCATTACTTTTCCTGCACACCTCTATGGGGTGTAAGGAAAAAGTAGTGATGTTGCTGGCTGCAAAGTACTGTTTCGGAACTAAATCAAGTGGAATTGAACCTTCAACGTTACTACTATCAAATGTCTATATCATAGATAACATGTTGTATGTTGCTGCACTGTACAATATAACGACCAACAGGTACACTACAAATAGAAGATGCAAAAATAAGTGATAGCATGAAAATGTTGCTAATCAGATCAGGTAGTTATATGTAAGCCAGATCATACATAGTACAGGTTAGTACACAAGCAGATACTGTAATCAGGCACAAGGGCAGTAGGACACAGAATTGGAAATACAATATTGGCAAGTATCAATAATGTGGCTGCATGTATCAGGCCTGGTTGGCTTTGATAAGTACTTAGGACCTCATTCAGAGTCGGTCGTTACGGCCGCTCGGTCGTACGCAGCCGATGTTCGCTAAACTGCGCATGCGTAAAATTCGCAATGCGCGTGCGCAAACTAGCTATTACGATCAGAAATTGCTCTCTCCTTGAACTCAGCCAGGTCGTTAGTTTGAGTGACAGGATGAGGCGTTTGTGGGTGGTAACAGGGGAAGGTGCTTGTGAACAGGGGGAGTGGAGATCCGAACGCAGGCGTGCCTAATTATGCAACAGCGTTTTATGGGAGTGCATAATTAACAAAGTAGTGTCATGGCACACGTGACATGGGAGGATTTTACACTGACTTGATCGTAGAGCTTAAGAGAGGGTAAGGTCAACCTTAAGCTCTACGACCTGCTCCGATGGTTCCTGATGGTCTCGATTAATCCTTATATGCCCGGAGATGACGTGTAATGCGAACGAGAAGGGGGCGTATTTTTAGTCTTACGGCCGCATCCTCCCCTTGGTCGTCCAGCTAACGATCCCATCTTAACGACGCAACTTGCGAGTGCATCATTTGCATATCCGGCCCCTTTTCCCTTACGACCGAGCAGCCGCAACGACCGACTCTGAATGAGGTCCTTAGTGCAGCGACCCATGCACAGGAGTCTGTGAAGGCAAATATGGATCAGTGCATTTCTATTTGTTTCTCCATATTTGCCTCCAGGTTTCCTTTGCTTTGCCAGTCACTGAAGGACATGCCTAGTGGAGGAGTCAGGGTGGACATGCCTATGATTATGAGATTAAGCATAACAGTGCTATGGACCGGATTCAGTGAAGTAAGCACTGTGTGCCGTGGCACCCTAGGGTGCCTCAGGTTGGTGGTCCAGCACCAAATCAAATTCTTTATGGTCAATGTAATGTAAATATGTGGGCAAACAGAAGCACAATTATTATTATGAATATTGAACAGGACGGTCACAGCACTGATTGGTAAGGAGTAAGCTGTATAGTTCATTTGCTTTTTGTAAAATATAAGTTATTACTTATGCCCTGGGTCACTCATTTTTTTCAATTTCTGGAAACAAAACAGTTTTTCAGTTAAAGCAAAATTGTATAATTGTATTAAAAATAAAAGTATAAAAATAGTCACCATGTAGTAAAGTGAGTATATACAATATAACCATTTATGAGCGTCCTGGGACTTCTCCTGGCAAAGTGAGGCCTGACTCTTTAGGCTGTTAAGGTGAAGCCACTGCACCTACTGTACAAGGAGAACTTTGGTGTCCAGGAGCACTTGTACCTGTGCCTTTCATCTGCTACTTTCTACCATTACTTTCAGTTGTTAGTGGGCCATTGCGCTGGGCTGAGTAGGTAAATTGCAGGGATAACTCTGGTAGCTGTAATTGAGACAAAAAGGAAGACAAAGCTTTAGATTTGTGCAGGCTGAAAGAGCTTTCATTGCTTATTACAATGAGAGAAAGGAAATCCCCATCTATAGTCAATTTATTTACTAGTGAGTTGTCAGGGGGTTAGGTGCACTTCTCCGGGAGAGGGCCGGCAGTGATAGCTGAATCTCAGAGTGCTGATGCAGGCCTGGTTGTGCTGCTTTCCACACAGGTTGAGTCTCCCATATCCAAATATTCCGAAATACGGAATATTTTTAGCATGACTGAGATAGTGAAACCTTTTATTGTTGATGGTTCAATGTACACAAACTTTGTCTAAGGCACAAATTATTAAAAATATTGTATAAAATGACCTGCAGGCTGTGTGTATAAGGTGTATATAACACATACATGCATTCTGTGTGTATATTGGGGTCCTATTCCCAAGATATCTCATTATTAAATGCAAATATTCCAAAATACAGAATATTCTGTTATTTTATTTTATATATATATATATATATATTTTTTTTTTATTATTATTTTACCATAACTGGTGAAGCCAACTTATCACATCACAGAGTTTTTCAAAAGCACCACCTATGGGTTGTAGTGTCCTATGTGCAGGGCTGTAAGGAGGCCGATGCCGTTGCATAAGGAGGGACGCCGTACTCACCCTCCGCGGCAACCCGTGCATTGACCTGACTCCCATCTCCCGCACTATTTGGGGACATTAGTGCCGTGGGATCTGTTCTGCCACTTGGAGCCTCTCTAGGATGCTCCAAGCAGCAGGCTAGTGGTCCGGAAAAGGAGATCCCATCCTCCCTCCTGCTGGGGTGCTCAGTTATGATGGCTTGAACGCCACTCAGGGGGCAGGTGCAGCATAGGACACAGCGGGGCGCTGTTACGGGGCTGCCTGTGCGTTCTCTCAAACTGTGGGCCTGATTCAGGGATGGATGCATGAGCAGAGTCACTGCGTCTTTGTACACTGCGACTGTGCTACAATATGCAGAAGCCGCAGGAGGCATCTTGAGTAAAAAGACGTCCACTGCCGACTTCTCTGATCTGATGCTTCATTCAAACATGTAGCCATCAGATCAACTGCTTGACCATCGGACATCTGAGTAACCTTCAGATTACTCTGGATGTACAGGAACATCACGCTGCCAGGCCAGTGATGCTGCCATTGGCTTCACTCGGCCAGAAAACGAGGCGGACATGCCGCCATTTGCTGTAATGCTCCATGTCGCTGCCGCCTAAACACCAGCGGCATGCCAGTCATGCTGCAACTTTCGAGGCATTGCGAGCGACATTGCAGCCCCATATCTGCACATGCACAGTGCAGCTTCTGCACATGCGCAAATCTAAAAACATTGGAGATTTGTGTAATCACCGGGTTTATGTACATCTCTGAATTAGGCCCTGAATCTGTGGAGGTGCTTATAAGTCTAGCAATACTATGGAGATCACTTACAAGGTGTTATCTTCCACTAATGGGGAGATTTATCAAACCTTCTAAAGAAGATGATTCTAGCTGTCATTTTATAGAATGTATGAGATAAATCATGGCTAGAATCTCCTCTTACCCCTGAGTGAGATAACAGCTCTTGCTGTGGCATGGAGGTCCCCCACTGCTTATGCTGTTAGGTCATTGCTGTGTATGCAGCAGGAGCTTTCTGATGTGATTAGGCTGAAGCCATGTCCCAGGACTGGATATTTATACCACCTTTCCAAGTGGGTAGAATGGGCCTCATCCTGAGCTTTCAATTGTACTATTGTACTTCTGCAGAAAAGCGCATTTCCAAATGAGCTTTGTACAGTATGATAAAAGCATAACACAAATAATAAAGACTGATTTTCTAGGTTACATTTCCAGGACCAGAAAGTGGGCATGATGCTTGCTGTTTGGCATATGAGAGTTATGCAAGTGCTTTCTCCTTAGGGATCAATGGTTCCTGCCCTTTATACTCTTGCGGCTCAGGTGGCTTATCTACAGTGAACGCCAATTGGCAGCTACAGCTTATTGGGGATCAGTAGCACATGTGGCTTGTTGCGGTCTACTTGGCATCAGAGAGTGAGGAGGAAGTGCTGCAGAACACTGGGGGAACCATCGCTGGGAGCTGCTGTCTGGGGGTGAATAATCACATTATCAACAGTTACCATGTCGACATTCATAATGTCAACACCACAATATCAACACTAAAATTGCAACATATTAATATCCTCAGAATGTCGACTTGTTCACAATGCTGACACCTGAAATGTCAACATTTTCATATTATTATCATAATTTATTTATGACGCCACAAGTGTTCCACAGCGCCTTACAAAGTACATAAACAAATAGGTGATCAAAGACTTACAGTACAATACAATACAATATAGTACAATACAGGACAAGGGCCCTCATTCAGAGCCGCTCGCTAGCGGCCGTACGCTCGATCCGAGCGATGTTCGCACATCTGCGCATGCGTACGGTTTTTAGTACGCATGCGCGAACCAGTCAGTGCAGCCGAAAATCGTTTGTACGCTATATAGCGAGTGCCTGCTATTTTGAGTGACAGAATGAGGCGTATGTGGGTGGTAACAGGGGAAGGTGCTTGTAAACGGGGGAGTGGAATTCGAATGCAGGCGTGCTTAAAGGTCAAAACGGGCGTTTTAAGGGAGTTCATAATTAATACAGCAGCGTCATTGACCACGTCACTTGGTTTTTTTTAACTCAGAACTGCTCGCAAAATAGCGGTTGAAAAAACCAACCACAAGAATAGCGAGCAGTTCATACGCTGTCCGATGTACTCGATTAATCTAATAAATAGCGGACATGACGTATGGTGCGAGCGGCCAGGGGGCGTTTTTAACAAATAAACGAGCGTATGTTTTGCACGCTCGTTCAGACTTAGAGGTGTGAACAGACTGCAATTTGCGAACGGATCATTTGAATAGCCACCCCTTGTTTTTGAACGAACGACCGCAAATAGCGAACGGCTCTGAATCAGGCCCAAGGACATGGATAATATACATTGCTACATTAGCGACCATATCACCCACATAAGCAGCAGAGCTTAAACAACCAAGGCCCTCATTCAGAGCCGCACGTTAACAACAGTACGCTCGTTGCGTTCCGATGTTGACTAACCGCGCATGCGTCGGTGTTACACTGCGCATGTGCGTACGGCAGATTGCGAGTTTTTTTTCTCTCGTTCCTAAAATAGCGTACAGGAAGTGACATGTCAAATGTGATTGACAGAACAGGGCATTTTGGGTGTTGACGGGGGTGGAGATGAAAAAACGCAGGCGTGGCGAGGCGTTTTTGGGGCGTACATACATTAGCAGATGCGAACGTCAATTGTGTTCGGACCGTCTCATACGTCACTGGAACATCCGCTTTCCCTTCAAAATGCTCGCACAGCTTAGGGTCAGGATTACTCGACCACATTGGCGATGGCCTTCTCCTCCGTCCCGGGACTCAACGATGGTGCTGCGATTAATCGCGGCTGGTCAGTAAAGTAATTAGTGTTGGATTGAAAACCGGCTTGGTATGTGTTTGGAAAGCAGTTTATTGGGATAGCACAAAAGCGTACGCAGGTGGAAATCAGAGCTGCTAATGTCATGATTACACAATCAATTAGCGTACATTTTTGGTGTTTTATTTTGGCCACAATTTGTTGGTTATGGCCTATTGTAACAATAATGTCATCATGTTTTAATTAGCTCCCCTTTTTTTTGGTTTACTGTGGAATTTGCATCGCTATGTGATTTTTTAAACGTTCCTTAAAGAGGCCTTTTTTTTTTTTTAAGAGGGTCAGTTTTTGCCTTTAGGGCCAGGATTAAATGTAACCCATTTGTACAATAATGTCACAATACAATCTCATTTTTTTGTTTTAAATTTATTGTTTAAACACAAACAAATTGGCCTAATATTTTGTTGCCTTTTTTTGTGGCAAAGATATTTGTTAAAAAAAAACAAAAAACCATAACTGCTAACATAAGCGTAAATACAAAATTTAAAAACATTTCACAAGAAAGGAGAGGGAAGTTTTGACCAGAAAGGAATATGAGCCAAGCACAGAAGGAGTGTGGGAAAAGTCGCCATTGCTGTCACCGTTTTCTCGCCCGTTTGGCTGGGTGAGGGTGGGCGCCAGACCGGGTCCGGGATGCCATCGGGCTGGCCTGTCCAGAGGCAGATGTTGTGGCCTCTGGACTAGGCACAGGGCTAGGCACATTTGGAGGATTGGCTGATGTTGTGCCAGAGGTGTAGGATCCGGATGTTCCGGCAGGAAGGGAGGTCGGCTCCACCATGTGCTGGCGAACGAGCTGCTCCAGGGCATCGGCGATGCGGATGTTGGCCCTGGTATTTTCCGCCAGGGCCTGACCAATGGTCACGTTGGCCGCAGCATTTTGCTCCAGGGCCTCAGCCACCCGTATCAGACTGGCGTCCATCCTCTGCAGAATCTCCGTATGGCAATCCGATTTAAAATTGAGTTCTGTGAGGAGGCCCACTGCCTGCGAGGGGGCACGCCCTGGACTGGCTTCTGCAGGGTCCTCAGCCGGATGTACTGGTTCCTCCCCTGCAGAGCCAGCAGAAATTCTGCGGCCAAGGCTCCCCTCTGGAGCAGACTCATCCGCCTCTGTCTCTGTTAGGAAAATTGCGAAAAGACTCACATTAGAATCTACATATTGGCACAATAGCATTTCAGAGTTGGTGACATCACAAGACTTACCTTGGCCAACATGAGGAGCTACAAAGTCTGGCATGTCCGTATCCATGTTGGACACGCCAAACACCTCCACAGCCTGCACACACCCCTGTGCCAGCTCTTCTAAGTCTGTCAACTCCAATGACACAGGGGTGGGACCCCCACCTGTCCCCCTTGCATGCCTAGCCCTGTCGGCAAGTTTTTGCTTGAGACGATATTTGAAGTCTGCCCATCTGTGGAATGAAATTGGACCCATTATCCTTTTTTTTACAATGGGGTTTGTTTATAGGATGGGAAAGTGTTTACTTACCGCCGTTTGACATCCCGGGCTAGACGGACATAATCTCCCACCCTATTGACAGCAACGGCGACCTCCTCCCACATTCTCCACTTCTGGCTTTGGCTCATATTCCTGGCTGCCTGGGGCAGGATGTCAACGCACTTCTGGATCAAAACCTCCATCTCCTTGCTTGTGAAATGTGGCTGCCTTTTTTTTTTGGCAGCTTTGGCGGGTTGACTGGGGCCAGCAGTCTCTTCCATGTCATCCTCCTCACCTATTTGGGTAAATATGCAGATTTAGCCACTTCACAACTTGACCAATATATTTGTTTTAAAATAATCATTGAGACAAAATGCATGAAGGCCTTACCGCCGGATTTTTGGCCATTGTTTCCCTGGTCTGAAGCCATGTCTCTGCTTCCAGAATGAAATCAACCAGAAATTCAATGTGATTTCGTGACGTATTTATACATGCGTCCTTTGTTTGCGGCCGCATCATTGATTGTGCGTCCCTATGATTCATCCTTAATTTGTGCGGGAAAATAAACACTATTTATGGCTTGGTGTGTGTGGAGTCGAGGTTGGGTTGTTGGATTGTTGGCGGTTAAGTTGTTTGGATTTGGTTGTTTGCGGTTGGAGGATTTGGCAGAGTTGGTTTTTTGTTTGGTTTTGCTACAGTTGTTTTGGTTTTCCGTTCGCATTTTTTTGCTTTTTTCCACATCCTTTCCTGATTTGGTAAGTTTTGTGCAGTCTAATTTGTGGCCAATTGGTGTCTACTTCTGTTTTTTGGTTAGCTATTTTTTTTTAACACTAATTTCATCTTTTTTAGTTTGTTTTGGCTTTCGGACCCAAAGACCTTTTTTTTGGAAATCTTATATATTCGAGTTGGGTAAGTCCATTTTTTTTCTTGCATTTGCGAACTAATTAACGCATTTTTGACTGTTGGTGTAGTGACTTGCATTTGCGAATTAATTACCGCATTTTTGACTGTTGGTGTAGTGACTTGCATTTGCGAACTAATTAACGCATTTTTGACTGTTGGTGTAGTGACTTGCATTTGCGAACTAATTAACGCATTTTTGGCGGCTTATTCATCATGTAAACCAGTTTTGCTTTTCCCTTTTCCATTTTTGGGGTCCATTTGAACCCTATTTGACGTACGGTGTGCAATGTCGTTTTCATCGATGGCCAAATGTGTGTTTCGCCTATTTTATGTGTTGGCTTGCAACAATTTGAAAAACAAAAATTCACCCTGTAAATTTTTGATGTCTCATTTTTGGCTTTTTTACAGTTTATACGTATCATGACAATACCCCGGCATGTAAGCAGCTATGGATGGTATCAGAAAGCTAAGTTGTTTTTTGTTACTTTTGGGGTGGCTCAAAAGCCTTACATTGTAAACTTTGAATTTCAGGTAGATCTGGGGCGAATTGTTCTGGCCCTGCTCCCGGAAGACGACCAACCTCAAACTCGTCCCAGGCGTAGGCATCGTAGGCATGCAAGGCCCCAGATATTTCGAACACGTGTCACCCTTTTTGGAATGCCCGATGATGAGGTTTTAAGACGCTACCGTCTACCTCCCAAAATCATCAGAGACACTCTCTCATTAATAGAAAGTGATCTTGAGCGGCAAATTGACAGTCCAACAGCAATACCACCACTGACGCAATTTATGGCGGTGTTACATTTCTGTGCCTCAGGATCGTTTCAAACAACGGTGGGAATAGTGGCGGGCATCTCCCAATCCTCCTTTTCCCGGATCCTGAGGGCAGTGATGGAGGCACTTTTCAAGCACCTCCATCATTTTATTAAAATGCCTTTGGATATGGGTGCCCTTAGTGTGGCCAAGGCCAATTTTTACCAAATAGCTGGCTTCCCACACATCATAGGGGTTGTGGATGGTACTCACATACCACTTCAGCCTCCAGCACGGCTGGAGGCAATATTTAGAAACCGTAAACACTATCACTCCCTGAATGTAATGGTGGTATGTGATGCCTCCCTCCAGATCCTGTCCCTGAATGCTAAATTACCCGGAAGTGCTCATGACTCCTTCGTCATCCGGCAATCAGGGATATGGCAGAAATTAACCAACCTACAAGCTGGTGATGCGTGGCTTCTGGGTAAGTGGAGACCTTTAGTACATAACAATGTTAAGCTTGATACACAGTGTTCCTGATGTGGTCTATTTTTGTTCACAGGAGACAGTGGATACCCTTGCATGTCCTGGCTGCTCACTCCTTATTTGGCTCCCACACCAGGGCCACAAAGTGCGTATAATTCCGCACTTACAGCCACCAGGCAAGTGGTGGAGCGCTGTATCGGCCTTTTAAAAGGCCGATTCAGATGCCTCCACCGCTCTGGTGGCGAGCTCATGTATGTGCCGGATATGGTGTCTAAAATTGTGGTCCTGTGTGGGATATTTCACAACATTGCCATAAGGAGTGGTGTCCCAATGCAGCCAGAGGATGCCTTACCTGAGGATGGCCCCCCCGAGGTTGGTCGAAGGTCAGTATGTGGGGGGGCCATACGCGATGATGTGGTGGCCAGATTTTTTAGGTAAGTTTGAACAAAACTCCAGTGTTTATACCTAATGTGTTTGTGTTTGTTTGCGAACATCTAATTTTTTTTTTTTTTTCTCACCATCTTCTGTTTGTTCACATAATCTTTGGCACTCCAACGCTCACTACTTCCTGCTACCCTTACCAAACCTGGATCTGGTCCTTTTGGGCATATATTCTGGAACCCATATCGCAACGCCATGTTTGTGGAATCATGTTGGCATGGTCCTTCGTCAACCAGTTCTTGATTTTTTTGTTTTTATTTAATTATTTCTTGGTATGTGTTGTATTTGAATTTATCACTGTGTTCTTTTTTTGGGAGTGACCACTTTGTTTTCTCTGTTATGTTGTGAATAAATGTTTGGAGAGTGAAATGGTCTTCCTTTTTTGGGACGTTAACAGAAAGTGTAACCAGGTTAACACAAGTTACATTTGACTAAGGGGTAAACCAGTACTGACGCCAGTTGAGCTAAACTGAAATATGTTTTCAGCTTCCCAATCCACACCAAAAGGAAGCCTGGCCCAACCTTGGGATTTGTAAGATTGGCCTAAGCAGCTTGCGCACCAACTAGGAACCTGGAAAATGTAGAAATATGTAATTGACACTACACCCAAAAAGGGAAATGACATTGTTACTGTTATGTGTTTCTTGTGTCTGTTTGACATACAAAGACAAAACACAATCTAACTTTTAAAAAAGGGAAATCCTTGCAGGAACAGTCTACTTATGTCATGCTAAACTATCTTGGTTTTGGTTTTTAAAAATGAGCCACAACGTATATTTGTCTTAATAAATTTATTTTGAAAATATAACAAAAATAAAAAAACTACTGCCGAAGGAGGCCAGAAAGCCGGTCGAGGGCCACCAGAATGCCGATGACATGTTGGCGCATCTGCCCCACACAATCCGCCACCTCTTGCCGACGCCTCTGTTCCTCTGTGGGTGAGAAAAGTGTGTGGGTTAATACAACAATAGGGAATCCACATTAAAAAAAAAAAACACAACCAAATCACTCCTAAACCCAAACCAAAAAAAAAAAAGGGGGGGCTGGCAAAAATACAAGGCCTAGGTACAAATTCCCACAGGTATGATATGTGTATGTTGAAATCACCAGGAAGAGGTAAAGGCAAACCTTCAAAATCACCAAAAGTCAAGCCACAAAAACACGAAGAAAGGCACGACACATGATTACATACAAACAGTTTGTGCTTTAAAAAAAAAAAAACATACCGGGAGACAAAACGGGAGCTCCGGAAATACCTCCATGATCCTCCTCGGAGGATCCGTCATTACCCAAAGAATGGGGAGGAGTTATGATGGACTCCGGGGAGGGGGTAATTGGAAGAGGGGTGGGTGGAGGAGAGGGGGAAGTGGGACGGAGGGGAAGGAGGCCCGACATTTCCGGGAGAGGGTCTGGGAAGGATGGGGAGGAGTGGGGAATAGGGGAAAGATTTGGGGTGGAGTGTTGGCTGGGGGTTGGGGATAGTGGCCGGGAACGCCGTCTGGACGGACGGTGACGGCGGAGTCTTGGCTGTCCCCCTAAAATATGACAAAGAAATTGCGGTTAGTTTATGGACAAATCCGGGCAACCAAACTAAAAAAAAAAAAAAAACAACAAATAAGCCAAATAGCAGTAGAATGAATAAATCAGAAATAGAGGGGAAACATGCACACGCAGATATGAGTACAAATAATAAATAGAACAGACAGGAAAACATGCACACGCAGATATGAGTACAAATAATAAATAGGACAGACAGGAAAACATGCACACGCAGATATGAGTACAAATAATAAATAGGACAGACAGGAAAACATGCACACGCAGATATGAGTACAAATAATAAATAGAACAGACAGGAAAACATGCACACGCAGATATGAGTACAAATAATAAATAGAACAGACAGGAAAACATGCACACGCAGATATGAGTACAAATAATAAATAGAACAGACAGGAAAACATGCACACGCAGATATGAGTACAAATAATAAATAGAACAGACAGGAAAACATGCACACGCAGATATGAGTACAAATAATAAATAGAACAGACAGGAAAACATGCACACGCAGTTTGCCCCACAAACACAAACATTAAAACCACAATACATAACACTTACTTGCCAGGATCTGCATGCGAAAGCATGCCAGCAAGCGGGGCGTTCGCCGTTGCAGGTCGGACCACCTGCGCTCCAGCTGCCCGATGTTGCGGCGTGAGCCGAAGGACCGCAGGCGGGACCGTGCCTCCGCATACGCGGAGCGCTTCTGCCGGTTGGTCATGGGTTGAGGTTGGCTGGTGATCCGGCGATCCATGACCTCCGTAAGCACCAGCAGCTCGCGCCTGGTGAATGCGGAGGCTCTCATGATGGCAATGGTGTTTTTCTTAAAAATCATTTTTGATAAAGTGTGTAAAAATTTTCGGATTGGCTAATGTATTTTGGAAATTAACAGGAGCAATTTTATTGGTTAGTGTATGAGTCATGTGTTCGACAGGGCCAGAAATCTCTGGAGAGTTATGATAGGCTTGATGCAGTGACATGCGTAAGCAAATTTAAATAAAGAAATGAACCCAGGGAAATATGCGGGGATCCACAGCAATAGTACAATTGTTTAATTGTGGTTCACATGTTTTTTGAACAATAAAAGCGAATGTTTCATCCGTACGTATTCTGCGGGTAAACACAAACACGGACAAGAGTAAAGTTTCTTGCATTGTGTTGAAAAAAACAAACAATTAAGCTAATTGATACATTGATTGGCATGATACGATTGATGGAGGTAGGCAGAATAAAGGAGCAGGTAATCGACATCTGACAAGGCCACTTCCTGTTTATACTTGTGCGTGCGTTCCTTTCAAGCCATTTCGGGGATGTACGCTCGCTATTTCGTACGCTCGTTAGTTAGAGGAGGGGTCGTCAGAGTTTTGGGAGGAATTTTAGATGCGAACGAAAATACGAGCGAGCCATTGAATTTAAATATTTTTGTACGTACGCCTAATGTACGTGCGCCCGCTTGCGAGTGGGTCTGAATGAGGGCCCAAGTGTTATATGCCCTAGTGGGGAGTAATGGAGCATACACACGATCAGATTTTTTTTTGAACGATATCGTTCAAACGATTTTAACGATTTTTTTTTATAAACGATATCAAAGATTTGAACGATTTTTGAAACTATTTACTCAACGATTTGAACGATTTTTATTAACGATGGACGATTTAAACGATATTGGACAAATCTGACAGAAAAAAAAGGGTGGAAATTCAAATGAGAAAGATTGGTCCAAATTAATGATTGACAGGGAAATGCTGGGTGTGACTAGCATGAGGGAATAAAAAGCTGGGGGCCATTTTAAAGCTTTGCATTTCTTGCTCTGTGGCTAGTTTGGTTCGGTTTATACCAGCTAAACGTCGTTACATTGCTAATTTGCTCCACTTTGTTTTTGGCTTGCCTTTTACAAAGTGTGTTTATTGTGCTATAGTGATATGGATCCCATTCGTCAGCGAATGATGGTGGCCTACGCAGGAGTCGCAATTTTGTCTGAGAGGGAGAGGGGCGTGAGGAGGAGGAGGCATCGCTCTTGCTGGACAAAGGAGTGGCTTTTGCGGAGGGATACCATGTCCCATATGCCTTTGCTCATGGAAATCCGTGAGAATAATCCGGGTGACTACCGGAATTTCTTGCGGATGGACGACGTCGTCTTTCAGGAGTTGCTGCAGCTTGTAACTCCTGTTATTCAGCGACAGGATACGAATATGAGGAGGGCCATATCGGCTGAGGAGAGGCTGGTGGTTACGTTACGATATTTGGCTACCGGAAGATCCTTGGCTGACCTGAAATTTGGTTCCCTCATTTCACCTCAGGCGTTGGGCGTCATCATACCGGAGACGTGCAAGGCCATATACCAAGCCCTCCAGCCCCAGTACTTAAAGGTATTTGAAATTTATTATTTTTATTTGCATGTAATGACATACTGTTTTTTATTTAAATTTAAAACCAACTGACTGGGGTAACAAATTTGTATGGAAAAGGTCGGATTTGACTCAAAAATAAGGCCGATGACGTTATATGTATGCCGTTTGTCATTATCCCCGTATTCAATATAATTGAATTACATTTAATTAAACTTTATTTGGCCAGTGAAAAGTCAATGTAAAATGGGGGGAAACTTTTTCTTCCTTTAGCAGTTTAAAAAAATGCAGATTTGGGGTTTAGGGGTGCAGGCTTTAAAAAAATAGCCTGCTTCCTTCAGAATGACCCCTTGAAACGATGTGTGTAAAAAAAAAAAAAAAAAATTAAACGGGACACCCCAAAAAAAAACACTTTGATTTTGGGGCCCAAAAAATAAATGTTGGGGAACAAAGTTAAAAACAAGCAAACTAGACTCTGGGGGGGTCCCCAAGTATGCCCCAGGTGTTTATTTAATTGCAGCTCCTTGCGCAAGTGGGTTTTTCACGTTTTTTTCAAGTCTCTTTAGCAACATTAAAATATGCTGAACCCCATTTTGAAGTACCCCAAATTTGCTGGGCATAGTTATTTTTCCATAAAAAAAAATCTAAATGCTCTTCTGCACCACTTTCTTCAAAGTGGCATTTATTCACTTGCTGCGGCTATTAGAAACCCTGACTTCAGCAGTTAAAAATGGGGGTACCCATAGTGATCCCCCATGTGTACACATCATTAGGGGGGTCCCTAGAATATTTACGGGAACTTTTGTTTTTTGTTAACCTGTAAAAAAAATTCTTAAAAGAATTATAAAAAAAACATAAGGTCACCCCCCAAAAGCCAAACCAGCCCCAGGCTTGCCAGCCAGTGGTGGTGGTTACTAAAAATACGGGGAACAAAATGTGTAGGGTTCCACCGTATTTTAGAAACCAACACCAGGCTGCAGGGAGTAGTGCAGGTTTTAAATATAGGGGGCAAAAACGACGTGGGGTACCCCCTATATTTAAGACCAGCACCAGACCCAACCGACTGGGGTGCAATGCCACAGCCCGGAGACCCAATCACCGGGGCTCCAGGTCCAAAGCATTACACCCCAAGTCGGTCAGCGCAAGCCGGTGATCTCGGGGGAGTGGGGGACCCCCCCAAAAAGGGTCCCCCCTCTCCCGAGCACCACAGGCTTACCCTGAAGCCTGGGGCTCATCCCCATACCCCTGGAGCGGTGGGTATGGGGGTAATAGGGGGGCCAAATAATGTCAGACTATTGTACTTTACAGTGGAACTACAAGTGCCAGCAGACATGCGGAACCTGTAATTTCACTGTAAAATAAATAGTTAAAAAAAGACAAAACACACACACCGTGTCCAGTATAAGTTTATTACACACACCTACCCATTCACACATATACTCACCTATACCAGATTTTCTGTTCTCTTCTCCAGTAGGATTTCCCAAAAACATGGCTCTGCAAGAAAAATGTCATACTCACCTACATCCAGCGCTGGTCTCCGCAGTAATCCATGGTATTTAAAAAATAAAAGAAAACCATTTAGGCGATCCACGCAACAGAGCTATCTATATGTGTGTTGCCACACATACAGCTAGCTCCCGAATGCCTGGCATCGGCACTTCACGGGGCATTGCAGTCCCGTCAGCCAATCAGCGGCCGCGCTGACTGTAGAGCGCCCGCTGATTGGCTTCGGCAACTGACAGTTCCCACGTAGTGTGAGTCGCCCACGTGGGAACTCTCAGTAGCCGGAGCCTATCAGCGGCCGCGCTACAGTCAGCGCGGCCGCTGATTGGCTCTCAGGACTGCAAGCTCCGTCGATGTGCCGTCAGCTGGCATTCGGGAGTTATGAGTATGCGCGGCAACACACATATTCATAGCTCGTTTGTGCCTCGGGTATGTGTTTTTTGTTTTGCCAAGTACGTGGATTACTGCGGAGACCAGCGCCAGGATATAGGTGAGTATATGTGTGAATGGGTAGGTGTGTGTAATAAACTTATACTGGACACGGTGTGTGTGTTTTATCTATTTTACAGTGAAATTACAGGTTCCACATGTCTGCTGGCACTTGTAGTTCCACTGTAAAGTACAATAGTCTGACAGTATTTGGCCCCCCTATTACCCCCATACCCACCGCTCCAGGGGTATGGGGATGAGCCCCAGGCTTCAGCGTAAGCCTGTGGTGCTCGGGAGAGGGGGGACCCTTTTTGGGGGGGTCCCCCACTCCCCCGAGATCACCGGCTTGCGCTGACCGACTTGGGGTGTAATGCTTTGGACCTGGAGCCCCGGTGACTGGGTCTCCGGGCTGTGGCATTGCACCCCGGTCGGTTGGGTCTGGTGCTGGTCTTAAATATAGGGGGTACCCCACGTCGTTTTTGCCCCCTATATTTAAAACCTGCACTAGTCCCTGCAGCCTGGTGTTGGTTTCTAAAATACGGTGGAACCCTACACATTTTGTTCCCCGTATTTTTAGAAACCACCACTGGCTGGCAAGCCTGGGGCTGGTTTGGCTTTTGGGGGGGGACCTTATGTTTTTTTTTTTCATTTTTTAAAGATTTTTTTTACAGGTTAACCCAAAAAAAAAATTCCCGGAAATATTCTAGGGACCCCCTAATGATGTGTACACATGGGGGATCACTATGGGTACCCCCATTTTTTACTTAGGAATGAAGACGGTGTTTATAATAGCCGCGGCAGGAAAAAACACCTTTCAAAGCTATTGAAAAACCCAGACTTTCTTCTGCAGGCAAAAATGGGGGTACCCATAGTGATCCCCGAGGTCTGGACATCGTTACTGGGGTCCTACAAATAATTGCTTAAAATTTTTTATTTTTTTTCTAAGATGCAAGTATTGGCGGGTCAGCTTTTTGACTATTTCAAATTGAATATGGGGATAAGCAGGAGCGCCCGCGATACTTTTTCACTGTCAAAACCTCCGATGTGCGGGTTCAAAAACCTCGCTGGCGAGGTTAACGTTTCATATTGAATACCCCTCCAAATTTGATGTTATGTAAGGATACCTTTGCAACACTTTCACATTGTCTTTTCCCAACACCCCAATTGCCTGTCATCTTTTTTTGTTGTTTCACTCTGTCTCTGAAAACTATGGGTAGTAAATTGACCCTTGTAAATACTGGTATTTTTTGTTCATCAATTTAATTCAATCTGCTGAAACATATTTTATGTTTTTAATTTCAGTTCCCTGCTACAGTTGGTGATTGGCAGAACATTGCTGGGGAATTTGAAAGGAGATGGGATTTTCCAAATTGCGGTGGTGCCATTGATGGCAAGCACATCCGGATTACCCAACCCAGCAATACTGGCTCCTTGTACTTTAATTACAAGGTCTACTTCAGTATCGTCCTAATGGCAATAGTTTCTGCCAAATATGAATTTCTGTTCATTGATGTAGGAAAGAATGGTCGAGCCTCCGATGGTGGATCATTTAAAAACACGACATTTTATGAAAGGATGGAGAAGAACATGTTACAACTTCCTACTGCTAATGATTGTTCACATGGGTTATCATTTGTATTTGTGGGTGATGAGGCATTTGCGTTGCACAAACATGTCCTTAAGCCATTTGCCCAAAGAACATTGACACCAGAAAGGCGCATTTTCAACTATCGTCTATCCAGAGCCAGAAGAACAGTGGAGAACGCCTTTGGCATTTTGAGTAATCGTTTTCGAGTTTTGCACACGGCTATAAATCTGCGTGTGGATAAGATAAATTGGGTGGTTATGTCAGCATGTGTCTTACATAACCTTTTGCTGCGTAAAACACAAGGACAACCCAGTTTGACAACAGGAGTTTCCACTGAACCGGCACTTGCAAACTGGTCCTCATTCAATCCTCCCTTGCTTCCCCAAGGTTTCACAGGAGGGGCCAAGCAAATCAGGGACCGATACGTCTCTTATTTTAATGGTGAAGGTGCCGTTCCCTGGCAGACAGACCGTGCATAAGATGTTTTAAAACATTACCTGGCAGACAATTTTTATTTACAAGGAAAAATAAATGGAACCCTTCTTTGTTATGTTTTCCTGTGTTGTCTTTTTTAAGTTGTCTCTTTACTTACTTTGTTCTTGTACATGAGTACCGCCAAAGCTTCAGAGACCCAAACTCCTGGCCTCTAGGTCCAAAGCATTAACACCCTAAATCACTTAGGGTAAGCCAGGAATTTTGGGGGAGTGTAGAAACCCGCAAATAAGTTTACCCCCCTCACCAGCACCCCCGCCTTACGCTGAAGCCAGGTGCTCGTCTCCCTATCCATTTCCCTTGTGTAATGTGTTGGTGAAATGATCTTTTTTTTTGCAATCTTTTACAGTTGAACTACAAGTGCCAGCATGCCTGTCATTATGCTCTTGTGGAACTACAAATTCTAGCAGCTATGTGGCACCTGTGATTTCACTGCAAAATTAAATTTTAAAGAAGCGTGGATTTTCCCCTGACTGCAAATATACGCAATTATTAAAATATCTTCCGCCCTTTACCACCAAGCCAGCACCCCAGGGACAATTTGGGTGTTTTGTAAAATATGTCCCAAACATTGTTTTTAACCATTTACAAATGGTAGGAAAACTAGGTGGAAAATTTGGTTATTAAAACCATACTCCTGGCCGCTCGTTAACTTGTGGGTGACCACCCACAGCATTAGCAAACGTCCAGGATGATGGAACATCGACCCACTTGTAGGTCTTCTGCGCGTGCACGGGGGTCTAAAACGGGCACACTGTCTAGTAAATGATTTAAATCAATAGTTATACATTGCAAATACTAAAGACATAAATTGTTTTGCTTAATAATATTTAATTCAAATAACTTTTTAAATAAAGACAGACAAATTTTGTAGTTTAAATAAAATATAATTTTTTATTTTTAATATACAAAAAAAATATATCGCCCATGAATACTGGACAGGAGATTCTGGGTAGTGCCAAGCCAATGAGTGCCTTGAAAATAAAGAATACTCAGATCGGGGCTACAAGGCTTCATCAGCTGCTGCAGAAGTATTGCATGGGCCAAAAAACAAATACAACCCAAACTGTGTAAAGCAGAAGATCAAAAAATATTCCGAACAATGTCAGCGGAAGTCAACACAAAATATGGAATGCCAAACATTCCAAAGGAAGGGCAACAATAAGGTGAAGAGAGTCCAACATTATGGTATTATGAGCAAGTGTCCAACATCCAGACGAAAGAGAAGGAGAAATCGGACTGAAAAAAAATTAACAACCATGCCATAAAAAAACGTGGCTAGAAAAATTAGGCATCAACAAAATCGTCATGGGCAAGAGTGGCCAATGCACTCCCAACAGCAGAGTGAAGGCCAATTGAGGACGGCCCAGGAAGGTTTGACGGTGACGGAGGGGATCCCGACGCAGAACGGGGAGACATTTGTGGAGGAGGATTTTGGGGATTCGGCGTAAGGAGGTGACTGGTACTTATTTCCGTGGGAATACTTTGCTGGGGTATGTATGGGCTTATCCTCGTGGTTTCATCCACCTCATCTATCATACCACGTTGAATAAGCCCATATATAAGCCACCGGCAAAGAAATTGGGTTCGGGGCTTCATGTTCCTCAACTCATTGCCCATGTTGATACTGAAAACTGTTAAGTCATCCGAATTTGTCTGAAGAACCTCCTCAGCACGTGTTTAAAATCTTTCAGCCCGATCAGGTCTGGAACTTGAGGCTTGCGCCCCCTTGGCTGCCAACCTCCGCCTCTTCGCCGCTGGCTGTGGCTGTGGTGTTGTGGCTGGCGCCTCCACAATGCTTGCCTCAAGTTCCGTTAGCTCACTGTTTGTAGGCTCAGGATCCACTTCATCCGTAGGACGAAGCTAGGGAAGAAAATATGAATTAATGTCAAGTTATTATTAAAAAAAAAAAAATTAATCGATAATTTGTAAAATAATAAAAAAAAAAAAACACCAACATCACTACATTGCATTGGAAAACTATATTTAACAGGTTCTACAATATTTTCAAACACTATATAGTCCCTGAACTTACAGAATCCTCAGTCTCCGCTACTTCAATAGGAGTAGTCACCTCCACGGCCGCTTCCAGTGAGCTAACTGACTGGGTCTCCGCCTCTTTCGTCAGGACGAAGGACAGGATGTTGTAATACCATAATGTTGGTTTCTTCACCTCATCTGCCCCAGCTCCCGAACGTTTGGCATTCTCATATTTTGTGTGCTCCCGCATAAAGGTTGTTCGGAAATTATTGATCTTCTGCTTTACCCAGGCAATGGTTAAATTTTTGTTCAGGAACTTGCAATACTCCTGCAGTCTCACATAGCCCTTGTGTTTCAAGCTCCGATCTGAGTATTCTTTCATTTGCAAATTCCACAGACACTCATTGGCTTGGTAGATTTCCAGAAATCCTGTCCAGTATTCCCTGTTACCAGCCATGTCTGAAATACAAAGATTCAAAGAGACATTCAAAAAAACAGGTTTATCAATTATCATAACATTTAAAAAAAAAAACTTTAATATAAAATAAAAAAAATTGACCATCAAAAATACTATATCCTATGTCGCTGAGATCCATTTATGCGCTAGCTCCGTGCTGTGTCTCTACCCGTGATACCTGTGAGGGCTTCTGTCACATAACCAACATGCCAGGTTTTGCAGCAGCATGGCAGCTCCTATATGACATGCCAGGTTTTCCCATAACGTCGCAGATGATAAAATAACATGCCAGGTTTTGCAGCAGCATGGTAGGTCCTATATGACATGCCAGGTTTTCCCATAACGTCGCAGATGATAAAATAACATGCCAGGTTTTGCAGCAGCATGGCAGCTCCTATATGACATGCCAGGTTTTCCCATAACGTCGCAGATGATAAAATAACATGCCAGGTTTTGCAGCAGCATGGCAGCTGCTATATGACATGCCAGGTTTTCCCATAACGTCGCAGATGATAAAATAACATGCCAGGTTTTGCAGCAGCATGGCAGCTCCTATATGACATGCCAGGTTTTCCCATAACGTCGCAGATGATAAAATAACATGCCAGGTTTTGCAGCAGCATGGCAGGTCCTATATGACATGCCAGGTTTTCCCATAACGTCGCAGATGATAAAATAACAACATGCCAGGTTTTGCAGCAGTGGCAACGCTGATGCCCTGCTGAATACATTGTCCACAACTGCTGTCTCCTCCATGTCCCCCATCACCCGGCCCTGCCCCCGCTGCTGATGGCCCTGCAGAGAATATAAAAAAAAGGTCCCCCCGTGTGTGCTCCATTCCAGCCCCCCTCCCCCCCCCCCGCACTGCCCCCACTGCTGATGGGCCTGCAGATAATATTAAAAAAAAGGGCTCCGCCTGTGTGCTCCATTCCAGCCCCCCTCCCCCCCCCCCCGCACTGGCCCCACTGCTGATGGGCCTGCAGATAATATTTAAAAAAAGGGCTCCGCCTGTGTGCTCCATTCCAGCCCCCATCCCCCCCCCGCACTGCCCCCACTGCTGATGAGCCTGCAGATAATATAACAAAAAAAGCTCCCCGCGTGTGTGCTCCATTCCAGGCCGCCCTTCCCCCCCTGCACTGCCCCAGCTGCTGATGCCCCGCTGGAATCCTTTAAACCCCCATGCTGGCTGCCCCCACTGCTTTGAAATGCTGCTATTAAAAAAAAAACACTTACCTTATTTTGAGTGTCTTAGGCGTCTTCAGCTGCACCACCGGCTTGCACTGCTGGCTCTGCTCTTGCTGATCATAAAATGGAACTTCGGGGAGTGGCTGGGGAGTGGTCACCAGAGAAAATATCGTCCAAATCGTTCATATCGTTCAAATCGTTCAAAACCAGAAACAGTGAACGATTTGAACGATATCTGAAGAAAAAGAACGATATCTGACAAATCTGACTGCAAACATGTCAGATCTCAGATATCGTTCTGTGACAAACGTGAACGCGCATCGTTCACAAGGAAATCGTTCATGTAGTATACATGAACGATTTTTTCATCAGATTTGAACGATTGAACGATTTTTAAAATCGTTATCGTTCAAATCTGATGAAAAATCTGATCGTGTGTATGCACCATTAGAAGTAGATGAAAGTAAAGTAGGGAGACGCACAAGAGGGTAGAGGGCCCTGCTCGTAAGAGCTTACATTCTAAAGATGGGGTAGACACACTTAGGTTTAGACACTAGGGGGAGGTGGCAATCACACTGCAAATAAATACTTGCGAGCGACTACAGTAATGTACCTTGATGCATGCACAGACGGCCGATAATCGCTGACCTGTGAAAACATTGTCATAGCGTACAGCTCTGATTCAGGCCCAATGTCTTGTAGGGAATAATGGCAGTGTTGGGTTCCCAGCTAAGAAAATGTGAGCCCCAATGCTAGAAAACACAGATGTGCCTGTGAGTGCCCATTCCCATGCTTTATGCATGCTGTAGTTTATGTGGTTGTGTAAGGGATGTGATCAATATCCCGACCGTGGGGATTCCAGCGGTCAGATTGCCGGAGCCGGAATCCCAACACCTATCAGAATCCTGAAGGTAAGTAGCGGGGTTAGGGTTTAGGGTTAGGCAGTAGGGGGAGGGTTAGGTTTAGGGTGCGGGGAGGGGGAGGCTAGGTTTAGGCACTAGGAAGGGGGGAGGTTAGGTTCAGGCATCGGGGAGGGTTAGGAGAGGGGGAAGGTTAGGAGAGGGGGAGGGTTAGGATACCAACCGACAGGTGTCGGTAACCTAACCCTGTCAAGATTCCGACTGCCAGGATCCTGAGCATCGGCATCCAGTTGTGTAGTATGCAATATAGAAATCCCGGTGAGGGGTTAATTATACTTTTTGCAATAAAAATTCATATACAAGTTATCTTATGCCATATATTTTGCATTATCTAATTACATGTCATTATATTTATATATTGATATATTTGCAATACTTTTTATTACTATAATTATTATTATTGCATTTTCAAATAGTTTACTAGATCCCTGTATTTTAGCTATTTCTAGCTTATGAAAACCAATTATTCACACCCATCCAGGAACCCATATCTGAATCGGATAGATAACTACCTTATCTGCTTTTGCATTTACAAATGGCATCTTTAGCTGTACTACAGTGTTTAGTTGCACAATAGACTGAATTACTAAGGTTACTAAAGTGCATACAAAATATCTGCATAGATGCACAATGTACATACAGTATGTATGTACATTTAATACAGAAAGTAGGTTAGTTATAGTCTCTATCTGTCTTACCATAATGTTATGCATTTATAAAGTGCCAACACCTTCTGTGGCACCATATAATGTATTGGATAATGCACCCACTACTGTAAAACAGAAGGATATTGGAGGTGACAGAAGTGTTCTGGGACCCTGGAAACAAAAAAAAAAGTGACAGTGACAGTCTCAGGTTTTTTTTTAAGATTTGTCCATGGAAATTGGTCCCCATAAATGTCCCTATTTTTCAGTATTTACCAAACACAGAGTACAATTGTTGATCCCTATACTCATTGTCATTCACACCTTACATGTGTCCTCATACACTGTTGCTCAAGTCACAGCAAATATCCCCTCTTGGTGCGCCAGGACCTGGGTGACTCGGGGCACCAAGCATCTTCCTAGCTCAAACTGTGCCTCTTAGTCACATAAATAAAGCAACTGGTGATGACAAAACGACATTGCTGGCTTGCACTGATCAAGTTGATGTGCAACATTTGTACATCTGTGTGCTAATGAGCGTATATCTGTGTAAGGTGTGCTACGATGCTGCAGCTTTTTCTCATGCCAAGTGCCGTTGTGCTTGATCTGCAACTTTGTACGTATTTAAAACTAATTCTTGTGCGGTTAAAGTCGCAGCCCAGCGTCTCTAGTACACTGAGTGGTGTTTCATGGAGTCTGAGATGCGAATAAGGTGCAAAATGTAAAGAAAAATACAGTGCGCTACCCCTCTCGGGGCAACTCAGTAGCGCCGGAGATCTAGCACTGCATGGAGTATAGATACCAGGAGTGGTATCCAATTAGTCCCAAACATTGTTCGGGCGCTAATTGACCCCCACGATCGTCGAAAAGCGGGGATTTTTCGCTGTTTTTTTTTTCATCCTATCCTATTATTTTGGTCGAATTCTTTTTCGGGACACATCAGGTCCCGAAAAAATAAAAACCGATGTGTGCCGGCGTCAGGGCTAATTGCATATTGTCTGAGCTTTAAGTTAACATTTAACACAATGAAATTTACCTTTGATAAGTAGACCCCTAACAGATAGGGAAAATGTGAGGCAAAGTGATGTTAGGGGTTCGTGAAAGAGCTGGATAAGTGATAACTTGGAACATTAGCTAAGGATGGTCTTATATGCTATTATTATGAGAAATATCACTATGTAACTGAATAAGAGGATGACAGAACTTAGTATAGAAATGATGATATTAAATCTGACATTAAGGTACTCACATATTGGTATTTGGCCAGATGTGCACCCTGCACTGTTTGAGCATCAGTACCTAGTTGTATAGATCCTTCATCTGTGTATGACTTTGGAAAAACATAGGCACGTTCTGATACGTCATGCAGAGGTGACACTCGGCGCGGCACTTACCGACTTCACGCGTGTGGAAGGCTCGACTTCGTGCCTACGAGGCCACACCCCCTGATATATGCCGTTTTGGGGGTGTGACCGCGTCATGGTCCTGTCCTCGTCAAGCTGGGGGCTTACACAGTGCTCCGGAAGCCACCAGCTTCTCCGGACTCACGGAGTGCGTGACGCACACATGCGTGCATCATCCATCACCGCTGCTGCAGCGCTGCTCGATGACACCATCCAACGGAGTGGCACTAAAATAACAGAGCAGCTCTGCTATTTTGGTGTCACCCCCTCACATGGTGTCACCCAGTGTAGCCCGCACCCTCTATGCCACTAACATCATGCGTGCATATTGCACAGATTTCAGGGGGCCATATTCATTCTGCTCCTCCATAGGGCTGGTGCAATGTTAGATGATGCATCTTAATACACAAAGTGGCGGATTAGATCCGCAGCAAAGTGTGGTTCTCTGTACGGATCCCATCAGCTGCGGCATTCCATAAAGATAAGTTCCCGCTGCAGACAAAGCCATAGCGCGCACCTCTAATTCAAGCCCAGTATTTCCAATTTAGTCACATTTGAAGTGTGAGGGACAGAGCAACCTGTAGCCCATCCATGCAGCACTACAAACTAGTAATGTGATACTATTAGTAACTGATGCTGGAGGATTGTGGCGTCAGTGAACCAAAGTTCATACATCTGCCTGTGTTCCTGCACCAGGTATGGGCTCTGGGTGGCAGCACTGTCTCCAGTGAGCCCTACCAGGAGCTGCATTGTTAGTATTTATCTGTAAGGATTCAGTATGATTTACCGCCAGCCGCATGGCCGTTGGTTCAAATCCCAACAGCAGCATCCCGGCATCAGTGAAAATCCCGATCGTCCCAAGGTAAGTATTTCCTACCCTATTCTACCCCCTAACCCTCCCTTAGGGGTGCCTAACCCTAACCTCCCCCCCAGTGCCTAAACCTAACCCCCCCTTCCCCACCGCCTAAAATGAAGTCCCCCGAGAGGGGGCTGCCTATCCCTCCCTTCCCCCAGCCTAACACTAAACTCCCGGGGGGGGTGCCTAACCCTAAGTCCCCCCCGGGAACCCTAAACTTAACCCTCCCAAAACGGCTGTCGCGCCCGGCTTACCTTCGATCGGTAAGCCGGGTGTCGGGCTCCAGGCGTAGGTAAAATGACAGGCGTTGGGATTTCGACGCCTGTCATTTAACCCCTTGCCGGGATTAGACAGTCGGGAAGCCGACAGTCGGGATTCCGTCCGTCGGCTTCCCATCTGTAAAGCATACAGCATTGCTAAACACTATTCTGGAAGATGGTGCCATCACAGTAACTTCACAACCATGGCTATCTATATTATTGTTAGGGTATTAAGGCAAATGCTGGTAAGCAGGTATAGCACACATGCCGACTATCTGGCTGCTCCTTCCGGGAGGGAGCAGCCAGATCGGCATTACGGGGGGGGGGGGCCAGATGACAAGTTTTCGCGGGTGGTGTGGGGGTGGAGCCACGCGAGCGCATCATTTTGGCCCCACCCCCGCTACACACTACCGATATTACAAGCAGTGTGCAGCAGGGGCGGTGCCAAAATGACGCGAATCGTGTCACCGCCCCCCTTCGCTGCCAGGGTTTTACAAGTAATTGCGGCGGGACAGGAGGGGTCGGCGGCAGCCGGGAGACTTGCCTGCCATCCTGGGAGGTCGGGAGCAGCACCCGACCAAATCGGGAGGGTAGGCAAGTATGAGGTATAGGTTGGAGGGCACAAGCTGGTGTGGTAAAATAAAATAGTTCTGTAAAGAAAATGGTGTGTATATAATTTTGTGTTATAGATTTGATGGTATTGGCTGTTGTGTAAAAATGTTAGCGATACTGGATGTGTGTAAATTGTTTCTTTGGTAACAGGTTGGTGTGTAAATAAAATGTGTGTGGTGAAGGCTGTGGTGTAAATGTGTGCGGTGCAGGCTGGGGTGTAAAGGTGTGCGGTGCAGGCTGGGGTGTAAATGTGTGCGGTGAAGGCTGGGGTGTAAAGGTGTGCGGTGAAGGCTGGGGTGTAAATGTGTGCGGTGCAGGCTGGGGTGTAAAGGTGTGCGGTGCAGGCTGGGGTGTAAAGGTGAGCGGTGCAGGCTGGGGTGTAAAGGTGAGCGGTGCAGGCTGGGGTGTAAAGGTGTGCGGTGCAGGCTGGGGTGTAAATGTCTGCGGCGAAGGCTGGGGTGTAAATGTGTGTAGTGCAGGCTGGGGTTTATAAGTGTGCGGTGCAGGCTGGGGTGTAAAGGTGTGCGGTGCAGGCTGGGGTGTAAATGTGTGCAGTGCACGCTGGGGTGTAAATATGTGCGGTGCAGGCTGGGGCGTAAAGGTGTGTAGTGCAGGCTGGGGTTTATAAGTGTGCGGTGCAGGCTGGGGTGTAAATATGTGCGGTGCAGGCTGGGGTGTAAATGTGTGTAGTGCAGGCTGGGGTGTAAATATGTGCGGTGCAGGCTGGGGTGTAAATGTGTGCAGTGCAGGCTGGGGGGTATAAGTGTGCGGTGCAGGCTGGGGTGTAAATGTGTGTAGTGCAGGCTGGGGTGTAAATATGTGCGGTGCAGGCTGGGGTGTAAATATGTGCGGTGCAGGCTGGGGGGTATAAGTGTGCGGTGAAGGCTGGGGTGTAAATGTGTGCAGTGCAGGCTGGGGGTATAAGTGGGCGGTGCAGCCTGGGGTGTAAATGTGGGTAGTGCAGGCTGGGGTGTAAATATGTGCGGCGCAGGCTGGGGGGTATAAGTGTGCGGTGCAGGCTGGGGTGTAAATATGTGCGGTGCAGGCTGGGGTGTAAATATGTGTGGTGCAGTCTGGGGGTATAAGTGTGCGGTGAAGGCTGGGGTGTAAATGTGTGCGGTGCAGGCTGGGGGGTATAAGTGTGCGGTGAAGGCTGGGGTGGAAATGTGTATGGAGCAGGCTGGGGGGTATACGTGTGCGGTGAAGGCTGGGGTGTAAATGTGTGCAGTGCAGGCTGGTGTGGAAATGTGTATGGAGCAGGCTTGTGTGTAAATTTTTGCGTTGAAGGCTGGTGTGTGCATGTATCGTTCACAGCAACTGCTCATCCAACCGTGCCCCAGAGGGCCTGATCCATAATCCCCATATGCTGTATGAAGAGCTCAGCTGTCCCCCCCTGTACTCTGTGTGTGAGTCATCAGCCGTTGCAGAGCATAGGAAGATGATTAGTGTCCAATCTGTGTGATTGATGCATTTAATATATATTTGTATATGTAGGCAAAGTGTATTGATGTCTATGTTATCACTGTAAAGTGTTTAGGTTGTGTGCTGTATATAAAGCGTTTGAGCTTTATTTATTATAAGTGAGTCTCTGGCTCCATTCTGTTTTGGTACATACTGCAGCATTACAGAATGTAGTTTCTCTGCTATTTATCAACCTGGGGCTTAGCTGGGGTTTTCTTGCTATCACTGGCAGCCAAACGCTACCTGCAAAGGGTTCCAGCGGTATAGTGGCAGCGCTTGTGCTTAGCGTTTTGACACGGAAAGGTCCCCCTTTACCCAAGTGGCAGCATGCTGTTTGCAGCTTGGTAATATGAGTAATGTAGCAGTCCCCCATGGAGGTCTATGGTAGGGTGTAATGTGTGTAACGTAAGGTAAGGCAGAGTTAACCCTTTGTTAAATAGGGAGAAGTGGCGTTAGAGACTTTAGCGTTTATGCCAGCAAAATGGATCTTTAACGCGTAATAAGAAGAGCCTTATAGGAGGTATGATTAATATGTATTTAGACAGAATATATAGGACAAAGAATAATAAATAAGTTGCATTCATAAGAAAATATAATAGTAGACTATTTATTAAAGGGGTTTAAGGTGTAACTATGAAATATTTGTGAAGGTTGCGATTGAGTTATATGTGATTTGTATGTTATGCATGATTACAGTGAGTTATATGTGATTTGTATGTTATGCATGATTACAGGATGCAGGGGCTGAATAGTTCATCCCCAAGCTCCATAGTAAAATTTGTCTAGGGGCCCAGTGGTGATGATCCCATGACCCAGACGTCCTCCTTTGGTCTCACTTATGAGGGCAGAGCATAATTGTCTGGCAGAACAGGCCACCCTTAATTCTGACCACCACAGCTGCAGCCACTTATAGTTCTGCCCCAGACTGTATGCAATGTGCGTGGCAGGCCTGATTCTCAGACCCAAATTGGGTAATCTAGCAGGCAGTGGGTTTTGTCTTGCTGTACGGTGGTTGTGGTTGGGCAGATCTGGACAGAGTTTTGGGAGGCTCAGAAGGGCTTATTTTTTTTACCGACCCTGCTTTTGAGCTATGTATACTGTAAAGTAATTGTCCTTATACTAACCTGTGGTTTCTACTATATGTCATTGTAGATCTATTTCCTTATTTACACAGGTTTCTGTTTAATTTTGCTATGGCAGCTCTGCAATAGAGCTTGTCCGTGCATAAAAGTATATAATGGCGAGTATGTATGTGAACCTGTTAAGTACTGAATGTACAGCACAGAGCTGCTGCTAAGGCTGGGTTGGTCACAGTGTTTACTTAGAATACAAGATAGTTCCATGAGTTCCTGTGAGTCACACCGTGGAGTCTGTAGCTCTTCCGCACACCTCATATAATTATGCTTTTATTTTGCAGTTACTGGAGCTATGCAGGTTGGTGAAAGACGATGCCCTCAAGGTTGTTTCAGCTTTTAACATTCCCCATAACACCATCCAAGCCCCCATTGCTGGCATTCCCAACCCAAAGGCCCAATGGGCTTATTACCCCCAGCCACAACGAGCAGGAGAAAGCCAAGTGCCGAGGAAGACCAGCGCCAAGCTATAAACTTGTCCTTGTGGGTGCTGACATATCGCAGCTCTCAGAAAAGAAGAAACAAATGAAGGAAAGTGACTCAGAGAAAAGGTCATGCTTTCCTCTTCTCTAATGCAGGAAATCATCCAATTACCTTTATAATAAACAGATGATCTTCTTCTTGATTGTGAATATAGAGGTAATAAGCACAGATAACAATGTCATTGGTGATCTATGAGAGTGAACTTTTGTCATTTAAAAAAAGAAAAAATATCTGGATTATTTTTCTTGATAACCAGAAATGTATAAATATACAAAAACCGATGGACATAATTATTTGTGATTTATATTGTGCAATCCAAAAATATACAATCATGATGAAATGCAGGATTGATTTTATAGTATGGATAATGGAGCAGCGATTGTTTAAAATAGAGAGAGAGACCTCGTTGCAAGAACTTTCTCTGACAATGAACAAAGATATGGGTCCTGGTCCATCTGTGTACCGCAGTGATTGACAACTGCAACCTGCAATCATAAACTATCCAGGACATGGTGGGGAGGATTTTTATACTCGTACAATGTACCTGCTACACAGGGATGAAGATATTTGTTAGTTCAACACGAATAAAGTCTAAAAGCAAATTAAACCAATAAACCAACTTATGCCCTCTCACTCTTGTACCACTTGTATTATTTTCCCTGTTCATCTTGTTTGTTGAGATTCAAGTCTTGCTGGACTTCCGCTCATTTCCCACAATGCACAGAGCATATGTACTTATCTGGATTATTTAATATTTATCTCCCAGAGCTAATCAAAATCTTGCAATGTAAAATGTTAGTTTAGACTACTTTATATTTGAGAAGGAAAACAGGGTAAGTATATATATATATATATATATATATATATATATATATATATATATATATTTATTTATTAATAAAGCACAATGCTCATTAGCAGTTATTGATTGGAAGTGTGAACTTGTAAAATATGTAAGAGAGGTTCCTCACACTTAGGGCGCTATCCAATTAACCCCGATATTTTTTCGGGTCAAAAAACGAGGCTTGTTTGCCAATAATCCCCAGTTTTCACAGACTTTTTTTCACCATATCCTATATGTTCGGACAAACAATAGGATAATTAGTCCAAAAACACATAGGAGCCATGATAAGTTCATGAACCTATGTGTTTTCGACATCGCAGCGGCAAAAAAAACCTTCACTTTCCACAGATCAGGCCCCGATAAAAAATCCCTGATAAGTGCCAGCGTCGGGCCAGACGGCAGAGCTAAATGGATAGCCTCAGGGGATCCATTAGCGCCCAAACAATGTTCGGAGATAATTGGATACCGCCCTTAGCACTGAGCTAGCAGGCAGCCCAGCGACAGCAATTGCTGTGAATACCACCCTTCTGCACTGCTTCCTGTGTACATTGCCAGTGCACATAGATGTATGAACAGCTCAGAAAGTAACTATTTTAGGGTTTAGAGTATCTGTACAAAGGACCAGTAGTTGGGAGGAACTAAGGGCCTGATTCCGCACGGATCGAAATGCTGTATTCACATGCACCCGGCCGATGTTTGCAATCTGCGCACGCGAACCAGCCACTGCGATCGGGATGCCATCGCAGTGAGCACGCAGAGGAATGGCAGAGTGATTGACAAGAAGTGACCGTTTGGGGATGGTGATCAGAGAAACGCAGGCGTGCCAGTACATTAGAATGCCATTACAGGGGTGTGCATACATTAGCCACTGTGACGTCATACACAGCCTGAGTACTGAGTTAGCTGTTTATGAGGGAGGGTCAGGTCAACAACAACTGTGTGTATGGGTTCGATGGTTCTTGATGTTTTCGCTGTCTTGCTAACTAATCCGGCTGTAAGTAAGGTGTAGGGGGACGGCTTTATGTAGTGCTGGGGGCCGGCATATTGTGCTGCGGTGGCAATGCAATCACATTCATTTGCATCATTTTGCAATGGACGGGTGCGTGGGAACGCAGCGTTGTGATCCGTGCTGAGTCGGGTCCTAAGTTTCCTACAGGTTGTAACAATTATTTAGGGGCCTATCAAGCGTTTTTTCCATAAATGTACTAATAATCAAATGCATGAGATTTCACAGAAATGGAGCCTACGATCCTACCCCTATGTACCAAACTCTGAAAACATCTTTGCATCTACAGCACATCATGTACATTACCTTGCACAAACTTTGTTTATATTAGTTATTGCCATTAGTAGAAAATGGCTCACACAGAATTGGGAACAAAATATGTACCTTGGCGCTGCAGGGGGACCAGGGCCGGTACAAGGTTTCTAGGCATCCTAAGCTAAGCCTCACAATACCCTCCACCCAGCCCCTCACATGCACATATGACTGAAAATATTAGATTTATTAATAACATGAATTCTAAACATGATAACACAATAATAACAATACCATTAACACTTTTTACATGTGCACAATAAAAATTCGTTTTTTGTTTTCCCTGCTTCTTTCATTGAAGCATGAGTGTGCACCTGATGCAGATCACCTATAAAGTGACTTCACTATCAACCAGCCTTTTTTGTTTTTACATAATACACTGTACAACTACAAATACAAACAGTGTTAAATCCAGAATAAAATGACAGTAAGGGGGAAGGGGGAGTTGGGCATTAGCTCGACATGATCTCAAACAATACCTGCCCTACAAAGTTTTTTGGTTGGTTGTGCCAAGATATAATTTTGTTTGGACACATAGAAATCGCCAATGGATACACTATACAATTTTGCATTTTGTGACCAACACACAATATAGATGGCATTTTTGTGACTGCCACACAGTACAGAGAAAATACTAGTTATTGCCATACAAAACAGAGAGGCTTTAAGTGACCACCATACAATACAGAGAACATTTTCTACACCGCCATACAATTCAGAAATAATCTTTTGGGTGTGCCATACAATTCAAAGAGCATTTCCACATTTCAAATGCGGATTCTAGTAAGTAGGGGCCTAAGCCCCCCGAGTTTGATCTTTATTTTATGTCCTTATTAGTGTCCAATAAACGTGTATCTTTTTAACTGTGATCTGCTCTATCCCAGTTGTGAAATATCTGTTTAATATTGAATGTGTTCTCTGTATTATCCTTTAATTATATAAACATACAAACGCCACACAGATAAAACCAGCACCACACAGCCTCCTAATAGTGTAGCAGTGGTAATATCTTTTCACCAGCTTAACTAACCAAACATAAGTTACACTACTGTTTGTACTCTGTACTTATCTTGGATTGTGTATGTTGTGTTGATGCCTTGCATGCTTATCTGCCACTGAGAGCAATAGCCCTGAACTGCAGGGTCATGAGAGACTATTCCCAAGGATTTCTAATTACCCAATAAGCTTCATCTGTTCATAATCATTGGTGAATCAGAGGAAGTACTAGGCTCGGTAAATGCAGAAGCTTTCCATGTCCCTGATTGTTGTTGCTGTACCTGTGATCTTGCCTTGCTGCATCTACTATAGTTACCTGAGTAGTGAGTGAGTCAGCCAGTCCTGCCTGTGCCTCTGCTTCATTACCCAATGCACTGACTTCTGCTTGTTTCCTTGTGCTCTATTTCTGCCTGCAATTACCTGATTCCTTCCTCTCTGGCTTCTGGGCTGCTTCTCTGATTATATTACACACAACAAATTCTATATGACAATAAAATAACACTGATCTTTATATAAGCCACTGGTTGGTGATAGAGGCATCTGGTGAGGTAGCACAGAGCCCATGGCTCCAGGTGGACCTAGCTCTACTTTATTCAAACTCCTCGGTCCAAGCATGACCTTGACATGTGGGTAAGTGGTAAGATCAGCTATTTAAATTCTTTGGGCTTGATTTGTGTTTTTAATGAAAATAATGCATGTCCTATATTGGTGCTATTGCATGACAGAGGGATAGGGAATGGCTCTATGGTTTCAGACCAGGACAGAGCCAAATGTTTAACTATTCTACAGACATGAGCTTTCAAATGAAATCAGGTGTTGTTACTGAATACTAAAGGTGCGTATACACACAACGATTTTTTGAATGATTTAACTATAATGATGTCATTATTGTTCAATTGTTGTAAAATCGTTCAGTTTCTGACTTAAAACGATGAATGAGTATCGTTCATGTGCGTTCAACGTTTGTAGTTTGCAGTTCATCGTCCATTCTGACTGAGCAACTTAACGATTTTCATTAAGGGAAAGTTACAAAAATCGTTTGTTGCTCAAAAAAATCGTTCACTACATTTTGTAAATGAACAATTTTAGTAAACGATTCTCGTTCATTTTTTCAAGGGAAAAATGAACGAGAATCGTTTACTAAAATCGTTCATTTGCAAAATCGTTGTGTGTGTGTATGCAGCTTTAGGCACTATAAAGACTCGGGGACTTTATTTTCTCAGGACGGTCCCAATTTTTGGGGCCTATGTATCAAAGCTTGATGAGAGAGAAAATTGTGAGAGAAAAAGTATTAACCAACCAGCTCCTAACTCATTTTTCAAACACTGCCTATAAAATGTAAGTTAGAAGCTGATTGGTTGGTGATTTATATCTCACAATTTTATCTCTCATCAAGCTTTGATACATAGGGTCCCTTTATCTCTATAACAAGTAAACTATAAGCCTTACTTTGTCACCAGAGCAGCAGTACCTAGCACTCCAACAGGAATCTGGAAATTAATTTTATTAGATTGAGGAAATTTTAAAAATATAGAAAATTGGTGTCTTGGTTTCCATACTTCACTCAGGGTCGTTTCAAGGCAAAGCACTGAAGGCACCACTTTAAAGTCCCCAATTAGCATGTGACTAAACTGTATAGATTATCAGAAAATGTGTTTTCCATGAGAAAGTAAATTCTGTATTATTTACATACTTGTTCCCAACACCATATTAGAAAGCTAAACATGATGAGTAACTGACACTTTTCTTATACTGAGTATAACTTTTTCAATTAAAAATGTATGAGAAAGAATTGTATTTATTTGTTTCCCTTTTTTATGGCTTTGTTCATCATTTTAGAATAAATAGTTCAGAGGGATTGTGGGATGATTGGAATTACTTGCATGTTTGTCTCAGACCCCAGATGTTCTATATGGTATTTTGCTGTGCATCATGATTTTTCCTAACCTTTTCTTTTTAGTGATAAAATATACTGAATAGAAATGTTAGTGCTCTGGGGCATACTGCCTATATAGTGTTTCTATAATGTGTGGGTGAGTATACAGTAGTTGGTAACCACAAGCTAAATGTAAGCATGGTAACGTGGTGTTTTTTTCCACATCATTTTCATATGTGTAGGTTTACAAGATGTGTTGTTGTTTTTTTTGCAGAATTATTATCATTTATTTATATGGCGCCACAAGTGTTCCGCAGCGCCTTACAAAGTACATATACAAATAAGTAACCAGCGACTTACAATACTATACAAAGCAGGACACGGACATGGATAATAAACATAGCTATATTAGCTATAGCTATATTAGCGACCTTTACACCCACATAAGCAGCCGAGTGTTAGCTGCCCTAGTGGGGAGTAAGAGAGAAATGAAAATACAGTAGGGAGAAGCACAAAAGGGTAGCGGGCCCTGCTCGAAAGAGCTTACATTCTAAAGAACATATAGTGTATTTAAATACTGAAATAAAACACATCTGGATCATTTAAAATAGGGTTACATTTAGTTGCAATTTTAACTGTATACATACATTTTCCTGACTCATACACTGATTGGAGATTACAGGATTATTCATTAACTTGTGTGCTTAAGTAAGACAAAAAGATTGTATTGTCATCTATCATGAATGTTGTCAAACACAGAAATAAAGCATTTGTGCGCATGTATTTTTTATTGAGCATGACTTATGTAATGTTACATGATGAACATATAACACAGAGTATAGAGCTTGTTACCATGGTAACCATATTACAGCGTGTGCAACTTGCTATCATGGTGACCATATTACACAGTATAGCGCTTGTTACCATGGTAATGATTTTACAAAGTATACAACTTGCTACCATGATATCCATATTGCACAGAGTATAAAGCTTATGTCTTCTGCTGCATAAAATAATCTGCATTAGGCATTTTTCTCAAGGCCCTGCAGGACAGAGGGGAAACCAATAGATCTCCTTGTCATAGAGACTAGATAGAGGAAGTTACAAAAAAACATATTTCTTTTTGACATCCAGATCTCTGTAAAGATAAGCCAACTTTTTAAATAAGCTATCATATGAAACTAAAACAATATAAATATGCCTGCACTAGGTTTTACCCATATTACATGGTACTGGTTGCATGGCAATATTAATGCCTTATATGTATACAAAACATAAATATCACTAGCACTGCAAATCTGGGTCATCCTATCAAATGAAGTATGAGGATTTTGTGTGTAGCTACTGAAAGTGCTGACTGCAAACACCCTGTGACAGGAAATATGGAAACAAAAACCATTTGGGACAGCAAGGACAGTTTAAAAAATATATATTGTACCTCCTATAAATCTTAATTACTCCTGTCAGTAAGCAGAATTCCAATACCCTAGGCAACTTTAAATGCTTTACACTGTTAGGGATTTTCTATTTGTAACCAATGTACATACCGTCTCAGTCACAATTATGGCTACAGTGTGGCTTATAGAGCATCTGTTGTCTACATGACTAGAGTGAAGGCTATACTTCTCTTGACATGAAGTAAAGGCTATTAGATAACGAGACTGATGGCAAAATTTATGTTTAATTATATTAAGTACATTTTAACTCTGTTCCCCTTCTGCATCCACACACAGCTGCATTCTTATTCTCCATTGGTGAAAGCCGGGCTGTAGCTCATTATCTGTCAGCTGTCTTAACAGCTCCATTGTTTTCTTCTTTACCTCAGTAACTGAAGTAGAACGTGTTCCCTTGAGTACAGATCTGACTTTAGGGAAAATAAAGATGTCACATGGTGCTAGGTCTGGCGAGTATGGAGGGTGTTCTAGCACTGCAATCTGTTACTCGGCCAAAACTGCTTCACAGAGAGATCTGGTGCATTGTCCTGATCGAGGATGAAACCAATTTTTCCACAACTCTGGCCTCTTCTGATTCTTTCACAAACTTTGTGGAACATATTTGTAGTAATGTTGATTCACTATTGCACCTTCTGGTACCCAGTCTTCCAAAATAACACCGTTGATATCAAAGAAAACAATTAACATGGCTTTGAATTGCTTTCTTCATTCTTGGTAATGAGTGTTTTCCAGTACATGGACTGGCATTTTGTCTCAGGATTGTACTGGAAGATCCATGTTTCATCACAGGTAATAACTTTATCTAACAAATGTGAATCCGCAAGACTAAGGTCTCTGGTGGAATAATTATATTTTTTATGTTCACCTAAACATTATAAATACATTATTGTTATGATGTATTGATTCTCTTTTGTCTATGATTCTACCCAGTACTATGGAAGTGACATGTAATAATTACTGTTTGTTTTTTAAGTGTTTTCTTTTTGACTGCTTTATATGGTGATTCAATAAAAACAATATTTAAAAAAAAATTTGAATTTGCTTGAATTTGTCCCAAAATGTCTGTACAAATGTACGTTCGATCTTCTCGGCAGTGAGAAGCCTTAGGGGCATATGTATCAAAGCTTGATGTGAGATAAAATTGTGAAATATATATCACCAACCAATCAGCTCCAAACTATCATTTCTTAAACACCACCTGCAAAATGTAAGTTAGAAGCTGATTGGTTGGTGATATTTATCTCACATCAAGCTTTGATACATAGGCCCCTTAGAACCATCTTAGCACAAACTTTTGTCATGTTAAGATCTTCATTCAAAGCTTGCCTAGCAGTTTATTTGTCGATGTTTACCATTTCTGCTATCATTTTGATGCTGAGTCAATAGTCAATTAAATTTTTTTTTCAATTTCTTCCACATTTTCATTTGTTTTTTGATGTGCAAGGCCTTCAGGGACGTTCATCATCTTCGACATCCTCACGATTGTCACTAAATCTTTTTGCCACTGAAACACACGTGCACATGACGTACAATTTGCCCAGTGAGCCTTGGATAGCATACGGAAAGATTAGGTGGGCATTTTCTTCAGTTTAACTAAAAATTTTAAGTTAACGTGTTGCTCTACTATTGAACTAGGCATTTTTACGACACAGGAAAAACAACTTCTTTTAAATGCTGTGTGACAGCAAACTGTCTGTGTGAGAAGTGTGAAACATGCAAAAACGTTTTGTGATAGTCCAGTGTCAATGTTCCCACACTCCCTTCTAACTCATGCAATATGGTTTATTTTTTACATGTACAGTCTCGTTATTTAATGGCCACACCTCGTATGACATGGAATGTGGTAATGGCCACAGAAACTTTATTAACAAAGCGCAAACATAAATTACATTTAAATAAAAAAAACATGAATGACATAACACAAAGCTCAATAAAAATCACAATTTACATAATCCAACTAAAAAGTTCTTCTACTGTAGACAAGAGTTTCTCTGAGCTGCCGCCTCATTAATCCATACTCTGCCATCTGCACTACCTCAACAGAGCACCTGCACCAGACTACCTCTACACACCCTGTACAGACATAAAAATATCACTGACTAATTACTAATACTAATTCAGCAACCACCAGTGGTAAGCAACTCACACACCACTAATTCAAAGGACCTCCATCTGCCTAACTGCTGTATGATTCACCATCTACAACAAAGAGATGTCATCCATTAGCTAGATGCTGGTGTCTGCTTATTTCCCCCTTCACCGTACGTAACTAATCTAACTCACTACACCCCCCCCCCACTCCATCCAATTAATCCCTGCACAGTTTACCTCACCAGACCCTTCCTACTTCAGCTGGGATCATACCACATCCCCCTTCCTGCAATATATTGCCTGGCTCCAAAGGTCTCTAATAGTGGAGACAGTCATTTTATGGAGTTGGACCAATATTCATTAAAACTCTATCACATGAGGTATTAATGGACATTGCTGAGGCATGAGGCACAAATTAGTTCCTAGTGAATTGATAGGCTGTAATATGGATTTCTTCGAGGTGTATAAGCAAAGTGTTAATTTTAACTACATAATATGAACCATTCTTATACGTTTTCTAAATTACATTTATAGTATAACTGTACGGATGTAATAAATGTTATTACAAACATATAATGCAGTGACTGCTGGTATTGGTGTGTAAATACCCTCCTGCTACTAAACACATTGTCCTCTCCAACGTCCTTCTGTACATTTCAGCTATATCTTTAGGGGGCTCATTTATCAATAAACACATACTCACTGCGATATTAGTGCCCAAAATCGCATAGCAGTATGTAATAATACCACCCGAATGTATCAAATACCACATGCAGGGACAGGAGCCGAAAGTAAACCATCCCTGTGATGTGCTCCTCTATAGGGTCTCCTGCGCAGTGTACTGACCACACATGTGCAGCGGCCATTGCCGGGGATGGTTCTGGAGGAACAGATGGTGTTATCTGCGGGGGCCAAACTGCTTGGTAAATCTGTCAGCTTTGCAAACCCCATAGACGACAGAGGAAAAGGGAGGGGGGGGGAAGGGAATTATTCGAAACCGCACAGGACAAAGAAAAATTCATTATTTGGATGTAGTAGTCTTGCTGTAAACAATATACACTCTCTTTTGGCCCATTATTATAAGTCCAATACAGGAATGATATAATAGATTGGTTTTTTTACTGAGATATTTCACTTTCTACTTTTCTTGTTCAAAAAATGGTCTGCTAACACTAATGTAATGGATAATGATGTATTAAACAATTTGCAAATACTCAGTCACAGTTTAAAGGCATTATAATAGACCAATATTGATTATTTCTTGAGCCAATTTTACATTTAATGCTCCTAAAGGGAGTAAGTGATCTGTAGGATTATATGCTTCAATTGCAAGCAGATCTATTGTATATGTCTTTTTGTGTTTGTCTGTTTGATTAATTAAAAGTTAAGTTTTATGCCGTATTAATATGTAATATAAGAATAAGAATTATCTAAAATTAAGAGTGCACCAACAAAGGAAAACTCTTTCCTTGAGTCACTTCTCTTATGACTCAACACAAACTACAAACCCCATAGACACCTGTGAGGGTTGCCCATGCAGTTGGAAATGTAGGGACTGCAGCAGATATGGGAGAATAACTGCAGGACATCAGCTACACACCAATAAGTAAACACCTAGTGAAGGTGGTCATCCCATTACATCACGTGTATAGACAAACAGAAAACTCTGACCTCCAAAAGCAAATTATTTTCAGACAATAAAAAGTGCAATTTTCCTACGGAGCTTAACCATTTCAGCACCATAATGTACCTAAGTGCTAACAGTGATTCATGCCCACACTTAGCAATCATATTGATATTGTAGCTAATGTACTTTTATATATATATAATACTCAATGCATGGGGAGATGGATTCTGTGAAAACAAATCTGCTAATAAGGGAAAGCATATCACTGTACAAGGTAATATGCATGAAAAGCTACTACAAAAGAAGAAGAGAAACCTACAACTGAATTTCTCATTTTTCCTTTCACTCTTTGTAAAAACTGAAAAAGAAACTGAACTGACCTGTAATTAAAATTTTAATTTCAGAATCAAAAAAATGCATTTAAGAGAGCAGAAAACTTGCATAAATCTAACTTTTTTCCTTCAAAAGAGAGCTATAAAGGCACAGTACCAGTATCACATGCATATTGTGTAAGATGGGGCTCACACTGCCTGATCACACTTTAATTGCAGAGTTTAATGGATGCAATTTACCTTGTATAGTGCAATATGTATTTTTTTTACAGAACCCTTCTCTCCATGCTTTGAGTAGTTTATATAAATATATACACACACACAAACCCCTTCCATCAAAAAGGTTTCACTTTTTTATTGCAGTTTCCACAGACCCCTTCAAGCAAAAAGATGTAACTTTTATTTTCTGTACTTTTATTATTGTACCATTTTTTCCCCATGTCTTGAAAATGCAACAAAATATTCACTGACAAACGTATGTCTTCTATGCAGATTTCATGACCGTTTCATATGTACTTAATGGTGAATTCATTATAATTTTATTTTACATGCAGTTACTGTAATTTATTTCACTTTCAGATTTCACAAATGATGCATTTGGATTACTGGGTTAGGATTATGTTATGTACCTGGCATTCTGCTGCCTATACCTGCATGAATACTTCCATTAAACTTCATTGGTTTTATTTTTCAGTATTTCATCAGGTTCACAGGACTCCATATATATATAATTCGCATGAAAAACTGAACGATGTGAATGATTATTGTAATATTAGTATGAAAGGAACTAGAGTTGTCATTATTGTGCAGAAGGTTCAGACTGATTATATATATATATATATATATATATATATATATATATATATATATATATATATACATACACTACCTTAAGTATAAAAAGTATAAAACACACACATAATACTGCAATACCTGGCTCTCTTTCCACTACGGATCAATGAATAAATAGATACATTTAATGCAAGTTATATAATGAAACATTAAAACTTACTAAGGTTACAACGTGATACATAATTCGGCTTAGTTTAACCTCCGATTTTATTACACATTTCCCACTTCCACCTGGTCTCTGGCACAGACATTGCCCTATCTTCATCCTGGGTAAACTGTACTCAGACCACTGTCACCCCCAGGTATATAATCTGATGTATTCCTGTTATATGTTATGTCTGGGTCAGTGCTAATACCGTGATTGACAGCCACAGTTATAGCGTTATCTAATCACATAAATACATATATTCAGCCATGCCAATAAAGATAATATTGTCATGTACAGTTCATGTACAACCTGCACATTTGTTATCAGGAATCCTGATTGCTCTTATATAACCTGAGTACCTTGTATTTTACTCGTGTAACTACACACACGCACATCACCCACTCAGGACAGTATCACCCGTGTCCGGCTGCTCTCACACTACACAACCTACAGTTTAATTCAACGTTATATTCTTTTGTATTTAGTATTTAAAATGAAGCACCGTAAAGTAGCAGATTGGTTCTTATTTGTATAGTACTTACATACACTGCACAATATAAAACTGAAAGGAAAAAGCTTGTTATGCAATGCAAATTGTGTGTGCGACAATAGCAAGACATATTCTGCCTGTGTCACCTGCCCATGTAGTGTATGACGGGCTCTCCTATGTATGCACTGACAGTGACTGTATATACATTGCATTATCATTTTATGGGGGAAAAAGGGAATTGGGAAAAGGGATTCTGCACTATAGAGAAATGTATTAAGTATATTAACCAACCATAGTAAGCGTAGTTAGGAGTGACTAGAAAAAAAGGGTTTCTGCGCAGGCAGACCAAGAAGTCTATTGTGTGGGGCACTCTTAGTAATGTATGTGAATATATGATATGATAAATTCATTATTTTTTTTTTTTGTATAAACATATCAGCAGATAATCTTCTGAGTATCAGAGGTGATTACACACCAGTATCCCAGAGCGCAGCCTGATCTAAATTATCTGTATGCATAACAATATTATTACATTGTACACCACATCCTTCTAATATATATATATATATATATATATATATATATATATATATATATATATATATACACACACAGACACACACACACTGTTTGTAGTTCTGTACAACGTGCAATCCAGTGATACACGGGTGGGCAGCCCGGGGGATGTGTGGACGCGATAATAATGAATATAGGAGGAGGAAGAAGAAGAAAGTGGAGAACTCCATAATTCATTAACAAAACTACCTTCAGGTTACCCCCGTTTTATTATAACCTGTCCTGGAGATAAAAGTGGTGGCACTATTTATTTTGCAGTTATTTTTCCTTTAATCCCTGTGCTCAATGCTGTCTCATACACTGCCACTCCTGAGCAATCTGTACCATTCACAGCCGGCATCATTACCCTGTACAGCGACACAGCAGCCCCATATAATAATACAATATTAATAATAATAATAATAATAATAATAATAATAATAATAATAATAATAACAACAATGAGATACAGCACATGAAGCCCAGCTAGAGATAGATAGATAGATAGATAGATAGATAGATAGATAGATAGATAGATAGATAGATAGATAGATATCAGACAGAACGACTGTCAAGAGGCAGACTGACCGTCCGTTCCCCAGCAGCGATGATCGGATTTGTCTACAGAATACAGATGACTATTGCGGGTCTGTGATATATATTATATTCTAATATATATATATATATATATATATATATATATATATATATATAATTATTCTTATCCATCTGTGTGCCCTTCATATGTCCACATTCATTCACCTTGTTGTAATTGTTGTATACGACGTTGTATTTGTATACTGGCGCCGGGGTAGCGGACCCCAAAACATTGATATGTATTTTTGTCACTAAAACTTTGGATACAAAAGACTCTTAGTGATGCCTTTTTTGGTATGCCTCCAAATATAGCATACCAAAAAAGGCGTCACTCAAAGTCATATATATATTTATTATCTTCTCCTTATCTATTGCTATTATCTGCACTTCACATATAGTAAGAGAAATACAGGGCTACAATAGAGCTAATAAACAGTATTACACAGGTGACAATCACGGAAGTGCTGGCCCGTATCTGACTCCCCGGCACTTATAAACTGATTATATACAGAATGGGGCAGGGGGCGTATGTAACATATATACAGTACACACTTGTGTGTAAGAGATGATTACATGTACGTGTGTAATAGGTGGTACATGCATGTGTATGTAAGACAATGTTAGTGTCCTGTTCAGAGGATGCCAAATTCAGATGATGGTAAAGATGAGGACTTGCCGTATTGGGGAATATTTATTTACATTGTGTAGATCTCAGTAACGAGATGATGATAGTAATAGTACAGGACAGGATGACGCAGGCGGAGCTGTAGTGTATATATATATACTCAGCAATATTTATTATTTATTTATTATTTATTTATTACCAGTTATTTCACATAGGGGGGGAGCAGGGGACAGTACTGTATATGTCTCACATCCTGCACTCTGCTCATGCTGTCAGCCGGCCTATGACGTTATGGTTGCATGCATACATACGTCTATCTCCATACATGTGTTATTGTCACTACGTCTTTCTCCATACATGTATGTTATTGTCACACATGTATGCTTATGACGTCACGCATGTATACGATAGCGCTGACAGAGCGATAATAAGAGCGGACGACGCTGGGTATATGACAGTTCCCCGGCGCCGGCCGCTCGCAGCTCCTGTCCTGAGATGGATGCGGCGTCATACGTGCTGCCAGTGTCTCATCTGTCTCACCCTATGGCCCCGCCCCCTCCCAATGCCCATCCCAATCTCTCTATCTAGGGCGGCGAGGAGGAAAGTGTCGAGCCAATCAGAGAGAGTTCAGTGCACCCCGGCAGATGTGAATGGCTGAGTGGCTTGTGGGCGGGGCACGGCGCTGTGCTGGCTGTGTAGCGGCCCGCGGGAGGTTATGTGAGGTGTCCGGTGGGTGACACACACAGTATCATCACAGCGCCCGGGGATCAGTGTAACTCCGCCGTCGTCCTACTACCGGGAGCAGCAGCATGGCGTCACCTCAGCGCGTAGCGGCGGATGTGTCAGTGTGCAGGTAAGTGTCCTCCTGTCACCCACCCTAACCCGGTGTGTACCGCACACATCCCCATCGCTGTTAGATGCGCACACTCCCCGAGCTGCTTGTAGGGTGTCCTGTGTGCTGCTATAGGGTGTGAGTGTGAGTACATTCTACAGCAGCCTTTTGTACGTATGGGTACAAGGGGTATCAATGTGAGGAAATATGAGCCGGTATAGATGTGGGGGTATAGGAATCTGGGTACAGGGGTTGGTATAGATGTGAGGGCATAGGGGGCACAGTGGTTGGTATAGATGTGGGGGGATAGGGGGTTACAGGGTTGGGTATTGATTTGGGGGGATTGGGGGGTACAATGATTGGTATAGATGTGGGGGGATAAGGGTTACAGGGGTGGGTACGGATAAACCGCAGGGATAGCTGCCGTGTGACTGGCGAGTGTAGCTCTGTACATACATCACTGCTGCCAGGGACTACACGGGCATCGGCCGATATGCATCGCAACACTGTACAATATGATCGCACTTAGATGCGGGCTCCCCGGCATGTCCCGGCTGCTGGCGGCCGATATGACAGGTGGGTGTGAGTGGTTCCCCTACTGTGCTCTGCCTCCCTCTGACAAGTGTCGGCTGACAGTTGGCTGTGATCAGCCAGGCGCAGAGCCCGGGGAGGGGATGGCTGGCGGGGGGCAACACAGGCGCAGAGCCCGGGGAGGGGATGGCTGGCGGGGGGCAACACAGGCGCAGAGCCCGGGGAGGGGATGGCTGGCGGGGGGCAGCACAGGCGCAGAGCCCGGGGAGGGGATGGCTGGCGGGGGGCAACACAGGCGCAGAGCCCGGGGAGGGGATGACTGGCGGGGGGCAGCACAGGCGCAGAACCCGGGGAGGGGGGAAGAAGCCAGGTGACTGCTGCTGGTGTATAGGTGAGGTCCCGTTATACTGTCAGTGACAGTCAGTAAATATAGCGTCACCACTTTGTAACATGCTGTATAATACCCCTTATAGATATATACAGGATAGTTATCAGTTGTGTACACAGCAGGTGTCACTGGCAGCACATGTGTTGTGAAATGGGCATTAGAGATGTATTATACATGTGTATGACGGTGTTACACTGTAACAGCAGCAGACAGTGATATATCACATATTATTACTCCTTTCTGTCTGTCTCCTTACCCTGTACCTCTGCCACTTGACTACCATCAGCAGCTTTATATTTGGCCATTATGGCCAAATATGGGAAAGTGCTGAGATAGATTAGTGGTATTACAAGGCAAGGGTAACTTTGTACATGATTTACATTGTGTATGAGATATCTCTGCTCTCCTACACATGCAGAAGTGTCTTATAACATACGTATGTACTGTCTGTGCTTCCCTACCCATAGAGAAGTGTGTTCTAATGACTGGGTCCCCACAGGCTCTGGTGCCTTTCTGTTCTTTATGGGTGATTCAGTACTTTAAGAATACATCAGTAAGTTTTCAAGGCAATGAGGACAGATGTGTTATGTATTTTCGAAGGGAGGGGGAGATTGTGGTAATGTTTTTGGGAGAAATACATGGTTTTCAATGTGTACAGTAGATAAGAACTGAGATAAGGATGCCTAAACTCACATTTTGCTGGCCATATACAGTAGGTAAAGTACAAGATACATTGCTATATAATCTATACTGTTTGTACTGTTGGAATCAACTACACTAATCATTGCTTATATATATATGACACAACAAAATTCCTCAGCCATACCCCGGTGGAAAATAAAGCATAGTAAATATACACGAGGAACAGGCTAATACATGACATTCAGGAGGCATAAATGCAAGAAACAAATCATAATTTTATACATAACAGGTAATGTGTATAAAAAAGAACTAAAAAAACTAGTTATACAGGACATGGAATAGACATGATTAGTAAATGCACAGGTAGCCATGACTATTTGTGTCAGATATTTTCTAAACCTCTCTGCACAGATGACTTATTATTTTACTAAATCTGTATTACATCATTTGTCCAGACGATCCTCTTCCTATGAAAGTGCAAATAGGTCAGATTTCTATCTCTGACATACTGTAATTCTTTTGAAAGTTTTAAATGGATAATTACACAATTAGAATACTATTTTACATTGTTTTCACACAGCATAAGTGTCCAATTTGCTATTTAATTCAGAAGTTTGCATGCAGGAAAGAATTGGCAATTCATAAGTGCAATCGGATTCTTGTGATAGCTGCAAGCATTGTGCCATGAGCTGAATGAAGGTGCCCATACATCAGCGACGGATCGTCTCGATGCAGGGATGCGATCGGAAATTTTCCGATCGGCCTTCGGAAACTTCTGATCGCCCGCCATCGATGTTCTGCGATCCGTCGCCGGATCGCAGACATTTGTCATGTTAAATGTTAGCAATTTGATGATCGCAATAATTTTTTGATCGCGATCGACAAATCGGGAAAATCCAACATGTTGGATTTCTGCGATCCCGCGATGCCGGGTTGCAGCATCGCGGGATCGCGGCAATCCATCGCTGATGGATGGGCCCCATGACATTTCGCTTGGTGAAAAGTCAGTTTTCAGTATATCTAATGTTGTAGTATTGTATGTGAAAGGACTCTTATTTTTATCTTATAGTTGTGACATTGAATACAAGAAGCTTTTGATGTATGCAATATATAAGAATATATAACAGTGAAAGGTTATTTTTTCCTGGCAAACTTCTGAGACTGTACCCTGCATTGACAGTCAGATATTTTGATTAATTCACCATTTTGTTGCTTGAGATCATAGCTGCTATAAAAAAAAAACAATAAAAAAGGAATTGTATTTCCATTGAAATCTCTAAATAATAATGTAAAAGGCTTTAAGGTAACCTTTTCTTTGCATGTCCTACTGCTGTTTAATGTTTTCACTTGACTTTACTATTCTAAATTGTATTACTCTCAACCAATGGATGAGCTGGTTGTGTATATATAACAGGGCAGGTTTGTGAGTGGGTTGCTACTACTGATATCCTGTAGTTGTTGACTCATATTGATAACTTGAATTTTACTTGTTATTACCCATGGAGTGTATCTAATTGTAAAACATAGTTTTGAAAATTTAATATATCTCTGTAAAATAAAAATAAAAACCTCACTGTAATATTCCTACCACCTTCAGAAGCACTTTTAAAATATGACTCCCATGGGGCACTGTATTGGCAGGATTACCAACAGACCTGTCCCATGATATAAAACTGCCAGGTCATTCTCAGCCCATAAAATGCCACCTGTGACACTATGGAAATGTCCTCTTAGCTGCATGACATCATATACAGTGGTTTAAGTGACTATATATACGGTATTTCTAGGCATGGTTTATGTTCAGTTAAATTTTATTATTTTTATTTAGATTAACACACCCTACCCCACTATACATTAGTTTACTTTTTCCTGCAGATTATTAATAAATATTTTTGAGGATATGCAATACGGCGCACATAACCACATACATGGGAAGGATTCCATTAACATTTTGTTTTATTTATACTCTAATGTTTTTAATGAAACATGTCTTGGGCAGGCAACACAATAGAATATTCATACCATAATTTAGTTTATATGGCAACATGTTACAAATACAAATAACATAATTGCTCTATCCTAGCGGTGGCCAACCCGCAGCTCTTTTGTTGTTGTGATGCGGCTCGGCAGTACAATGGCCTCCACAGACCCCCACTGCAACTGAATGCTGGAGCACAACTACAGGGGGCCCTGCATATGGGGCACAACTACAGGGGGCCCTGCATATGGGGCACAACTACAGGGGGCCCTGCATATGGGGCACAACTACAGGGGGCCCTGCATATGGGGCACAACTACAGGGGGCCCTGCATATGGGGCACAACTACAGGGGGCCCTGCATATGGGGCACAACTACAGGGGGCCCTGCATATGGGGCACAACTACAGGGGGCCCTGCATATGGGGCACAACTACAGGGGGCCCTGCATATGGGGCACAACTACAGGGGGCCCTGCATATGGGGCACAACTACAGGGGGCACTGCATAATGGGCACTACTACAGGGAGCATTGCATATGGGGCACTACTACAGGGGGCACTGCATAATGGGCACTACTACAGGGAGCATTGCATAATGAGCACTACTACAGGGGGCACTACTACAGGAAGCACTGCATAATGGGCACTGCTACAATGGTCATTGCATAAGAGGCATTAAAAAGGTATTGATAACAAGGATTGTCAAAATTCCCACTAATATAAAAATTACAGCAAAGTTAAAAAAAAAAAAAATTTAGATTGGGAAGATTATGTAAATTGTGTATTTTCAATGTGCTGGGATCGTCCCCAGTGTGACTAAAAACGGGGGGGTGACAAGTCATGCTCCTGCAAATGTCATACCAAAGGCGTGAGCACAAAAATGGGGCATGGCCTTGTGACAGCTAGGCCACACCCCATGCCATCACCTCTTTCACTTGACTACAGATATTTTTTGTCTCTTTGCCTCTGACTGGTTGGCTACCCCTGCCCAATCCTCTCAGAAATTTCTCTTCAGAGCAAAGGGTATTAAAATATACATATCTTCCAATGGGGTGTGGTATAACTTAACCGACATTTATAAGGTCGACACCAGAATTTTGACAGGTTATGAATGTTGACATGGACAATATGTCGACATACAATTAGGCCAACATGGATAAAATGACTCGTTCAGATTGTTGACATTTAATGTCGACTGTGTTTTTTCTTATTCTCGCCTAACCCTAAAAATCATCAAAAAAACATATGTTGACATCCGGAACGTTTTAACCATGTTGACCTAATTATATGTTGACATTGGTTGTCAAGCTATTGTCCATGTCAACATTCTGCTGTTGACCTTCTCAATGTAGACCACCTGGCCAAATACCCTTCCAATGCAATAATTCCCCAAGGATGAAATGATCATGAATAAAAAGTAGAATGCTTGCTCGACTTAACTTTTGAGCTAGCATAAAAAAAATAAAAGTGAGAAGACAGAGTCTGATGGTTTAATCTGCAATAGCAAACATTCAAAGAAAACATTACCAATGTCCCTAAATATTGCCCCTATGTGCATTGTACCTGCCTGCCCTGTAACAACGTCTTTTACAAGAACGGAAGTCACCATTTTTTTAGCTGTTGAATTGATACTCAAGTCTTTGCTGCCTGGAAAACACAGTCTAGGCTTTATTGCACATGCTATGGCTTTGCAAATTATGCATCCGAGTCACAAGCAATGTAACTCTCTGCGGCTTTTACAAACACCTGGTGGATTATAGATCTGCCTGATGTAAACTGTATAAACTAGCACGAGCAAGCCCAATCTATCCAAAGGTGAATGCAAAGCATCAAGTGCCTTTTTGTATCTCAATATACTACAACACAGGTTCACAAACTCTGTCCTCAGGACCCCAAACAGTGCATGTTTTCCAGGTGTCCTCACAGAATCACAAGTGAAAATAATTAGCTTACCCCAGAGGTTCCCAAACGCGGTCCTCAAGGCTCCCCAACAGTTTAGGTTTTAGAGTTATTCATGGTTGAGCACATGTGGTTAAATCAAATTGACTGAGGTACTAATTAAGTCACCTATGCTCAACCAGGGATATCTCTAAAACCTGAACTGTTGGGGTGCCTTGAAGACTGCGTTTGGGAATCTTTTAATGTGTCAGTGAGTAATGAATGCACCTGCTAGGTGATCTGGGAAATGTGAACTGTTTGGTGTCCTGAGGACAGAGTTTGAGAACCACTGTACTACAAGTATACATGTATAGTAGGCATGGGCTTCGATATGCAAGTTTTTTCCAAAATTTTCATGCACAATGCATCACAATTTTTGGGTCCATCCTGGAGACCTGATGTTTTCATAGAATTGATCTAAAAAACGTAATGTTGCAGCAGCGATGTACCTACCTGGTCCCCAGCATCTCCCACTCCGGAGTGCAAGCGTTGGCTGTTCTTTTTTTTTTCCTCTTAACTGTGCATGCGCAAGCAGCTAAACACTAATGGCTCTTGTGTGTCTTGTAGAAGATAGATATTATTAAAACGAACATCTTCAAAAGATCGATTGAAACTGCCTATTGGCCATCTCTAATGTAGAGAGACTTCAACTTTTGTTTGCATATTCTCTGGTGATTATTAAAGTTCATAGTTGTATAAAATGTTAGACCACTATCTTCTGGAACAAGGATATGGTTAGGAAGCATAGGGCCTGATTCAGAGCCGTTCGCTATTTGCGGTCGTTCGTTCAAAAACAAGGGGTGGCTATTCAAATGATCCGTTCGCAAATTGCAGTCTGTTCACACCTCTAAGTCTGAACGAGCGAGCAAAACATACGCTCGTTTATTTGATAAAAACGCCCCCTGGCCGCTCGCACCATACGTCATGTCCGCTATTTATTAGATTAATCGAGTACATCGTACAGCGTATGAACTGCTCGCTATTCTTGTGGTTGGTTTTTTCAACCGCTATTTTGCGAGCAGTTCTGAGTTAAAAAAAACCAAGTGACGTGGTCAATGACGCTGCTGTATTAATTATGCACTCCCTTAAAACGCCCGTTTTGACCTTTTAAGCACGCCTGCGTTCGAATTCCACTCCCCCGTTTTCAAACACCTTCCCCTGTTACCACCCACATACGCCTCATTCTGTCACTCAAAATAGCAGGCACTCGCTATATAGCGTACAAACGATTTTCGGCCGCACTGACTGGTTCGCGCATGCGTACTAAAAACCATACGCATGCGCAGATGTGCGAACATCGCTCGGAACGAGCGTACGGCCGCTAGCGAGCGGCTCTGAATGAGGGCCATAATCTACTAAGCTTACCCACAAAGTCAACGAAAGACTAGGGGCGGGATGTAATAGAGATCGAGTCTGCCGAAGGTGCGGGATCCAGAGATAAAACTCAACACAGTGGTTATTCTGACACCAGCACCAGATCCTTAATTAGACTGTGGGCACACAGGAATTATCCGCTCATACCGATTGCAGACAAAATGGTGACTTTGAGTATGGGCACTACTATAGGTTAAGTCCTAGATAAATTTATACAATGTGTCAGTATTAGAGATGTTAGGGACCCACCTGATGAGGTCACCGTGATGTGGTAGGTGGGCAAACATCTTGCACCAAACGTACTGAGCACATCAATAGAAATCCATGTTAATTGATAGTTTATTTATTTATATATTTTGATGTTTAGTATTCTTAGTGCTTAGAGTGTGCATCTGCATCCCCCCTTATTTCTATGAGAATGACTTGTATGCAGATGCACATATTGCATATCATGAGAACTTTGTGCATTATAGTAAGGGGTTCCAACACTACAGGTATATTCAATTACCCACGGTGTTAGCTCTGGGTTTAATGCCCTGTGCAATTAATTAGTGAATTTTCCAATGCGTTAAACTCATAGTTGCCTGCGTTAAGTGCTGGAATCAATGGGTTTCCCCACAGGTTACGTTTCAGAGGGTGCACTTATCGTAGATTTTTCCTCAAAGCCTCAGGAGCTGTGAGGAAAAATCTGAGTTAAGTGACTCTCTGGGACTTAATGCATGGGGATGCGGCAGTCAATTGAATTGCATAGGGCTGACAATTAGCCGTGGGGTTGAATATGCCTCTAGTGTAACTGTCTGATACCCTGCATCCAGCTGCAAATGCTGGGGCATTGCAACTTTCCAAATGCCCCCACCCCCTGATCTATTCATGGATTGACCCTCCCCCTGGGAGGGATCTCAATGCCAGTCCTCACGTACCCCATACAGATCATATTTTGTAGATTTCTTTAATAATACATAGATTAGTTAGTCTAGTTGGCAGTATCAGTAAATATCCCATCTGCTTCCATGGATAGGTTGATGCTAGGGTAGTTCTTATTTCCCCTTCATGCTAGGGACCTGGGAGTGACGTGAGTGAGTGCAGAAGTGCAGTTCATGCCCATTAAGGCCAGCTAAACAAGTTGTCACCACTTAGAGAAGAAAGTTGTCCGCTCGCCACAAGGTTATATTCCGGTTGCTGCTATTTCCAAGTTGGAGAAAGGACCTCTGTGACGTAGACACCACGTGACCGCTGCAGGAGGCTGGACAGCTCCTGCGTTACCATCCACTAGGGTATAGAGGGGGAATAAATATCTGTGGCGAACGCAGCGAGCCACCGTGCCCGAAGCGTGGCGAGCAGAGCCGAGTCACGTGGGTGTGATTTCACAGGGCCATCAGCCCTCTATAGTCTAGACCTAACCGATATATTCCCCCTCTATGCCCACTTGGATGGTAGGGAATGATGCTGGACACTGGCTGATGACGCCAGAGTCCCCTCCGTGAAGGGGATTTAGACACTACCTTGATGCTAGATCCAAGTAACCATGTGACCACTACGGCAGGGCCGGTCCTCTACCACGTTTACTATCCACGTGGGAGAATATAAACCTGTGGTGTTCACAAAGTGAGCCTCTTCTGTTCTGGACCCCTGTTCTGACCCTTGCTTCTCCTCCTGTTGTCGTGAGTCACATGGTTGTGATGTCAGATGTCCTGTAGCCCACTGCACTTTAGCCTAACCACAGACCCTCCAACATGACCCATTCCATTAGGTACAACATGCTCTGTTCCTGGACTTCCCACTTAATTTATGATTGCAGCCACCTGTGGTGAAACACCTGTCTGACAGCAATCATAAATTACATGGGAAATCCAGGAACAGAGCATTTTGTACCTAATGGAATGGGTCATGTTGGAGGGTAGGAAACCATAGACCGAGATCCTGAAAACATGACCGGACACGGGTCTGCACTCTGTGACAGTATGCTGGGGTCCTGCAGCTGTGGGCTTGCAGGCTGTATGCACACTGCACGCTAGGCGCTAGTGACCCCCGGCAGGGCAAGGGTGCATGATCGGATGACGCACGCAGGCGGCAGCGGGAGGATAGGTGACGGCCCCTATGCGCACGTGACCCCGCACGAGCCGCTCCTGCCGCCGCGAGAACAGGCAAGAGAATGAGAGAAAAAAATGTGTAAACAATACTCGGCGCGCCTGCTGCAGACGGTAAAACTGGCGGCTGTGCTTGGAGGGGGGTGGGAGCAGGGGGAAGGGAATTTCCCGCCTTGGATATCAGCGATTGGCCGTTGCCGCGACAATCTTACAGCTCGACCAATGAGATGGGAGAGGCTGGTTTATGCGACGTCACAATGGTAAGAGAGGACAGCGCTGTGGTACAGAACAGTATTCCCTGCTAGCCTCGTACAGGAGCGGATCTGTTGGGCCCAGTGCTGCGCTCACTGCTCGTTACACTGCTCCCGGGCTCATCTCCACTCCGTCCCCGCTCCCCCGGTGTGATGGCCATGGTTCCTGAGCTGTAATGTAAGTGGTTCTGTACCCTGTAGTGTCTGCGTAGCGCCTGTAACTGCTACCGTATACCCGGACCTTTGTGACCGGTACGTGGGACGCTGCTGTGTGCAGCCCTCTCCCCACAGTCCGGCTCCTGTACTCTGGCTGGGATTCCTGGAGCTGTAACGCTGGTGACCTGTATGTGTAATGCCGGTTGTGTACCCTGTGTGTGTATACTGCCGTGTGGATGACATATATGAATGTGTGACGCCGGGTTACGTATGTGTGGGGGGTCCTGCCAGGCTATGCGGCAGAGAATCCTCCCGTACACCTAGTATCTATGTGCCCATCACCCCTGTTGTCTCCTGGAACAGCGGGGCCCCATCGGAGTTATATCCGAGTGACCGCAGCTACTGGACCATAGAGCCGGCCGGGGCAGTCACAGCTGTCCTCCTGCCCGAGCAGGCTGATCATACACCGGCTTGTGCAGCATTGGCTAAGTTCCATGTGGAAGGGTTCTGTACAGAAAGTTGGACACAGCCTTCATCGTAACTTCTATATGTTATTCCCAGTTACATATGCGCTGTTATTAGAGGGCTGTGTATATGTAACGTACGTTAGACTATGATCATTGCTCAGCATCTAGTATGTAGCCAGCATGATGGACATGAGGGAGAAATCGCCATAGGTTTTGTAACATAATATTGTATTGTGAGTATTTCCAAATGTAAACAAATAGTTCTGAAGCTTTGGCTGCAAGACATAGAAATTGTTTGCTTGTATAAATGTAGCCTTTTTGTACCTCCTGTATACTGTTAGAGATAATTGTCTCACTTGGTAGTTGGTTGGGAAATCTTGAAGCCATTTTTACTTTCTTAGAAACCAGAACAGTTCTGTATCTATAATATATATTTATAGGCAATGCCACCAGCAATTACTCCCCCCCCCCCCCCCCCCCCCTGTTCTACCTCCCAACTCTGTCTTCTATAGTCCTAAATAACACAAGTCATTGACTTGTTTAAATCAGGATTGGTTTTTGTTTTGTGAATACAACTGTTGTGATTGACTTAACGTAAGTCTACAGTTCTCAGTGTACGTATTATGCAGTCTGCTTTCTGGCCGGCATGGCTACAGCATTATCCTGTGGAGCCGTGTTGTTGTTGTGCACAACTTAGTTATGTGTCACTTTTACTCCCTCCCCTAGTGAAAAGAGCTCCTTCACCATACTATAAGCCTATTGTGACGCACTTACTACAACTCTCCAGCCGATGCCAAACCTCTCCCAGACTTGCTGTGCTCAGCACTTCAGGGAGAACAATAGGGCTGGATCAGGGAGCGCTGCCAGCCAGCTCACCAGAGAACTCCGCAAACATCAGAACCACAGCAGGAACTGTTCATGTTTCGGCACCCTCCGATCTTGTAATGACCTGGAAAATCATCCTATTAATATTTCATGACTGCTGATGCAACTCTTAAGAATACAGGCTGAAACCAACCATAACTTTTACCCCAGTGACCTTATATAAGTAAGCAGATGCAAAATGCATTTACCAGACTGCTAAACACAAGCAAAGTTGCTGAAACAAAACAAAAAGAATGCTTTTAGATTTATAAGGTTGGTTTATTTATCAGAATCATTGTCTACGTAACTGTTATTGAGACTATATTGGGCTACTGTTTTGACAACTGTTACGAATCATGTTTGTCAATGAATGATCTGTTCGTATTCTATTCTGCTACCCCAGACATTTAATATCAAGTTGATATGATCATGTTGAAAACCTGTCATAGTGTGTCCCATGGGTACAGACATGACCTGACACGATCGTCTGAGAACGTTTAGGGACTTTCCTTGTGTCCATAAAGTCATTTAACTTTATTCACTGTTCCATGTTCTTTTGGGGCCATCACAATGGAAGGATCAGTGTTGCCATTGTAACTAATGTAAATGTCTGTAAATAAGTGATCATTGACTTTCTAAAATGAGATGCATCAATTCAGTGCATATTTAGATTCATTATTATAAATGATATATTAGATGAGAGCTGCCCTCCAGTGAATTCTATTAGATTTGTTTTCCTTGTGATCCCCAATCTTTTTTTTTTTTTTTTTTTTTTTTTTTTTTTTTTTTTTCAACCTTTTTGTATGGTCTAACTTTTTTTTTTTTCTTTAAGTATGTATCCAGCTATTTATGTTAACATATGTGGCCCTTTCTATGAGACACTTAATATGTGTGTGTTTTTTGCATTCATTTTGGTCTATGCGCTATTGCTACACGTGCATTTCAGGCTTTTATATGTCAACTTATGCAGAAAGTGTCTATCTGATTTTGAAAACATGTCTTCGTTTAATTTGTAAGAGTTTCACATTTGGCGGGCTTCCTTGGTAAGGCTTCCTGGTGTTTATCTGGATATATGATAATCCTTCTAGGACTTTCACTTGTGGCAAGATTATATTAATACTGCACTTTCAGTGGCTTTCAGATGACTAAAATTGTGTTTATAAAATTGTAGTGAGTGTTTCAAGTTTGTCATTTTGTCCACCACTAACCTAAAGGTGCCGTCCCTGGCAGCTGCGAGAAACGCTATTTGTAAATGATTTAAACTTATTTTTAAATTTAAACAAAGGTGGTAAAGTTACTAGTTGGAATATTATTTATGGGAACCACAGAAAAAATTGAAATAAACTAGGTAGTGAAATGATCCTAGTCACTTGAACGTTTTGTAACCAAAGTTTTGCAAGGTAACTGTTTAAAGATGGAAATATTTGCTAGTTACGTTCTGTATAATGTGTGTGTGTGTGTGTTACCAAAAGAGGAAACTGCATAAATAAATATGGGAACCATAGAAATAGGAACTTACTTTTAAAATACAAACCTTTTCTACGGCTACCTGAAATGCATGCTTTGCTTATATATGTGAATATCTATAGATTGAGACGCTATTTTTTTCCATGTGCTCTGTACATTTATACTTTTATAGATGTATTGAAGCATTTGTGGTTCTAAATGTCTCATTCATCAAACCTTTAGCAACGATAATATTTCGTTGTCTGATTGTCCTGCATGTGCCGAAATTTCGAGCATCCAGCAACATGTACCAAACGACATAACTCGCAGGGCCCTATAGTAAACGGGCTAATCTGGTCGATATCGACCAGGTTGGTCTGCATGCACAGGTGAAGGTCGATATCGATCAACGATTAAACGATGGAGGGGTAAAAAAAAAAAAAAAGTTATCGTTTAGATTGTTTGGTGTTTTTTTTTTTTTTTTTTTCCCAGACTGTGTATGCACCATTAGTCTCACTAATAATCTAGTGCTTATTGTGCAATTTTCCTCTCCATAAACTGTTTCGTCCACCGGTTATGGATCTTTAGTTACGTTACAGTGTAAATTTGTATTGAATCACAATCTGTTTATGCAAAATTACTTTTAAAGCATATTGTCAATCGCTCCCTATCCAAAGTGCCGGCCGCAAGGCTGTTTTCCAGCTTAGCATGGCACTAACAGCCTCACGGCGGTACTTTAGTCATGAGAACAGACATTCTCCAACTAAACGCCCAGGTTAAGTCGCGAGAACCTGCATTTCTCCGACACAACAGTAAAACTAAGCACGTTGAATTGAATAGCTGCAGGAACAACTTCCCGGCGCTGTTCAACTCCCGCTGAACTGCATTGCCCCATGTGTTTGAAAACTGTCAGTTAGAAGCTGATTGGCTTGTACTTTATCTTTATCTCTATCCAAGGCTTTGTACATCTGCCCCACAGGCTGTGGTGTTTGAATATTGCCAACAGATTTCAAAGCTCAAAAGAGTGAATCTGTTTCTGTCTAACTTTCCCGTTAGCAGAATGACTTTGTGAGTAAGTTGTAGTGATTTTAGTATTTTGCATATCCCCCTATTATGTGTACCTGTTATTGTTCTGTTGCTCTCTACAGATGCGCCCAAGTTGATTGTGGCTGATCGCACCACAAACGTGTGCGTGTCGCACTATGCGCCATGATACGCTATGGTGTGTCTATGATCGTGGGAGTGAGTTTCCCATTAATTCCTATGGAGACGCAAATGTGAGTCTCCAATCGCGGGAGTTTGTCTCGCGACACGCATGACTCGACTCGCTGTGCTTCAATCAAGTATGTAGCTGGGCATATCTGTATATCTTATGCAGCCAGCTGGAAATGGTGGAGCTTTATAAATCTGTCATAACAAAGCCCAATTCTCCTCTGCTACATCTTGTCTTGCTAGTTACTCCTATGTTCTACAGTGGACTAACCTCATTTATATATAGTGGGTTTTGATTCTGCACCTTCATGAACTCTCCCTGCAATTGCCCTCTTGTTGCATTGCAAAAGGTAAATGTTGAAAACGCATGTATAACCTCTTTGTTGTATGGTTAATGCCACAATTATGTGCCTGAATGTACCATTTTGTATTTACTTACAGAAATAAAAAGACCAAATGGCCAAACAACCAACAGTGTTAAACTCGGAGTGCAGTGGAGGAGACCAAATACAGCCGACGCATAGACACACTCCGCACAAGTTTTTCAGAAGAGGGGCCCCCACTTCCCTTGCCAGCCCATTTGAAGGACACCGTTCTGATGAGGGAGCGAGCTCCTCAAGCAGTACACCCTGGGGTCCTAATCTATCGCCTTATAGCCCCAGTTCCTTTGCCAACAGATCCCCACATTGTATGTTGGTAAGAAGATCGTCTCTCGTTTCCAAAACTTCAAGTGGGTATTTCTCATTTGAAGTGAGTCCAGCACCTGTGTATTGCGATAAAGCCACTCAGACACCAAGTCCTCCGTGTCAAGCCTTCAACCACTATTTATCTGAAATGGGTAAGATATAGATATTTATATTTTCTCTCTGGTCATTTATTTGCCTGTTTGACAAGGAAGTGGAATTCAATAACCAGAACATTATGCTCCCTCTGTATCTACTTAAATACAGGTTAAAACTGACATTATAGCTAGAGTAACAGTATAAAAAGGGTTACATATAATAGATACTAATATGCCTATACACCCCTGGTATAATAAGTATTGTAGACTAAAATGCTTTACTGTATTGCAGTGATGCTATGATTTAGTTAAACTGTTGGGAAGCTTTTGGCTTTATTCAGGGTGTACCAGTAACTTTCCTTTTTAAGCATTTAATTTCTGTGCTCTGCTGCTTAACGGGGGGTCTTTTCAAATAACCTGCACTGAATCGCTGAGGCCCATAAAGGGTAACGTTATATATCCGCCTCAAGTGTCCATCTTTGGCTGGATTGCAAAGATGACCAGACTGAAAATGTGCACCTCTTTATCATCCACCAGTAGCATGGTGGCTGAGATGGCAACCTCTACACAAGTGCTACCTCTTCATGGACCTTGGCTGATCAGTGTTACATGAAAGTCCCCTATCCAAGTAGTGGCACACAGGGTCCTCTATGGCTGATTGTTCCAAATAATAGGCTGCCTGTATAAAGCTTGGTGCTTCCTGCTGTCCCTCTACTGGCATAGAAACCATAATAGGGACTGGAGCCCTGTATTGTATTTGAACCTGCAGTTTCCAGTGTCAAACTTTGCAAGACCCTGGTTTGGGATTCATTTTTTTCTTTTTTTTTTTTTTTTTCGGGTGTGGATTAAAAGATCTACAGTATATAGATAGACCGAAAATAGGTTTACACCAAAAGGTCGACATGGCCAAAAGGGCAGCTGTTAAATGGTCGACATGCAGTTAGGCCAACATGGTCAAAAGTACAATAAATAGTTTTAACCCTCCCCATGGTGCCTAACTCTACCTGTTCCCTTTCATAGCCTAACTGACCCTCCACCAAGTCCCTAACCTTCATCATAACCCTAAAAATTATGAAAAACCATGTGTTGACCTTTTGACCCTGTCTACCGAAGTTCAAGTCGAACCTTTAACTGTTGACCATTCAACCATCTGGGGTCGATCTATTGACTGTCTATCTAAGCACTATAGATCTTCCATCCTTGTACGTTTTATTCGACAGGGATTTGCACTGAAGCCCTGCACAAACTGAGACCAGTTTGTAATGCAGAATAGAAATGGTGATTTATTTCTGAATAGCGCAGCTAGTGTTATTGTATTTACAGGTTGGATTCCAAAATGGCTCTGAACTTGGTCCTTTGCTTTTCTTACTGTACACTTCTTCTTCTCTTTGGGAACTACTGTACTCATTCGGCCTTCACTACCACTTTATGGTGATCTTCCTCTCTTCTGTACTCTTGTGTAACTTATAAAGCCCTCAACAACACTACCCCTTCTTACATACACCACCTTACACTCCACCCCTCCTCCCTAGATCTACTTCTAACCTGCACCTTCCCTTGTCTCTGGTAGCTGCCTCACTCCCGCCCACAAGACTTCTCCAGTGAGACGGTACCTGCTTGTTGAATTCCCTACCACTCCTGATTGCACTTTTCCACAGTCTTCAAATCTTTAAACGTGCTTTGAAAACCAGTTCTCTTTTTTTCTTAGAGATTACTCATCATCAACCTATATGGCAGGCTATAAAAATAGTCGCCATTTCTAGTTGGTTTGTTTCTTCAGACTGCTATTAGTTACATAATTCAGATTTCAACAGTGTTTTAAAATTACCATGTCATCTACCATTGAACTATATGTAGTGATCTGTTTTTACAGCCAGCAAGTGGAGCTTACAATCTGTGTTCAGATGGCAGTTCTGCCCAAATACGGCACGACGTGCTATCTTTATTCAGATAGCAAGTGGTGCAGTATCTGGGCCACTTTTCAAAAATGTATTTGTGTCCAGAAAGCAAGTGGGCAGTATTTGTTCTGCTCTAAGAATTTTCTACTGTAGAAAAATTAAAACCTGTTTAGTGAAATCAGCACTTCATGTGATTCCTAATGCTGGGTACCCACTAGACTATTTTATGAACGATTTGGCCGATTCCAACACATTGGAATGACAAATGGTTCATATCGTCCAGTGTATGCACTATGTCACTGACTATGCGCGCTTCCGCGCCTCGTCTGTGACATCTTACTTCAGACTGGCGTGCAGGTCCAGTGGGCGATATCGTTAGCGGGGGCCATGCTTCCGAATGCAGCATGGCCCCTGCCGTGGTTCCGTTGCTGCCGGCATCGGCAAGCTTATATGCACTTGCTGATGCCGGTCCCGTCACTGCTGAGCCAGAACTTCTACGGAGTAGTTGACTGAGATGACATCATTCATTGTGCTGACCACTGACTCAAGCTCTCTCTCTGTGTGTGCGTGGGAGGGGGGGAGGAAGGCGTAGCAGACGCCCAGTGATTGTAATGGTGGTGTCCTCTTGTGGAATTAAAATTACTTCTTCATAAATCCATACTTGAGTCTGCTGGTTAAACTTTGATAACTTGTGATCATGTGCTCACATTGGTGTCCAAGCATTAATTTAGTTATATATAATAAAATTTCACCCTAATTTACTATTGACTTCTCATGTTGTCACACCAGAGTGGTTTGGATTCAGGTGACACCAATACTCTCCAAAAACAAAACTATATTTGAGTAACAATGAAATATAAAGGAGGTCATTTTGACACAATGGTGCAAGTCCTGATGGTGCTTGCGACTGAAGCCACTCAAAGTAAACGTTCCAAATTTTATCTGCAATCAAACGCACAGCTGTACACACAAGATTATGCTAATGCTAGTATCGGACAAAGTCGCAGGTGTGGCTACAGCAAAAGATGAGGTCGCAGCAACATCAACCTCAGAATCAGCCCCAAAGGATTTTTTGGGTGGAAACACCTCATGCAGGAATTATCTTGTTCATCTTGTCGTTCCAAAGCTTGTAAGTTTTTTTTTTTTTTTTTTTTTTTTTTTTTTTTTTTTTTTTTTTTTTTTTATATTCCTCCTCGTTTAACTCTTCTTGTGGCCTTGTTTTCTAATATTACTATGGTATTCTTTGGTGGTTTGTAATCTCCACGCGCTACACCACTCGCCTGCTTGTTTAATGTTAGAGGAAGCGCTGCTACTTGTGGTCATTAAAAACTTGAGGAATGCTGTTTTGGCTATTAGTAGCAGAAAGCTGCTTTACCATAGTCCAGTGTTGGCTAACCTTGACACTCCAGCTGTTATGGAACTACATAACCCAGCATGCACTGCTACAGTTTTGCTATTAGGGCATGCTAAAACTGTGGCAGGGCATGCTGGGATATATAGTTCCACAACAGCTGGAGTGTCAAGGTTAGCCAACACTGCCATAGTCTCTAATAGCCAATTGGCATCCACTACCTGGATCAAGTAGTCAGAGTGCTGCAGCTGTCTTCTATTTAATGACTACTCCCAGCTGCAGATTTCCTGTTGCCAAACTGATGCGCACCAGTATGGGCCATTGTTATGGGTAAAAAGATTTTCAAAAAGATGTTTCTTCCCAAAGCTTAGCAAGCATGTATGTCCTATGATTCATATTTTTATATCAAAGGTTTGTATTTGGTTGCATCTTGACCCTCAGATAAAGAGCACAGTTCTTGAACTTTGCACCACATTTAAAAAATGTATTTTTAAATATTACTAAATTTCCTCTTCTAGCCTCCTTTTTCTGCACATTGTTGTCTATTGTAGTCATGTGCTGAAATGTGTAATTGTCATAAATAAAGTCAATGGGCGTGGTGAGCCAAGTAGACCATAAGGTTTCATTTTGACACTGAGCCAGACATTTTTAGTAAGTATCTGTATTTTAAGTTGGGTACACACTAGACTCCTGTCAAACGATTCAATGTAGTCAACTATTTCCCCTGAACTCCCGGGGAAATGATCTAGTGCATACACACTGTGCTATCTAACAAACAACCAGACGATCTCTCGTGCATCGTTTGTTGGTTAGATTGTTTACTATATAATGTAACCATGTTGCCTGGTCATTCGATAGTGCGTACACGCTGCACGATCTGCAGGGAAGCTCTTCCTGCATGTACAAAAGATCTGGATTGTGACAACTGACGCCGCAGGAGCGCACATAGTGCTACACAGTGGACAATTTGAACGATTGTCGTTCCGATGCGTCGGAACTGGCCAAATCGCTCAAAATATCATCTAGTGTGTAGGGGCCTTTAGACATGGTGGACCAGCGAATCAAGCAGATTTTTGCGGGGAGGACTCTTGCATAACAACTGATTGTAATACACGAATACAGTAATGGTTTTGTGAGTTTTTATTTTATCTCAGAATACATTACCAGATCTGTTAGCTAATTTTAAGCATGAGTTATGCCTCTGAGTTTGTATCTATATTTAGCATAGCCTGAAACACTTAAATTAGAAGTAAAAACTTTTTAATGGGTTCTAGCAAAAAGAAAACTGACTAAATATAAATTCAGTTCAATACATGGTGACCGTGATTATAGCCTGTGCTGCTTTTGTTTTTGAAGATAGTTGCCTACAAAAATATTATGAGTGACCTTTCTGCAGCTGCTGAGACTCCTGTGACCTCAAATGCCATTTTCCCTATCCCCTCTAATGTAGATGAACAAGGCATTCAGATATGTAATGTTTTTAAAGGAAGCCTGGTAAGACAACACCCATAAAAGCAACATAACCTACATGGAAGCAGACATTTAATAGTGTATATTGTTTTGCTAATGCTTTATTTAACAAGGTGAAGTTTATTTTGTTTGTACAGCTTAATTGTTGCACTAATTCAGTTACATACTTTACTTTTTTATTTTTATTGATTTTATTACACCTTCTATCTGCACTAAAAACAATGTGCCATAGAGCATTTTTCTGCCGCTCTCTGAGGTGAGTACAGTAATACATTTTAGTATAGTATCAGAAGCAGTGTCTGGATGGTCAAAATTGGAAATGTGTCCAAAATGTTGGTGTTCAGATCCTGCTGGTGAAGTGACGTTATGGCCCGTATTCAATTTGAGGTGAAAAGTCCAGATCCGCGATAGTTTTTCGCCGATGACGTCATTTTCGCCTATTTTGCTTTTACCCCGTATTCAATTTGAAAGACTTTTCGTCTAGGCGGAAAGTCAATGCAATGTACTAGGCTAAAATTTTGCCTATGAATAGCAGGCGGAAAAAAGTGCAGAATTGGGGTTTTGGGGTGCAACATTGCAGGAACCCCCCTGCAGCCTTCAGACAATCCCCCACAGGTAAACTGTCACATTTTTAAGAAAACACTTGACATCCCAATAAAGGACTTTGAAAAATGGGGCAAAAAAAAATTGGGGGGGACAAAGTTAAAAACTAGCAAACTTTGCTCTGGGTGGGTCCCCAAGTACACCCCAAGTGTGTTTTTTTGTTTGTTTGGTTTTTTTTTATTGCAGGTGTTTGTGGCAGGTAGATTTTTTTTCAACTTCACTTTAGCAACTTTTAAATATGCTGGCCCCCCATTTTCAAGTACCCCAAATTTGCTGGGATAACTTATTTTCAGGAAAAAATGCTTCTGAATGCTATTCTGCATCACTTATAGAAAAAACGCTATTGAGCCTGTTTAAAAACACCAAATACCTTCAACAAGCAAAACGGGGGGTGGGAGGGGGTACCATAGTGAACCCCATGTCAGCATCTTTTGGGGGATGTCAGGCTGATTTCCCCAATTCTGACAGTACTTTCCGCCTGTTCAATTTTGGCCGGGCCCCGTTTTCGCGTACTTTCAAATTGAATAAAGGGTAAAGCGGGCACGCGCGCAATACTTTTCCGCCTGCAAAACAGGCGAAGTAGGCAAAGCCCGGGACGCGAAAAAGTATCGTGGCTCTGCTCAAATTGAATACGGCTCTATGTATAATCGTCCTTGGTGCTCTGTCCATCTGCAGTGACTAGTTTTGATTTGGTTTCTGGATAAGCTGCGCACAAAGCAGAACTATACTATTCTTAGGGAGTGGGCATGGAGGGTGGATGGGGGGGGGGGTGTTACAGCTGCTGGCAGCTAGTCATGAAGATTTATTACTTGTGGTGTTCCTTTTCCAGCAGCTGTTTCTGAGCAAGGTCCCTGAATTTATGTAACTGCCCGGGCTTGTCACGCACACGTGCAACATGGAAAGAAACCTCTTTGCAGCTCCTGTTACCCACCGATGCCAAGGAAATGTATTTAGATATACTTACTTGAATTTCCCTGTTAACTCTCCAGTTGGCTGTGATTAGAGAATTGTTGATCTGTAGAGGTCATGGAGATACTTTAACTGCCAGAATGGCCTGTGGTGCGTCAAGTGGCATTCAAGTGCTTTTCCCCATAGCATGAATTTCAAAAGGACATCTCATTATGAATGCTAAAGGAATTAATGACTAGACGTCCTATCATGCCATGTGTACATTGATACACTATAGGTATCAAATTCAAATGTATGTTGCACTCTTGTTATAGGAAAGTCTCAAACATTATGAAGAAGTGGATGGCGATATATAATAATTTATTATAAAATCACATTTTTCTTCCCTGCTTTTATACTTCTGACCTAGTTACTGCTAAAACAACGTGGTGTGGCTGGATATAATTTGCTATTTGGTTCCCTGCATGCTAACCCCCTCATGTCATTTTGTTGGTGAGGATGAATGTAACACTGATAACTGGCCATGAAACACTGTGGTCCTAAAAGTGAGAACAGAGCTGGGAACAATACACTGAGTAGAGATAAATAAAAAGGTCACTAGGTTATGGATATAAGGTAAAGATTTAGCTGATTGCAATCTGTAAATGGTTTGAAATGCATGAAATATACATCTTTACAAGTATTGTCAGCACAAAACATTATGGCACTGGGTGTGTGATACCAATGGGGAATGCGGTATAACTATTCTATGGTCATTGTACACAAGATGAAGGTGGTCATTAATATTTATTACAGCAGACTGACCAAGTTGTGCCTTTTGATAAGCCCTAATGAGACAGATTGGACAATTGTAATTTGTAAAAATAACACGCTAGTTCAAATGAATAAAAGTAAGACTGTGCAGAAATGTGCTTTGATCTGCACTTGCTGGTAGCACCACAGAAAGTCCTTTCCGAAAGCCTCAGATTGATTTTCACTATCAACCACTTAACCACGACTTTAATTTCCTGAAGTACTGTACTTGATACGGAGTACTGATACCCAGGCGTTGTAGTATTTAGGAATATGCATGCTACAAGATGTGATCTAAAGACTGGGAAGGATGTTTTTATGGAGATTTGGCAGCAGAAAGCTAAGAAAGAAGTATATCTTCTAGGGTGGGGAAAGAGTGTTTCCTCGCTCTGCTGAGCTCATACATGAGTTTTTTTTGTTTCTTCTTTCCCTTCCTCGCATCTGAATTGCTTTCTCAACTTTCAGAATGTTTCACTAGGCACCACAAGAGCTCGGCTGAATGAATTTTGGCTGCCAGTAATTGAGAAGCACATGATACCAGAGCCTGATTTAACCTCAGACTGGTCAGCTCAGGTCCTCAAGTACACTAGACAAGCAAACTCCAGCCAACTTGCTGTGGCCTTTGGTCCAATGTGAATGGAAAGAAGGCTCAGAGCCACACATTAGGGTTTCACCGTGCTCATAGCTAGTATTTAACTTTCCTGTCAGAATTAAAGCCTCTGTTCCAAAATAGCAATTCTTGAACATCCCAGCAATCCACATTGCATTTAGCTGTAACTCGCACTTTGTTTGCTATGTAGAGTATATTTGTAGAATAATCTTTTTTTAATTTTTTTTGGTGGGCAGGGTAGTAGTTGCCGATAAATAAAACTTGAGTATGACGTACAACCCATGGACCACTTCCGTTTGATTTATTACTTGTCATTGCTAATTTTGTAATGTCACTAAAGTTTGATTCAGTAATTTGACCTTCAGTTTGGTGGCGCTATCTCTGCTTATACCCATTCTATCTACAATTACTGATTATGGACTCGGTAAAAAATAAACACCTTATTTTAACAATCTGTCTTGATCTCCTGTCCTATTGTGGAGGGATAGAGCATCTTATGGACAGACCATTCTCACATTCCCCCCATCACTGTTTTGTAGGCGAGGAGAGCACTAGTCTGGTTGGCAGGCAGCAACCTGTCTTTGTAGATTATGCTAGTAAGGAAAAGGCTGCACTTGCCAGGGTCAGTGGCAATAATGTGAGGAGAATAAAGACAAGCCGGAAGCTACAGATAGTGGAAGGAGCAGGACCCCAGCCCTGAGCAGCACAGCATATTAATGTGAGATTCCTGCAGGGTATATCGTGGTATGACACAAAAGGCATACAGCTGTGTTTTTGTAGATAAATCATTTAGTCTTAGACAGACACAAAAAAAATAACTGTTAAAGTAGCCATGTCTTCAAAAATTAACCCCACAGATTACAGCAGACACCCCAATAAAACATACCTGAAATCACACTCGTGCAGTAAATTGCTTACTTAACAGTGATGTACGATCCCTATTCGATTGCTTAGTCCTAATGGAAGGTGAGAGCCAGTATTTTAGCAAGGCTATCAGAAACATGCTGTACCTCAAAGTTCTGCATGATGTATTGGCATAAAGGAAAAGTGAAGGTTTAGTTTGGCTCACAAGCCCCAGTCCTGAATATTGGAAATCTTTTATATGATATGAGTGTGCAGTGTTGGCAAGGAGACTTCAGAGGAGTACAAGGTGTATGAAAAAAATGCTAAAGCTAAAAAATATACTCTGACTACAGGAAATGTTCACTAGCTGTATCGGCATATAAATCTGTAACAAAGTACGCACTGGCAGTGTACCCATACTGCAGTCCAGACAGGGGCTAACTTGCTAATTGCTCCTATACAAGAACTACGAATAAAAAGACTGAAAATAAATACGGTCAGGATACAACCGGTCTATAGTGATACTTACTGACACTTGTCTTTACCGGGATGTAGCTATGTGGCCGCCTGTCTCTATACAATCTTCCGAATTCCGGCAAGGAATTTAAGAAGGGCGTCGAAATACTGACTCCTGTCTTAATCCCAATGCCAAAGGACGCCAGACCGAACGAGAGGTAAGTCCGGGGCACCCTTAGCGTTAGGTGGGGGAGGGAGAGGAGTCGGCCTCCGGGACTTAATACCCATTCCATCTTTACCATGTCTACTTTTGATATGGATTGATACACAAGAGTGACACCCGAGGCAGGACAGAGGAACTGCACGAGTTGTGACAGGTGCAGGGTGCTAGAATGAACACTCACTATGCAATGTAGTTTCTTTTAACTATCATTTAAATTTTTTTATAAAGGTAAAGTACAGTATTCAATTGTTTTGGCCCCTCCTCGCGCCTGACTATGCTATTTGGAGCTATTCAGTTGTTGCTCCTGTTGGGCGCTGGCTTTCAGCTCGCTCCCCCAGGGGTTTCGAGCTGAAATGCCCAAAAATTTACCTGTTTGGGCGCCCAAACAGGACTTTTCACGATCGTGCACAGCACTTTGGTCGGGTGTAGCTGTTTTACTTGGCGAAGTCTGACCTCTTTGGACACTATCGACGCGAACATCGGCATCAATTGAATAGCGCGCCAAAACAATTGAATACCACCCAAAAGCTGAGATTTGTCTTGGTAATTGAGTTATTGGGCCAAACTTCATTCTGTTTCCTCCAATATTGACTTCATCCTGTTTAGATCAATCAATAGGTTTGCTTTTACAGTGTTGTGGAACTAGATTAAACTAATAATCTCTCGTTTTTAGCAGCTGCCAGAAACCTTAATGAGCTTGTAGACATGCGGCCAGAAATTTGGATTGCACGTGAGCTCCGACGCATTGGGGATGAATATAATGATTTGTACAATCAGAGAAGGGTGAGTACATGGTGTGACTTAGCCCTGCTTTTTCCTGAACTCCCTGTTGCACGTGGCTTGCCTGTCCTGTTCTGTATTGGTGATTTTATTTATGTATCCAAGCTGTAGGAACATCAGAAATGCAGATATTGGAGAGAGGGCATAGACGCTCCACCCGCCATGTTTCCTTGTAACACTGACAGATGCTATGAAGTCAGTTTGAAATGGCGGAGAACTTTATCTTACCTTTGGATGCATAAACTATGTAAATACATTGGCAAAAATTCTTAGTTTTTCAACTTTTCATATTGCATTAACTTGTATTTTAGTTAGAGATCCTATTAAATTTTATGTTTTTAAATGTTTTAAAACTGCATTCTTACACCTATTAAAACAAACAATGGAACCAGTATGTGTTGCTTCCTGTTTTTCTAAAGGCTTGTAGTCAGAGATCTGGGAGATATATAGAAGTGGTATGTGGCTGCCCACTTTACCTTTTATAAATGTGTATATATATATATATAATTTATGTTTAGTCTTCCAGCCATTATAATGCAATACTATACTAAGTTGTTTTTACTCTCTCTGTCTGCATCCACGTAGCATTAATTTACAGGTATTGCCTGTGCGAGGAACAAACACTATTCAATCCTCTGCCTTGTGGCTGATTAGCTTACTGTATGTTGAAATGTGGCACTATGGTGTTTATACTTCTCTGTATGCAGATATTTGGGTGACCATTTGATGATTCAGGACCTGACTTTGAGGTGCTGAACACTTCACAATCGCGTGAATCATCAACCCTTGCACCAGCCTGTGGCAGGAGCAGAATTTGTCTGGACATGGGTTCTTTGGCTGCAGCTCTTTGTTTTTCTGCCATCACTTCTCTTGTTCAGCTGTGCATGTTCTAATGCTGGCTGTACATCTACTGGCCAAATTCGATCGTTGATCAACGATTGCCGATCAGCAGACCTCAATCTGCTGTCCGTCGGGGAATCTGCAAAATACAGCAAGTTACATATCCCTGACTCGCCGATTCCGATCATTTTTGAGTCCGAATCAAGATTGTCTAACGTGTTAATTTCACCAATGTCCCTACCCAGGCATCGGCAGAGGGGGGAAATTGCCCTGACAGCTGCCTGATGTATGGTCCCATAACAGACTGATTTAATGGCTGTTCTGGGAAAAAGGTGTTATTCAGCAAACAGTAAATGGTGTACATATAGAGAGGCCTATTCATCATCGGAGGACGTATAGCCTCTGATTTAAATATTGACCCCTGCATTGCTCCGGTGCGGGGACAGGGGCTCAAAAAGCCGCTGTCACCTCAGTATCGCGGTTACAGAAGTAGCTGCGTTACTTACCCCACCCCCCACCCCCTGTCGGTGCGGCAATGCATGTGACCTGAGGTGTCAACATGCGCACAGCCGCCGGAGACTCTGAGAAGGCGGTGGAGGGATCTGCTTAGATCCCTCTTTGCATCCCCGGAACTCCTTCCCATAGGAAAGAGTGGGGCTATGAGAGCAAGTGCCGTCTGAAGATGGCACTTGTTCTCGTGAGCAAACTCCGAAAACTCTCAATTTTAGTAGTTTGCTGAATATATTAGACCCCTGATGATGAATGGCCTGGTAACTAAAATATGCAGAAACTAGTGTTTCCGCATGGTTACCGGGCCATTTATCTATGATGAATAGGCCCCTTAGAGAGGAATGAAGACATTAAAGGGCAATTACGTCCAATATCTCCCAAGACAAAATGAAAATTTCTAAAACGCCAGCTCCTTGACTAGGTCAGTCACTATATGTATTCCTAAAGGGATGTAACTATGGCTGCTATTCGCCCCAGTAACCTGCTGTCAGCACAGAATATCAGGAGCTATCTCACAAATGACAGCAATCTCAGCACAGTGCCTCCTACTACCCTTGTAATCTTTTATTAGGTATTAAATAAAATTTTAGACTTTCTGGGAAATCATGCATGAGACTCATCTGATTAAACCTTACTCCAAGCAGACACAAAAGGGAAGAGCCCCTTGGACTCTTATGTAGAAAGCCATTAATCAGAGTTCATAAATAAATAAAAATTTTTTTATATATAATTACATTTTCAATTTGTAGTTCATATTTCAGAGGAGTTCCTCATTTTATTTCCAGCATTTGGTCACATGTTTAATGTTCTCTATGGTTAGTGTGTCTTAAGATCATGTTTTAGTGGTTAAAACCACTAGAATAATACATTAACTACCATAAGTGTTGGGCAGCATACTTCTGCTTACTGGAAAATCCCTTTGTTCTCATTATTAGGGTCTTCTGTCAAATAGGCCATGAATTCACTCTGCAGCTGCAGATACATCTAGCCTACTTACTGACCCAAATCTATGCACAGAATGCATTTGTTTCATATACACCTTATACACACAGCCTGAAGGTCATTTTATACAATATTTTTTATAATTTTGTGCCTCTTTAAACAAAGTTTTTGTGTATATTGAACCATCACAAATCAAAGGTTTCATTATCTCAGTCATGGTAAAAAGAAATCCATATTTTGGAATATTTGGATATGGGAGACTCCACCTGTAGTAAAGTTAGTGCCTTGCCTCCCTGCTTTAGGGCTCTTGAGAACCTCGCAATATGCTTCCAGGCTGTATTCAGTTCTATTAAATCATGGACATGTGCACACCGGATATTTTACATTACTGGATATTGTACAGCTTAACCTCTCTATATATCCTTCCAGCAGTAAGGGTTTATGGAGACGGGTGGTTTTGGATCACCTGTTTTTTTCCTTTTTAGATTTCTAAGTAAATTGGTGTTCTTCATTCCTTATGCCGACTGTAGACCTCAGAAGGGGTGTAACAGGAATAGGAACTTCTAGCAGAGGAGTCTGGCATTCCCATCTGCCATTAGATTTACTTTAGAAATTCTTTTTTTCTTGAATTGGGAAAGCATATCTTGAATTACAAGCCTTGCCACAGTCCCTGGCACAGGGCAGTGATAGGTGCGGTGCAGATGTTTCTGAAAGCACACACTGCCAGCTTTAGCAGGAAAATGGATACTATTTTGACTGCTGCAAAATGAAAACCAAATTTAATCTTTGCCCATAATTAGTTTTAAAATGCTGAGTAGTAAACCAATAATTAGGCTAACTTACTTTTAGAAATGAAATCCCTTCTGTACACGTAATTCTCTATTTTCAACCCAACAGCAGCACACTAGGAGATGATAGTGTTACCTTTTATTGCAAAGTGATTTTTGTATCTGGAGCAACATGTCTTATCACCACGATTATTGGTGCAATCTAATTGTCTTCACACAAACATGGCTCCCTAGTCATCAGTAAATGGTGATGTTAATGAAGCTACATTACTGCAGTCTGCAACTTTAAGCAGGTTAAGTAGAGGGGAGGTTGGCTCAGTAAGGAGGACACAAAGTGTTGTCATTGTTAAACTTGTGATGACACACACAGTGCACACTTATGAGTCAAAAGTTGCCTTGGCCAGATGTTGCCATACAATGTTTGGCACAATGGCTGTATAATCAGATTATATTCTGTAGGATGCAGGGACCGACTGGGTCTGTAGAATGGTCCTGGCATCCCTCTATGTGCAAGGGGAGTGGCCACAGCTCACTAGGGTGTGTCACGAGTCATGGTGCGTGGCACGACCCTGTCTCTGCATTTCGGGTAAGCAGTGCCCACGAGAGGCAGAGCTGTTAGGCCTGACTTTCGGGCCGGCCCATCTGGCCATCTGCCCTTTTGACATATCGATGAAGGCAACACATAATACATCATGGAACAGGTTCTAATTCCACAACAGGATGCCAGTGCAGTTACTAATTGTATATGCACACTCGGAAGAAATATAGATCTTGTCAGAAAATCCACATAATCAAAAGTAGCCCTAAATCTGCATAAAGGGACTCTTGCCACAGTCCAGCATGATGGAGCATCTTGCCATAAGGCAACAGTGATAACTAAGTGGCTCGGGGAACAAAACATCAAAATTTTGGGTCCATGGCCAGGAAACTCCCCAGACCTCAATCCTCTAGAGGGTGGACAAGCAAAAACCCACAAATTCTGACAAACTCAAAGCATTGATTAGACAAGAATGGGCGGCCATCAGTCAGTATGTGGCCCAGAAGGTGATTGACAGCATGCCAGGGCAAATTGCAGAGGTCTTGAAAAAGAAGGGTCAACACTGCACATATTGGGGGGGAGGGATGTATTATAGCGGCACTTAACGTGCCGCTATAACGCTTCCAGCTTCGCCTCTTTACCGAGGCGAAGCAGGAAGCACTACCGATGAGATGTATGAACATCTCATCGGCCGGAAAAGGGGGGAGTGTTAACTCCCCCCTCCGGCAATCCCTGCTTGAGTACACAGCACATCAGCCTAGTGCTGATGCGCTGTGTCTTAGTACTGGTCAGCTCCACTGAGCATGCGTGGGATCTCACAAGTATCGCGAGATCCCGCGTCGAGCCGCAGCAGGGACAGCGCTGTCCCTTCTGTGGGGATAGGGCATCGTCAGGATGTAGCTGTCGAAAGCAACAGCGGGCGGAATGGCCAGGCGATCTGACCGTTCATACATGGCCCAGACTATCTGTGCTGCTGTCTTGTAAGCGGTGCTCTGATACCACTTTGGCGCTTCTTACATCTCCCCCATTGACTTTTTGCATAAACTTTAATGTAATTATTAATAAAAGCCTTTGACATTTATGAAATGCTTGTAATTTTACTTCAGTATACCCATAGTAACATCTGACACAAAGGTCTAAAAACACTGAAGCAGCAAACTTTGTGAAAAAAAGATACTTGTCATTCACAAAACTTGTGGCTGTATGCTTGGTTTGAGGAATGGGTAGTTTGAAAACACACAAGTTTCAACATTCAACTCTGCATCAGCCACAGTGTGTATGTGTGTGTGTGTGTGTAATGCTTCTAGTATTATGCTAAAGATCCATTTGGTAATACAACAAGGCAAAAGTAAAAAGAAATGAAATGCTGGCATCCATTAGTGACAATCAGGTTATTGGTAAATAATGCAGAGGAAGGGGTGTTGGAAGTCTCTCACCTTATCACGCAGGGTCCATTTCATTTGTTTGTTTTCTTTCATGAGACTTCGCAATGGGTCGATAAAATGAGAAACAAAGTACTCTGAAATAAGAGGGACAAAGATTTAATACTCCATAATATCCCTGCAGAACCCAAATGTTAGTACTTTAATATTTTTCACCAAATTGGGTGCTAATATACAGTATACTCAGTAAGCAGGGAGCAAAGATTTGCTTCAGAAGATGAAATGTATGTAGGGAAAAAAGTGGCAAACTACTAAGGGCTGATGTCATGAACCCATTGACCTAACTCTCAACGGTCTAAACCTTCCCTTATTACAGATTTATAAGCTATACCAGACATGAAGGGCATTCCATGGTTTCCAACATCCATTCAAATCAAAAGCAAGGTGGGGATGACTCCATATAGTCAGCGGACATTTGTGAGCCAGAAGGATCTGTGTGGCCAACATAATCTGTATTGGAAGCCATTGAGGAGAGCTCGTGGGGATGCCTCATTATTCAGAAAATGTAGGAAGAATGCCCTGAACAGTTGACCAAAGGACAGTCCCAAAAAGTATACACGAGGGTAACTTTCTCCATACTCCCTCCAGCAGAGAATTAAGACAGATGGTTAAAGATGTATTTTAGTTGGAGTTAGGTTTTTACCACCACATAAGGCTATTTTCTGTAATAGTGACACGGATAGCTGGCTTATGACAAATTTTCTATCCATTCCATTCCGTATCCCCCAGAAGCCTCTGGGACAATCTTCCCATTTGGAGTCTATAATCTTCTTCTCCACATGGATTCTGTGGTTATGCAGGCATTGGTAAAGTGGGGAAGGTTTGACACCAGATTTATGGTAGGGGAGGCACTTTGTATATGACAAATCATTAATTCGTTTAGAGAAGGAAAAATAAGTCTTCCATTACCACAAAAGATTTAGGGACTGTCCTTTTATCAATAAACATTATTGTATGTAATCCTGCATTAGTAGCGGTGGGTAGGGAGCAAGGCTATAACATCCCAAACTTTGTCCCAAAAGTACATAAATGGACTGATCAAAGTGCCTCTTATATTGGAGGAGGACTCTTCAGCATCCAGCGCCTGCAACATTTTGGACCAGGACAAGAATTTACTTGATCAGATTGGTAATGCTTAGCTATATTGGGAACGGGCAGTCCACCGGAGTCTTTAGCTTTTTGTGTGTGTGTCTAATCCTAACACTAATCAAATTTCAAAGCACTTCAATAAATGCCAAACTTTGCACACTGTTTCTTAATATTCCTTTACATGTCAACATATGGCCTAATGCGATCACAGCACGCAATACAGCTGCGAAAATATGCTAATGCCTGCCAAAGCCCAGCTGGCATAAAGGCGCCCACTGCTGCTGCCATCTCATATACATTTACTCCTGTGTAAATATCTGTACCATATACATGCATCAAGCAGTCACCCAGCATGTACGGCAAGTCTGAGCAGCTGCAACACTGCATTCGCAGAACGAGAACTCTGTGTGCGAGGAGAGCGGCAATCGCAATGGCCAACTTATGAACGCCCATGAAACTTGAGTTTAAGTGGTCACACACACTTGTGTTTCCCTAACCACCTCCCCCAAACCCTGACCACATGACACTCATTTTGTGATTAGATCCTCTGTGTGCAAAGCAATAAAGAAGCTTTCAAAATGGATTAGCAGCAGCCAGCTTTCCATAGTGAGCAATGTTCTGTCACTCTACACTGAGTTAGTGCAGCAGGTTGAGTCTATGGGGTATATTTACTAAAATGCGGGTTTTTAGAAGTGGAGATGTTGCCCATAGCAACCAATCAGAATCTAGCATCTTCTAGAAGATAATGGCTAGAATCTGGTTGGTTTCTATGGGCAACATCTCCACTTCTAAAAACCCACACTTCAGTAAATATACCCCCTGTGTGGCCGCCTTTAGGTAGATTAGTGGTCTCTGAAATAGATTTGCTGTTGGATAGGCAACATACAATGTGATTGAAAAATACCATAATTTTGTACTGTTCTGTAATTCCAGGTCCTTCTTGACAATCCCGTGGCTAACGACCAAGTGGTTATCTTGCGTGTGTTACGTTACATCATTCGGCTCATATGGAGACTTCAGTGGCTTTGAAGGAGGTTAATTATTTCACAAATGAAGGACTCCTGCACATGGCCACTGGGACAGCTTCCTATATTATACTATGCAATCCACATCAATGTCTGGAAAAGAGGTGATGGAGAACTTTGGACGTCTTCCTATTCATAATCAGTCTGCAGAAATACATTTAAAGGATGAAAAAGCTTAATGGGACAGATCCACTGCGATCATGATGGATTTTAAGCTGCAGATACGGATGGATTTTTCTGACAATATTTTATAGAGTATAGAAATTTTATATTTTATGTATATAATAAGATTCTTCAAACTTTCATATCTACTGAATATATATCCGTCTCCAAAGACCTGTGGATATTGTGGTAATTGAGCCTTTTGGATCCACATAGCTGCCTTACTTTGTACAAAGCAAATGTGAGATGTGGCATGATGTGGCACACATTATACTAGCATCACAGTCATTGTGCCAGCCTTGGTGCTCCCGTTCTCCCAGTCATTCAGGTCTTCATTGCCACATGGCTTTTCTGAGGATTGTTCTGTCTTCCCAGAAGGATCTCCAGTATGATTATTGATCTGGTGACCTGGCCAGGACCCTGTGTGTCACAGTCTAGGTCGGCGGAAGAGACTGAGCCTCCCCCACAATGTCACTCTTTGCTGCATGGCCTCGCTGGGTATCCCATGTCCTCTGCCAGCTATGTTTACAGCAAGCTTGTAGTTCTGTTTTAGTGTTAACCACATTTTATTGGTTCATTTGTCCTTTTCCCGCAATTACATATAAGATAATTATGTACACAGATAAAGCCTGTTAAGATGTAAAGGTTCATGTGCATGTTCATGGGGGTAATAGCTTCCTATTGGGTCTAGACCATCTAAATGATGTTAAAGGATCACTAAACTTAAAATACAATTGCAAATAGATATAATGTGTGTACATAATGAGCCTGTATAAATGAAGATCTTACAGATGTGGGGAGAACGATTGGTCTCTTTTCACTAGATAAATCTCATGTTCATTGCAGCCCCCTTCTTGGTACATAGCGGATGTAAGTACAATCTTAGATATTTAAAGTTCTGTCACGGTACAGAAAGTTATATTGAGAGGTTTACAGCTCATTTAGACGGGTCAAATTGTATTTTTATTTTTTTTAAAGTCTAAAAGTGCGTACACACTAGACTATTCGCTCCATGAGCGATTTATCGTCTAGTGTGTTCCCGGCAGAGGTGTGCTCAGTGTCAACATTGAGCGCACACACAGTGACCGATTTTATCATGTACGATAACCTTCAGCGCCGGGCACCCTCCCTCATCCCTGAGTATGCAACAGCCTGCCCATGTCATCAGGTTGCCCTGCATGTTCGGGCGATGAACGACAAAGACCAACGACCTGTGCATCGTTGGTGGTTCATCGTTTTTGCACACAATTTGGCTGATCATAATGAATGACTGAACGATGACTATATCATTGTCGTTCAGTCGTCCAGAATATCAGCAAGTGTGTACGCACCTTAAGTGGTTCTTTAATCCATAACATGAGTTTCAAATGAGGTCTCCAAACTTTGCACTATTGATATAATCTAAGATCAGTCCCAGTTTTAGTCCTTTCATGATGATGTATTGGCAGTAGCACGTCTTACAACAAAGGGAGTAATGATGAGGCTTTCTAAGTAAATGTTCTTTCCATTTGTATATGGATCTAGTTTGCAGATCTCTATACAAAACATTCCTGCTACTACCACATTCAGACAGGCCATTCTAGAATTTGTCCCAGTAAAATAGTGGAACACATATTCCCAAATTAGTTCTGCTCTATTAGGAATATCATTAAAATCTGTGCACATTTAATCTGCCAAAGGTCTGACGTATACCGTTCACTCCCCTACTGTTACATGCCTTATTTTCACTTCTTTCCCCCCCCTATAACCGTTTATTTTTATTTTTTTTCTATGGTAGAGTTACCAGTGAATCTAAGTAAGTGAGGTTCACAAGCACAATCTTTAATGATTAGTCAAGCACTAGCACACTTTTTATATAGAATCCATAGAGATTTTCCTTGTCTGTCTTTGAGGGATATTTACGAAGTCTGCTTAGAAAAAAAATAAAAAATAAAAATTGCAAGTCTGCATAAAAACCACAGCAACCAGTCAAACATTTGCATTAATGTCTAACTTGCACTAAACAAATAAACGCTAATTGCTGATTGGTTGTCACAGGTTACTGTACATTTGCACTTTAGAGCAGCGTTTGTAAATAACCCTCATTTATACCAGTGATCAGTATTGTAACTCCTCTGAGAAATAGATATTCCTTTGCAGTGAAGGTCTTTAAATGTTTGCTAGGCTACCTTTCATTTTTAAATCCTGCAAACCATTTTCTATACAGGTTCCTTAATTGTGCCTAGAATTGAGCGTGCCTTCATTATAGTAGCAGCATGTTCGATTCTATGGTAGACCTATAACTTAAGGTGCCCATCCACTAGCGGACATGAAAACGACTGCACGATTACGACATTGTAATCGTGCAGTCGTTTGTCAGTCTGTGATGAGCCTGCACTGAACGAGCAGTCGTTCAGTGCAGGCTCCTCAATCATCTGGAAACATTCTGAACCTGACGTTATCGTCAGATTGACCAGCATGTTGTTTGCACGATGATGGATGTCTAAATGACCAGCGGGCACGCGCATCGCTGGTCTTTTAAGACCTTTTACAAACGATATCGTTCAATCACTCACACAAATCGTCTAGTGGATTTACACACAGCAAAGGCAGCTATTTCACATGCTTATTGCCAGTGTTGAGAAAAATGTGGCCAATTCACTAGGAAGTGGTGCTTTATGGATATTTGGCCTTGGAAACCTCTCGGTGGTGACTACCTAGTGCTGCATTCTCATGAACCCTGAGACCACAATATGGCTGCCTCCTCTGTGTAATAGACAGGTGCAGGCTAAGCTTATATGAATAACAGAATTTTGACTACATATTGATGACTGAATATCATTACTGAAACATTTCATTTTTTTTTTTTTTTTACTGCACAAATTAAAATATACTATGCAAAAACTAAAACCATATTCCTGGTGCTGGAATAGTGTACAGTTGGCCATTTGACACTTTACAAGACCTTTACATTGAAGCACAGTTACCATATTTTCTACTGTATTGGGTATAGCTTTTCTTACACATGTAAAAGCTCTTGTAGATTTAACTCTTTTCTTCTCCAACTGAGGCTAGGGCCAAATGTAATGATCAGCCGGTTAGGGAAAGTACCAGATTTTTGGAGATTTATTATTAACACCTGCAACTTTTTTTTTTTTTTTAAGATGCAAAAGCATGTTGGGTTTGCCTTTAAATTGCCACTTTTTCAAATCTCAAACGTTTCCACAACATGCCGGCTGTTATATTTGGCCCCAATGTGCCTGCTGTACACAGCAGTGTGTGTAGCCACCAAGTCTGGCACCATGACTGTAACAGATTGCCGACTACCCAACCAGATTTTCCCATTTCTAATTGATGGGTTGTCAATGCTGATCACTGATTAACCTTTCGTTTTACCAAAGAAAAGATATGTCTGAGTAAAGAGATTTATTTACACGGTTGCAGATTTGTGAGGGTGTCCTTGTTATATTACATCCCTTGAGAAGAGGTTATGGGAGGTAGTACGGAATGCTTCCTGTTTTCCCCCCTGACCTTGTTGCATTATTTGCCCATAAAAATTTGTGCCTTTAACTAACCAAAGATATATATTTTTATGGTTCTGCATTACCTTGTCTAACTTGGTATTCCACTACATTGTAGAATCAGGTTCCCAAAGCACTTCTGCTATTACCTGGAGTAACGTGTCATTTATACATATGGTATAGCGTGCCATTAGTTTTTACATTCTGTTGGAATCTCTGCACAGGTCCTATAATGCTCCACACCAACTCTTTTTATAATGTACATTTATCAGTGCCTTAAAGGTTAAGTGCCAAGTAGCCTGTTACCTCCACTTTTTATAAAATGACACAATATTGCCAGGATCAGTGACCAGTCGTGTTGAGCCACATCCTGTAGTGTTCATGGAACTACAGTAGTTGACAGTCACAAAATGGTGAATAATCGGTATTGTTTTCATTATGTGTATATACTCACGGCTACAATATGTTGGTTATATAGTGGAGCTGTGTTATTATAACATTGGTGCTATTGGAGATTTCTGTTGTAATACACAAAGCAGGCTAATGTATGTAGGAACTCCTGTAAGCCTGTATAATGATGTGATGTCTTGTGTATTATAAGGAGAAAAGCACCCTAACTGTATGGATATTAGACGTCACCTCTGCTATCCATGACCTGTATATAAAGCACTCTGCATTAGGCCTCAAGCATTTGCTGGGACCTCGTACTTTAGGATGACTCCTATTGTCATGTATAGTAGGAAGCACATTATCCCATATATCTTTATATGAGACTGCCTGTTCTATCAGTGCTGCAGCTAGTGTCATATGCAGTAGGATTTGGAGTGGCTGTAGTGTTAGTGTCCTAGAGAAAACGATTTATATTGCTGTGGTTGTTGGGGCTATTCATAGATAAGCGAGTTCTGTGCATGCTGAGGAGCTGGAGAGTAATCGCCTTAGCAGAATGGTATATTGTGTGCAAATTATGTCAGACCTAAATATAACAATCTATGCATAGCAAACGCAATAATCAGTCTATCATTAATGGCTATGGTTTACTACATAGTGTTGGCATAGAACAGGTTGAATCTATCCATATAGAAATGTATTCATATAACTGCATAGCGTCGCTCTCTTCTTCCACGATATGAAGTATATTTCCTGTATGCCTTTTTACGTCTGCTTTTCCCGTTTCTCAGGGAAATGATAAACAAGTAGTCTGTAATTCCCAAAGCTTTGGGCCTACCAAAATGTGTTGCTGTAATATAGTGTATATATTCAGTTTTACCTGAGCCAAATTCTTGTGTTCAGTCAGTGTCCTCTTTACTTTTACTTAAAGGAGAAATGCATCCCATGACTGAACCTCTGCTTAAGTGGTTATCGAGTATATGGAATTGCAGTAGCCGGCCTCATTCAGCTGCATCCTATAGTGACACTTGGGGAATGCTGGGAACGGCATAGCATCCTCTCCCGTCCAGTATGGAGCTCCATAGAATGTGGTTGGTCAGCAGGGTCCATTTCCTTATTGACAACATTTAACATAAGTTTCACCCTACTTGACCTTGAAACGGTTAATTGTGGCAATAATTTAAGTAAAAGTTTTTTTCATTTTCCCTGTAGTTTCCGCTGCCATAATGGTATGCAGCATGTCCTGTTACTGGCACTTCTGTCAGGGAACCTTAAGGAGAGTACTTTGTACATAGTGTAAATTACCTGTAATTTGCTTCTTTGTACCTTTTTAAAGATATTTGTATTTTTAAGTCATTCACGTTATTTAATTTACTGTGTAATTTTATTTTGAACAATGTGTGCTCTCTCTCACTGATGGGTTTGTGACTAAGCCATGCTTGGGCTGTAATGTAACTTGTCCTGCCACACATCAGCGTGCGGTACTCTGTCATGTACCACTGGCCGCTTCTATTTCCTGTTACAGTTAAACAAAATATAATAATTTGGTAGTTTGTTTTAATCATTTTTCTTTTTGACACCCATTGCACTTTTGCCATGATAAGTATATAATACACGGTAAATTTGTAGTATTTGAGCTTATATAAGAATTAGGCTGGTTTGACCATACAGTTGTAGACTCCTGTAGGATGCAGCCCACATTTGTATGTATATCTGTTGTGTCATTGCTATATTATAACGTGGATCAGTGATGACTGAATAATACTACGATCATTCAGTAGTGGGTGAAACATTACATTTATTTGTCCCTTGAGCCTCTTGCTGTCGGTAACAATCACCGGTCCCTTGAACAGTAACATGCAGACCCATCACTGCTCTCCTCCAGTATGTCCCTATGTTTGCACTACTTCTACACTAGCCCAGAGCTCTTGTTCATTCATGCCGCAAATTATACTTATTCTTTTTGTCTAATTCACTCCCTCCCTAACCCCCCCCCCCCCCTGCCCTTGTGTATGATTTTTGGACTGAATCTGATTAATTCAATCCTATTTGACTACTCAGAATAATTGCACTTTTTATGTTTAAGCAAATCTTTACTGTCTGTCTGCACAAGCTTGTTTAATGTGTACAAGTTATTAACCAAACACACAATACTCCCAAATGAGGAATATTATCAAAACCATCTTAATGTATTGTGAATTTGAAAAATGTTTATATGCACCTACAATCATAGGTGTCATTTATTTGGTTTCCTCCTCTGACTGGGGACATGGTATTAGTGGACATCTAGTAGTTTAGTTTTGCAACTGTCAGATGGTTTTTTTTTTTGTTTTTTTTTGTTTGTTTTTTACCGTTGGGTAAAGTGTTAGAAATAAGGTGGTATATAAATGTCCTTTTCGCTATTTACTGCAATAAAACCCTTGCCGCAACATTTACAGAACCTTGTCCCATTTTTATATATTTTTCTGAAGTGTTAAATGCACAGTTGTCAATATGTAGAAGTCTGTGGTTTGTGCAGCTGCATAGCTGGGTACCAGGTGTGTATATTCTATAGTGTGTATGAATCTTCTATTTAATACAGACGTCACCAGTGTTACAGCATTTAGCAGCATTTTCACCTTGCGGAAAGCGATCTTCACGCTTACTTGACTTGATAACCAGCTGTATCGGCTAACACTTCAGGCTGTTCGGTGGAAATATGTACGCTGCAGTTACTAGGCAAGTGTGCACAGTACCTTATTCATTACACCTCCTAACAAATTGTTAAGTATTGGTCATTGAAAAAACGTTTTCTATCCAAGAATTTTTTATTTCCTAGGACCAATGCAGACGTGCTGGGTCTGCACAGTAGCCGAATATATCTGTAATTTCTAGAAGGGGATAGGTTGTCTCTGGCTAATAATAGACCGTTATACCCCCATAGAGACATTCTGAACATTAATCCATGTTCTAACAAATAAATGTGAATAAACGCTAGATAATCCAAGTTGCCACCATTACTCAGAAGGAAACCCTTACATCGAACATCCTTTATATGGAACATGGCTCCATAATCCCTATTATTCTGTTTTCTTACCTTCTCATTGTTCTGGGGAAATCTCAGAGGTTGGAAGCCCTTTTCCCAACACTAGTGGGTCATAACCTCCCAATATCAAAATAGTTTCTCTCTATTGCCATGTTTATGACCTATGCTTCGAGAGAGCCTCATTCTGACTAATCACTAATGTCTCTTCATAGGACCCAGCGTACATGTAGCATTTTAATGTAAAACAATTGTCCCTGGATTTCTTGTGTTTTGCACTGATTACTTTTGCCAGGGTAATTGTCACTTTTCTTGTGCAATATTGCTGTACATAATGCAGATTTTTTTTTTTTTAAAGCTCTGTCAATTAATTTTATATAAATAAATATGTTTGGAGAACTTTCACTTTGTGTCCAGTTTTTTTTTTTTTTTTTTTTTCCTGTATTAAAATATTTTCCCTAATTCAACCATCTTCAGACTTGCTGAACACATGTGATATAGTCAGTTATTTGCTCAGCATGGTAATTACAGCAATTCCACCCAGCTATTGGGTATATGAGACAACTTGAGCTGAAGACACTGGGGAGTATATATTTACAAAGTGATGATTTGGACTTTTCAACGGTTTTCATATACGCAGATTTACTAAAGCCCAAACATGGGAAACCACAGAGGAACCCCACTTTACAACAGAATATAACATTGAATGGGCTGGGATAGAAATCCAGATTACTAAGCGATTTAAAACCTGCCAAAATAAATGACCTGCCTCTGGCCAGTGATTTTGAAGAAAGATTGTTGGAGTTCCTCCAAATTGATAACCAGTTCTAGGCCTCTTAGCCTAATCTAATAGTGATCAGTAGGGAAAAATGGCATGGGGTCACCTGTAATTTTTGCCAACCAGCACTAGGCTAAACCAGGGGTCCCCCTGCCATAGGTCAACAAGCCCTAGACTGAGGTCCCACCTCCCTAAGGACAACCATTTCTAAGCTAAAATCCCAGGGCTATTCTCCACACCCATTGTACAGAGGTAATTCGTATTTAAAATTAATAATGTTCTTTACAGGTTGTCGGGCAATGATGCAACTTGGAAAACCACAAGTTCTAGCATGTCTGAGCATCAAGGGCTTGCTGGCACCCGTAAAAAAAAAAAAATTATATATAATTATAACGAGGCGCACACCAAATGTAACTTTTTATTGAATAAACACCTCCCCACACCACTCATTCACCAATTTACTACTTAGGAATCCTTGAACAGGCCCTCTTCAGTGCATGTAGCATCGGCAGGTCTTGGCAAAACAACAAACCTTGAGTTACATCTGTGTCAGGGCTCCCTAAGACTGTCTTCAGTTTGCTTTGCTAAGGCACATGGACCATAGATGACCTGTTACAAAGATTTTAATGTAGTAAATTGGTGTGTGATTATATTTATATATATATATATATATATATATATATTCTCAACAATGGTCTGCAACTCATATAAATCAAAGCAACTCAGCCTGGTGCCACCACAATATAAAACAATACCAATTCTGAAGGTGCGGCACTTGGGGAATATTGAATAAATAACTCCGAAACGTGAAGATAATTTCAATGTTTCAACCCATAGCAGATTGTCATCAGGAAATACAAAAAACAAAACGGCGTCTTACCTTTTTATAGACACTCACCCAGCATGTAAACCAATGGCTCCCAACGGGATCCCAAGCCGAGCACGGGGGGAGTGGGCACATAGTGATGACGTAGTTGGCGCATCAATGCCGTGCATGTCAGTGAAGCATGCCATCACCATGGAAACAAGTTACAAATGTTGTACACTGAATTTTTAAAAACCAGTACGTTGCATAGTATATGAGAATGATGGCATGATCATAATGACCACAGTATGGATCAAATACGATACAGCACATATATTAAATGATTTCAATAGAAGAGTGCAAAAATAAACACTGATCTGAACCTTGTGCAAGCTTTTAAACCACGGTGGATTCTCGTTGGCTTTGCAGTGGGATACGAGTTTAGAAACAGATGGGATGTCCATTAGTTTCTAAATGCCTAAAAAACTGCCACCTAGTAAATTTCAATGCTAGAATGTAGCATATCAACAATTTTAACACATTTGTGTAGTTTAAATAATTAAGAGTAAAGTAACAGCATGTTCCTGTATAAAATTATAGCATTCATTTTACACTTCAAACAAAATATTGCTATAATGTGCAGTCTCCACTCTTTGCCTTTGATTTTTAGTTTTTATGGGACAAGGTAATCCAAATTGTGTTAAGTTTGGAAGCAGAGTTGGGTACATTCCTGTGGCTAGCCCAAATTAAACAAGGTACACCCTATTTACCCATGTCTAGCCAGCTTCCACCCAGAAGCACTTGCCACAATGACTTCAATTTTAAATAAATAATATATATATATAAAAAAAAATTCTTAGAGTTGAAATAGTCACATGCTTAAATTAGGGTCTGATTCATGTGCAGAAATGCCAATGTTTACTAGGATTGAGCGATTATCAGCCATTGCTCAATCATGTAAGCTGCACTGTGCACGCACATCGATTGTTTTGCGATTGTTTGCACAGCAGATTCATTCACAAAGTGAGTGACAGGTAGTCAGCATTTTGGGGAGGTAATGGGGGTGGCTAGAAAAATGCAGTTGCTGATTTATAGATGCCCAGTTTTCTGCTGCTGTTGCAGTGGCTAATTTATGCACGCCCAGGAAACGGCGTTCAAATGGATAGACATGCCTATGTTTCTCCAACCACTCCCACGTCACCACCCCAAAGCACTGACCTCCCGTCTCTCAATCTGCGATGGCTTTGTATCTGTGTAAGTGATGGCAATGCTAATTTGCGCACTGCGGTACATGCACAGTATGCACCACTGGCCGATCTAGGTACGCTGTTGCAATTGCAATCCGTAATGAATCCGGCCCTAAGTCGCCAACATCTGGGCTAGAGCCTCAAAATTTGAAGCTCAAATTTGTATTGAGGACTGTTTTACCGTGAGAAGGGATCTGGTCATATCCTCAGAATGCCAATGGTTAGGGTTAGGCAATAAGGGAAGCTTTAGGGTAAGAGGAAGAATACTCACCGATACACTGCTCCTCAAACGTCTCTGCCAGAACTGGACCAGATATACCGCCACTAAATTACTAGGGACGGTTTGTTGACAATCTATCATTTCATCCATGTAAACATGAATGTTGCCCTGGTAAGCATGTCGATACTTCAACCATGTGGACATAACGGTTGACCAATTATACCAGAACCCCTTGAGAATGTTGGTGGACATAGTACCTGTTACATTTAATTGAATTCTGAACTGGTTAAAAACTTTCAAGCACCTCTAATTGTGAACAATGCAGCCAACCGAATAACCCCGCAGTTACTGATGTGATATGATGGTAAGTTGCAACATCTATTTTTTCTTTAATTTTTTTTTAAGGAAAGATTATATAGACTTTCCCAAGTCTGTGCCAAAATTTCTTTGAACAGTTGTACAAATAGCTTAAGCCGAGTGAATAGATAGTTACTGCATAGCATAAACCTAGGGACCTGGTGAGGAATTTATTATTGAGTAGAATACAGGATAGTGTGTAAATACTATAAAGTGTGCCCAATTCTAAAGCTAGGTCCACACTAAACGATATATATTGGCGGATCTTGCGGGCCAAGATGGATCACAACGACCACCGAAGGGTGGTTTTGGCAAAACCAATCCAGATCCAAAACCAAAACACAAAAAGTGGCCAGTGCACACCCCTAGTTTTGACATCTGCAAAATATCTACTTGGATGAATCTGTTAGTAGCACAGAATGGACTGTCACTGCAACTATACAGTTCAGCAGATAATGGGAGTTAGGGACTAGTCAGTAGTGGCTGTTATTGCCTTCATTTGTAAGTGTAATGAAGCAATGTATATAAACCTTGTCCTGCATTGTACTGTACTATAATGGGGCATACACACTAGACCATTATTATGAATGATAACGATATTCATATCGTCCGGTATGTATGCACTGAGCGACCAATGATGCACGCTCCCTCGGGTCATTAACGATATCCCCAGACGGCTGAACATGCAACTCAATCTGGGGATATCGTTAATGATGCAATGCTGGCGATTGCAGCATGCCCCCTCCCCCTACCGCGTAAAGCAAGGATACCCCCCCAGCATAATGCGGAGGTGAATGGGGGAATATGATTCCAGTGTGAAAATATCACATGCAGCACCTATTGCTGTATAATTGCTACAGAGGGAAGAGCACCACATACTCTATTCCCTTCCATGTTACATAAGAAAGTGTGTATCAGAATGTCCTCTCTTTAGGACACAGCATTTTCCAGGTTGGAAGATTGTAACATTCTAAAATAACTCTACAACATTGTACTAGATCCTCTCAGTCACAGAACTGCCATCCCCAGAGATTTATTGGCCTTCATAACATCTCACGTGTTAGATGTAGGGAGCTTCCACTAGTGCACATAATGCTGTGGCCGAACTTCCTGTTTTTACACTCTCACAAGTAAGTAACAAATCTAGACCTTTACTACTTCATACATTTGTCCTGGGTTAATCTGTATTGTCATGGTGATCATCACCGATATCTGTTCTCTCTTCTCTATATATTCCCTTCAGCCTATGCTGTGATCTCTCCTCAGTAATAACCCTTGGGGGTAAATTTACTAAGATTCGAGTTTGGTCGAGATGACAATCTCGGGTGAGTTTAGGCATGTTTTTCATCTCTCATAGTTACTAAAGACAAACTTGGGTGAGTTTGGGAGAGAGTTCTTTAATCTCACTCGTAAAACTCGGTGAGATTGCAAATTTGAATCAACTCACCATCGGGCAAACTCTGAAGTACTTTTCATGAAAAAGATGCAGTTTGCAAATTTACTAAAATTCGAGATTACAATCTCGGGTGAGATTAGAGCAAACTCGCAGAGAAACTGAATTTTCAAACACTCACCCTCCTGAGCTGCGAGTTTGCCAGAAACTTACACAGATCAGTGTGATTTGTGTATGTTTCTGCAGGTGTACCTAGTTTAAAGTGTTTATATGAAAATAAAAAATGCAATAGTTTTCAAATATTTTACACATTATTACCCCCGGGCTTCAGACCAAGTCTGGGGTTTCAGAAGAGGGGGGACCCCTTTTTGGGGGGGTCCCCATCTCTGCTGAGATCCCCAGCTTGGGGTGCAAATGCTTTGGCCATAGAGACCCGGTAATAGCATCTCCTGGCTGTGGCATTACACCCCAGTCGGTTTGGATCCGGTGCTGGTTTTAAATATAGGGGGACCCCTACGCAATTTTTTTTCCACCTATATTTAAAACCAGTACTAGCCCTGCAGCCAGGCGCTGGTTCCTAAATGACAGGGGAACCCTGCTTGTTTCGTTCCCTGTAATTTTAGGAACCTGGGCTGGCTGACCAGTCCGGAGCTGGTTATGCTTTTGGAATAGGGGACCGTACGTATTTTTTTTTTTTTTTTAAAGATGTAACCCTTGTTTAACAGGTAGAGCACACAAGCAGCCTTCACATATCTCACTGATATGTGCAGGCTACTTGCTCGGGAGAGTTTTGCAGAGAGAAAACACTGCAATCTCGGATGAGTAATCTCATCTAAACTTGCTACTAGGGGGAGAAATCTCGACCTGCTTCACCATCGGAAAACTCACTTTCAGCTAAACATCCTTCTTAGTAAATTTGTGAGTTTAAAAACTGGAAAATCACCCAAGTTTCGTTGATGATAATCGAGTTTAAAAGAAAAAAAAAATCGATCAGACTCGAATAACAGTAAATTTACCCCTTGGTGTTTACTCTATATTTCCAAATTGCATCTGTACAATGCAAAATTTACTACGTCTATATATATTCCTTCACTCCGTGAAAACTAAATGGCAATAAGCTAGCATAATGTATGATGAAATCCTTAGACGCAATGATCGGTGATGCCATATATTTTGTATACTTTAGAACAACTTTTTACAGGGTGTATTTGTTCCCCCTATTGTGCACATTATCCTGGAGTTCCTTTACCTGGGTAGAACTTGATTCCATGTAGCCTATAGCTAAAGGCTGAACTACCATAGTAGTAGAGAGTCCAGCTGCTAATGGGCCAACCTCCTAGGTAGGTCCAATGTGTTTATGTCGGTCCATTCCCCAGCAGTGGTAAGGTGGGTGGAAGGGGAGCTGCAATCACACTGCCAAACCAGTAGTAGGAGACTGAGGAGAAACTGAAATGATGTGTGCGAGGTGCGATGTTGGATCACTTTAGTAGGGTGTTTTTTAATTATGGGCACATCAGATGCATCATGTACATGAAAGCCCTTACAAAATATTGTCCCTGCCTATAGCTAGCATTTATTGAAGATATATGTTTTATAGCTAGAAGATGTAGGATTCTGGCTACCAATAAAGTCCACAGAAGATCTGCCAAAAGCCTTTTTTCAACACCTGGTTGGAACAGCCTTGTGCTAAGGATTGGAGTAGCTAGGCCCTCATACATCTGTGATGGATTGGAGCTATTCCTTGTTTTATAGATGATTGGGTGGAAAAAATCGTCAATGTATGGGGTACACCAATCTCTGATTCTGTGATAGGAATCTGTAAATCAGATTGTCTAACAAGTTGGATTTCACCACCAATTGGGGCTATAGATTGGCAGTGCATGGTAACCATCAGCAGATTTGCCAACCATTACTAGTAAAATTATGAGCTTTTTAAGATTGGAAGATCTGTCTTTCCTGAAAATGATCTGCAAATCACTGAAAAATATCTGTAATGTATGGGTGCAGATTGCTAGACTGTGAAATCCTTAAATCAGGGAAACAAACTGTAGAATAATTAAATCTTGGTTTTCTGATTGCTGATGTATGGGTTCCTGTATACAGAGTGTTCAAAAGAGCCATTTGCACTGATAAATAGGTAGTGTGGGTCTGCAGGGATGTAGTTAGCAGACCGGCAGACTGGATGCCGCTGGTCTGAATCCCAATGCTGGAAGTCCGATATGGGATTGAAGATAGGCGTCGAAATACCAATGCCTATCTAAATCCTGACACCGGAACACAGGCAGGTGCCAGCCCAAACCAGGTACGTCCAGTGCGTCTTAGCTGTTAACTGCACCGGGGGGGGGGGGAGGGTTACGTTTCGGTAGCACAGCAGGGTTAGCATTAGGTTTTGGGGAGGTGGAGGTTAGGTTTAGGCACGAAGAGGGGTGACTTAGGTTTAGGCACTAATAGGGAGGGTTAGGCTATAAGAAGGGAGGCTTGGGAGAAGGGGGGATGGTAAGTATACTTACCCAACCCCTGACAGGATACCAACCATCGGGATGCCACTGTCTGTATTTTGACAGGAGGCATCCCAACAACCGGCATTACATACCGACTTGTTTGTGCGCGTTATAAATTAATAAAAGATTTGTACTGACTCTTCTGACAGCAGTGACAGCACCACTACTGACATATGAAAATAATGAAAGCTATTTGGCATGTGAACATTGTTAGGTAGATCCTAAAACAGAACCTCTCTCACACCCTTACCATCTCTCTCCTTAATTACTGTAACTTACACCACAATTTCTTACTTAACTTGTCCCATTTCAGTTCATCCGCATCACCATTACCCCTCTCATTCTCCTCACACGGTCCCTCCTGCCCATCCTCTCTGCCAAAGACCACCTTCTCTCCTCCTCCATTATCACCACTTCCATCTTCAGGATTCCTTCTGTGCTGCTTCCAAAGTCTGGAATTCTCTCCCATCTCCATAATGCTCTCATCCAGCCTCCCAACGCATCTGTAATACTCATCTTTCGTTCCATCGTATTACCCCTCTTCCGCTCCCTACATCTGTATTCCACAGCTCTGGCAACTCCCCCTCTCTATCTGCCCATTTACCCTCTAGAATGAAAGATCTCACGAGCAGGGCCCTTCCCCCTTTACATAAGTATATAATCTGTGGACTATGTTTATATATATTCATGTCTGTTTAATATATAAATTTGGAAACTACACTGTCTTCTGTTACTATGTATGTTTGTTGTATGCTATATCCCCTATGTTAAGCATTACCGAACCCTTGTGGTGCCATATAAATGAAATATAATAATAATTAAATATAATAATAATCCAGGAACTGATGAACACAAGAGACCATCTCCTCATTTATACTTGCACAACATACTATTCTCCTTATGAGAACACTATGCATTGCATTTGTACATATAGCACTGGCAGATTTACTTTGCAGCCAAAAGAGATGTAGAATCTAATAGGGATTTAGGAGTTCCTAGAAATATCACCTCCTCTAAACGGTGCAAGTTTCCGTGTCAGCTGAGTAAAGGAACTGCATAATTATTCCCCTCACAAGTGCCTCTCGCAGGGACGTGAGCTGTAAGGACAAAGGTTGTTTTCACTGCCACATAAGCTAGAAGATGATCACAGATTTGTGTGGTGGATATATGTGCATCATACTTGCCAACTCTCCCTGATTGTCAGGGAGACTCCCAGAAATAGTAGCGATCTCCATGCATTTTCTGAAAAGTATCAGTGTGTTTTCATCAAGAAATAGATACTACTGACTGCTTTGGGGCTCGGTTACATTTGGATGTACGGCAATTTTATGACAATCCTCTCAGCAGGACAAGTCCAGTTTACTGCCGCACTCATAGGTGTTGTATTTACAATCTCCCTGAAATGCTGTTTCAAAAGTAGGCAAGTATGTATTGTATGTCTGCTAATACTGGTCTCTGTCTTAAGAGAGGAGGGGGCCTGTGTGCACTCCCCATGCGGGACCCCCTCCTCTGTCCCCTGTGGCCGGCAGCCGACTGACGCGGCTGGCCAGCCACCAGAGCATTAGTAGACTCCGGGCACTAGAGTGTGCCCGGAGTCTACTGTGCATGCGCAGAACACCGGGATGGCGGCCATTTCTTGTTGTTCTGAGCAGCGCTGATCCTCTAGTATAGAATGTATTAAAGGGATTGTTAGGTGGGAAAAGGTGTGGATCCTATATGGCATGTAGTTGAGATCCCGGCAATCGCGATGCTGGCGCTTAGAATGCCGGCGACGGAATCCCGACACCAGTCAGAATCCCGGTGCCGACAACCCTGACGTTAAGTATTAGGGTTAGACACTAGGGGGAGGATTAGTGTTAGGCTGCTGGGGGAAGATGGTTAGGGTTAGGGGTTGGGTACTTACCGGCAGGTGTTGTAACCTAACCCTGTCGGGATGCCGTTGTCGGGATTCTGATCACAGGGATCCTCAGCGCCGGCATCCTGTACCCAACTCTCCTATATAGGGCCACTGTGTCTTTTATGAAAACATCAATGTATTTAAGAACTGATGCCATGGAGTCTATGTACAGTGAACAGGGCTATTTTTCAGCAGGAACTCAGTTACTGAACCTCTCATAAACTATGAAGTAATGTCCTGGGCCAAAATGTATTTCCCATAAGATAAGTTTATTTTAAAGTTCTTTTGACTGCCATATTTTCTAAATATTATATATATGTATATATATATATATATATTTTTTTTTTTTTTCTCTAGCTCCACCCCCAGTAGCTCCACCCACAGACCTATTTTCCCAGAAAAATAGCCCTAACTGTAAATATATTTTTTTATATTGTAGAATTTAAACTAACCTCAACCTTCTGGCAATAACAGAAACATGGCTCACACAATCAGACACTGTCTCTCCTGCTGCACTTTCATATGGTAACCTACACTTCTCACACACCTCCAGGCCTGGTAATTGTAAAGGAGGTGGGGTAGGAATATTACTCTCCCAATCTGTTACATACACAGTTCTCCCACAGTACCTTCACTCACATTTACATCATTTGAAGTACACTGTATCAGGACTTTCACCCCTTTCTCTGTGCGAGTTGCTGTTATCTATCGCCCACCTGGGCCACCTCAACAATTTCTGGAACATTTTTCTGCCTGGCTCCCTCACTTCCTATCCTCAGACATCTCCACCATCATTATGGGTGATTTCAATATCCCCATTAACAGTCCACAATCTCTTCATGCCTCCAGACTACTCTCTTTAACATCTTCTCTTGGCCTCTCCCAATGGACTGACTCCGCTACTCATCAGGATGGCCACTGCCTTGATCTTGTATTCACTCAACTATGTTCAGTTTCTGATTTCACTAATGCTCCTTTCCCTCTCTCAGATCACAACCTTATCACCTGCACACTCTCCTCCATTACATCAACGTCCTTGAAATTAACCAAACCTAAACCTAAAACCCCACAGAAATATTGATGCTATTAACTTTCAACAACTATCTACCTCTCTACAACAACAACTCTCACCTATTTCTACATTCACTTCTCCTGAGACTGCGGCATCACACCAAAACCATATTCTAGAAAAAGTTCTCGATGAAGTAGCTCCAGCTACCCATCACACACCACGTAGAGTTAGACGTCAACCGTGGCATTTCTAACCTAACAAGGCATCTACAAAAACTCTCACGTAAAGTTGAACGTCAGTGGCGAAAGTCTCATACTCCAACTGACTTCCTCACATATAAGACTATCTACAACTCTTATCGTGCTGCTCTGGACACTGCCAAACAAACATATTTCCAATCTCTTATCTCTGCTCAAGCCTCTAACCCCAAGCGACTTTTTAACACATTTAAACTGCTTCTTACCCCTCCTTCACCCAAACCACCTGCTACTATCTGTGCGCAAGATTTTGCTTCCTATTTTAGGGACAAGATTGATGAGATCCGAAATGAAATGGTATGCTCTTCTTCAGCTAGTGACTTGCTCAATTCCCTACCTGAATCCTCTGGCACATTCTCTTCATTTGATCTCACAAACGAAGATGAAGTATCTTCCCTCTTCTCTTCCTCCTACTGTATTACCTCTACTCTAGATCCTTTACCCTCACAAATCAGTAAAGCTCTGTCTCCTGTGCTTATCCCAACCCTAACTAAAATCTGTAATCTCTCTCTCTCTACTGGCAACTTTCCATCACTGTTCAAGCATGCAGTGATTACTCCTATTCTGAAAAAACAAAACTCTGACCCCAACGCTCTCTCAAATTACCGTCCTATCTCCCAGCTCCCATGCCCCTTCAAGCTACTTGAGAGACTTATCTACACCCGCCTCACACACTTTCTTAACTCACATAACTTATTGGACCCACGTCAGTCCGGCTTCCGTTCCCAACACTCCACAGAGACAGCACTGACTAAGGTAGTAAATGATCTGGTCACTGCCAAGGCTAAAGGCCACTACTCACTCCTAATTCTTCTAGATCTCTCTGCTGCTTTTGACACTGTTGACCACTCTCATACAAACACTACAATCCCTAGGTCTTTATGGCACAGCTCTTTCTTGGTTCTCTTCCTACCTATCTGATCGCTCTTTTACTGTTCGTTTTTCTGATTCTGCCTCCTCTTCACTACCTCTATCAGTTGGAGTACCGCAAGGCTCTGTCTTAGGGCCTCTGTTATTCTCAATCTATACCACCTCTCTTGGCAAACTAATCAGCTCTTTTGGATTTCAGTACCATCTGTATGCAGATGATACTCAAATCTACCTATCTTCCCCAGATTTATCACCATCTGTACTGGTCCGTGTCACTGAATGTCTTTCTGCAATTTCATCTTGGATGTCATCTCGCCATCTGAAACTTAATATTTCCACCAGCCAATAGCAGTTACCAAACTGATCTCTCTATCACTGTTGACAACTCGATAATCCACCCTGCCCCACAAGCTCGCTGCCTTGGTGTCATCCTTGACTCTGAACTGTCCTTTGTTCCCCACATTCAATCTGTCTCAAAATCATGTTACATACATCTAAAAAACATATCCAAAATTCGACCATATCTCACACAAGACACTGCAAAAACTCTAATCCATGCACTTATTATTTCCCGTATTGACTATTGCAATAGCCTCCTTACTGGTCTTCCCCAAAACAGGCTATCGCCATTACAATCAATTATGAATGCAGCTGCAAGGCTTATCTTCCTTGCCAAACGTTCATCGTCTGCTGCCCCGCTCTGTCAGTCGCTCCACTGGTTGCCGGTTTTCTACCGTGTTCAATACAAAATACTCTTACTTACACATAAGGCTATTAACCAAACCACACCAACATACATCTCTTCACTCATTTCTAAATATCTCCCTACCTGACTTTTCCACTCAGCACAAGATCTGCATCTCTCATCCCCATGCATTACTTGCTCCCATTCACGGTTACAGGACTTTCTTCGGGCTGCACCCACTCTATGGAATGCCTTTCTACGCACAATACGACTTTCCTCTAGTCTCCAATCCTTCAAGCGATCCCTAAAAACTCACCTCTACAGGCAGGCTTATCAGATCCCAGAACCACCCACATAACCTTCATAGCTTTCATATGTAATTACATACCCTTTCACAGTCCACACACAACCTCACATATCGTCTTTCTCTCACATCCTCATGACACTTGGCCGACATTCCGGTGTAAATGGGTCATGCAACTGTGCATTCTGGCTGGACCAAAATGCAATATATAGCACCTATCCTTATGTATCAATGCCTATTTCCCTATAGATTGTAAGCTTGCGAGCAGGGCCTTCCTACCTATATATCTGTCTGTTATTACCCAGTTTTGTTCTATTAATGTTTACAATTGTAAAGCGCAACGGAATATGCTGCGCTATATAAGAAACTGTTAATAAATAAATAAATAATAATAAATTTGAATCAAAACTTATAGATACAGACATGGACAAATTTGTGGGTACACTTTCTCAAAACAAAATAAACAAAAAACCTTCTCCTCCCCCCCCCCATGCCCCTGGGTCCATGCTCAGTGTGTTGCACATAATGAGACCAAACAGAGTGACTACTTTTCTCCATATAAATAGGCTGAATGACTGATTAGAGGATTGAAGACATGTGTGATGCTAATACAAGAAAGAAATTAGTTTTAAAGATTACTATAATCCTATTATTTATTATCTGCTCTAAGGGACACGAGCATATCTGTCCAGGCCATTTTAGAATATCTTTGGAACATAAGCAATAATTGATGTAATCTCGCAGATTCTTTGCTTTATGCTATGACACAGGAAAGGCATGCAGGTATACAGGAGACACCAGCTTCCGTCGCTGTCAGGAGGAATGAAGCATTGCTTCAATGAGTAGTAAGGGTACCAACACATTTGTAATAACATAATAGAAACAAATAGAAATTAAATTGTATAACGTAGGCACATAAAGGAGAAAATAAACATTTATACTGAGATTATGGTCATTAAAATGTATATTAAAACACATGGGGGTAATGTACTAGGGTGCGGAGTTCTGACATCGGTGACTCCCGTGCCAGACTGCCCCATGTTTTAAAGTAGCAGTTATTTAACAGGCTATATCAACCTGGTTTTGCCTGTTAAATAACTGCTACTTTAAAACATGGGGCCGTCTGGCACTGGACTCGCCTATGTCAGAACTCCGCATCCTTGTACATTTACCCCATGGGGTGTAGGGTTATTTGCTCTGGGAAAATATAATGTGATGTACATTTGTTTTTTATTTCAAAGTGTATATGGAAACTATCAGCATTGATGTGCGGTGAGGTAAATGGCTGGGAAGGCACTGGCTAGTATCAGAACCAGATTTACAGATACATATATGAACCGGAGGGTTCATGTGGGCATAATACAAATGTGCAGCAGTATATAGTGCTGGAAATTTGGTGTGTTTTGATCAGGCATGTGCAGAAAAGGTAGATAGGGGAGGCAGTGCCTCACCTGCCATACACTTTTTACTACAGAATTTGACTACAAAATTTATTAGAATGATACAAAGAAGATATTTATAATACTTTCTTTATTTTTTTTCTTATAACTTTTATAGTCAGAACTGCCTCACCTGACCACACATCACTGACTATCAGGTAGCTCTCACCGGTGTTAAACAAAGGTCCTGGTGAATGCTGTCTGATTTGGTCAAGGAGTCACACAACCTTTATCATTATATATAGCAGACAAGAAACAAACCATATATATATATATATATATATATATATATATATAATCCCCTAGGCACATACATAGTCATGCTAGATAGGTGGGAGTGGGCAGGGCTGTCCACTCCCACTAATCCAGTATGACTATGTATGTGCCTAGGGGATGCATTTTGTGGATGTGCCTTGGGTGGATCATATATAGCGTATGGTGTGCCTAGGTTGGTTATACATAGTAAAGTGTGAGTGCGCGTGTGCCCAGAGTGGGGTTGTATTGTGTGGTATGACTCAGAGTAGGTATGTACTGTATCAGATGGAAATATTCAAATGGTGTCAGACTTCTTTGCATTAAATCTTACCCTCTGTTATGCAGTGTCCAAAAAATATGTAAAGGCAAGGGGAAAAACCAGGCACTTGGTTATCAATCTATTTACCTTGCCAAAATACAATTTATTAAAATTAACAAATAACATTATGTTCATTGGCCCTGATTTGGATTTGTACGCAAAACTGATGATGAACGTACAAATCCAATGGTGATATCCTAACAAATGGTGTTTGACTTTTCTAAACACCATTCATTAGGATATCAAGACAGCCAGATACCAAACATGGGAATTGGAATAAATAAGTGCGCTTGCAAGGATGCTGTATATATTTAGAATACTGTATTATAATTTATTATATATAAAAACACAAATACACCGTAAAATATATTCAATGGAATATGATGTGCAAAGGTATATTCAGGTGCAGTTTCTCCGTCTGGTTATAGCCTCCAAAGTGAACGGTGGGGTGTCTGTGTACGTAACCACTTTCACTGACACGACTGTGACACTCCCATAACACACACATAAGTGAGATCCGGAAAACAAGCGCACTGGAGGCACAATCCATCCTATGCTTCTTGGACATTGGCGTTCAAGGACCTTTTCACGTCATCAACGTACCCTCTACAGCTGATGCCAGCATGCTGCATAGGAGGTAGGAGGTGCGCGCACCATACCATTATCAATTAGTCACCAACTCAGATTTTTTAAAAGGGACTTCAACAACCTGCAGTTTTCTTTTTGCACATCGTCACCAAATCAAAAGAATAGTCACCATTGTGGTCACGCATAAGACGGACCACCTCCCTTTATGTGCTAAGCCACCATCCAGGCAAAGCCAAGGAATGCCCAGCACCTTTCTAAGACATTTCTGATACCGTGCGTCTCGATCCCAACAGTCCCTTTGTTACACTCCGTGTAACGCATGCGCCGTAGGAGTTTTTAGAGATTCACACACAGAAGCAAAAGAACTAGTTGTCCTGGGGAATAAACTCAGGCCTCTAGGACACAGATTTAGGGATCTCTGGTGGGAAGGAACCCTTCAAAATGGGACCAGGTAGGAAAGTCACCAATTAAGAAGCCCCAAGGTGGATATTTTCAGTAAGTACATAGGAACATTATTTCTGTATTAACAGTAAACTGCCTTGTATTTGCTGCATCATAACAGTTCTAGTCAAATGTGCAAAAAAAGTGCTGACCAACAAGGCAAGCTTCTGACCCCCTGATCTAGTACGGTCATCTGTGGAGTCTCATTTTACACTGATGAAGAGGTACAGGACAAGAAAGAGTTACACAGTCAAAGCACTAGGATTCGGCTTGAAACATGAAGTTGACATTTAAATCCTCTGTGCGCTGGCATGGACTTTCCAGATGTTGGCATGTCACAGACAGGCCTGTGCTCAGGAGCAGCTGTTTTTCCAAAGCACAAGAAAAAAGAAACAAAAAAAACCCACCCAGGATAATATTTCATGTTACCCCAACCTGCTGAATCAGCAGCCATTTCGGAGAAAGGTATAATACCACCAATTAACCCTTTTATTGACTAACCATTGGTGTCATATTAATGCTATAAAACTTTAAAGTGCTACAAAGCTGCAAACAGGGTAAGTTGCAATGTAATAGTGTGGTCTGCTTGTAACTTTACTAAAATGGGAGTTTTTAGAAGTGAGTTTTAGAAGAGATGTTGCCCATAGCAACCAATCAGATTCTACTTAACATTTAACTAGCACCTTCTAGAAGATAATAGCTAGAATCTGAAATACATGGGATTTACCCACTGCTGCCAGGATTTCTACCTTTTCATTCAGTTTCTATTGAAAAATTTTTTTTGTTTTTTTTACTATTTTTCCCACAAAAGTAGGGAGAAGGTTAAACTGTGAGTGTCAGAGTTCTCCTATTGTGTTTTGCTCTCAGAGCTTAGTCTTTCCAGGACATTTCCTGTTTTTAATAATTTACCAGAAATCACTTGTACTACTGTATAACTCCTCACTCTTCTGTGCTCCTCTCAATCCTTCTGTATGCCCTCCCTAATCCTACCCATGCCATGGTTGATTATTATGATGATGCCTACTGCAGCATTATACAATTTATATAAGTACAGCGTATGTTTATATAAGTATACTGTTGGGATATAGGATAAAATATTTTGGGATTTAACTGCACTGCTCCCTGAAGAGAAATTGTTTTTTGCAGTTAATTTTTGGAGACTGGGGGGTATAGTTATTCAATTGATTCCTGCCCCCATCTCGCCCGACGGAGCTATTCAATTCTTGCTCCTGTCGGGCACGATCAGCTGACAGCGCTACATTTCAGCTCGCAGCCCCAGGGGGGTGACAGCTGAAATGTGCAAAAAGTGACATGTTTGTGGGCCCAAACATCACTTTTCGCGATCGCGCCCAGCATTTTGGTCGGGTTTAGCTGCTTTACGCAGCTAAACCCGACCACTTTGGGCATGATCAGCATGAAAATCTGGAATAATTGCATAGCGGCCCACGAACTCCTGTCACTTTAGACGGGAGTTGCTGGCCGCGAAAATAATTGAATTCCGCCCCTAAAGTGAGAGTTTTTAGAAGTGGAGATGTTGCAGATAGCAACCAATCAGATTCTAGCTATTATCTTCTAGAAGATGCTAAATAAATGTTAGGTAGAATCTGATTGGTTGCTATGGGCAACATCCCCACTTGTAAAAACCTGCAGTTTAGTAAATATACCCCTGGATATCCCAACCCTAAGAATGTGCATTTTATAAAAAGGACTAAAGGATAGAATTACTAAACATCGGTCCACAAATCTAACGATCAGCGATAGCTTTGACCGATACTTTTAAAACGGCCATTGTAATCTATGCTAAATCAGGCTTGTTTAATATTTAATACCTTTTCCTTTTTAAAACCATCGATCAAAGCCACTGATGATCCTATATAAATACATCAAATAAAATATGGTGCAAAATTCCATCAAATAAAGTTTTATCACATGTCCTTACACTTTTATAGAACACCTTGATGTGTACTTTATATCCATTTACTAAGGGTTACTTCTGAAAAGAACTCACAATTATATGGTACATAATGTAACTAAGATAGCTAAGCAGTAATTTCCCATGTTATACTAGGAGAAAGCAGGAAATGTCCAATTCTGAAGTGAAAATACTGCTGATCGTTTAGGACGGAGAGTACAAAGCACATGCAAAACCGTTCTCGGTGCCTGCTGTTTGTCCTTTGCATATATACCTGTATGTGTATTCCCACAAAGTAAGATTTGCTGCAATAGAATTATCATCTGCTCACTGCAGTTTTCAGTAGACAGGTATCTCAGCTTTCTTTATCCATGTAATTAGGCAGGCAGTGACCTATTTGGATTCAACAAAAAATAAAAAAAGTCACTGGGGCATCCGAGCAGTGCTCAGGAACCCCAGTGGCACTGGGTAACAGGGATGACCATTGGTTGGTGAAACCATCGATGGATATCAATTGCATAGTTGTTAACCATCAATGGCCACATCCCTACTGGCCACCATGTTTTCCCAGTCAGGTGCCATTCACTAGCCAATAGAAATCAAGTCGATTCCTATTGGAATTGGAACGTAACTGACGGCGACTCAAACCAATCAACAGCTGGTACAGCTGAATATTGGATATAGCATGTCTGGGAGTCTGCGCTGTGCAAAAGGTAGGTACCAGCAGTACATTATCTATATTATAGGTCAGGGCTGGCCAAAGCGTCAACCAGTCACGCCCCTTTTTGCACACCATGCCCCCTTTTTGCACACCAAACCCCCGTTTTACATGCCACGTCCCCTTTTTCAGACTAGCGCTTACGGCGTGAGCAAATGTACATACTCCGGGGCGGAGTGCAGATGTCGGGCTAATACACTGTGAGATATCTCACAGTGTATGCCGCGGACATCTGTGGCTGGCAGGCTGCCAGATGAAATATCTGTCGGTCTGACAGGAATTTTATCTGGACGTGTATGCCCAGCTTAACTCCCCTTTAGTATATTCTGGAGGGCAAAGTAGTTGAGTATGAATTAACATGTGAGGCAGAAATGGAAAAACGTATATTGATCAAATAAATTCAATACTGTTTTTTGCTAACTATAAACTTGATTTATTACCACACACTCAGTGGCATTGAATAAAACTCCACAACCATTCTCTGACCTTTAGTTTGCACTTGATCTGGCTAAAGTCGAAAATCCCCTTTACACACAGAGCAGCAGCATGTAAGGGAAGTGATGCCTGACAAATAGCATCGTAATGGCTTTTTATAAATCTGACACATGCAGTGACCAATATGGTCTTCCATCATGTTCTAAACTGCAGGAAATTATAGAGGGAAAACACAGACTAAAATAGCTGATGGACGGCAGAATAAACATACAATTGTTTTTCTGGTCTCTGGTATATTGGTCAGTCTCCTTAGGAAAACAGTAATTGTATATAGGTAGTACATAAAACAAGATGTTTGAGGTTTGTCTATAAACGCCAGTGTGCTAAATGTACTACATAGCAGGTACAGTAATTAGTAAGTAACTAACTGAAAGCCGTAGAACTGATGTTTTCAATTTCCTTGGCCATCGAGAGACCCAAATAATGCCAAAAGGCAAACTGCAGAGGTCTTGGTTACATTCAAGCACCAGGATCCTGATTAACACACAGGGTCTGGGGCGCAGCGGCCCATCCTTAAATAGTGGTTTTAAGTATAGAATACAGGGGCTGATTTATTAAAGGGCAAAATGGTGCTGTAGAAATCATATGTTTTCATGTGTTTTTTGCTTTGCTCTCTATATAATACTAGATGAAGTACCCGGCGTCGCCTGTGTTTCGCTCTGTCGCATTGTCGCTATGTGGTCTAATAGCTTACAGCGGCACTCACAGGACTTCAAATAAATAAGAATCACAACTCCAAAGGATCTGCGTTCGGAATATATATATATATATATGTTTTTTTTTTTTATATAACAGCTTCATAATGAGGGTAAGGTAGAATCAGGGAGATTACTAGACTCTTCTGGGAGACAGGGAGATTGCTGCTATGTCAGGGTGCCTCCCTGACAATGAGGGAGAGTTGGCAAGTATGGATTACAATAGCACTCCCAAATTTGGATGCAATTGTACTAATAATGTGGGCCCACGCAAGACAGCAGCCAGGGAAGATATGTAAACTGAAGGAGTGGGGGTATCTTTTGCTAAAGAAACTCATAAGTTAAAGTAGTTTATCTTTCAGTACTGCTAGAGGGCATGTCCTTATATCATCCCACAAATTTTCTGTGATACAAATCACTCTGCATTGTTTTTAAAATGATAACTATTACAACGTCTGCATGTTAATTACCAGCATGCCCTTGAGGTTGCCAGAATTCCATGTTAACATACACCTATAAAGATGTTACAGTGGTAATTTAAAGTTCAGCCATTAATGAAGTGATAATTAGAAACACTGCCTGTTTGTTGGCTTTGACCCAATCTGGCAGATTGCCTTGGGAAGCGTGAGCCTGCCGGGATATTGCATTGTAGTTAGTTGATAGTCTCATAGAAATCAGCAATTCCATTGCATGTGAATGTACAGATTCATGTCCTAAGCTGCATATCCACTAGCAGATAGGAATACGACAGTACGATTACAACATTATAATCGTACTGTTGTTCCTCTTTCCCTGCAGTGCCTACACTGAACGATATGTCATTCAGTGCAGGCACCCTCCCTCATCCCCGAACATGGTCAATGTGTCGTTATCGGCAGATTGACCAGCATGTTCAGATGTTGATTGATGTCGAAAACAACCAGCGGGAGCGCGCATTCCTGGTCGTTTTCAACAGTTTCATTCCCGATTCATGCACAATTAATGAGTGATTGAACGATTACGATATCGTTATCGTTCAATCACTCATTTTAATCGGAATGTGGATATGCGGCACTAGTTTCACTGTCCTACACTCATGCGTGTAAATAGTTCTGTGCATCAGCAAGTTCTATTTGCAGTGCTGACAGAACAATAGAAACACCATTGTCAAAAACAGATGATCTGAAAAATATGTGATGGTTTTGGTATAATTTGTCGACAATCACAATGTCTACAGTCACTATATATACACTATAATGTTGACATATACAAAATGGTAACGGACAAAATATTGTTTTGACATGTTCAGAATGTCCACTTGCAAAATGTTGTATTGCTCAAAATGTCAACAGCCAAAATGCTGACTGATACATAATGTAGACATCCCAACCCTAACTTCATGTGTTGACATAATGTTTGGTGTTGACATTTTAACCAGGTTGACATTATAACATTCAACATTATTGTGTCAACGTTTTTTTTCAGTATTTAATTGTCGAGAACATGACTATAACTGCGTAATTTGTTAAAAAATATTTGCCCATTCTTTTCAATATGAGGTAAACTTACTTCAAAATAATAATAATAATAAACTTCACCAGAATGCAGCTGATCAATTCACTAGTAACATTCCAATATGCCTCATGCATTCGTAATATTACTAGCGAATTGAGTGCTGGCTTATACCACAAAATAGCTGCCTCCACTGAGTTTAGTGACAGGGACACTTTAAGTGTCTCTTGTAGACTCTAAACAACCTTCTATCTTAGGACCAGTCGTAGTTTGCTAATTATTGTTCTGGATGTGTAATATATGCATTTGTTCTTTATCAGCATCTAGTCAAGTATTGTAATCTGATATCATTATTATTATCATTCTTTATTTGTATGGCGCCACAAGGGTTCGGCAGCGCCTCACACAGTACACAAAGAGAAACAGTATGAAGAAAACAAGAAAAAAGTGACTTACAGTACAGATCATTGCAGGACATGGACATGGTTATAAACATTGTTACATGAGCGGTCATAATACCCAAATAATTAGAAGCGCAGCAGAACCCAAGGGATAGGTGCCGTTGCAGGGGGATGTAGTCAGGATGCTGGCGGTCAAAATGCCGACCGCCGAAAACCCGACACTGAAAGCCCGGCATGGGACTAAAGATAGGCAACTAAATACCGACGCCTAGCATTAGCCCCACGCCGAAATCCAGACACCCGGCATACCGAACGTAGGTAAGCTGGGCGTCAGGAGTTCTTAGCCGCGGGGGAGGGGGGGGGGTTAAGTTTAGGGACTCCCGGGGGGGGACTTAGTGCTAGGTACCCCCCCCAGGAGAGTTAGGCTAAGGGAAGGGGGGGTTAGGGTTAGGCATCACAGGGGGGAAGTTAGGGCTAGGCACCTCCCGGGAGGGTTAGGTTTAGGCAGCTCTGGGGGGAGGTTATGGTTAGGCACCACTAAGGGAGGGTAGAGTTAGGGTACTTACCTACCCTAGTCGGCCGACCTTCCGGCATCGGGATTTCATCCGCCGGGCTTAGGTCTGGCGCTATTACATACCCATTCCCGTTGCAGGCAGTGGGGAAGAGATCATGGTATAAGTTAGGGAAGGGAAAGCTGTTATGATCTGCGGCAGCGGATCATCTTGGTGGAAGGTCCCGGCCGTATTAAGGTATTAAGTGACTGGGACACTGCATCATGCTTTGATTCCAGTTCCAGCTCTTGCAAGTAGCTGTAACTCTGGGCCTGATTGAGACCCGCTCCTGAGCGCTGAGCGCTCGCAAGCGGGTCAATGTTGGTCCAGTGCGCAAGCGCGAGACTCGGATAGCGACGGGTAAACTGTCGCTCCGGGTCTCGTACCAAAGGGGGCATGCTGTCGATGTTGAGTGACAGCATGCCCCCTTTGGTGGGCGGGCCGGGGGCGTGGATGACCAGACGGAGGCGTTCCCATGGGAATGCCTACCGTCTGGGGCCGGCCCCACTGACATCACAAGTGATTTCAGTGGGAGTGCTTTCAGCTCTGTTTGAGCCGACAGCACTCCAAGGCTTGCGGCAACGAGACCCTACCACAAGGGTCTCGTCGCAAGCCCGATGGTCGCGATGGTCACCCACAGCTATACGAGCGGCCAGGAGGCCGCTCTAAAAATCAAGAAGGACGGCCCTGATTCAGAGCAAGCGCTCTGTCAGAGCGTCCGGCTCTGAATCAGGGCCTCTGTCTGTGTCTAGTTTATTGCTGCATTCCTGCCTGTAAGTTTGTGTGCAGAGATCAGCTGCATACTATCCTGTAATTGGGAAAGCTCTCTGCAGGGATTGTGCTGATTGGTTCCTGCTTCTGATAAATTTCAGCCAGCCCTACACTGAGTATGTGTTGGTCCTGTGCTCAGAGGCAAGAGTTTTAACTGGTCTGACCTCATTCTGCAGTTCCTTCATGGTGAGATTATCTCCTCTGTGTCATGTGCCTGTCTGCCTGATCAGAAGTCACCTGAGTCATCTGCTCTGATTCTATCTGCTCACATCCTTGCTGTTGGGACTTCCCAGAGCAGTGACTTCTACAGCGGCGGCCTACCTCTCTGCTGCATTTCCATACCGCAGCCCAGTCTAGCCGTGTCAGCCTGTGTTCCAGCCGATTCAAGCCAGCAGTGTTTTCTACCTTGCTGTCTCCAGCCTGTGTTCCAGCCATGCCTGTGTTCACCTGTCTGCTCAGTCAGTGGCTTGTGTCACCTCGGCCCTCAAGGCCGCTCAGTCCTGTTCCAGACGCACATTGGCCCTCAAGGCCGATCTGTCTAGTTCCTGTCACATCTCGGCCCTCAAGGCCACACCTCGGCCTCAAGGCCACTCTGTGTTGTTCCTGTCACACCTCAGCCCTCAAGGCCACTCCGTGTTGTTCCTGTCGCACATCGGCCCTCAAGGCCGCTCCATCTAGTTCCTGTCACATCTCGGCCCTCAAGGCCACTTTGTGTTGTTCCTGTCGCACCTCAGCCCTCAAGGCCACTCCGTGTTCTTCTTGTCGCACCTCGGCCCTCAAGGTCACACCGTGCGGTTCCTGTCGCACCTCGGCCCGCACCTTGAACCTAGTCTGCTACTTCAGCCAGTAGCTCTGCCACATTATTGTGTATGGCCTGTCTAGTCCTTGTTTGTTAATTGTATGTTTAGTTCATGTCTGTTATTGGCCAGTCTAGTCCTTGTCTGTTATCTTGCCTGTCTAGTCCATGTTTGTTAATTGCCATTCCAGTCCTTGTCCGTTATCTTGCCTGTCTAGTCCTTGTCTGAAATCCTGCAATATCACAGTCCAGGTCACTCCTGCTGCGCAGGCTATATTGTTTGTCTAGTCGCTCTTTGCCTGACAACCCAGCTGCACCATAGTCCCTAGACGTTCCAGAGGCCTAATCATCTGTCGCTGCTAGACTACCCTGTTCATCACACCTGTTCAATTAACCATCTGCCTGCAGCTGCCTCACTCCAGCTAGTTTCGTTAGTGGGAGGACTGCCACTCCTCAGCTCTGCCTTATTTCCAGTCAGCAGTCCTGCGGTATCTCGTCGGTTGTGTAAGCCTCTACTTCTGGAGGCTTAAATCCAAGCGGCCACCTAAGTACCAGTGTGAGTATAAATCACTAAGGGAAGCTGTTATTGGTGGAAGATCCTCTCCTTGGCTCTAGATGTCTTACACAACCGTGCGAGAACCGTTACAAAAGCACATGATGGAAGAGGACCCTGCTTATGAGAGCTTACATTCTCAAGATACCACCCTTACAGTCAGTGCTTAAAGTGGTCCTAGAGAAGTGGTGGAACTCACCATCCTCCACAGCGCTTTTCTTAAAAAAATTCGTCAGCATGCCCCCAAAAGGGGCGTGGTCTTTAAAGAAAGGGGCGTGGTCACACAATAGTATTCCCAATTAAAATTACGCCACACAGTAGTATAATCTTGCTTCATCCCTGATTACACCACATAGTAGTGTCCCTTATTCATGTATGACACACAGCTGCGCCCCTTTTACACAATGCCCACATTTGTGCCCCTTATACACAATGCCCACAGTAGTAGTGCCCCTAATACACATAATGCCCACAGTAGTAGTGCCCCTTATACAATGCCCACAGCAGTAGTGCCCCTTACACATAATGCCCACAGCCGTAGTGCCCCTCATGCAATGCCCATTGTAGTGGTGCCCCTTATGCAGTGCCCCCAGTAGTGGTGGCCTTTATGCAGGGCCCCAGTAGTGGTAGTGCCCCATATGCAGTGCTCACAATGGTAGTGCCCCTTATTCAGGGCACCCAATAGTGTTGCCCCTTATGCAGTGCCCCCAATAGTGATGCCCCTTATGCAGTGCCCACAGTAGTGGTAGTGCCCCTTATGCAGTGCCCATAGTGGTATTTTCCCTTATTCAGTAACCCCAGGAGTGGTGCCCCCAGTAGTGGTGCCCCTTATGCAGTTCCTCCAGTAGTGGTAATGCCCCTTATGCAGTGCCTAAAATGGTAGTGCCCCTAATGCAGTTCTCCCAGTAGTGGTGCCCCTTACGCAGTTCCCCCAGTAGTGGTAGTGACCCTTATGCAGTTCCCCCAGGAGTGGTAGTGCCCCTTATGCAGTTCCTCCAGTAGTGGTAATGCCCCTTATGCAGTGCCTAAAATGGTAGTGCCCCTAATGCAGTTCTCCCAGTAGTGGTGCCCCTTATGCAGTTCCCCCAGTAGTTGTAGTGCCCCTTATGCAGTTCCCCCAGTAGTGGTAGTGCCCCTTATGCAGTTCCCCCAGTAGTGGTAGTGCCCCTTATGCAGTGCCCCCAGGAGCGGAGCCCCTTATGCAGTGCCCACAGTAGTAGTGCCCCATATGCAATGCCCCCATTAGTAATGCCTTCTGTACTAGTGCCCCTAACAGTAATGCCCCCTGTAGTATTGCCCCCAATAGTAATGCCCCCTGAGTAATGCCCCCAGTAGTAGTGCCCCCAGAAGTAATGCCCCCTATAGTGAAGTCGCTTACATGAACAAAAAAAAAATACTTACCTTAAGCCCCGCTCCTACGTCCGCTGCCTCCGGTCCACCTGGCTTCTCCTCTGAACTATGGAAGAGATGTAATGACGTCATGAGGCCTCTCCCATAGTGCACTGCACGCTGCGGAAGCCAGAAGCTGGAGCTCAGGAGTGAACTCCAGCCTTTGGTTGCCGCTGCGGTGAAGGAGCCAGGCGCCTGCTGATAACAAAATCTCAGCGGGAGCCCGGCTAATGGAGCCTTCCTGTGGTGCCGGGCTTAGGTGGGTTGGAGGAGGCACAACTGGTTATGCCTCCAAATAGAAGTGACAAAACGCAATTATGCCCCGTTCCGGCCCACTTTAACCCCTGCTTACAGTTTATGCTATAGATCAGAAGGAGAATGATGCCATTCTCTTTAGGGAGCATACTTATCACATGTATTTACAGGGGCTGCACGAGATATCTGCTGCTGTCCAAAGTTTTCGATTCTATGGTGGCTGTTAAAATGCAGAATATACCATTTATGTGTTACCCATTGTAGCTGATAGGTTGCACACCACAAAAGTTACTGGCAATGGTAGCTTGCACATGTACAGCCAGGCACCAAACCAGAAATCTAGCGACCACTTTACTTTTACACATTGAAGGGATGGGCTCCTATAAGAGCCCCTGTCCCTGCAAGTGTTTTTAATACCTTTCGGCAAACCTTAATTTCTTATTGCCGCAATAAGAAATTGTATTATTACGTTTAAAACCCAATAATTAATAAATATGCCCCTAGAAGAGACAGGACATCATCAAATCCATGAAGCCAGGACTTCACACCACATACTACAGGAAAATCTTCAAAGTATAATTGTAAAGATTACTGGGGCTGTAAGGATTTATGAAAAACAAAACCTCCATTCACAAGGTTCCAACACCCTACCACCGCCATCAAAGCTTAGATGGCTGGACGAATCATCTGGTGGTCTTTGGCTGTGGAATTAAGAAAAGAAAATAATAATGGTGCAGAGATCAGGATTTGACAGCTTTAGTGAGCCAGGTCATTGCACAGAGAGAGAAAGGAATGGCCATGTGTTTTGCACTTGAACTGTATCTCATCTAACAAGCTTTGTTTGATCAAGTAGTTTTGCTGTAGGCACAGAAAGGGAAAAATGCGTGTGGTCTGCCCTTTGTTTTAGCAGTTTCACTACAGGTACAAAAGATGTGGTTAAGTTTGAGCTGAAAGGAGAGTGGCTAAAACCTGTTGCTGTAGGAAAATAGATGATAGATACTAATTGTGTCTAAAACAAGCCACTGAGAGTACGGGTTCATGTCAGAACATTGTAACACAAAGCACACTACATGTATAGCTCATATAATATATGCAAAACGAAGAATAGACTATAACAGCATTTTCTGGTACTGACGACCTCTGCGCAGAATGATAGAAGCACATTGACAACAGGACACCATCAAAACAAGAGCTCTGAGGTTACATTGTCACTGACTTTGTGTATGTCTGCTTTCCATTTATAGTGAAGCCATATAGTTATGCAAATCATTTTCTGTGTTTTGTGCTGACAACATATCACCACTGACTTGTTTTATACTCTAAACCACTGTGAGGAGACTCCACAAAATGATGAACCGCAGACAGATAATGAATTCATGAAGCCCTCTGGCGTCACTGCTAATATTTGACTCCAGAACAAGTTATAGCAATACCGCTGGTTGTTCTGAACAATCTACCATCGGCCTAACATTGCGTGCACCATCAACATGTGCACCAACTCTATGGCAGGTGCAGTGTCTCTGTGTGAGCATGTTATCTGTGACTGAGACTGCATCTGAGAACACAGCATCTTTCACTAACATGCCCACGACACTCCCATAAAACGCCTGTGCAATAGACTTCTCTGCGTTCTTATCAGGCCATCTCCCAGGAACCGCCATATTCTTCCTTCACCAGTGTTGATACCAGTGGTCCCGTACGTAACAGCGCATTTGTGCGTAACGCATGCATTGTAGGGGCTAACAGATAATCTTGCACATGTGCAGTAGCAAATACTCGCTGAACAATGTGAACATGGGCATTGCGTACAGTGAACGTTCACCTCTGAATCACGCCCAATGTGCGCAAACCTTTAGAGCCTGAGTCAAAGGTGCACGCTAATGAAGCTGTGACTGCATCTTTTTTAGCATCACGAGTCACGACTGCGTCTTTATGCTAATGCCGCAGCAGATGAGATTAATATAGGCATGCCCACCAGCTGCTGCACTAATCCGCCGATTTGCGTATTAAGATGCGTTCTGCAGCTTTCATCGGTAACCATCAGGGTGCATGTGCAGTGTGACTTGGACGTATGTGCAGACTGAACACATTGGCTGCTAGCATTCGCCATCGACTTAGCGTGCATCTCTGAATCAGATCCTCAGTCGTTAACAGTCAGTATTCCAGGGATGAACACTCTGGAGAGCTCTGAATTAATGCGGTAATGCAGAATATTGGGTTATTCTAGTTGGACAGAGTGAGGTTGTATTAATTACAAAAACATCACAAACCAGGGAGCGTGGCTTCATGGACATGAGGTCATGCCACCTCTTACATGCGTGCGCCCTCTGCGCCTACATACCGCCGCACTAGGTGTCACCACTCTTAGTGATGCCACTGAGTGTTCACATTTATTAATGTCAGGGCAGTTTGGATTTTAATAGGTTATCTGTGTTCACTTTAAATAAAAGTTATGTCAGGGGGGGATAGGTCTGCCTTTTAAATGTGAACCCTACGGCTCGTTGCGTTTAGGGAGACCTAGTTCTGAAACATCGGTGCTTTTAGTTGAACTTCACGTCTTGATAAGGACAAGATAATAGTACACTCATTGTTAGGCTGTTAATGTACCTATCCACTTTTTCCAAACAGGGCCCATACACTCACCAACTGAACATAAGACAAGTGGAGCCGCAGGTAACAAAGATTCAAGAACAGTTAGGAGAGAGCAGAACACTCTGCTACCGTATTGATTCTGGCATAGGAGCCCTGAATATGGGTGACTGATATGTTTAATCAGGACTTTCATGTGACTGCAAGGACAGTTAGGAGATATGTCCTGCTTCACGCCGTTCCGCTCGTGAAGGGGAGACTGTGTGCCTCTAATGTATGTAAAGGGGTGGACAAAAATTCGACTTGGAAGGTAGGTGGACTGGCACCTGGGGCAGGATGCATCAAAGCAGTTTTCAGAGGTTTGGCCGCTCACTGCATATGCACCAATCTCCAGAATCCGATAAATTCCGGAGCTTGGATGCGGTGGGCAACACCATCTTTAGATGGAGTTACCCAATATCTATAGGCTTCTATTCGCACTTGCCCCTGAGAGGTATCCAATCAGATCTTTCCAAGAACCCCCTGTGGCCCGTGCGTCAATCACAGAAGGACTCCTGGGTCCTAAACCTAGAAGTCCTTCTATCGCTCTTACCGGGAGAGCTGTCCTTTGTGATTTTTTCAAGCATATGGCATTAGTAAACGCTATGCTTATGCTTGCGATGAGTTGCAGGATGCATTGCATATAAAATGTGATACATCATGCATCTCGCCCCTAAAGAGAAAAATGTTGCCTACCCTTGGTATAGTATATGGGAAGTTCGCATTTTGTACTGGGTAGAAAGGGTTACGTTGCACAGTCTGAATAATCACTAGCTCAGTAGTTATGACATGCATTATGTTTACATTGTCTGACTCATTACAGGATACAGGCAATGCTTTGTGCTGTGGTCATGTCACTATTGTAAATTACTGTCAAGTGAAAAAAACTTAAAATCCGACTGGACTGTTTAATGTACTACATGATACATACATAATACCATACTTAAGCTGGGAACACACTAAACAACATTTGTACCTAGCAATGAGACCGAGAACCCCCTCCCCCCCCCCCCCGCACGCCGACGGGCCGACATATTGGGCGGCCGTTACACCCCTGACGATCTGGTGCCTGCCCACCTCATATGTCGGCCCCTGCCTCATCCCGCTGCATGGGGTCGTCAGCCGTATCGTCAGGTTGAGCTGCATATATGGCGGACCTGATGATGCGGCTGACATAGTGGGTACACACTGCACGATTTGTCGTTCCAATCCGTTGGAATCATGCAAGCACGTACCCAGCTATAGCTACTCTCCCATAAGGTATGGGCGACTCCTGATTTTTTATGGTAGTCCCCCGTACCCCGTTCTCTTGCATTCCACTCACTACCTAGTGAAGTGGGCAGGATGAGGAGATGATTACCAGTAATCGCAAATTTGTATGGAGGGGCGTGGCCTAATCATGTGAGAGCCTGGCTCCACCCCCAGAGCAGTCAGCTGCATCTCCTCTCCAGGCTTCTCCCAGAGATTAGCACAATAAGTATGCATAATACATACTGTACATTGTTTGTCAAACTGTACATTTGTCAGATAATACAGATTCCTGGCACATTATTTGGAAGTTGCTCATAGAGGTACAGAAGCAGCATTACACATATCTCTGCGGCTGGGTCGCCCCTATATGTACGCTTGGTGTCATAGTGGTCATCATTATCAGTGCATGCTGGTACCAGCCTTATCCCTGGTGCAGAAGATGCATCTGGAAAAAGGCATAACTACACACGGATCTTCTGACACGCCCTCTCTGCACTCAGCCGACACCAGTACGCCCCATTACAGACCAGTTACGCTCCCTCAGTCACAAGTGAAGATGCATTTGGTTTGCGCAATTATGCATCACCCAAAGTTACATACGCTTGGATCCGGAGTACAAACAATGCAAAACAAGCAAGATACACTCCGTAAATGGATATGTTCCAAAAAGGGCCATTTATGAACCTGCAATAATGCAGCCTCTGCAAAGTAAACAATGTTTATTTCCCTTTGTGTTGTCATATTTCAAATGGTTGTTGGTGATGTTTGCTCCTTCTGATGGATTGTGGCCTTGCTGAGCTAATGGCCTTCATACTACGCCCCATCGTAACAACACGATTCTGTGTTGCAGGAAGTGGTATTTTATTTCGGAACAATACTTGTACAAAATGCTGTTTTCCTTAAAAAAGTGCCCCTGGACAGCACAAGAGCCGTCCTATTGAAAGAAATGACAGCCGCCCGATCTCTGGCCATATAATCATGGCTAAAACATTTATATTCTAGAGAATTTGTCATTTGATAGCTGCTGTTTTACACAGAAGCCTGTTCCGTCTTGTTGTCTCCTTCCACTCATGCCTTCTCCAATTCAGACCAAGTAACAGTTTTCTAAGAACATCAGATCAGGAGGTGCTATAAAAACCAGAATGACACACGGACTACTGATGTTTGTCAGCTCATGTATCATAAAACACTACACAGAAATGGATGGAATGGAGATTTAAATAGTATGTGGTCCGCTATCCTAACTACCATGGTGCATAACAAAGCACAAAGGACCATAAAACAACCATGATGGTGCTGCAACTTCTCATAACTTGGAGCTAAACCTAACAAAATATTGTGATTGTTTGCAGCAATCAATGTACTGATGGTTCTTTCATTTTCTGAATGTCAGAACAGTATTTTTATTTAGAGTAGCTGTCACCTATTCATAGCTATGCATTACATATATACAGCTGCTACCCCTGGTACCCCTAATCCAGGGATGGGGAACCTCAGGCCCTGGGGCCGTATAAGGCCCGGGGAATCATTTGGTCTGGCCCTCAGAGCTTTTTTCTGCTAGCCTCATCTGGTTAGCAGGGTGCCCAGAATGGCACCCTGCAGCCAGAATCTATGCAGCAGGGCCGCCAGGAGCATCCTTAGGACCCTTTTGACGGTCACACTGGTGCCCTTAAACCTCCCCGAAGCATCCTCAGGATGCTCTGGGTATTGTTGTAATCAACGGCGATTGTGGCCCCACCCCATGTGACGTCACATTGAGGGACCGCGGCCTGCACCGGGCCCGCAAATGATGTTATATATATCAAAATGGCCCTTGACAGAAAAAAGGTTCCCCACCCCTGCCCTAATCAAACAACATTTTATTTGATGAAATTAGTAGACTGGAAAAAGTAGGAAAAGTGAGTTCAGCATGTACAAATGTGGGCACCATGCGAGTCTGCACTCAGTGGATCATAATTGCAAAGTTGCACGCAGGCTATATATATATGATGTATGCACGCAGGCAGCTTTACAACTGCGACCCTTGCAGATATGGTAATGCAGCAGGATATGGTATGCATCACGCCTCCTGTGCAATACTTATCTGAGCTGCGTTGTCCAACATCTGCCGACTGCGGTTTCCCATGGGATCCCGCAGCCGGTTGCCGCAGTTTCGAGGAAGAGGCCAGGAAATCTCCGTCAGCCGACGGAGATCCTGGCTTCTTCCCTCCCCCGCAACGGCGGCAACACGCTGCCGCCTCCCCGCCCACAAACAGTGCTGCCGACAGCTCTGCCGGGCCCAGGTACATGGAGGGGACGTGGTCAACCGGGGAGGTGTGGCCAGACCCCCTCTTTCAAAAATTTTGAAAAAAAAAAAAAAAAGACTGTTCGCGGCCACGCGCACCACATAGGGGGCGCAGGTGTCAGGGGGTGGGGGCGCAATTGCTCCCTGCTCCCGCATATAACGCAGGGAGAGAGGTCTGACTGCTGCTGCTGCAGCCTCTCTCCCTAGCCCGGCGGCACATAGCGTGACAGCAGCGTGTGTGCTGGGCTGAGGAGAGAGGCCGCTGCAGCAGCAGTCATTCTCTCCCTGCTAGCCGAACTTAACGGCGGCGGCGGCTGGGACGGGGTGGGGGGCGGGCTGCAGGACCCGGGGCCCTCCCGTGCCCCTTCAACAGACACGGGCCTGGGTAAATAGTACCTTCCCCCCCTCTCTTAAAACTCAGAAATATTTTTATATATGTTTCCTTTCCTGCACTGCACATCTGAGAGTGCCTCACACATTACCAGTATTGCCCTGTCATTGCTGTATGTAATACATGGTAGGTATGTTTTGGACACACTTGCATACTCTCCCGGGAGTCGTGGGAGGCTCCCGATTTTTCGGGTAACCCTCCGCACCCCCGGAATAGTAGGCAGTTCTCCCGCATCCCGCCAACTCCTAGTAAAGTGGGCAGGATGGGGAGATTTTCAGTGAAATCTACGGGTCCGTAGGGCGGGGGCGAGGATAAATGACGTAAATCGCAACATCAAGACCCGCCCCATCCATACGGACCCGCAAATTCCGGAGGGTTTCCTGTAACGGGGGCGGGGCCTACTGCCTGCTATAATCTACCCCCCCCCCCCCCCCCCCCCCCGAAGCAAACAGAAGATGGTCCTCTCGGGTTGCTCCAGGAAAGGAGTGAGAGTCGGTAAGTATGGTTTTGGATCATCAGTTTGCTGAAATATCTCTTTTCAGTGTCAATTTCTTCATTGACTCTGGGACATTAGCTTCTAGGATTTGTGTTGATATTTAGTCGAATCCCTTCTTCCTTCCATTCATAGGTGTAACTACCATAGGTTCAAGGGGTGCAGCTGTTATTGGGCTTAGAGCTGAGAGGGCCCATCTTCCTTGTCAAAGTTACATGTGTTACATTTTTCACCATTGGGTGATACATAGGGGCCCTTACAAACTTTTGCTACGGGGCCTTCAAATACCTAGTTACACCATTGCTTTAATAATAATAATAATAATAATAATAATAATAATAATAATAATAATAATAAATCTCTGGCTGCCCCACAATTGCATAATAGAACCACTCTCATCATCACTGATTGTCAAGGTTTTAATTTTCTCCAATTGTATATTTTGTAGCTGTGGACAATTTATTTTTCTCTCCAATTTACAGCATTTTGTATCAGAAAGTTTCTGGCTTATCTAGGTATTGATCTGAATACTTCAGGTGTTGACTTGTGTGATGGGATTTGTAGAAAACCTTCAGAAAATTCTTTCATGCAGATAATTTTTTTGTACAAAGAACTCTGGGCCTGATTCACTACGGATAACAATTGCGATCGCAGCTGCGATTATGCTAATGCTTGTTATCGCAAAGCCAGCATAGAGACGCCCACTACCGCTATCTCAGATCCGTAAGACATCTCAGACCTGCGTATACATCGGTACCATGTAGTAACATCGGACCCTCACCCAGAATTACAGTAGGTCTGACCTTACTCAGAAATGGCAACCTTTGTCGCACGCAGTGAGTATTCAAGCTGCGTATGCCATCACAGTGTCTAATTTATGCACGCCCAGGAAACTGCGTTCAAATGAACAGGCACGCCTGCGTTTCTCCAACCACTCCCCCAACACCACCCCAAATGCTGACGTCCTGTACCTCAATCTGTGATGGCTTTCTATCTGCATAAGTGTTCGCAGTGCTAACTCACGCAGACGCACTGCGTTGGATACGCATGCGCAGTATGCACCATCTTCCGATCTGCGTACGCTGTTGCATTTGCCATCCGTAATGAATCAGGCCCTCTGTACTGTGAATCTGTGGACTCCAGGATCAGAAATAGGTCTTGGCAATTCCTTTGCAATGATATGTTTGTTCTGTCTTGCTTATCTGACCAGTCTTCTAAGAGACTGATTTCCACAGTGCCCTTTATCGTTCATCTCTTAATGATGTTTCTGACAGTGGAAATTTCAGACTGGAAGCGTTTAGATATCTCTTTATGGCCCCCCTGCTTTGTAACAGTCAATTATTTTTATTTTCTAGTATTAAGTCAGAAGCTTAGAGGAGCCTGTGGTTGGTGAGCGAGTCGGCACAACATCCTGAGAAATTAGAAGGTCAGGGTATTTTTCCAACTTTGGATTTGTCTTCGTCTGGCACAATGTAATGTAAAACCTAATGATTCAATCAAGTTTTGAGACCTTAAAAAATAGTGATAAATCAACATGAAGGTTGCCCACATCTTTGCACATAACATATTGTCTGTTTTTAGTCTTTTAACTTCAGCAATTAAATCAGCTACAATAAAATGTCCAGAAATATGTTCCATTTAAGTTTGTATATCGCAGAGTTTGTGTTAGCTTATTTCACTTTGACATAGTGGCGAATGCAAGGTGAAGGCCATCATGGCAATCGCCCCCTAACACTCCCTCATGCCCACTACTGCGGTTAGCTCTAGCATCTCAGTAGAGCGACTTTTGCATATAACTATACTGGAACAGATAACCTATATACACAATTATGTTACTGTGTGTTGCAGTTTGTATCTTCTACTAAATACTAACTAATACTGCCTTTCCACACCTAAGTCCAGGGTCTAACCCGAGATTTGGAACAAAACGGATCAGACCCTGGACATACTAGTTTTCGAGTACGGCGTCGATCCGGGTTATTCCCAGATCGGTGCCGTTCACACAGCACCTGGGTGCAGTGGAACACTTGTCCCGATGCTTGGAGATGACATCAACTCCAAGAGCTGAGAAACCCGGAAGTCCCCATGCTGTAAATGGGATTTGGATTGGACGACCCGGGTTACCCGTTTACACTGCAGGGTTTCACGGGTCGTTCCTGTATTCAACCCTGCAAGTTACCTGGGCTGGATTGCTGGGTCACTCGACCCGGGAATCCAAACTTGGCCCCTTTTACACCTAGAAGCAACCGGGTTAACCCTGCAATAACCTGGGTTTTAGCTCTGGTGTAAAAGGGGTATAAATTGCAGCTATATTCTCAACATGGTGAGGCCACACCCTCTCCAGCGGTAGATGTGGCCCCAGATTCACAATATGACATGGCCACGCCCCTCACATGGCATGTCCCCTTCATACCAGGGCCCAATATTTCTCATGGCAGCCGTGTTTAGAGCAATTATACCTCTTTTATACTAAAGTTCCGGGTCTGAACCGGGGGTTGGAACAGGGTTCCAATCCGGATCAAATCTGGAACTAACCCCTTTCAGACTGCGGCGCCGACCCAGGATATTCCCGAGTCAGGGCCGTTCACATTGGAGTCGGGTCTGCAGTAATCCAGCTCTTACAGTGTTGTAGTGGACGCTTGGAGATGATGTAATTTCCAAGCGCAACTGAAGCCGGCCAATCGGGCGGCATGTGGCATGACCGGGTCATCGTGACCCGGATTGCGCCGTTTACACTGCAGGGTGGCATGGGAATGACCCATGGCCAACCCTGCAAGCTACCCGAGTTGGATCCCCAGGTCCCTGAACCCGGATGGATCCATTTACATCGACAAAAATCCCAGGTTGATGTGCGTTAACATGGAGTTTTTAGGTCAGTGTAAAAGGGTTATTAGATTAAACCAGATCCAGGAACAAATCTAAAAGTTGATTATTAAGAAGTAAACCCACTATTACTATTACATCACATTTAAAATATTTAACAAAAATAAAAATTAAATTAAAGAACTGTCAAACTACTACAATGCTACGGATATCACCTGCACACAATGAAATCCCTGTATTGTAAATAGTCAGCAGGAATAGGACGGTCTTTGAAGTGACGGTTTTGCCCTTTCCACCATGTATATTTCCACTGTAGACCGGCAATCCTGCAAAAGTAAGTTTAATAAAAAGGCCCCTAAAACTGTAAACACATATCCTTGCCACACAGTGTGGGCACGTTTACAGCACTTCTCTATGCCAAGTAGTATCACCTGGGTCTCTGAATAGGATAACGGAACTGATATTGGTTTAGTAAAAACTTAAAACCTTCCAAAGAGGAGCCATTAGCAGCCATGTTTAGTAATGAGCAGGGGATTGGTAAAAAAAAAAAGACATTTGATGTGTAAAACCATTGAGCCTTTTACTAACCAGAATGTAACACTGCCCAGCTGCTGGAGCTGCACAGTACGCTTGAAAAATAAAAATAAACAAAAAAAAAATAAACAGGATAAATTAATAAATATTATGATTTGACATAATAAAACGTTTCCCTGGTGTTGGATTGGGGTAATGCAGAACACATCCTTAAAATGCTTGAGAGGTATTTTCAGCGCCACCTCTTGCTGTCTAGAGCCAGGGAAAACTAATGGCAGCACTGCATTCACTATCTTAGCAAGTGGGGCTGGGATGATCTGTATGGCCCTAACTCTACAGCTTTAGGACCTTCCTGGCTTCTCTGAATGTGGTGAGCACCTACAACAAATTAATGACCACTGACTAGATCCAGGGCTGGAGTGTAAAAGCTTTCATCCAACACAATGCTAGGGGCCCTATCTAACAACTATCACAATTTCAAGCTGAACTATGGGCCTGATTCAGAGCCGCTCGCTGTTTGCGAGCGCTCACTCTGAATCAGGGCGGGGATTTATTTATTTTTTTTCTCCTGCGCGCTCGCTTGTGCGAGCGGGCTGGAGATGGTCGGTGGTAGGGTCTCAGCTCTCGCAAGCCCGAGTGGACCCCCTGCTCTAATACAGCAGGAAGTCCACTACTGACATCATGAGGGAACGCCTGTGTTTGTGCAGCCACCCCCCCTCCCCGCCTACAAAACGGGCCAGCTGTCAATCAACATCAACAGGCGCCCTGTCTTGTAGCGAGCCCAGGGGCGACTTAACTTCAGTCGCTCGCTGGGGCTCGCGCATGCGCACGCTGGATTCGGTGCATGCGCAGGGGCCAAACATCGACCTGCTTACGAGCGCTATGCACTTGCGAGCGGGTCTGAATCAGGCCCTGTGTCTCTATTAAATGCTAATTGCTGCTGTTGCCATACTTTGGTGAGCTCAGTACGTTTAACCACTACCAGAGGGGTCTGCAGTGCATTTCATACAGAGGTACACACAAAAAAAAGGTCAAATTAGAACCATCTGTTAACGAAAATGGACATTCCTATTCCAAAACTATTGCTGTGCTACAGTATTTTTTTTTCTCCTGTGTCATTTAAGGACAAGGTACTTTCCATTATTACACAACCATGTTTTCAACAAACCAGCTACCTCCTTAGTTTGCCTTTATTTAGAATATTCATATGATAATTTTCAACAAAAGCACAATTAGCTGTTATGTCAGGGTATCAAACTGGTTCTACATGGATCACTTGTGATTCTCTGTTTATTCTGCGTACTATCAGTAGTGCCTCAAACATTCCAATAATGTATGGGGGCACTCTCACGTATGGGGTCTACTATCAACTACATCAGAGAAGTGCTGTCTCATGCATGAGTCAGACGGGACTGGTATCATCTCAGGTGAAATGATATTCAGTGTCTGATGACTGCATATGTATATAATTATAATATAAATGTATATAATATAATATATATACATATATACACACACACAATGTGCTCGTCTTTCACCTATTCCTTGCCACTGCGAAAGCTTGCAAACCAGCACAGCATCCTGCCCGTACACTTTCACCAACATTTCATGCATCTCCGTCGCCGATTTACCCAATTTGAAGCAGAACTTAATGTTTGTTGCTCCATTGCTGTTCAACGCACACTGCTCGGGACACTCTGTTGAAATGAATGTAATGGCAGTGCGGTGGCTGGCAGACTGCTATAAATGATAACAGCAAAAGGGAAGTTTACCCAGGATTTATTGTGAGGTGTACACCTGATCTGCACATAAGGACGTTGTACATCCACTCTTATGGACAAATGCATAAAGGACAATTGTAATTACAATGGATAAAAAACGTGTTATATATACAGTTGTAAAGAACTCACTTCAGTATGATATTATCCCCTAATCAAGCAATGGCATTTAGATTGTGTTTCACTTTATTTATTGTATATACCATCCCTGTGAATTCTCGCTCCGGACATCACATCGGTACACAATGGCCCAATCAGCTGTACATAAGGACTAGCGAGTTCAGCTAATGTGATAACTTTGTAAACTTTCCCTTCCTATTTCTATAAGGTACTTTTTTGGATGGGGGATGGTAATTTTCTATTTCCCTTCTTTATTATTTTCTATGCAGGCTGAGTGATGACTGTTTACAATGATGGGATAGGCTACTGCCAGATAATAAAAAGGAGAAAAACAAAACACCTTTACAGCAGAGCTTCCCTGTGTGGTGGAACAAATTGTGCTGTTACACAACGCCACCTTACAACAGTAATCATACACAGTTTTTTCTTTCTTTCCTTTAAAGAACAAGCTGAGTACCTTTCTAAGCATATATCTGACAGTGATTTCTTCCAGCTATAGTACAAATCATTAACTACTTTTAAAAATGTATCTGTAGGGAATACAAGTATAGCTGCCAGACACGAACTTACAGACTCACAGCTCTCTGCAAGTCATGCAATGACATGACATGATATTGTGGGTCTGGGACAGGCAGTGTTTCTGTATCTACTGTAGTGGGCTATGATGACACTTCTGTAAGTAATGTAGCTGGTAAAAAGATCTTAGTTTAGAAAAGAAGTCAGGATGGTGATCCATAGTGGGGGTATATTATTGGTGGGTGACATGGCAGAAAGCATTTCTTGTGGGTGACATAAGGAGACCGCATTATCTGTGGGTGAGATAGGTAGAATAGCATTATCTGTGGGTGACATAGCTAGGATAGCATTATCTGTGGGTGACATAAGTAGGATATCATTATCTGTGGGTGACATAGGTTGGATAGTATTATCTGTCTCTGTGGGTGACATAGTGGCAGCGTATTATCTGTGGGTGACATAGGTTGGATAGTATTATCTGTCTCTGTGGGTGACATAGGTAGGGCTGGGCTGGAGACACAGAAGGGGGTCTGGGCTGGAGACACAGAAGCAGGCTGGCAGGAGATACATAAGGGGTCTGGCTGGAGACACAGAAGGGGGACTGGTTGGGGACACAGAACAGGGTCTGGTTGGGGCCCCAGAAGGGGGTCTGGTTGGGGACACAGAAGGGGTGCTGGCTGAGGACACAGAAGGGGGGCTGGTCTGGAGACACAGAAGGGGGCTTGGCTGGGGACAGAAGGGGGGCTGGGCTGGAGACACAGAAGGGGGCTGGCAAGAGACAGAGAAGCGATCTGGCTGGGGACACTGAAGCGGGTTTGGCTGGGGACACTGAAGTAGGTCTGGCAGTGGAGACAGAAGGGGTGTTGGCTGGGGAGACAGAAGGGGTGTTGGCTGGGGAGACAGAAGGGGTGATGGCTAGACGCACAGAAGGGGGTCTGGCTGGGCAGATGGAAGGAGGTCTGACTGGAGACACAGGATGGGATCGGGCAGGATAGCATTATCTGTGGGTGACATAGGTAGGATAGTATTATCTGCGGGTGACATACGTAGGATATCATTATCTGTGGATGACATAGGTTGGATAGTATTATCTGTCTCTGTGGGTGACATAGGTAGGGCTGGGCTGGGGACACAGAAGGGGGTTTGGGCTGGAGACACAGAAGTAGGCTGGCAGGAGATACATAAGGGGTCTGGCTGGAGACACAGAAGGGTCTGGCTTGAGACACAGAAGAGGGGCTGGTTGGGGATACAGAACGGGGTCTGGTTGGCGACACAGAAGGGGGTCTGGTTAAGGACACAGAAGGGGGTCTGGTTGGGGACACAGAAGGGGGGCTGGCTGAGGACACAGAAGGGGGCTGGGCTGGAGACACAGAAGTGGTCTGGCTGGAGACACAGAAGGGCTCTGGCTGGAGACACAGAAGGGCTCTGGCTGGAGACACTGAAGGGGTCTGGCTGGAGACACAGAAGGGGTCTGGCTGGAGACACAGAAGGGCTCTGGCTGGAGACACAGAAGGGCTCTGGCTGGAGACACAGAAGGGCTCTGGCTGGAGACACAGAAGGGCTCTGGCTGGAGACACAGAAGGGCTCTGGCTGGAGACACAGAAGGGGTCTGGCTGGAGACACAGAAGGGGTCTGGCTGGAGACACAGAAGGGCTCTGGCTGGAGACACAGAAGGGCTCTGGCTGGAGACACAGAAGGGTGTCTGGCTGGAGAAGGGGAAGAGACAGAGAAGCAATCTGGCTGGGGACACTGAAGCGAGTCTGGCTGGGGAGACAGAAGGGTTGTTGGCTGGGGAGACAGAAGGGGTGTTGGCTGGAGAGACAGAAGGGGTGCTGGCTAGATGCACAGAAGGGGGTCTGCCTGGGCAGATAGAAGGAGGTCTGACTGGAGACACAGAATGGGATCGGGCAGATTAGCATTATCTGTGGGTGACATAGGTAGGATAACATTATCTGTGGGTGACATAGGTAGGATAGAATTATCTGTGGGTGACATAGATAGGATAGAATTATCTGTGGGTGAGATACTGTAGATAGGATAGTTTTGTCTATTGGTGACATAGTGGGATAATAATATCTATGGGTGACATAGGTAGGATAGCATTATCTGTGGGTGACATAGGTAAGATAGTATTATCTGTGGGTGACATAGGTAAGATAGTATTATCTGTGGGTAACATAGGTAAGATAGCATTATCTATGGGTGACATAGGTAGGATAGAATTATCTGTGGGTGACATAGGTAGGATAGCATTATCTGTGGGTGACATAGGTAGGATAGAATTATCTGTGGGTGACATAGGTAGGATATCATTATCTGTGGGTGACATAGGTAGGATAGCATTATCTGTGGGTGACATAGTGGGATAACAATATCTGTGGGTAACATAGGTAGGATGGCATTATCTGTGGGTGACATAGGTAGGATAGAATTATCTGTGGGTGACATAGGTAGGATAGCAATATCTGTGGGTAACATAGGTAGGATAGCATTATCTGTGGGTGACATAGGTAGGATAGCATTATCTGTGGGTGACATAGGTAGGATATAATTATCTGTGGGTGACATAGGCAGGATATCATTATGTGTGGGTGACATAGGTAGGATAGCATTATCTGTGGGTGACATAGTGGGATAACAATATCTGTGGGTAACATAGGTAAGATAGCATTATCTGTGGGTGACATAGGTAGGATAGCATTATCTGTGGGTGACATAGGTAGGATAGAATTATCTGTAGATGACATAGGTAGGATAGAATTATCTGTAGATGACATAGGTAGGATAGCATTATCTGTGGATGACATAGGTAGGATAGCATTATCTGTGGGTGACGTAGGTAGGATAGCATTATCTGTGGGTAACATAGGTAGGATAACATTAACTGTGGGTGACATAGGTAGGATAGCATTATCTGTGGGTGATATAGGTAGGATAGCATTATCTGTGGGTGACATAGGTAGGACAGTAATATATGTGGGTAACATAGGTAGGATAGCATTATCTGTGGGTGACAGAGGTAGGATAGTATTATCTGTGGGTGACATAGGTAGGATAGTACTATATGTGGGTGACATAGGTAGGATAGTACTATATGTGGGTGACATAGGTAGGATAGCATTATCTGTGGATAACATAGGTAGGATAGCATTATCTGTCGGTAACATAGGTAGGATAGTATTATCTGTGGGTAACATAGGTAGGATAGCATTATCTGTGGGTGACATAGGTAGGATAGTACTATATGTGGGTGACATAGGTTGGATAGTATTATCTGTCTCTGTGGGTGACATAGGTAGGGCTGGGCTGGGGACACAGAAGGGGGTTTGGGCTGGAGACACAGAAGTAGGCTGGCAGGAGATACATAAGGGGTCTGGCTGGAGACACAGAAAGGTCTGGCTTGAGATACAGAAGAGGGGCTGGTTGGGGATACAGAACGGGGTCTGGTTGGCGACATAGAAGGGGGTCTGGTTAAGGACACAGAAGGGGGTCTGGTTGGGGACACAGAAGGGGGTCTGGCTGAGGACACAGAAGGGAGGCTGGTCTGAAGACACAGAAGGGCTCTGGCTGGAGACACAGAAGGGGTCTGGCTGGAGACACAGAAGGGCTCTGGCTGGAGACACAGAAGGGCTCTGGCTGGAGACACAGAAGGGCTCTGGCTGGAGACACAGAATGGCTCTGGCTGGAGACACAGAAGGGCTCTGGCTGGAGACACAGAAGGGCTCTGGCTGGAGACACAGAAGGGCTCTGGCTGGAGACACAGAAGGGGTCTGGCTGGAGACACAGAAGGGCTCTGGCTGGAGACACAGAAGGGGTCTGGCTGGAGACACAGAAGAGTGTCTGGCTGGAGAAGGGGGGCTGGCAAGAGACAGAGAAGCGATCTGGCTGGGGACACTGAAGCGAGTCTGGCTGGGGAGACAGAAGGGTTGTTGGCTGGGGAGACAGAAGGGGTGTTGGCTGGAGAGACAGAAGGGGTGCTGGCTAGACGCACAGAAGGGGGTCTGCCTGGGCAGATAGAAGGAGGTCTGACTGGAGACACAGAATGGGATCGGGCAGATTAGCATTATCTGTGGGTGACATAGGTAGGATAACATTATCTGTGGGTGACATAGGTAGGATAGAATTATCTGTGGGTGACATAGATAGGATAGAATTATCTGTGGGTGAGATACTGTAGATAGGATAGTTTTGTCTATTGGTGACATAGTGGGATAACAATATCTATGGGTGACATAGGTAGGATAGCATTATCTGTGGGTGACATAGGTAGGATAGCATTATCTGTGGGTGACAGGTAGGATAGTATTATCTGTGGGTGACATAGGTAGGATAGTATTATCTGTGGGTGACATAGGTAGAATAGTACTATATGTGGGTGACATAGGTAGGATAGCAATATTTGTGGGTGACATAGGTAGGATAGCATTATCTGTGGGTAACATAGGTAGGATAGCATTATCTGTGGGTAACATAGGTAGGATAGCATTATCTGTGGGTGACATAGGTAGGATAGCATTATCTGTGGGTGACATAGGTAGGATAGCATTATCTGTGGGTGACAAAGGTACGATAGCATTATCTGTGGGTGACATAGGTAGGATAGCATTATCTGTGGGTGACATAGGTAGGATAGTATTATCTGTGGGTGACATAGGTAGGATAATACTATATGTGGGTGACATAGGTAGGATAGAATTATCTGTGGGTAACATAGGTAGGACAGCATTATCTGTGGGTGACATAGGTAGGATAGAATTATCTGTGGGTGACATAGGTAGGATAGTATTATCTGTGGGTGACATAGGTAGGATAGCATTATCTGTGGGTGACATAGGTAGGATAGCATTATCTGTGGGTGACATAGGTAGGATAACAATATCTGTGGGTAACATAGGTAGGATAGCAATATCTGTGGCTGACATAGGTAGGATAGCATTATCTGTGGGTGACATAGGTAGGATAGCATTATCTGTGGGTGACATAGGTAGGATAGAATTATCTGTAAATGACATAGGTAGGATAGAATTATCTGTAGATGACATAGGTAGGATAGCATTATCTGTGGATGACATAGGTAGGATAGCATTATCTGTGGGTGACATAGGTAGGATAGCAATATCTGTGGGTAACATAGGTAGGATAGCATTATCTGTGGGTGACATAGGTGGGATAGCATTATCTGTGGGTGACATAGGTAGGATAGTATTATCTGTGGGTGACATAGGTAGGATAGCATTATCTGTGGGTGACATAGGTAGGATAGCATTATCTGTGGGTGACATAGGTAGGATAACAATATCTGTGGGTAACATAGGTAGGATAGCAATATCTGTGGCTGACATAGGTAGGATAGCATTATCTGTGGGTGACATAGGTAGGATAGCATTATCTGTGGGTGACATAGGTAGGATAGAATTATCTGTAAATGACATAGGTAGGATAGAATTATCTGTAGATGACATAGGTAGGATAGCATTATCTGTGGATGACATAGGTAGGATAGCATTATCTGTGGGTGACATAGGTAGGATAGCAATATCTGTGGGTAACATAGGTAGGATAGCATTATCTGTGGGTGACATAGGTAGGATAGCATTATCTGTGGGTGACATAGGTAGGATATAATTATCTGTGGGTGACATAGGCAGGATATCATTATGTGTGGGTGACATAGGTAGGATAGCAATATCTGTGGGTAACATAGTGGGATAACAATATCTGTGGGTAACATAGGTAGGATAGCATTATCTGTGGGTGACATAGGTAGGATAGCATTATCTGTCAGTAACATAGGTAGGATAGTATTATCTGTGGGTGACATAGGTAGGATAGCATTATCTGTGGGTAACATATGTAGGATAGCATTATCTGTCTGTAACATAGGTAGGATAGCATTATCTGTGGGTAACATATGTAGGATAGCATTATCTGTCAGTAACATAGGTAGGATAGTATTATCTGTGGGTGACATAGGTAGGATAGCATTATCTGTGGGTAACATATGTAGGATAGCATTATCTGTCGGTAACATAGGTAGGATAGCATTATCTGTGGGTAACATATGTAGGATAGCATTATCTGTGGGTAACATAGGAAGGATAGCATTATCTGTGGGTGACATAGGTAGGATAGCATTATCTGTGGGTGACATAGGTAGGATAGAATTATCTGTAGATGACATAGGTAGGATAGCATTATCTGTAGATGACATAGGTAGGATAGCACTGTCTGTAGATGACATAGGTAGGATAGCATTATCTGTAGATGACATAGGTAGGATAGCATTATCTGTGGGTGACAGGTAGGATAGCATTATCTGTAGATGACATAGGTAGGATAGCATTATCTGTGGGTGACATAGGTAGGATAGCATTATCTGTGGGTGACATAGGTAGGATAGCATTATCTGTGGGTGACATAGGTAGGATAGCATTATCTGTGGGTGACATAGGTAGGATAGCATTATCTGTAGATGACATAGGTAGGATAGCATTATCTGTAGATGACATAGGTAGGATAGCATTATCTGTGGGTGACATAGGTAGGATAGCATTATCTGTAGATGACATAGGTAGGATAGCATTATCTGTAGATGACATAGGTAGGATAGCACTATCTGTAGATGACATAGGTAGGATAGCATTATCTGTAGGTGACAAGGGTAGGATAGCATTATCTGTGGGTGACATAGGTAGGATAGCATTATCTGTAGATGACATAGGTAGGATAGCATTATCTGTGGGTGACATAGGTAGGATAGAATTATCTGTAGATGACATAGGTAGGATGGCATTATCTGTGGGTGGCATAGGTAGGATAGCATTATCTGTGGGTGACATAGGGCGGTAAGTATCAATTTTCACAAGAAAATTTCGATACATCTCGCCCTCATTTTCATACTAGCATTTGTGATCGCCAGTATACAGAAATACTGACCATCTAGACAGCTCTTCTGATAAGAGCTGTCCTGATAAAAAGAAGACTTTAGGTTTATGGCACAGGATCCTATTGCGCATGTGGCACGGTGGGACAGAGAGAGATCCTTCAGATTCCTTTTTGGGGTTTATTGCGTAAAGAAGCCCATAGTCTATAAATAGCATTGCCACTGCCTATTGGAAAAGCTCAGGAAAATTAAACTTCTTGGAGCTTGCTGCATACAGTCACATCGCAGCTCCATAGCATTATATGTGCCTTTCTGTGCCGTGGATCCGCAGCAGATATCTCTGATTTCTATCTTGGACCCTTTTTAATAATATGGCGATCCATATGTATTGTGGTAAACTCAGAAAATGTCAGCTGTCTGAGGTTTTTCCACATTTCTTTACATTGATACATCCCACCCATAGGGGTACATTTACTAAGATGGGAGTTCTATTTAAGAAGTGATGTTGCCCATAGCAACCATTCAGATTCTACTCATTTATCTAGCACCTTCAAGAAGATAATACTTGGAATCTGATTGGTTGCTATGGGCAACATCACTTCTTAAATAGAACTCCCAACTTAGTAAATTTACCCCATAGTGAGAGAGCATTATGTATAGGCTTTGCCGCCTTTGTCATTATGCATTATTTATTGACAGTATCAGTATATATTTTTTTCTTCATATACCACTATCTATGGTGTCATACATATTGTATTAAAAAGTATAGTGTGCAAAGGGTACTCCTTACACAAAGCATTTAAGTAATATTGACGATGTATGTAACACAAAGTGATGACCTGTCACTGTAATGCTTAATGCTACATCTGCCTAAAAGCAGACACCTATAAACACATTAACAATAGTGCCGTAACCTTTATAACTGTTGTGTGTGAAAAAATGTCTGTATACTTGGTGGCAAAGTCCATTTTGAGACTATCATTGCAGAGCCTGACAGACCGAAACAGGAGGGTGGCACGTCCCTTCCATGTCACATTTTCCTACATTGAAAACAAACAAACCACTTGCTACAACAGCTCAACGTGTTTACAAACTAACTTTACTAGTGAGGTGAAATCAGCCCTAGTGTCACTACAGGTCACTGTATATAGCATATTTAACCTAAGTTAACCTTGTGACACAGCTTATTGAGAAAGGTAATCATAATACTGCATTGTGCAGTGACATTCAGCAGGGAGAGTGATAGATTGATGTGACAATTACATAACTGACATCTGTCTTTTAAATGCATGTTTGGAAGCTACAAATTTTATGTGCCTTAAAGTACAATTACATTCAGATTACTATGGGTATATTTACTAAAGTGAGAGTTTTTAGAAGTGGAGATGTTGCCCATAGCAACCAGATTCTACTTATCATTTATCTAGCACCTTCTAGAAGACATTGGTGAGAATCAGATTGGTTGCTATGGGCAACAACTCCACTTTTAAAAATCTGCACTATAGTAAATACACCCCTTAGACTCAATTCACTTAAAGTGCGTACACACTGGGTGATAAAGTGGACGACTGAACGATAACGATATCGTTATCGTTCAGTCGTCCACTTTATCGTCCATTTTTAACCCCAAAAAGATGAACGATAACGACGACGCGCGTTCCCGCGGGTCGTTCGTCATTATCGTTCATCGGGCTGACATGCAGGCCAACCTGATGATCTGGTCAGGTTGCTGCATGTCAGGGAATAGGGGAGAGAGCCCGGCGCTGAACGATATCTTTAATGATATCGTTCAGCGGCTGTGCTCAATGTCATGAACGACATTGAGCACAGCCTGCCGGGGACAACACTACACGATATCGCTCAGGGAGCATATCGTGTAGTGTGTACCCACCATTAGTCAAATCCATGAAATAGCATTTTCTCCCTTTACAGTATATAAAAGTGTAGAATAAAAGATTCACCAGTACATAGCGCTTTCTAAAAAAATATTACATAACTGACATCTGTCTTTTAAGAGAGAGAAAATAGCCCAAAATATAGAGATTTTCACCTCAATGTTCACACAAACATAATAAGGTAATCACCATAAAAAATGTCCTATATATTTGTAATACATTGCACTCACAATTTTAAGAAGATTTACAGGTATGCATAGACAATTCCACAGTGGCACACAGCATCAGACAAGGTGATCCTCCATGTCTCAGATGTATATAAAAGTTAAATTCAAGATATTATAGAATGAATGCCTTTTGATCTGTAATGATCTCACGTGTTTGACAAGAATATATGCTTATTTTGTTAATTTCTTCTTGTAATTAAACTCAAAATAAAAGAGGAAATAGCATGTAGTGAAACACAGACTGTCTTTGTTAAATATATATATGAAATGGATTACTAATATATCACACAACCTACACGGTCATAGATGTTTGTTTAAAAGAACAGTGACCATTTGTCAACACCTATTATGTCCCTAGGAATAAGAAAAACGTTTCCATACATTTGCAGATATCCTGCATCAAAGAAAACAATGGTTGAAAATGAGAAGAACAAAAGTCACTCATAAAATAAATTTGCAAGCATTTCTGAGTTTAGTATATAGGAGTCAGACCATAGTCCCCATTGATTATAATGGGTACTGCAGTTTGAAGCACTAATTATCATTCTGCAGGAGATTTTTGTGAAATATTTAGCATTAGGCTATTAGTACATAGCTACAATTAATTAAAGTAGGTAGAAACTTCAGCTTGATCAATAGGCCCCTAAGTATTAGTCATTTATTTTCAATCTAAATATCTATATGGCGGAAGGGATCCAGAAAGCTGGAATTGTGTATTTAGAAGATTTTTGCAGTTCGTCACACCAACAAATGAAAATTGTCTATGTGTTCTGCTTAGTATTGTTACTACAAGTGTTAGTTGTATAATTTTTCACCCAGTGATACAAAGCAGGTTTCAGGGTGCTTGGCATGTACAAAACTGTGTACAAGTGTTTGCTGCATATCAGGTCTACTGTTTAATATCCAAATTGTGCTCAATTTAATATGTAACAGTAGACCTGATATTCCCAATGATATATCATGTCAGGAATATATTTAGTTGCTGCATGTATCTTTCTTCACAACTTTCACCAGAGCTGTGCGAGTCTGTATACTGGATCATAACACCACCGACTAATGCATACAACCTGAGATCTTAGAGGGAGTATTTATCAAAGCTGGTGGAGAGATAAAATTGTAAAAAATTAAATTACCAACAAATCAGCTCCTAACTATCATTTTTTAAACACAGCCTGCAAAATGTAAATTGGAAGCTGATTGGTTAGTACTTTATCTCTCACAATTTTATCTCTTTCCCAGCTTTGATAAATACCCCCAAAACCTGGTAAAATTCAATATATGTCACTAATCATATAGTTGTCAGAGCCGTAACTAGACTTTTTGGTGCCCTGTGCCAGAGAAAGCATTGGTGCCCCCCCTCCCCCATTTTTTAATAGGGACATAAGATAGCGCACCTGAAAAAGAGCCATGGTCTCATGGGGAAGGGCCAGGTAAGAGATAGGGGAGGCCAGGAGATGCTGGGGATAAAAGAAGAAGAAGCTATAAGTGAGAATGATAATAAACAAGAAAAGTGACAGGCCCGAACAGTGCCCCCTGCCATGCGGTGCCCTGTGCCATGGCACTGGTCCCACCACCCTAGTTACGGCCCTGATAGTTGTAGTAATAGAGTTTGCTGGTGACACAAAGATAACAAAATGGAATGCTGCAGTTGTTGAACACCAACAATACTTGCAGAGCTATTTGTACACAGCAAGGTTGGAATGCTGAACAGCTGTGATCTATGATGGCACACCAAACAGAACAGTTTGCAACCTTGGGGGGGAAAGTTCAATTCACACTATGACTGGCATCACTTAATGTTCCTAAATCTTGTGTTCTAGGTCAAAGTAAGGATTTTCTTATTATTTTTAAAATGTCACAATGTATCCCAAAGTTACAGTTTTTATTAAAAATATTGCTAACTATAACATTCACTTTAAGGGCCGAATTCAATTAGCCTGGAAGGGCTAATTAGTTGAGATGCTGTGTCCGGGGCTATTTAATTACAGCCTGCGGCAGCCACTTGTCCCTGATTTCTGTTAACCTCCTCCTGAGGCACGAACATAAACCGTGTTAAGTAGCGTTTTTTTGCCCTTATTGCAGCCACTGCAAACGCATTAACCCACAGCTCTGGGTAATTATCCCTGAATCTATGGGTTAATATGCATCTGATCAGTATTTTTTTCCCAAATTTGTAGTGTGAAAAAGGAGATTTATGGTCAAACTTACCCTTGTTAACTCTCTTTCTTCAAAGTCCATAGGGTCTCCAGGGAGACAGTGGGGTGTAGGTGGGGCTTGGAGAACCGGACACCAACAGCAAAGCTTTTCAATCCCAGGATGCTCTGGTCCTTCCCCCTGTACCCCGCCCACAGCCTGAGGGCAACTAACAAACCCAAGGTAGGAGCAGGATAGGAGAGAAGGAAGGGGAAAATACACAGTTGGGCGCGTAGCCACGTAGCCACCTTGCATAGTTGTTCAGCAGTGGCACCATGCCACAGAGTGAGTAAAATGAGCAGATACCGTAGCTGGCACAGGAAGGCCAGTCTGCGCATAAGCTTGTGAAATAGTAATGCAAATCCATCTGTGCTCCTGTAAGAGAGTATATAGATTTTAGACAAGCTTCCATCCTTCTATCTGTCGTCTCCTTCAAGGAGGTTGCAGTATGGATAGGAAAAATAAAATTTTTTACCAGATGTGTCACATGGGAGTCCACTGCTGGGGGAACTTTTAGTATGCCAGGGTTATAGTAGAAGAAAGGGAAAGGTATAAGCTGACAGTCATATGAAAATGAAAACAGACAGCAGCGCTAGCATAAGTCACATTTGCCCTGCACCAGTGCTTGTAATGCCCTGGTGATCTAGTAGAGTACCGGATGAACCGGTGTCCACATCAGTGCCTCTGGTCTGTCTCCTAAGACTGAAGGTAAGACTCCGCATACACATCCGCATACACGCAGGCCTCCGCGAGCGGGGATCTGCCTTACCTGCCCCTTGAGTCCCGGCTGCAGTATGGGGTCCGGGGAGCCTCATTAGCTAGGTCCCCCCAGAGCTCCGCAGAGAGTACCTAGACGAGGGCTGGTGTTACGGCGCCATGGAGGGGTGATGGAGCAGCAGGGTCGGATTAAAGTCTGTGGCAGCACCTGGGCAACACATTTGTAGGGGCCCCTATCAGTGTATCAGTGATCAAAGATATATATATGCATACACACATATATATATATATATATATATATATATATATAAAGCACTAATCCACGGCACTCACCATTCCTAGTTTTGGGGTGCAACATGGTATGTGACCACATTGTTTAAATAGAAATCACAGGGGCTCTGCACTCACCATAATAACTAATAATAATAATAATAATAAACATAATAAACAGTGGGGTTTTGGTTCATGAATTGATCATTGCATTTAAGCTTGCAGCCCATCGTCATGGGACCCCACTTTACTGCAAGTCCCTACTCTATTGCTCAGAATTATAACATGGACATAGCCATCACATTAGTGTTAAACTCAGGGTATGCTATCAAGGTTTAAAGCTCACAGCAACTTTGCTTTTAAATGTGAGACAGTTACCAAGCACACCTGTTGCAAAGCACCTAGGAAAACAGCTGACACAAGTTAGATAACTAGTTAATAGGGGTGCATGAGAAAATGTGATCACAAAAATGATTAATTATAAAAATTAATCATAATAAACAAAAAGCACTAATCCACGGCACTCACCATTCCTAGTTTTGGGGTGCAACATAGTATGTGACCACATTGTTTAAATAGAAATCACAGGGGCTCTGCACTCACCATAATAACTAATAATAATAATAATAATAAACATAATAAACAGTGGGGTTTTGGTTCATGAATTGATCAATGCATTTAAGCTTGCAGCCCATCGTCACGGGACCCCACTTTACTGCAAGTCCCTACTCTATTGCTCAGAATTATAACATGGACATAGCCATCACATTAGTGTTAAACTCAGGGTATGCTATCAAGGTTTAAAGCTCACAGCAACTTTGCTTTTAAATGTGAGACAGTTACCAAGCACACCTGTTTCAAAGCACCTAGGAAAACAGCTGACACAAGTTAGATAACTAGTTAATAGGGGTGCATGAGAAAATGTGATCACAAAAATGATTAATTATAAAAATTAATCATAATACACAAAAAGCACTAATCCACGGCACTCACCATTCCTAGTTTTGGGGTGCAACATGGTAAGTGACCACATTGTTTAAATAGAAATCACAGGGGCTCTGCACTCACCATAATAACTAATAATAATAATAATAATAATAAACATAATAACAATGGGGTTTTGGTTCATGAATTGATCAATGCATTTAAGCTTGCAGCCCATCGTCACGGGACCCCACTTTACTGCAAGTCCCTACTCTATTGCTCAGAATTATAACATGGAAATATTCATGAACCAAAACCCCACTGTTTATTATGTTTTTTATTATTATTATTATTATTATTATTATTAGTTATTATGGTGAGTGCAGAGCCCCTGTGATTTATATATATATATATATATATATACAGTATATACAATATATATATATATAAACTCCACCACAAGGAATGGCACTCAGAGGCTTGAAGCAAAAAGATCTGTGTATTATCAAGTCAACACATGTTTCGGGGATACAACCCCGTCGTCAGGACCACATATATGATGACGGGGTTGTATCCCCGAAGCATGTGTTGACTTGATAATACACAGATCTTTTTGCTTCAAGCCTCTGAGTGCTGGTCCTTGTGGTGGAGTTTGTATGATTATTGAATTGTGCACCGGAGCCATTTAATCTATTGGAGGGAGTGCCGGCAGTTTGTGGATTTTCTCTCTCTCTCTCTCTCTCTCTCTCTCTCTCTCTCTCTCTCTATATATATATGTATATATATATATATATATATATATATACAGATATATACAGATATACTGTGTGTGCATGTATATATATATATATATATACATATACACACACAGTATATATATATATATATATATATAGAGAGAGAGAGAGAGAGAGATTACAGTATAGCGGCACTCCTGGTACAAACGACACTGTATAGGCAGCGTATATAGTCGTCAACGTTTCAAAAGCCTTTATTATGGCTTTTTCATCGTTTGTCTTGATGAAAAAGCCATAATAAAGGCTTTGAAACGTTAACGACTATATACGCTGCCTATACAGTGTCGTTTGTACCAGGAGTGCCGCTATACTGTAATCTCTGCATGAAGTTTTTATTCGGGCACCCGGGCAAGTTGTAATATAAAGGGAGTGCCGGACCTTGGCTGTGTGTTATGTATATATATATATATATATATATATATATATAAGATTTAATAGTGTGATTTAATAGTGTGCCCCCCACAACCAGCCCAGCAGCACCACACTTAAATAAAAAAAAAACAACAAAACATTATTTCACTCACTCTACTTGTCACCCTCCTGTCTGCTCACCTCCGTGGGCTTCAGGCAGGGTTCGTTCAGATGCGGTTGAGGCCGGGTGGGCTGGGGTGGGGCTGCTCGGTGTGACCTCTGACGTCACGTCACACCCGCACTGCCGTACAGCCCACCACAGGTACCACATAGCCTGCCTGCCACCGGCCAGAGCAGTGCTGCGCTCTGAGCCCAAGTACTCAGCGCTGCCCGGCTGACTGCCTCCCAAGGAACACCGCAGCACCGGTCTAAGTAGTAATGTCAGGGGACAGGGTGTGGGGGCCCCCTAGGTGTGGGGGCCCCGGGACGACCGCCCCTGTCGCCCTGCCTATAATCCAGCCCTGTGGAGCAGCAGTGCAGATGTCGAAAGGACTGTCCTGTGCTGCTGCTCATTAGTAGAATAAATTAAACTAAAATTAAATCGTAAAAATAAGCTTGGGCTGCTTAATAGCAGCCCCATGTTAAAATGGTGATCCAGCTCCTGCCGGACACCAACGAAACTGAGTTGCCCTCAGGCTGTGGGCGGGTTATAGGGGGAAGGACCGAAGCATCCTGGGATTGAAAAGCTTTGCTGTTGGTGTCCAGTCCACCAAGTCCCACCTGCACCCCATTGTCTCCCTGTGGAGCCCTATGGACCCTGAAAAAGAAATGTATATATTCACACAAATTTACTAAAATTCTCTTGCAATAAGAACCCGTCCTGGTGAAGAGCTGGAAGCAGTTGTGATAGTGTAACCTAATCACACTACTTCCTGTTCGGATCCCCGACAGCCAATGTGCAGACGTCAGACGGTGATGCGTGACTGGGGGGGTTCTCTCTGGTGCGACTTAGTAGCCCATAGATTACTATAGGGCAGAGGTTCCCAAACACGGTCCTCAATGCTCCTGAGCAGTTCAGGTTTTAGAGATATCCATGGTTGAGCACAGTGATTTAATTAGTACCTCGGTCAATTTGATTTAACCACCTGTGCTCTGTTGGGGAGCCTTGAGGACCGTATTTGGGAACCTCTGCTGTAGGAGCAATGTAATCTGGAGATGGCATTATCCTATTAGGGCCAAGCACAGCAGCCCCCCTAGAAACCTAAGTGGGCTGCATATGCAGACAAAAATGGAGGGACTGCGTCAGATATCAGGGATATCTTCCATGATCACTCAGTAGTACATCTGGAAGATACTTAATATTTGTGAGTACTGGGGAACATCCCCCAAATATTTAATGATAAATAGGCCCCTATGAGGGAGATGCATTTAGAACAGTGGGACTCAACTCCAGTCCTCAAATAACCCCAACAGGTCATGTTTTTTGGATTTCTTTAGCCATGCACAGGTGAGTTGATCTATTTTGCTGGGTCAGTAATAATCCCATCTGTTTCCAGGCAGAAATACTGCAGTTACATTACACTAAAATCACTTGTCTACATTCCTAAAGCTGTTCTATGTCAAATTAAGAATCCACTTATTGATTGATTGTTACGGTTACTAGTGACCACTCCTCGTAAGCCATCTAGAACTTCAGGCTGCGAGGTCTTCCGCCGCTAACAACCGCCCATTGTTCCCTTAGAGATAGTTTGCTCATCAGTACTTAGGCGGCCATCTGGACTTACTGCTCAGAGTAGTAGCAGTTTACGGGAGTGTCAACTGGGATCCTGAGGTGATAGGAAAGAGTCTTGTACAAAGAGAGAGGATTATACTGATGGAGAGGTGTGGCTTGGGAGCTGATGGTGTGGTATGTAAATGGTGCGGCAGCTGTGCCGATGGTGCAGCAAAAGTGCTGATGGTGTGGCAATAGCTGTTGGTAAAAAGTCAATAATTATGCTGTGGCTTTGGAAGCGATGGTGCGGCTAGTGTGCTGATGATGCGGCAAATGTGCCGATGGTGCAGCTTGTGTGGTGATGGTGCGGCAATAGCCGTAAGTAGACAGTCAAATGGTTATGCTGTGGCTTTGAGAGCCGATGGTGCGGCAAATGTGCCGATGATGCGGCAAATGTGCCGATGGTGCGGCTTGTGTGCCAATGGAGTGGCAATAGCCGTTAGTAGATAGTTCAAGGTAACGCTGCGGTTTGTAGAGCTGATGGTGCAGCAAATGTGCAGATGATGCGCCAAATGTGCCGATGGTGTGGCTTATGTGCCGATGGAGCAGCAATAGCTGTTAGTGATAGTTCAAGGTAACGCTGCGGCTTGGAGAGCCGATGGTGAGGCAAATGTACCGATGATGCGCAAATGTGCCGATGGTGCGGCTTGTGTGCCGATGGAGCAGGAATAGCCGTTAGCAGAGAGTTCAAGGTAATGCTGTGGCTTGGAGAGCCGATGGCAGCACGGAGGTGGAGGTGCGGCATGAAAACTGTAGTAGAAGCTGGAGAACTGGGAACAGCACGGAAGCTGTTGGTGAGGCAAATGTGCCGAAGGTGCGGCAAGAGCCGATGGCAAGAGAGTAAGTAGTTGGTGCTGCGGCTTGGAGAGCCTATGGCAGCACGGTGGTGTGGATGTGGCTTGGAAGCCGTAGAAGAAAGCTGGAGAGCTGGGAACAGCACAGAAGCTGTTGGCTTGGACAGCAGATGGAAGCACGGTGGTGTAGAAGCAGCTAGGAAACCATTGTGAAGCTGGAGAGCCGGAGGTGGCATGGAAGCCACTACGGAAGGGTCAAAATCTGCATCACTAGGAGGAACAGAATGCTGACCAAGCAGCCAAGCTGATGGAACTCACAGACACGCTATAGTCGACGAGGCGGTAAAAGTCCAGTGTGTACAAATAGAGGGAAGCACCAATCATGCTGCACTGTGTATGACACGTCACTTCTTGAGGCGTACCGATCGCCTAGTGACAGGAGAAACTGGAGTAACCCCGTCCTGACTGGGTAACCTGCACAAAGGAGACAAGTCATGACTGTGACTTGTAACAGTACCCCCCTGCCCCCCTTGATGTGGGTTGAAGAACCACCAGAATCTGGTTTGTCTGAAAAAAACTGAAAGAATTGTCTTCTCAGCCTGGGAGCATGTAGAGCAGTCTCAGGAACCCAGGAACGTTCCTCTGGACCATAGCCCTTCAAGTGGACTAGGAACTGCAGAGGACCCCTGGAAATTCTAGAGTCCAAGATTCTCTCCACTACAAACTTGGACCACAACTGAAGCAGGCCTGGATGAGACCCTAGATTTGAATCTGGCTGAAGAGAAGACCGACTTGAGTAGGGAACAGTGGAAGGTATTGTTGATATGGAGAGAGTTGGGTAGTTGCAGTTTGAAGGCTACCAGGTTAACTTGTGAAATTATTCAAAACGGACCAATAAACATAGGACCCAAGTTCTGCGTATGTTGGCGGAGCTTGATGTTTTTGGTGGAGAGCCATATCACCCCTCTTAAATCCACATGACCTCCAAAGTTTATCAGCAGAATTCTTTGAGCGGAGAGATACTTTCCGAATGCTTTGATGGACCTTACTCCAAATATAACGGAGCCAAGAGACAGAAGATGAGGCTGGTGAACAGGAGTCAAAAGCGTTTGCCCTCGGATGTTGCCCTGTAACAGAAGAATGGGCATATCAAAGATGCAGAATGACATGAATTGTTAAAAGCAAACTCAGAAAGCGGTAGATGAGATACCGAGTCATTATGACACTTGGAGATAACAGCGTAGATATTGTTCAAAGATACTGGTTAACACACTCAGTTTGTCCATTGGATTGCGGATGATACCCCGAAGAAAGGCTAAGATCAATGCCCAGGGAAGCTTGGAACGCTGTCCAGAACTGTGACACAAATTGTGTTCCTCGATCCGACATGATATCCAATGGTAAACCATGTACTCGAATGATGTGTTGGAGAAACAGGCTGGAGAGTTCTTTAGCATAAGGAAGCTTTGGCAATGGTATGAAGTGTGCCATTTTCCGAAACCTATCCACTACCGTCCAGATCATGGAACATCGAGCAGACATTGGGAGGTCGACGATGAAATCCATGGCGATGTGGGTCCAGTGTCTCCTAGGTATGGAAAGTGTAAGTAATAGACCTGAAGGTGCTGTCTGAGGTGTCTTATTTCGGGCACAGACCTCACATGCCAGGACGAATTCATGCACATGTTTGGACCATGAATGCCACCAAACAGAGCGGGAAAGCAACTCTAAGGTCTTACTGATGCCTGGGTGACCAGAAACTCGACAAGCATGAAAGTCCAATAGAACTGCTCTTCTAAATTTCTCTGGAACAAACAGACGACCAGAAGGCTTCTCAGGTGGTGACTCAGATTGACAGGCCTGAATGAGATCAGACAGATTTCGGGTGATGGCACAATGGAAGGAGTCCGGAATGATAGCTTTATCTGCCCTGGAGACCTGTTGTATAGGTTCAAAGATCCTGGATAGGGCGTCAGCCTTGATGTTCTTTGAACCAGGATGGAAGGAGATAAGAAAGTTGAACCGGGTAAAGAATAATGCCCAACATGCTAGCCGCGAGTTCAACCATTTAGCAGACTGAATGTAAGACAAATTATTGTGGTCAGTAAGAACCATAATCCGGTGTTTGGTCCCTTCCAGCCAATGTCTCCAATCCTCAAAAGCCCACTTAATTGCTAGCAACTCCTGATTTCCTACGTCATAGTTGCATTCAGCAGAGGAAAATTTGTGAGAAAAAAATGCACATGGGTGCAACTTATCATCACAAGGGTCTTTCTGTGACAAGACGGCTCCAGCTCCTACTTCAGAAGCATCCACCTCTAGGACAAATGGAAGGTCAGGATCAGAATGTCGAAGAACCGGTGCCTGAGTGAATGAGACCTTGAGGGCTTCAAAAGACTCAATCGCCTTAACTGTCCAATTTTGGGTGTCTGCTCCTTTCTTGGTCAGTTCCACGATGGGTGCCACAATGTTGGAGAAAGATTTAATGAACTGGCAATAATAATTTGAAAAGCCGAGGAAACACTGGATAGCTTTAAGGAAGTTCGTTGGACTAATTTTAGTATAGCCTCAACTTTACCAGGATCCATCGAAAATACCTGGGATGAGATGGTATATCCCCAAGAAACCTGTGTGACGTCGAAATCATGTTTCTCCAAGTTGGCGTACAGGTGGTTTTCCTGTAGATTTTGAAGAACCTGACGTACATACTGATGATGTTGATCCAGCGTGTGAGAGAAAATGAGAATGTCATCCAGATATACAACAATGAATACCCCCAAAAACTCTCGGAGGACTTCATTGATCAGGTCCTGAAAAACTGCCAGGGCGTTGGATAAGCCAAATGGCATGACCAGGTACTCGTAATGTCCCGAGTGAGTACTGAAGGCCGTCTTCCACTCGTCTCCACTTTTGATTCAAATTAAATTGTAAGCCCCCTGAAGGTCAATCTTCGAAAAAATGTTAGCTTGGCGTAGCTGGTCGGACAGTACCGGGTTGAGAGGTAACGGATATGAATTCTTAATAGTGATGCTATTAAGACCTCAAGGTCTATTCAGGGACAAAGATATCCATCCTTCTTTCCCACAAAGAAAAAGTCAGCTCCCACTGGTGACTTAGAGGGACGAATGAACCCTTAACCCTTTAGCCAAGGCATCCTTGATGTACTCTCTCATAGCTGTTTTCTCCGGTACTGAAAGGGAATACAACCGAACTTTGGGTAACTTAGCACCTGGAATCAGGTCGATAGCACAGTCATAGGGCCTATGTGGAGGAAGGACATCCGCAAGTTTCTTAGAAAATACATTGGCGTAATCCCGGTACTGAGGTGGAATGGCTGGAGAAACCTCAGCAACCACAGGTTGAAATGACCGAACTGGAATGGCCAAGCAACGAGTTTGACAGGAACGACTCCATTTGATTATCTCTCCAGACTTCCAATCAATCATGGGATTATGATCCCTGAGCCACGGAAGACCAAGTACGACTGGAGCCAAGGGACAATGGAGGAGATAAAAAGACAAAGTCTCAGAGTGCAAAATTCTGACAGATAAACGGAGAGGAGGCGTCTTAAATTTAACAAGACCTGAAGAAATCAATCCTCCATTCAGACCACATATTGGTATTTTTTGATCCAAATGGACAGCTGGTACACCCAGAAGAAAAGAAATCCATGAAATCGCCTGCCGCCCACTGTCCAGAAATGCCGAAGTAGTAAGAGTGGAATCAGCAAGTTGGATGGCTGCTGGAACTAGTATAGCATTTTTGGAGGAAATGGGAGCCAGGCCTAAGTACAAATCCTCCCAAACACCTAGGCCTTGCCTTTTACCGGTCTGAGCGGACAATTATTAACAGTATGCCCCTTGTCACTGCAATACTTACATAGGCCTAGAGACCGTCTTCTCTCTTCCGGCAATATGCGGGATGCACCAATCTGCATTGGCTCTTCTGTGTCCGAAGGTGGAACCCAAGTGAGAGAACGGGGCGACCTGGTGGGAAGGTTCTCCTCTCATTTTAATTTTGGTCAATTATAATGGCCTGTTGCATTAGATCTTCCAAGGACTCAGAAGGTGAATGTTGAATGAGGGTGTCCTTGATGGCGTCAGACAGACCGAGACAGTATTGGCTGTGTAGAGCCAGATCCTTCCAACCCAAGTCGGTTGCCCTATCTGCGGAACGCTGAGGAGTAATCCTCCGCCGCCTTCTGACCCTGTTTGAGGGAATGTCATTTAGATTCTGCTAGAGCAGTATGGTCCGGGTCATCATACAATACGCCCAGGTCATAAAGAAGACATCAACAGTATGTAATGCAGCATGGGTTGCGTCCCTGAAGAGATTGGACGAAGTCTAAAATAAAGCTTGCAACTCTCGCGGAATTTTAAAAACTGTCGGCGAATCCCCAGAAAACTGAACCAGCAAATTCATTTTCGGTTCTTGGATAGGAACTGGGAGCACTGGAGAATGGCTTTCTTCAACACATAATGAGAGTTCCTGGTCCTTCTGGACGAGATCTTGAATGTGTGCTACAAACACCTGGGCGGGATTCTGCCCCTGTTCCATATTAGCTGAAGCTCTCAGTCTGATCACTCTTTCTTTCATTATATTTTTTGGGCCGACGGTTACCAGTGACCACTCCTCGTAAGCCGTCTAGGACTTCAGGCTATGAGGTCTTCCAACACTAACAACCGCCCATTGTTCCCTTAGAGATAGTTTGCTCACTGGTACTTAGTAGAGATGTGCGCCGACCCCCGTGTTTTGGTTTTGGATCTGGATCTCCCCTGGTTTTGGATCTGAATCTGGTTTTGGATTTTTTCCTTGGTGTTTTATTTTTAGGTTTTGGTTTTGGATCTGTATTTTTTCCCAAAAAATATATAAACAGCTAAAACCACATAATTTGTGCCTGTTTTTATTCCTACAGTATTATTAGCCTTGATAATAATTTGCGGGCATTTCTAGGCATTTTTAACCACCTCACAGCTCACAATATTGATTTCACTATTTTTAACCAACACAGGCCAAAGGCTACAGCGAGCTGGCTGGCTAAAGTAAGCAACAGAGCAGCAGCACAAACGCACGGCAGTTTAAAAAAATATAGAACATCTATGAAACATTGCCACACAGCAGTGGCAGACAGGATGGCAGTTTAATAAACTATAATAATGTCAGTCGGCAATGCCACAAATTGTGCCAAATGTAAAGGAAAGAGGTACAAGATGGAATTGTCCCTCCCACCCATTCTTATGTTGGATATTAAAAAGGACATGCACAGTTTAACACACCAAGCACTTTAGCCACTAGGACTGACACTTTCGTGGCTGAACTCCTTGGTTTGTTTGGGCCCCCACAAAACATTTTTTGGAAGGACTACCTTCAATTATTAAGGAGGAGGTTGATGATGAGGGTGTTGGTGGTGGAGATCGCATGTGCTGGTCCAAACTGCTGGTAGCTGATACTGGACTGCTTGTTATTAATTTACAAATTATAATTTTGATAAACAAATTGCATGAACTCGCTGCAAATGACGTAACAGGGAGGAGGTGCCTAGATGGTTAACGGCCCTTCCTCTGCTAACTTTGGCTTTACAAAAGGGGGGGGATACAATCGGCGCTCAACCAATGAAGGTGTAAAAGAGTACTGTATAAATCGAACAAAGTAGGATTCAATAAAAATAGATCAGGATGATGTGCACATGTAAGTATCAATCATAGTAAATGGTAGATTGGATATAAAAAACTTTACTATAGGATATACAGTGTAATAACATATAACAATAAGTATCGCATGAAATGTTGCCTACTAAATCCGTAGGACAGACTCAAGTGATGATATATAGTGTTGCTGGTAGCAACCACAAATGTTCTGTGCTCAGATCGTTTGTCAGCACAATAATAATGGTAATGAGACCCTATCGATCGATGATGAAGGTGTATTGTGTCCAGTTGGATAGCGGCGTCCCGCTGGTGATGTGACACTATTGTTAATAGATGTTAAGTCTAATTAGATGTTGATAATGCCTGTTGCAGGTGTGCTTGGTCTTCTGCCCGGGTAGGAGAAAAACCACACAGTAGGTCAGTGCAGGGACTCCGGACTGGGTACAGTCGGCTAGTTCCCGAGCGGGTGATGTGTCTAATCCAAAGAACTAATCCTGCACTCAGGATGTTAAGCCTTGCGGTACCTTGTCACTGGAGGGGAAAGGCTGGAGTCAACCGTGCCCGATCACTGTCCGCGTCCCCCTCCGTACGGAGACTAACCTGTCCTGATGCTGCATGTCGCTGGATCCCTCCTCCTCCCGTGCTCCGTCTCCTCTTCCTGATTCATGTGCGGCGTCCTCAGCTCCCTGGTGCTTCCGGGTGGTGTGCTTGTTGCGTCACGTGTGACTCGCCGGTCACGTGATATGCTCGATCTCGAGTCTCAGTGTAGAATCTTATACTGGATATGTCTAAACATGGAATTAGTGGATATACTGTCCTCCAAAGCGTTTCGACCACTTTGTGGTCTTCCTCTGGGAGTAAAAGTGATTCATGTAGGGTGGGTAGGGTATATCATGTATAGTGATCCCCCGCCTCTCATCATGATTGGTCCTTGTCAGTCTCTTTGATTGGTTTCAGACATGTCAATCATTGTACATAATGATGGATCTGCAAATCTAATTTGCTAGACATTTCACTGTTAAAATGCAAATACTTCCCCTAATGGTAGCCACAAGCGATACCTGTCAATGGCTCATGAATGTGCTTGAATATGGTATACTGTATCGTCCATTGCAATCGATATATATCAGTATATCTAAATATTGTTTACTGTATGATATTAAACATTGAATTTGTCTGCTTATCCTGTAGATCCAATTGTTATATTTCTGACTATTAAGGAACAACCACTAATTCTTATAGTTCCTACAGTGACTGAAAGCAGTATTTTATATATATCAAATGAATTAACCTGGATGGAATGTATTATAATGTATGTTACGACTGGTGTTCACCAGTATACTACAATAATGCAGGTTAAAAGAATCTTGTGGTAAACCGTTATTACCACTAATATATGTTCCACGGGACGTTAGGTGAGTGGCTATGTAAGTTAGAATCACCATTTCTTTGCTGATGTAAGCAGAGGTGATACAGAAATTTCCGATCACCTCTACTCCTAGTCACATGCTAGGTCCAGTATTCCCCTTTTGTTGGTGTCAAACCCTGACAAGTTAATGTTTAGATGGATGTTGTTGTTTTTGTAAAAGGTAAAATGGAATTGATGCATAAGCATCAAGTACCTATATATAACTAAGTGTGTAAAGGATTGTTAAAGATTATTATAGGATGTATTGTGACATGTAATCAGTCACATATGATAGACCTCACCTCGTTGTCTATATTTAGACCTTTGGGGGTCAGAGTGTCCATGGTGATCATAGCCCTCAATTCTTCTCTGTTAATCTGTTTGATGAGGTCACCCCCCCTCCAGTTCGGTATTACTAGTTTTAGTGCAGCAAACTCTATTCCCATGGGGTCTGAGTTATGGTATTGTTTGAAATGTAGGGAGATTGGGTGCTCTTCGCATCCAGCCTTAATGTTGCGTATATGTTCACTCAATCTTATTTTTAGGGAACGAATGGTGCGTCCTAAATATTGTTTTTTACACGGGCATTCTATTAGGTAAATAATCCCCTTGCTGAAGCAGGTCATGTTGCTCCTAATGGTCCATTTGAAACCATTAGATGTCGAAATGATAGTGCGTATAGGTTTTGTGGCCCTTTTTCCCGTAGTGGTGCATGCTGAGCATTGTCCACAAAAATAGAAACCTCCTTTCGTAGCTTCCTTCTGGTTGCTCCATAGACTAGTAAGAGTGGCTTGTGTGGGTTTGGCTGTAGCTATATGGTTACTGACCAATCTTGTTTTGAGGTCTCCTGCTTTTCGGAATACCACTTTAGGGGCCTTTGGTAGTACTTCTGCTAGAGTGTGGTCCTGAAATAATATTGGCCAGTGTTTATTAATGATCTGTCTGACACGATTGGCTTGGTTATTATAATCTGTAACAAAATATATATCTTTCTTTTCTTCTACTGTGTTTTGTTTGTTCTTGTATTTTAATAATTGGTTTCTCTCCATATTTTTGAATTTATTGAATGCTAGGTCTATTGTGGTTGTGTTGTACCTTTTTTCCTGTAATTGTGCTTTTAGTTTCTGTCCTTGTTCTATGTAATCATCAGCTCTTGAACAATTCCTTTTTATCCTTTGGAACTGGCTGACTGGAATGCTGTTAAGCCAGTCCGGGTGGTGTCCACTAGTGGCCAATATAAAACTATTCACATCCACGGATTTGTGGTGGGTATTGGTGTGGATCTGATTATCTGCAATAATGATATTAAGGTCAAGAAACGTTACTTGTGTTTTGCTGAAATTGGTGGTGAATTGGAGGTTATGATTGTTTTTGTTAATATAACTGGTAAATTGCTTCAATGATGTCTCATCTCCTTGCCAGATAAAGAAAACATCATCTATATATCTGGTCCAGAGGACGAGGTTTGCATCGAGCTCGTGATTGGCCCATATGTATTGATCCTCCCAATGGCTCATAAATAAATTTGCGTAGCTCGGCGCAAACCTCGTCCCCATGGCGGTCCCAGTCACCTGTAGATAAAACTCGCTATTGTACCACAAATAGTTATGTGTAAGTATGTACATAATGCTGCTGATAATGAAGTCTCCCTGTTCTGGTGTCATGGACGGATCATGGTCAAGGAAGTGTTTTGCGCTCTGTATCCCCAATGAGTGTTCAATGACTGAATATAAGGAGGTCACATCACTGGTGCCTAGCCAGTAGTCTCCTTGCCACTTAATGTTTTTCAATTTGCACAGGATGTCGATAGTATCTCTTATATATGATTTTTGTGATTTTACATACGGTTGTAAGAAACTATCCACATACTGCGACAAATTGGATGACATAGATTTTATCCCCGAAATGATGGGTCTACCCGGAGGATTAAGTGGATCCTTGTGCAACTTCGGCAAATAATAAAATACCGGGATTACAGGGTGGGGTGTATCCAAAAACTCAAATTCCTTAATAGTAAGGATCCCTTTGTTCAAACCTTCTTTGAGATGTTTTCTTAACTGTTCCTGAAACTCTTGTGTGGGGTCTTGTTTGAGGTGTTTGTAAGTAGTAGTGTCCTGTAGTATTCTCATGGCCTCTGTATGGTAGGTGTTCTTATCCAAAATCACTATACACCCTCCCTTATCTGCTGGTTTAATGATTATCTCTCGATTGTTCTTGAGATCTTGTAGTGCCTCATTTTCTTTTTTTGTTATGTTCAATTGTTTTTGTTTCAGCTTGTTGTCACTAAGTGAACAAAGGTCTCTTTCCAATAAACTGGTAAATGTATTTATATGGTGTCCTGATATGTATGTGGGGTAAAAATGTGATTGAGGTTTAAAGTCGGTGTGTCGATACGTGTCAGATATTGGTACATGTTGAATTGATGGAGTCTTTTGAAAAAAATTTTTTAGGGTCAGCTTTCTAGTAAACCTATGTATGTCCAAATAAGTGTTAAACTTATTTGGTTTGGTAATAGGAGCGAATTTAAGGCCTTTGTCCAAAACTGATATGTGTTCTTTAGTGAGCTCCATGTTGCTCAAGTTGAATACAACATACATAGGACATACATAGGTTTACTAGAAAGCTATGTAAAGAACACATATCAGTTTTGGACAAAGGCCTTAAATTCGCTCCTATTACCAAACCAAATAAGTTTAACACTTATTTGGACATACATAGGTTTACTAGAAAGCTGACCCTAAAAAATTTTTTTCAAAAGACTCCATCAATTCAACATGTACCAATATCTGACACGTATCGACACACCGACTTTAAACCTCAATCACATTTTTACCCCACATACATATCAGGACACCATATAAATACATTTACCAGTTTATTGGAAAGAGACCTTTGTTCACTTAGTGACAACAAGCTGAAACAAAAACAATTGAACATAACAAAAAAAGAAAATGAGGCACTACAAGATCTCAAGAACAATCGAGAGATAATCATTAAACCAGCAGATAAGGGAGGGGGTATAGTGATTTTGGATAAGAACACCTACCATACAGAGGCCATGAGAATACTACAGGACACTACTACTTACAAACACCTCAAACAAGACCCCACACAAGAGTTTCAGGAACAGTTAAGAAAACATCTCAAAGAAGGTTTGAACAAAGGGATCCTTACTATTAAGGAATTTGAGTTTTTGGATACACCCCACCCTGTAATCCCGGTATTTTATTATTTGCCACAGTTGCACAAGGATCCACTTAATCCTCCGGGTAGACCCATCATTTCGGGGATAAAATCTATGTCATCCAATTTGTCGCAGTATGTGGATAGTTTCTTACAACCGTATGTAAATCACAAAAATCATATATAAGAGATACTATCGACATCCTGTGCAAATTGAAAAACATTAAGTGGCAAGGAGACTACTGGCTAGGCACCAGTGATGTGACCTCCTTATATTCAGTCATTGAACACTCATTGGGGATACAGAGCGCAAAACACTTCCTTGACCATGATCCGTCCATGACATCAGAACAGGGAGACTTCATTATCAGCAGCATTATGTACATACTTACACATAACTATTTGTGGTACAATAGCGAGTTTTATCTACAGGTGACTGGGACCACTATGGGGATGAGGTTTGCGCCGAGCTACGCAAATTTATTTATGAGCCATTGGGAGGATCAATACATATGGGCCAATCGCGAGCTCGATGCAAACCTCGTCCTCTGGACCAGATATATAGATGATGTTTTCTTTATCTGGCAAGGAGATGAGACATCATTGAAGCAATTTACCAGTTATATTAACAAAAACAATCATAACCTCCAATTCACCACCAATTTCAGCAAAACACAAGTAACGTTTCTTGACCTTAATATCATTATTGCAGACAATCAGATCCACACCAATACCCACCACAAATCCATGGATGTGAATAGTTTTATATTGGCCACTAGTGGACACCACCCAGACTGGCTTAACAGCATTCCAGTCAGCCAGTTCCAAAGGATAAAAAGGAATTGTTCAAGAGCTGATGATTACATAGAACAAGGACAGAAACTAAAAGCACAATTACAGGAAAAAAGGTACAACACAGCCACAATAGACCTAGCATTCAATAAATTCAAAAATATGGAGAGAAACCAATTATTACAATACAAGGACAAACAAAACACAGTAGAAGAAAAGAAAGATATATATTTTGTTACAGATTATAATAGCCAAGCCAATCGTGTCAGACAGATCATTAATAAACACTGGCCAATATTATTTCAGGACCACACTCTAGCGGAAGTACTACCAAAGGCCCCTAAAGTGGTATTCCGAAAAGCAGCAGACCTCAAAACAAGATTGGTCAGTAACCATATAGCTACAGCCAAACCCACACAAGCCACTCTTACTAGTCTATGGAGCAACCAGAAGGAAGCTACGAAAGGAGGTTTCTATTTTTGTGGACAATGCTCAGCATGCACCACTACGGGAAAAAGGGCCACAAAACCTATACGCACTATCATTTCGACATCTAATGGTTTCAAATGGACCATTAGGAGCAACATGACCTGCTTCAGCAAGGGGATTATTTACCTAATAGAATGCCCGTGTAAAAAACAATATATAGGACGCACCATTCCTTCCCTAAAAATAAGATTGAATGAACATATACGCAACATTAAGGCTGGATGCGAAGAGCACCCAATCTCCCTACATTTCAAACAATACCATAACTCAGACCCCATGGGAATAGAGTTTGCTGCACTAAAACTAGTAATACCGAACTGGAGGGGGGGTGACCGCATCAAACAGATTAACAGAGAAGAATTGAGGGCTATGATCACCATGGACACTCTGACCCCCAAAGGTCTAAATATAGACAACGAGGTGAGGTCTATCATATGTGACTGATTACATGTCACAATACATCCTATAATAATCTTTAACAATCCTTTACACACTTAGTTACATATAGGTACTTGATGCTTATGCATCAATTCCATTTTACCTTTTACAAAAACAACAACATCCATCTAAACATTAACTTGTCAGGGTTTGACACCAACAAAAGGGGAATACTGGACCTAGCATGTGACTAGGAGTAGAGGTGATCGGAAATTTCTGTATCACCTCTGCTTACATCAGCAAAGAAATGGTGATTCTAACTTACATAGCCACTCACCTAACGTCCCGTGGAACATATATTAGTGGTAATAACGGTTTACCACAAGATTCTTTTAACCTGCATTATTGTAGTATACTGGTGAACACCAGTCGTAACATACATTATAATACATTCCATCCAGGTTAATTCATTTGATATATATAAAATACTGCTTTCAGTCACTGTAGGAACTATAAGAATTAGTGGTTGTTCCTTAATAGTCAGAAATATAACAATTGGATCTACAGGATAAGCAGACAAATTCAATGTTTAATATCATACAGTAAACAATATTTAGATATACTGATATATATCGATTGCAACGGACGATACAGTATACCATATTCAAGCACATTCATGAGCCATTGACAGGTATCGCTTGTGGCTACCATTAGGGGAAGTATTTGCATTTTAACAGTGAAATGTCTAGCAAATTAGATTTGCAGATCCATCATTATGTACAATGATTGACATGTCTGAAACCAATCAAAGAGACTGACAAGGACCAATCATGATGAGAGGCGGGGGATCACTATACATGATATACCCTACCCACCCTACATGAATCACTTTTACTCCCAGAGGAAGACCACAAAGTGGTTGAAATGGGTTGGAGGACAGTATATCCACTAATTCCATGTTTAGACATATCCAGTATAAGATTCTACACTGAGACCTGAGATCGAGATCGAGCATATCACGTGACCGGCGAGTCACACGTGACGCAACAAGCACACCACCCGGAAGCACCAGGGAGCTGAGGACGCCGCATATGAATCAGGAAGAGGAGACGGAGCACGGGAGGAGGAGGGATCCAGCCACACGCAGCATCAGGACAGGTGAGTCTCCGTACGGAGGGGGATGCGGACAGTGATCGGGCTCGGTTGACTCCAGCCTTTCCCCTCCAGTGACAAGGTACCGCAAGGCTTAACATCCTGAGTGCAGGATTAGTTCTTTGGATTAGACACATCACCCGCTCGGGAACTAGCCGACTGTACCCAGTCCGGAGTCCCTGCACTGACCTACTGTGTGGTTTTTCTCCTACCCGGGCAGAAGACCAAGCACACCTGCAACAGGCATTATCAACATCTAATTAGACTTGGTGCATAGTTCATCTATTAACAATAGTTTCACATCACCAGCGGGACGCCGCTATCCAACTGGACACAATACACCTTCATCATCGATCGATAGGGTCTCATTACCATTATTATTGTGCTGACAAACGATCTGAGCACAGAACATTTGTGGTTGCTACCAGCAACACTATATATCATCACTTGAGTCTGTCCTACGGATTTAGTAGGCAACATTTCATGCGATACTTATTGTTATATGTTATTACACTGTATATCCTATAGTAAAGTTTTTTATATCCAATCTACCATTTACTATGATTGATACTTACATGTGCACATCATCCTGATCTATTTTTATTGAATCCTACTTTGTTCGATTTATACAGTACTCTTTTACACCTTCAATGGTTGAGCGCCGATTGTATCCCCCCCCCCTTTTGTGACATACTTTAAGAGGGAGGACACTCCCCCTTTTTTTACTATCAGCAGCTCACCGCAAACAACTAGTTAAGAGCCCAGTGCGCAGTGTTGTAATTTGTTTGCAATATAACTTTGGCTTTACAAATGGAACAGATGCCTTCACGACTGTTGTCAGAATTTAGATTAAGATAATTCCACACCCAAGCCGTTGCTTTTCTGGCTTTCTTTTTATCATTAGCAAGAACTGCTGCCACTGGTGGCTGATTTACGCAAACCACATCCTTATCATCAACATCCCCATTAGCGTCATATAGGAAACAAATTTCCCCCTCATCCTCCTTTTGCACCTCCTCCACACTATCATCCTCATTTTTATTATTTCACCATCTAATACTAGCACAGCCATCATGGCGTCAGTGATCCGCTCTGAAACTGGGTGACAGCTGTTATACTTACTTCCTCTATCAAAGGATTGTTTAATAGTCAATTGTTTTTTTAAATTACTTCCGTACACGAATGAGGATGTTGATGATGATGCAGGTGTTGGAGATCGAAGGCGCTTGGATCCCACAGAAAGGGAGCAGGTACGTGACACTGGACTTGTTACGTTTTGAGTTTTGGAACTTGGCGACATACGCTTTGATATTTGATGAATGCGCTCCATGTGACGTAACAAGGAGGAGGTTCCTAGGTGGCTTAGGTCCCTCCCTCTACTCACTCTTGCTTTGCAATGGTTACATATGGCTTGACAACTGTTGTCCGGATTGGGGTGGAAATAATTCCACACGTGAGAAGTGGATTTTTTTGTCTTTTGCCCCGGCATGACAACAATGGGCTTTGGCTTTTTCAATCCACGGGCAACAGCTGTTGCCTTTCTTACACAAAGGACATCCTCGGCATCAACATCCTCATCACCAACATCTTCATCATCAACATCCTCATCATCCTTAGCACCTTCAACTACCAAAATATCCTCCTCCTCCATGTGCAATTCCTCAGAAGCATCCTCACTGACTACGTCTGCAAGATGTTTACTGCCCTTCCCCACATTTACAGAGGGCACACAAATGTTGGAACTTGGAGGATCCTCCAGTACACTAGTATTTAGATCTGGCTCACACATGGCTACCGCAGATACACTTACACTCTCCTCAGGGATTTGTGATTTAGATTTCTCAGGGCACACAGTTGTTTTTTCGGAAGGGCTATCAGAACCAGAACAAGCAGTCTTCATAACTTCGTGTAATGAATGGTATATTGTCAATTTTTTGTTTATCTAACGGCAAATTTCCTTTCAATTTTTTCTTCTTAACTTGAGTAAAAGTAGCTTTACCATATCGATGGCGTGACTTAAGTCCTGCGGTATGGGCCTTCATAGAGGATGAGAAAGTTGATGGCCATGCACTGCTGGCGGCAGCTACAACATGTGGTTCTTGGCCTTGCTCTCTTGTCATGTGACAGCCCTCCATATTTTCTGCGGTCTTGAAGCAGTGTCACAAGCACCAATAGTGTAGCCAAGGTGCGGTTACAAAATTCACACACGTGCAGTCGTGTGCACACAGAAAAAAAATTGACAAAAAAATAAACTATGTTTTTTTTTTTTTGCCGGTCCACAACTTGGGCCCAGAGCACAGATTGATGATGACTGGAGTCGGGCAGCACTAGGTTGCGTTGCCGACTTGCTAGATCTTGTGCGGCTAAGCCTAACACACACAGACACACAGACAATTATTTGAAAAAGAAGACAATATGTTTTTATTTTTTTTCCAGCTCCAGAACTTGGGCCCAGAGCACAGGTTGATGACGACTGGAGTCAGGCAGCACCAGGTTGCGTTGCCGACTTGCTAGATCTTGTGCAGCTAAGCCTAACACGCACAGACACACAGACAATTATTAGAAAAAAAGACAATTGATTTTTATATTGTTTTAGCTCCAGAACTTGGGCCCAGAGCAGCGATTTATCACGACTGGAGTCTGACAGCACCATGTTGCAACTTGCGTTGCTGGCTGGATCTTGTGCGGTTAAGCCTAACACGCACGCACACACAGGAAAATATTACACTAAAAGACTTTTTTTTTTTTTACAATATATATATATATATAATTATATATATATATATATATATATATATATATAGATTTTTTTTTTTTTTTGGGAGTCCAGAACTTGGGCCAAGATGGACGCAGCACCAGCCCAGATGTATTCTGCACCAGCACAGATGGACACAGCAGAGCACCAGCCCAGAATGGATGAGCATTGCAGCACTCCAGGACACAGCAGACAGCAGAGCACCAGCCCAGAATGGATCAGCACCAGCGTGGAATGGATCAGCAGTGCGCCAGCCCAGGACACAGGACACAGCACCACTCTCCCAGCCCTACACTACCCACCCTCCCTATTCAGTCTCCACAGCCAGAGTGAAATGGTGTCCGCCGCGTGATCCCTGTATACTACATTGATCATAGAGACGTAAGCTCTATGGTTTCGAGATCCGAGTCAGGCGGGAAACTCCGAGCCTGCTTGGATCCGACTCGGATCTGCAAAATTCGGGTGGGCTCGGTTCTCTGAGAACCGAACCCGCTCATCTCTAGTACTTAGGCAGCCGCCTGGACTTACTGCTCAGAGTAGTAGCAGCTTACGGGAATGTCAACTGGGATCCTGAGGTGATAGGAAAGAGTCTTGTACAAAGAGAGAGGATTATACTGAATGAGAGGTGCGGCATGGGAGCCGATGGTTTGGTATGTAAATGGTGCGGCAAATGTGACAATGGTGCAGCAAAGGTGCCGATGGTACATGATATCCATGTGTGAGCCCAGATGGTTAAATCAAATTGACTGAGGTGCTATTTAAGTCACATGTGCTGAAGCATGGCCATTCTTAAACCCTGGACTGTACTGCCGGAATTTGTGAACCTCTGAGTTAACTGATTGAGGGGACTATTCATCATCGGAGGCCGTATGAAGTATTCAACTCACTGCAAGCGATACTTAATTATCCAACTCGCAGCAGGGAACATGACACCAGAGCAATTCATCATTGCGCCGGTGAGGGAACAGCTGCGTCACTTACCTGCTCCCCGTCATCCCGGCTACACATGCGTAGCACTACCCAAAGTGCCGACTTATCGCACATCTCTGCTCGCAGCCCCCAGGGCTAACAACTGAATCGTCCCCAGTAACTCTGAGTGTTAATGTAAAATATCATGTGGAGTCTGTGTAATATTACACAAAACGTGCTCCTAGTTGAATCTCCCTATTTATCACTTCCTAGAAAATTATTGTTAGTAAATATAGGACTGCACAAAAAAGAAAAAAAAAGGAAAAAATTAGCAATAAATTATTTTGCACTGAAAATATAATGAAATGACTAGAGTACATTCTAATCAAGTGTAGTGAATACATTTTATCACACACTCAGGATCCTCAATGAGAAGAATTTTTAAAAATATTGCAACTTAGCATATCATTTTAAAATTTGCAAATGAAGTGCATGATTGGAGAGGGGACATTAGTAAAACAGTTCCTATTGTTTTTAGAAAAGTTGAGCAATTGTACTCATATTGCCAACATTTTTTTTCCTAAAAATTCTGTGCACATATACATATATTCTTAATACATGTCCCCAATATTTTTATTCGGACTTGCAAAATGACAAACAATCCTTTTATTGTGTATGCCATTTGGTAATGTGGGATTATTAAAGAAGATATCAATAAACAATACTTTCTTGTTTACTTTGCCAAAAACGTGCTTTGGAAGACATTCTAACAAAAGCCACACTGGGCCAAAACACTTTGATCTCACAAAAGTGAGACTGTAGAGAGAGTACTGTATGTACTATGAAACCCAATCAATAAAGACTAGGCAGCACTCGAACAGAAAATGTTTTCAGATAACTGCAGCCAGAGATTTTAATATTTGTTTATATTCAGATTAACTTGTTTATTCAGATTTGCTGAATATTAAATAATGTAGAATTATGTACAATTAATGGGTTTTTGCATATAAGTAAATGGGTTTACATTTACTGCTCCCATCATACTGAATTGTCTGAATGTTTGTTCTGATCAGTTATGAATGACTGACCCTCTCACATTAGACCCTGCAATGCAGCTAGTTGATGGTCATACAGATTGGGTTTGCTGGTGGAATTGCCAGATCTTATCACATTGTTATGTTGACACTTTATGAAGTATCTCAGTGACCCTGTTAAACCTCAGACTACATTATTATATCGGGGTGCTTAAAGGTTTACTATCATTATTTTTGCACCATTTTATTTATTTAATACGAACAATATGCACAGCACTGTATAGGACAGTCATAGGAATAAAACGTACAACTTAACACAGAATCAAGACTAAGGGGGGAATTAAATTACCCATGGCCGACAATTCAATCAGCGGGGTTAACCATGCACGTCAGAGGATGTTTCTTCAGAAGCTGCTAAGAAAAGTCAGAGAGAAAAATGCAGCATTGGAGTTTTTTTTGTGTGGGGAAACCCATTGGTTCCACAGTTTAAGCGGAATAAGTGAATTTTCACATGTTAACCCCTGATTTACTGCATGTGGAAAATGCTATTTAGTTAAATAGCATTTCCTCGCACGGTGCAGGTTATTACCCAGGGATAACTGCATTCACCCCTAAGTGGTCTATTTAACAATATTATCGGTGGCCCCCTGAAAACTTTCCTTATCACTGAATATAGTCAGGGCCGGATTAACGGGGGCGTCAGGGGCAGTCACCCCGGGGCCCCAACACATAAAGGCCCCCACATACTGTCCCTGCAATTGGTACACGGATCCCGAAATACAGCATTTTGTTGTCTCCGGTTCGGTCCTTCTCTGCGGCTCAGCTGTTCTGTATATAGCTGCCGCCACGGAGCTTTAATGCAGTTAAGTTTTGTGAGATGTTGCATCATCATCTCGCGAGACTGACCACCAGAGCCGCGGCAGAGGGAAGGCTTAAGATGGATTTGGGCTGCAGGGGGAACAGAATGAATCCCAGGCACAGATGCCCCAGATGCTCCAGACGGTGTGGGTGTTTCTGTGTTACTGTGGTTAGCTGACAGGCGGATAACCTCTCAACTTAATCCGGCCCTGCATATAGTGGTTATTTGGTATGTGTTTTCAGGGCAATTTACTTAAGGGCACCGATAATAGCTCATCCTGGCAATGAGTAAAAAGAAAAGTGATACCTAACACTATCACTTTTTTGTTCGGGTCCAGTGGTGCATGTATGCCTGTCCAGCCGTGCATGTGCAAAGTGAAGTAGTTGCAATGGGCATCAGCTCCAGCCTACTGACAACGAATCAGGACCCATCCGAACATAGGGGATCCGAGTGGAATCCGAGTACGGTTCGTGTTTTCCCACCTAACTTGGAGTCCAAAACGAGGCAAAATGTCATCCGCCCCCTGTCAGATTCTCGTGGATTTTGGATTCTATAAAGGTCCCGGTGATTGGCGCCATTTTCACTCCGGCTGTGGAGAGTGTAGAGAATAAACGTGCTCTGTTCTTCTCTGTTGTTCAAGGGTGCAGTGTTGTAGTTGTTCAAGGGTGCAGTGTTGTAGTTGTTCAAGGGTGCAGTGTTGTAGTTGTTCAAGGGTGCAGTGTTGTCTGGCTGGGGCTGCAGTACATAAAGTGAGGGGTGCTGTTGTGTCACTGTTGTCCTGTCAATCGAGGGGCTCTGTTCTTCTAGGTTGTTCAAGGATGCAGTGTTGTAATTGTTCAAGGGTGCAGTGTTGTTGGGCTGGGGCTGCAGTACATAAAGTAGGGGGATCTGCTGTGTTACTGTTGTCCTATCAATATAGTTGTTCAAGGGTGCTGTGTTGTCGGGCTAGGGCTGCAGTTCAAAAAGGAGTTCTGTGTCGTCCAGGGGAGCTCTATCAATCCAGGGGTGCTCTTCCCCAGTGTAAAAAAAATAAAAGTTAAAATGGATAATTATCATTCTACAAAAAATAAAAGATAATTTTTTGTGTGTGTGTGCTAGCTACACTATTATTGTTCTGTGACACTGCCGGTCAGCCTGCAGTTTATCATCCACGTATTTGCGACTCTGCAGCTGGTCCGTCCACACTCCGCAGGGGACCTTTGTAGTCCATAAAAGGGTGCTGTGTTGTTTATCAAGGGGCAGCTGCCTCGTTTAGGGGTGCCCTTCTCCAGTGTAAAAAAAATTATTGTTTGGTGACACTGCCGGTCAGCCTGCAGTTTATCATCCACGTATTTGTGACTCTGCAGGTGGTCCATCTGCACTCCGCAGGGGTGCTTTGTTGTCCATAAAGGGGTGCTGTGTTGTTCATCAAGAGGCTGCTGCCTCGTCTAGGGGTGCTCTTCCCCAGTGTAAAAAATAAAAGTTAAATAAAACTAGATTTCCACAAAGAATAAAAAAAATATCTTTTTTTTCAGTTTTTTTTTCTTTCCTGCTAGCTACACTATTATTGTTCGGTGACTGCCGGCCAGACCACAGTTTATCATCCACGTATTGTGACACTGTAAGTCGTAGCGCAGTGTGTTATTCATAAAAAATATTGTGACACTGTAAGGTGTCTCATTCTTATTCAGAAAAAATCTTTTGACACTAAGTGGTAGCGCAGTGTTTTACTCATAAAAATCTTGTGACACTTTAAGTGGTAGCGCAGTGTGTTATTCTTTTCTTATTCGTAAAAAATCTTGTGACACTGTAAGTGGTAGCGCAGTCTTATTCTTATTCTTATTAATAAATAATCTTGTGACACTGTCAGTGGTAGCGCAGTGTGTTATTCTTTTCTTATTCATAAAAAATATTGTAACACTGTAGGTCATTAATACTGCAGTGTAATATTACAAATTGGTACAAATTGACGTGTGTGCTGTAACCCACTTCATTCGTGTTTGTTTATATGGTGAACGATCAGTTGAGAGGAGAGCAGGAACCACATACTGATGCTGTAGCTGCGCCAGTGCCACCAGTCATGATGATACTAGTACGTCTACATCATCTACTAAAGCCGATGCCCAATTTCCAATACTATACTCGAAGAGGAGCCTCCTTCCACCACTTGTGCATCCTCTGCAAATGTGGTGGTGAGCAGCACAAGTCAACATGCTGACATAGAAATTGAGGATACTTCTGTGGAAGTGCACCAGGATGAGGAGGATATTTGTGTATCTGACATTATTAAGGATGTTGATGATAAGGATGCTGATGATGAGGATGATGGTGATGAGGATGTTGTTTGTGTAAATCAGGCCGGAGTGGAAACAGTTGTTGCACATGATAAGGAAAAGCCCTTTGTCATGCCTGGGCATAAAACAAAACATTCACTTTTTATGTGTGGAATAATTTCTACTCAAATCTGTACAACAATTGTCAAGCCATGTACACGTTGTCATCCCAGAGTAAGTACAGGTAGGGACCCAACTATCTAGGAACCTCCACCCACCCTATTACGTCATCTACACTGCATCCATCAAAAGTGTTTGCAAAATTCAGAAACTTTGACTGAAAAAGTAGCAAGCAATCTAGCGTCAGCTAGCTCCCTTCTCTCTGCTAGATCCAAGCACCTGGCATCTTCACCATCAATACATTCATCAACAATATCTTCAATCATGATCGGAAGTAGTGCTGCATCCGATTTGATAAAGATAACTCAGTCCTCCTCTATCCTGGATTCCTCAGAAGAATCATTGAGCACTATGCCTGCTGCTGCATGGAGTGGATCTTCATCCCAGAAGGGGACCAAGAAGACTACTAGTAGTAGTTCTAAAACCAACTGACTGTTAAACAATCGTTTGCAAGGGGGAGCAAGTATGACAGCAGTCACCCAGTTGCACAGTGGATCACTGACACCATAACATCTATGCTGGTATTAGATGTGCGCCGGATATCCGCCATTAGTTTTAGACAGTTAATTGAGGTCCTGTGTCCCTGCTACCAAATTCCATCTAGGTTCTACTTCACTAGTAAAGCAATTCCAAGCCTGTACAGGGACGTTACAAAAAATGAATTAGTGTCTTCCAAAATGCCGTGGTATCCACTGTCCACTTGACCACAGATATGTGGACAAGTGGAACAGGGCAAATGCAACATTTCATGACTGTAACAGCCCACTGGCTGGGTGTATTGCTTTCAGTGGCACCAACAGCAGCAGCAGCAGCATCTAAGAAAAAGCAGTTTATTCAGAGGCAGGCTACTCTGTGTATAACCAATTAATTAAGAGGCATACTGCTGACAACCTCTTAGAAAAACTCAGGGAAGGCATTGCAAAATGGCTTACCCCACTTGGACTCTCCACCGATATTGTGAGAGCATTACAGTTGGGTGAATTCCAACGCGTCCCATGTTTTGCTCACACTATTAACTTGGTGGTGCAAATTTTTTTAAAAAATGACAGGGCTGTGCAGGAGATACTATCCATGACCCGCAAAATTTTGGGGCATTTTCGCTATTCAGCAGGTGCATGTAGAAGATTGCAGCACCTGCAAGAAATGTTGAATTTGCCATGTCATCAGCTGAAGCAAGAGGTAGTTATGAGGTGGAACTCCACCCTTTATATGCTTGAGCAGATGGAGGAACAGCAAAATGCCATCCAAAGCTACACAACGAAGTATGACATAGAAAGAGGAGGGGGATTGTACCGTACTCAAGCTCAATGGAAAATACTTTCCGTGTTGTGCAGAGTGCTGAAACCCTTTGAAGTAGTCACCTGTTAAGTAAGTTCAGACACTGCCAGCTTGAGTCAGGTAATTTTCCTCATGTTGGAAAAACAGCTTGAGAAACTGAAGGAGGAGCTGAAATAAGGCGGTTCTGCTAAGTATGCCAGACTTGTAGATCAAGTCCTTATTTCGCTTCACCAGGATCCAAGTGTTGTCAGGATCTTCCAATAGGAGCAATACATTTTGGCGACCATCCTCGATCCTAGGTTTAAGTCATATGTTGTGTCTTTCTTCCCAATGGACACAGATATGAAGAAATGCAAAGAGCTGTTGGTAAGCAAATTGTCACCTCAAGCGGCACGTGATGCAGCAATGGCTCCTCTTTCAGTTTCTTCAGCAAGTGCGGCTGCCAGGAAAATACTAAACTTTGCCAAAAAAAGACTCACTTGTGATGTAGATGAGTCAACATAACCAAGTTTTGACATCTGGTTGGTTCTAAAAGAATTGCCTACAATTAGTGATACCTCTACTGTGACTCCATCTGATATGGTCACCTTTCAAAGAATGTTAGAGGACTATTTTAATTATAGCATCCAAATAGGCAATTCAGACAGTCCATTTCACTACTGGCAGGAAAAAAAGGCAATTTGGAGGCCCTTGCACAAACTGGCTTTGCTTTACTTGAGCTTCCCACCATCCAGTGTGTACTCACACTGGCCAGGAACATTGTCAGTGATCAGCGTAGGGGCTACTTCCTCAAAATGTGGAAAAGATGATGTTTATCAAAATGAACTACAAATTTTACGAGGAAGACCTTTACCGCCAATTACATCAAAAAATGACAGAGGCATCTGAGGCTGTAATGGTGGATTCCAGCTGGGACTAATTAATATTGTGTGAAGATGATGAAGGTGAGGAATCGGATGATAATGGCAACAACATCTTGCCTCTGTAAAGCCAGTTTGTGAACGGAGAAATCATTGCCAGCAATGTCAGCTGCCCATTGGTAGCATGTTTTGTGGGGGCCCAAACAAACCAATCGCTTCAGCCACAATTGGCAGTCTCTGTCACTGAAGTAATTTGTTTGTTAAACTGTACATGTCCTATATACAACATAAGGGTGGGGGGAAGGACCCAAGGACAATTCCATCTTGCACCTCTTTTCTTTGCATTATGTACTGTTTGGAGCATTGCTGCTTAACATTTTTAGTTTTATAGTTTATGAAACTGCCATCCTGTCTGCCGCTGTTTTTTTAAACTGCTCTGCTTTTGTGTGGCTGCTCTGATGCTTACTTTTTTTTTAATTTAGTTTCATACTGTATTTATTTCAACTAAAATCACACATACAGTACCTTGCAAAAGTATTCACACCCCTTGCCTTTTTACCATTTTGTTACATTACAACCTGGAATTTATTTTATTTTTTTTTATCTGAATTTTATGTGATGGATCTGCACAAAATAGCCTAATATGGTGAAGTGAAATGAGAAATATATATATAAAAAAGAATCTTTAAAAATAAAATTCTGAAAATTGGCATGTGCATATATAATTACCCCCTTTGCTATGAAGCCCCTCAAAAGTTCTGGTGCAATCAATTACCTTCAGAAGTCACATAATTAGTGACATGAAGTCCACCTGTGTGAAATCTAAGTGTCACATGATCTGTCAGTATAAACACACCTTTTCTGAAAGGCGCCAGAGGCTGCAACACCATTAAGCAAGAGGCATCACACCATGAAGACCAAGGAGCTCTCCAAACAAGTCGGTGACAAAGTTGTTGAGAAGTACAATTCTGGGTTGGGTTTTAAAAAAATATCCAAATCTTTGATAATCCCCCGGAGCACCATCAAATCCATCATCATCAAATGGAAAGAAAATGGTACCACAACAAACCTGCCAAGAGAGGGCCGCCCACCAAAACTCACAGACCGGAGGGCATTAATCAGAAAGGCAGCACAGAGACCAAAGGTAACCCCGAAGGAGCTGCAGAGTTCCACAGCAGAGACTGGTGGATCTGTGCATGTGACCACAGTAAGCTGTACATTCCATAGAGCTGGGATTTATGGAAGAGTGGCGAGAAAAAAACCATTACTTAGTGATAAAAATAAGAAGACACGATTTGAGTTTGCCAAAAGGCATGTGGGCGACTCCCCAAATGTATGGAGGAAGGTGCTCTGGTCAGATGAGACTAAAATTTAACTTTTCAGCCACCAAGGAAAATGCTATGTCTGGCGCAAACCCAACACATCCCATCACCCCAAGAACACCATCCCCATAGTGAAACATGGTGGTGGCAGCATCATGCTGTGGGGATGTTTTCAACAGCAGGGAATGGGAAATTGATTTGAGTCGAGGGAAAGATGGATGGTGCTAAATACAGGGATATTCTTGAGCAAAACCTGTGTCAGTCTGCCTGTGATTTGAGACTGGGACGGAGGTTCACCTTCCAGCAGGACAATGACCCGAAGCATGCTGCTAAAGCAACACTCGTGTGGTTTAAGAGGAAACATTTAAATGTGTTGGAATGGCCTAGTCAAAGCCCAGATCTCAATCCAATTGAGAATCTGTGGTCACACTTGAAGATTGCTGTCCACAAGCAGAAACCATCCAACATGAAGGAGCTGGAGCAGTTTTGCCTTGACGAATGGGAAAAAATCCCAGGGGCAAGATGTGGCAAGCTCATCCAAAGCGACTTGCAGCTGTAATTGCTGCAAAAGGTGGCTAGACACAAAATACTGACTTTAGGGGGGTGAATCGTTATGCACGCTGAAGTTTTCTGTTACGTTGTCCTAAATGTTGTTGGATTCACAATATACAAAAGAACACAACTTCAAAGTTGTAGGCATGTTGTATGAATGAAATGATGCACACCTTCAAACAATCCATTTTAATTCCAGGTTGTGAGGCAACAGAACATGAAATATGCAAAGGGGGGTGAATACTTTTGCAAGGCACTGTAGGTATACTTGCAAAATACTCATGCCATTTTTCAACCTTGATTTGTAGATACTAACCTGGTGGGCTTGGTTTTCCTTGATCATAACAGCCATGTTTGGTCAGATGCAACTCAGACACCAAATGTAAAAGCTATTTTGTGATGGTATTTGGAGATGTTCTCTCTCCTCCCCTCCCAGCCTTCCCATCCATAATCCCAGAAGCACAATGATAACAGATGTTTAGTACCAGATTTTAAAAATCCCTCTGCCCCCTTCCGGTTCAGAGCTTCCATTTTGTGTGCTGCCACAGACAGCATCTCCTGCATGCCCCTTTCATTAAATAAAAAAAATACTGGATCACCACAAGAGCTCAACTGGGGCAAGGACTGATGTGAATGAGTTGAAAACCACACCGAGATAATTAAAATCAACCGAAACCTAGAGAGCACAATAAGCATATTGCAGGGTTGGTGCAGACATTTTGGGAAATAACTTCAATGAGTTATATATTCCACCCACAAAGGTACCAAATGAGGCAGCCATCTTGGGCGCACTACGTAGGATTACCCTGGGTGGAATAGGTTAAGCCTAGAAGAGATGACACAAAATGGGTGGTTGCAGCATCCTGATGCTAGGAGTAGGGTCCCAACACAATAGTCAGGTCCCTGTATTTTTCATCCCATCTCGAGTGTACCAGGTGAGGCAGCCATGGTGGGCGCACTACGAAGGTTGCGCTGTGGGTGATAAACCATACAAGGACCCAAGGAACATATGGGAAAACTGACACATGTGTAACAGTATAATACACCCTTTGTGATTAGATCCACATGAAGTACATCCTGCCCATGGAGGATGCACTTCAGTGGATGTATAGCACACCAGTATAGCATACAGTGGGGTGGAAGTACATTTTACAAAACAGGGATTAGTAAAAACAGCAAACAGTGCTGCAGTTCGGGCATGAGATTTACGGGTGACTGAAACATTTGAAAAATTAAATGCACTGAATTAATAGATCCACTTGTTTGTCCATCCTGCCCAAGAATGAACCATCCGAGGCAGCCATCTGGGGCGCACTGCGTAGGTTACATCTGGCAGGGTGTGCTATTGAAGTTAATAATACTGTAGGAACAAAAACAGGCCCAAATTATGTGATTTTAGCTGTTTTTATGATTTTTTAGAAAAAATACAGGACCAAAACCAAAACACGCAAGGGGCGGTTTTGCCAAAACCAATTTTAGATCCAAAACATGAAGGAGATACAGATCGAAAACCAAAACCAAAACAGGGGGATCGGTGCACATCTCTACTAAATACTGTTACTATATCGGCTAACCATATACTAATTCAATACTTAGATATTAACTAAAAAAAAAAAACCTCAAAAACATCTGAACTTTTTGTTGTTTTCTACAATCAAAAAATATAATTTTAGTTCTGATTAGATGACTGCTTATATCTTCAGTGTTACAGCAAAGATTTTTTACATTTATTCATATTTTATACAACTAATCAGTTCCTATTCAATATAAAATCTTCAGAAAAGTTATTAATGACTTTAACTATACGGTCGTGATATGGATGTGTAAAATAGTGAAACAGATTGCCGTGGCATTGCCCGGGTCATAGCTAATTCTGCACACTGCCCCCTCACATCTGACTGTCATTGTAGTCTATAAATGAATTAGGGTAAAACAGATCATACAGTTAATCCTTTATGAGGGTTACAAGAGACCCAGCTGTGTTGGGATTACTCATGCTCTGGGAGACCATGTGATTATTAAATACATCTACAGAAAAAAAAACATCAGGGGGCTGAGCCCTATTCATCCCGAGAGGTCCAGAACAAAGACTACAACATACTCTGTGGCAGACCACACATAAACACTCATGGCCATCATTGTCACAGGCAGTGCTAACTAATTAGAACTGAACTGAGAATAAAAAGGACAACTAAAACCAAAATTTGTTTTCATGAGATGTATAAAGCATGGCGGTAAAATACATTATTTGATCATACTCAGACTTTACAATATATATATGTTATGAAAAAAAGTTTAATTACTTTAATTCCTTCATCACAAACAGCTACATCCACCACTACACCTCTTGGACCATGTCGAATGAGGCCAAAAATCTAAATTCATAAAGCACAGCATGTCATTTATGCTTGCTATGACATCACTGGTGCTGTACCTGCGTATGACTCCACCAACTGCAGTCTGCACAGGGAACCTGAAAGACAATGATACAAGCTTGGACATTAGCCAAGGCTGACACAAGAACAAGAAACACCATCTTCCAAATTACTTTTTTTTATGAAAGTATTGAAAATAGAGATTGTGTCAATCAAGTAAATCCCATAAACAAGATCCACAGATTATTACCACAGATAATTTCATTATTTTGATTTCATGCTATGTAAATGGAATTGTTGTAGTCCAGAGAAGACTTTGAGCTTGCTACTAATATGGCATATCTCACTCATATGTGTAAATAAATGCAGCTCTGTGTAGATCTCTCATATTCCTAATGTAATTTAAAAGTGTTACCATGAGAAAATGTTGTGATTTAAAAACATAAAAAAATATATTTTCTTTCATAAACGTCCACAATCTCAACTGCTAGGTTACTACAGATATGTCCTCATAGCCCCTCGCGGCACGCTGAGTACCAGGAATTGTAGCTGAGCATCTCTTTTGCTCAAAACGTTTGTCTCATTTGCATATATAAAATAACTGGGAAAGACACAATTACCTTGCTGGCTGCACTGATCAATTTGATGTGCCACATTCTGATCAATGTACGAAGTAGCGGCTGCTGCTTTTTCTCACGCCAAGTTCCATTGTGCTTCATATGCGACTTAGTACGAGTTTAAATCTAATTCCTGTGTGGTTACAGTTGCAGCCCAGCGCCTCTAGTACACTGTGGGTCTCATTCAGACCCGATCGCAAGTGCTGAGCGCTCGCAACCGGGTCGATGTTAAGGCCCTGCGCACGCACAGCGACCGCACTGCGCTGAAGCCCCGAAGCGAGAGAGAATTTCTCTCGCTCCGGAGCTCACTACAAAAGGGGTGGCTGTCGATGGTGATCGACAGCTCGCCCCGTTTTGTAGGCGGGGCGGGGGGGGTGGCTACACAAACGGAGGCGTTCCTGGGGGAACGCCTGCCGTTTTGTGGGCGGCCGCATTGACATCAGCAGTGATGTCAGTGGGGAGCTTCCTGCTTGATCAGAGCAGGAAGCTCCCTGGGGCCTGTGGTTGCCGAGACCCAACCTTAGGGTCTCGTCGCAAGCCCCGATGGTCGCGATGGTCTTGACCACCTTGGTCGGTCGCTAAAGCTGTGGGTGGTAACCCACAGCTTAGCTAGCGACCAGAAGGCCGCACTTAAAATTACAAGCGGCCGCCCACATTCAGAGCGAGCGGTCGCTTCTTGCGACCGCCTCTGAATGAGGGCCTGTGAGTGGTATTTCCCTGCATCTATGATACGAATAAGATGCAAAATGTATAGTCAGGTGCATAAATATTGGGACATTGACAGAATTTTCATATTTTGGCCTCTATTCACCACCACAATGGCTTTGAAATGAAACAAACAAAATGTGCTTTAACTACAGACTTTCAGATTTAATTTGACGGTAATTACATCCAAATCAGGTGAACGGTGTAGGAATTACAATCGTTTCTATATGTGCCTCCCACTTTTTAAGGGGCCAAAAGTAATGGGACAAACTAAACAATCCTAAACCTAACTTTCACTTTTTAATACTTTGTTGCAAATCCTTTGCAGGCAATTACAGCCTGAAGTCTGGAACGCATAGACATCACCAGACGCTGGGTTTCATCCCTGGCGATGCTCTACCAGGCCTCTACTGCAAATGTCTTCAGTTCCTGCTTGTTATTGGGGCATTTTCCCTTCAGTTTTGTCTTCATCAAGTGAAATTCATGCTCAATCGGATTCAGGTCAGGGGATTGACTTGGCCATTGCATAACATTCCACTTTTTAGCCTTAAAAAACTCTTTGGTTGCTTTTGCAGTATGCTTCGGGTCATTGTCCATCTGCACTGTGAAGCGCCGTCCAATGAGTTCTGAAGTATTTGACTGAATATGAGCATATAATATTGCCCAAAACACTTCAGAATTAATTCTGCTGCTTTTGTCAGCAGTCACATCATCAATAAATACAAGGAAACCAGTTCCATTGGCAGCCATACATGCCCACGCCATGACACTACCACCACCATGCTTCACTGATGAGGTGGTATGTTTTGGATCATGAGCAGTTCCTTTCCTTCTCCATACTCTTCTCTTCCCATCACTCTGGTACAAGTTGATCTTTGTCTCATCTGTCCATAGGATGTTGTTCCAGAACTGTAATGGCTTTTTTAGATGTTGTTTGGCAAACTCTAATCTGGTCTTCCTGTTTTTGTGGCTCACCAATGGTTTACATCTTGTGGTGAACCCTCTATATTCACTCTTGTGAAGTCTTCTCTTGATTGTTGACTTTGACACATATATACCTACCTCTTGGAGAGTGTTCTTGATTTGGCCAACTGTTGTGAAGGGGTTTTTCTTCACCAGGGAAATAATTCTTCTGTCATCCACCACAGTTGTTTTCCGTGGTCTTCCGGGTCTTTTGGTGTTGCTGAGCTCTCTGGTGCGTTCTTTCTTTTTAAGAATGTTCCAAACAGTTGATATGGCCACACCGTATGTTTTTGCTATCTCTCGGATGGGTTTGTTTTGATTTTTCAGCCTAATGATGGCTTGCTTCACTGATAGTGACAGCTCTTTGGATCACATATTGAGAGTTGACAGCAACTGATTCCAAATGCAAATGTCACACCTAGAATCAACTCCAGACCTTTTACCTGCTTAATTGATAATGAAATAACGAGGGAATAGCCCACACCTGTCCATGAAATAGCTTTTGAGTTGATAGTCCCATTACTTTTGGCCCCTTAAAAAGTGGGAGGCACATATAGAAACCGTTGTAATTCCTACACCGTTCACCTGATTTGGATGTAATTACCCTCAAATTAAATCTGAAAGTCTGCAGTTAAAGCACATCTTGTTTGTTTCATTTCAAAGCCATTGTGGTGGTGAATAGAGGCCAAAATATGAAAATTCTACAAATGTCCCAATATTTATGCACCTGACTGTAAAGAAACAAATGGTACGCTACACCCCTTCCAGGAGCTCAATTGCGCCGGGTGTCTCGTGCTGTGTTTTGTATAGCATACTTTCCACCTCTCCCTCATTGTCAGGGAGACTCCCTAAAATAGTTGCAATCTCCTTGTCTCCCTGAAGAGTCTAACAATCTCCCTGATTGCACCTTACCTCCATTATGAAGCTGTTATGTTAAAACACCCCAGAGATATATACATTCATACCATACTTGCCTACTTTTGAAAAAACATTTCAGGGAGATTGTGAAAGCAACACCTATGAGCGCGGTGGTAAAGTGGGCGTGTACTGCTACATCTGAAAGGCGTGTCATAAACCTGACTTACATCCAAATGTAACCGAGCCCCAAAGCAGTTAGTAAGATCTATTTGTTGATGAAAACACACTGATACTTTTCAGAAAATGCATTGCGCCTTATAACCAATGCAGGGAAATTATACTAATGATCCCAATTGAATGTATATATCTCTGTTTTTTATATATAAAACAGCTTCATAATTGGGGTAAAGTGCAATGAGGGAGATTGCTAGAGTCTTCAGGGAGTCAGGGAGATTGCTACTATTTCAGGGAGTCTCCTGTCTCTCTGACAATCAGGGAGAGTTGGCAAGTATCATTCAAATGGGATCATTAGTATCATTTCCCTGCATTGGTTATAAGGCTACATGCATTTTCTGAGAAGTATCAGTGTGTTTTCATCAACAAATAGATCTTACTAACTGATTTGGGGCTCGGTTACATTTGGATGTAAGGACACGCCTCTCAGATGTAGCAGTACACGCCCACTTTACCACCGGGCTCATAGGTGGTGCTTTCACAATCTCCCTGAAATGCTTTTTCAAAAGTAGGCAAGTATGGTGTATAGTCACTAGGGGCAAACATTGCTAAGCATTGATTTTGGTCAGTGTGGTGTATTTCCTCGATTTCCCTTAGATTTTGCAAATCAAAAATTTACTAAAGTCAAAACCAGCAGCAAATCGCATGAAAAATCAGACAGCGTTACACTATTGGAGCAAACATTGAAAAATTTCCAGACAGAAATATATATCCTGTATTTACTAAGCATTATGTTAATAAACCCGATAGCAATTTGCGAAACATCACAGCAGAAAAAAAAAAAGATCTACCTGTGTGCGTAGTGTTTGCCCGAACCACTTATTTACTGCTTTACACACCAAAGCATGCACAGATCATACTGATCCCTGCAGTGCTTTGAATCCTCTGCACATTCATGTCTATAGTAAAGGTGGAAATCCAACAACGGGTAATGCCATCGAAAGTCAATACACACTCAAAAATGATGCTTAGTAAATCCAGGATTTTTAACTTCTAAAACTGCAGGCTATGCCCAGCGATTTGGTTTAGAAGTCAAACACGATTTTTAGTAAATTTACTCCTAGGGCAGGGCCAGATTAAGGATTGTGGGTGCCCCAGGGGGAACTAAATTGGGGGGCCCCGTAAAAAAAATGGCCACTGCCAGGGTAAAACGCAGGATTTAGAGTGGGGCGATATATACAGTAGATATAGATAGATATAGATAGATAAAATAGATAAATATAAATAGATATATTTATATATAAAGATAGATATATACAGTATAGATAGAGAGTGGAGGAATAGACAGGGAGAGAGAGAGGGAGGGGGAGAGAGAAAGAAGAGAGAGAGGGAGAGAGAAAGGCAGGGATGGAGACAGGGCCGGCTCCAGGTGTTCCAGCACCCTGTGCGAGACATGTTGGAGCGCCCCCCCCCCCCCCCCCCCCCCCCTCAAAATATTTTGTTAACCTAGAAGATAGGACATTTATTTTGGTAAATTGGCCGCTAAAGTATATTCCTAGTGTAACAGTTACAGGAGGCCATTTTGAAAGAATTTATTATTATTAGTTACAACCTGCCCTGCCTGCCAGTACCAGTCCAGAAGTGTGTTGTGTGGAGAGTGGACCACACACTTCACTGTTTTTTTACTCATGGGCTGGCTGCTGGCACTGACAGGCAGCTGTATGTGTTACTCTAGAGAAAGATGGCTGATTGCAGAAATCCCCATGTGGGGAAAGTCCAGCCAGGAGTAATCAAGGGACATCTCAGATGGTGGTGACCAAGCTCTGGAGATGGACCACGGATTAGAGATGGTGGAATGAGAATTGTGGTGGATTTTATAATTATAATGATATTATTTTATTAGCAGCGATCATCATAAGTTGGAGGTGGTGTAAAGGTGACCACGCTCTGGAGATGGTTGGATAAACGGTGATTGTGGAATGAGTCTGATTATGGGGGGCATCCACTAGACGATTTTAGCAGGCGATTGAACGATAACGATATCGTTATCGTTCAATCGTTTAAAAATCGTTTACAAATCGTTTGCAAATCGTGCAGAAATAGTTTCTAACGATGCACGATGCGCGCTCCCGCTGATCGTGTGATCGTCTCCTCCATCGAGTGAACATGCAGGTCAATTTCACTTGATCGCTTCTATATCGCTTGTAGATCGTTTGCACATCGTTTACACATCGTTTGCAAATCGTTCAGACTGAATGATCAAACGATGAACCACTCCCTGACACTACTCCCTGACACTCCCACACCACCATTTAGTTTATTCTGCCCTGACGGAGCATCTGACAAGAGGCAGCATTTGGAGGACCACGTGGATCAGAAAATCAAGTTCGGTAAGTATTTATTTGTAAACCACTGTCGACCAATGTAGCACTCCCTGGGGACTGGCACTGGGAAGGGGTAGAAGAGGGGGAACACAAGCGGGGTGTGGCACTTGGAGGGTGCTGCATAGAGGGACTTGGGGGTGTGCTGTCTGGGCATACTGTGGGGGGGGGGGTGCTGCATAAATGCATGGGGGTGCTGCATAAAGGGCATAGGTGGGGAGGCTGCATAAAGGGCATAGGGGGGGAGGCTGCATACAAGGCATGGGGGATGCTGCATAAAGGGCATAGGGGGGGTGCTGCATAAAGGGCATAGGGGGGAGGCTGCATAAAGGGCATAGGGGGGGAGGCTGCATACAGGGCATAGGGTTGCTGCATAAAGGGCATAGAGGGGAGGCTGCATAAAGGGCATAGGGGGGGTGCTGCATAAAGGGCATAGGGGGGGGCTGCATAAAGGGCATAGGGGGGAGGCTGCATACAGGGCATGGGGTTGCTGCATAAAGGGCATAGGGCGGGAGGCTGCATAAAGGGCATAGGGGGGGAGGCTGCATACAGGGCATGGGGGGAGGCTGCATACAAGGCATGGGGAGGCTGCATAAAGGGCATAGGGGGGAGGCTGCATAAAGGGCATAGGGGGGTGCTGCATAAAGGGCATGGGGGGGAGGCTGCATAAAGGGCATAGGGGGGAGGCTGCATACAAGGCATGGGGGTGCTGCATAAAGGGCATAGGGGGGAGGCTGCATAAAGGGCATAGGGGGGAGGCTGCATACAAGGCATGGGGGTGCTGCATAAAGGGCATAGGGGGGGAGGCTGCATAAAGGGCATGGGGGGAGGCTGCATAAAGGGCATAGGGGGGAGGCTGCATACAAGGCATGGGGGTGCTGCATAAAGGGCATAGGGGGGGAGGCTGCATACAGGGCATGGGGGGGAGGCTGCATACAAGGCATGGGGGTGCTGCATAAAGGGCATAGGGGGGAGGCTGCATAAAGGGCATAGGGGGGGTGCTGCATAAAGGGCATAGGGGGGGAAGCTGCATAAAGGGCATAGGGGGGTGCTGCAGAAAGGGCACAGGTGGGGAGGCTGCATACAGGGCATGGGGGGGAGGCTGCATACAAGGCATGGGGGTGCTGCATAAAGGGCATAGAGGGGGAGGCTGCATAAAGGGCATAGGGGAGAGGCTGCATAAAGGGCATAGGGGAGAGGCTGCATAAAGGGCATAGGGGGGAGGCTGCATGGGGTAATGCATCTGTTTTTTTTTTTTTCTCACTTGCAGACATGACTGGAACTCAATCCAGAGCGTTTGTGACCGGGTTCATTGAGATGTACCAGGCCAATGAGTGCCTTTGGGCGCACGCAGATCGGGACTATTCCAATCGTGACGTCAAGCTTCAGGCACTGAAGAAATTGTTAGTATACAGTCGGGAGTGCGACAGTGATGTTGGCATAGAGTGGGTGAAGAACAAGATCCAGGGTTTGAGAACAGTGTTCCTGAAGGAGCACAAGATGTATGAAGAATCTAAACGTTCGTGAGCAGGTGCAGATGCTCGCTCTGAATCAGGACCGCTATAGCGAGCGGCCATGATGATGGTCGCGATGGTCGAAATCTCTCCCACTGACATAACTCATGATGTCAGTGGGGCCGGCCCCAAACGGTAGGCGTTCACATGGGAACGCCTCCGTTTGGGCAGCCACCCCCTTGGCCCACCCACCAAAGGGGGCGTGCTGTCACTCAACATTGACAGCACGACCCCTTTGGTGCGAGACCCGGAGCGACGGATTGCCCGTCGCTAGCCGGGTCTCGCGCATGCGCACGACGGAGCCGGCACCGTCGTGTGCATGCGCTCTGGGCCACCATCGACCCGGTTGCGAGCGCTCAGCGCTTGCGACCGGGTCTGAATCAGGCCCATAGTGTATTATTTTTTGCTAGGATGGACAGGATGGTGATGCTCCAAATGTTGTGCTTTTTTAATTATAAAAACAACTTGTAAGGCACTGTATGTATGTTTATTTTGTTAATATCTAATACTTTTATTATTTGTTTGTCACTTTTCCAAAGGAGGAAGTCCTGGATGTGAATCCTGTCCCTTCAACCAGCGAGACCACAGAGGTTATGGAGTCTACAATTGAGAGGCCGGCAGTGGCAGCACCCGCCAAGAAGCGGAGGACGGCTTCCAGGACTCCATCCTCTGGCCCGTCAAGAAGTGACACATTTTTGAGCCACGCGGAGGAGGTATTACATTCCCCCCCCCGGTCCAAATCAAACTTTTGCTGCTCACATCGGCAACGAAATGGACGGCATGGCTCATAACCAGCTGCATCATTTCAAGCGTATTATATATAACGCTATGTTACTAGCTCACGAAGGAAAATTGGACGAGCATAGTAACGTAGGGTCATATATGATGGCGCAGCCCACCCCATTGTCTTCTGACAATTTCCCTATCCCACCTCATAGACCCGCGTCCCAACTACAGCCAATTCCTCCTCCGTCACATCCCCTCACCTATCAGGCGTCGGGCGCCCCACAGACACCAGTTCCCATTCCCACCACATCCAGCAGTGAAGTGCGCTCATCATGGATGAGTGCACATGCCACGCTGGAGGCCGATGATGAAGTGTATTTTAATTATTAGTTATTTTTTAATGTTCGGTTTTTTTTAGTGATTCAAAAATTGGACACTTCTTTTTCTTTGGTTCTTTGTCAAGGCTGAATTTTAGCATGTACATAGTGCCTTAACTTTGGCAAATGTACTTCATTTGCACCTGTTTTCCGAACGTTTTGATTTCTTCATACTTCTTGTGCTCCCATGGACACTGTTTTTGAACCCTATTTCTTGTTCTTCACCCTGCTTATGTTGACATCACTGTTTAGCTCCCGACTGTATATTACACTTATTTCAGTGCCTGAAGCTTCTCATTTTTGGAGTAGTCCCTACTGAGGAGGCACTCATTGGCCTGGTAATATTCAATGAATCCGGTCCAGTTTTTTTTTTTTTTTTGGATACTTATAAAAATGTTAAACTTCAAAACTCTGGTCTTGTGTTTTTCTTTCTTGATGGTGCATTCATGTAGAATAAATGTTTGGTTGTGGGTGTAATTTTCATTAACCAATGTATGTGAATTGAATATGTGTACCATTCATCCTATGTATACTGAACCTGAATAATTTGTGAATTCAGGGCCTGATTCTGACCCGGTCGCAAGCACTGAGCGCTCGCAACCGGGTCGATGGTTGACAACTGGGCATGCGCACCACGGAGCCGGCTCCGTCATGCGCATGCGGGAGACCCGGCTAGCGACGGGCAATCCGTCGCTCCGGGTCTCGCACCAAAGGGGTCGTGCTGTCGATGTTGAGTGACAGCACGCCCCCTTTGGTGGGCGGGCCAGGGGGGTGGAAGCCCAAATGGAAGCGTTCCTACCGGAACACCTACCGTCTGGGGTCGGCCCCACTGACATCACTTGTGAACTTCCGGCTCTGCTAATGCCGAAAGATCTCTGGGGCTTGCGATAGCCGAGACCCTACCACAAGGGTCTTGTTGCAAGCCGGATGGTCGCCATGGTCTTGACCATGGCGACCATCATCCTGGCCGCTCGCAATAGTTGTGGGTGGTCACCCACAGCTATGCTAGCGGCCAGGAGGCCACTCCATTTAAAAAAAATACCCTGATTCTGAGCGAGCGCTATATCAGAGCGACCGTATCTGAATCAGGCCCACAATTTTCCCACCTAATCATTGCTTTATGCCCATATTATATCCAGATGTTGTTTGAAAACCAAAAAAAAATCTTATAAAAAAAAAAAACACTATAAAAAAAGAACACTTTTAAAAAAACAACACTTTATAATATTTTCCTAAAAAAACAGAATAATTACAAATGAATTTATCTAAAAGCATAAGCTACTTTAAGAACATTTTGGTACATAATCTAATGACATTTTAGTAAATTTAGGCCCTCATTCAGAGCCGTACGCTCTGAGCAGAGCGCACGCTCTGAATGAGGGCCGGGCTCCATTTTCATGGAGCGTCCTCCTGGATGCTCGTATGGCTGTGGGTCACCACCCACAGGCTATACGAGCGTGCTTTGTGATGGCCGCGATGGTCGAGACCATCGCGACCATCGAAATTGCGAGCCGGAGCCTGCGGTTGAGGTTTTCAACCGCAAGCTCCGGAGTGATTTTGGCTCTATCAGAGCCAAAATCACTCCCACTGACATCACTAGTGATGTCAGTGGGCCGGCTTCTGACGGGAGGCGTTCCCGTGGGAACGCCCCCGTCAGGGAGGCACGCCCCCGGCACGCCCACCAAAGGGGGCGTGCTGTCAATCAACATTGACAGCACGCCCCCTTTGATCGGACACAACGAGCGAAGGACTTTCCTTCGCTCGTCGCGTCTGGCGCATGCGCACGATGGAGCTCCCTCCGTCGTGCGCATGCTCAGTCCATAACATCGACCCACTTGCGAGCGCACAGCCGCTCGTGAGTGGGTCTGAATCAGGCCCTTAATCCAAATAAGTATCCAAAAAGTCAGTATTTGTAAAAACTTTTATTGTCATTTTCAAAATATTAAGTATGGGTAAAATATACAATTAGATGTAATTATCTTGCCATTCCACGGCATGCACACCATTGAAGAAATGGAGGTATTCCTCCCTTATTGCTTTTGCAAGCCCTGACACAACCTGAGGGACTCTGGATTGGGATACTGATGGCAAGAGTTCATTGTTCACCGTTTGTTCGGGCCGCTCCAAAACAGAGGTAGGTAAGTGTGTTTGCGATGTTGCTTTACGCCGTAACAAGTTGTGTAGAGCACAGCAGTCCATTACTACCCATTCAATTTTTGTAATTTCCAGATTAATAGGTGTATAGAAAATTCTAAACCTGCTGCACATGATGCCAAACGAATTTTCCACAGTACGCCTAGCCCCTGAAAGGCGATAATTAAAGATACGCCGCTCTTTGGTTAAACCCCTTTGGGGATAGGGTTTCATTACATTCTCCCGTAAGGCAAAGGCCGCATCAGCTACGAACACAAAGTTCAGTTGATGCTTGCAATGTGAAACAGTCGGTAAATTGAGGGCTCCAGAGATCATACGATGGTAAAATTCAGTGTCCTTAAATGATCCACCATCTGATGCACGGCCATTTTTACCCACATCTATAAAAATAAATTCGTAGTTGGCGTTGACAATGGCCATCAACACAAGGCTAAAATAACCTTTATAATTATAGTAGAGCGAGCCACTATTAGCTGGTGGGACAATGCGCACATGCTTCCCATCAATTGCCCCACCACAATTTGGAAAGTTCCACTTATCTTCAAATTGCTGAGCTATTGTTTGCCATTCCTCCATGGTAGATGGAAACTAAAACAAAATAATATAAATAAAAAAAATAAAAAAATGCAAAAAGAGATTTAAACACTTTGGGGTAGATGTATGATAGCGGCACTTACCGTGCCCCTATACCGCTTCATGCTTCGCCTCTTTTCCGAGGCGAAGCAGGAAGCACTACCAATGAGACGTAAGAACATCTCATCGGACGGAAAGGTGGGAGCGTTAAATCCCCCCTCCGGCACTAACCGCTGGAGAGCACAGCGCATCAGCCTAGTGCTGATGCACTGTGTCTCTGTCCCGGCCGGCTCTCGCCAGTATCGCGAGATCCCCACGTGCAACCCTAGAGCCGGCAGCAGCCCCAGAAGGGACAGCGCTGTCCCTGTTGTGGGTATAGGCTAGCGCCAGGCTGTAGCTGTCCGTAACGCCAGCTACAGCCAGACGAATGGTCATGCGGTATGGCCGTTCATATATAGCGCTTATGCTCGGCGCTGCTAACTTGTAGATAGCAGCAAGAATAATGACAGAGGCACATAGCGCCCCTATCATTTACCGTCCAGACCCCCCGATCATACATCGGGGAGAAGCGATATCAGCGCACATAACGTGCGTTGATACTGGTTTTGGGCTTCATACATCAACCCCATTATATTCCAATTTAAAACAGATTATTAAAAAAGGGTATGTGAAGTGTGTTTTAGCAAATAAAATTACTCTTGAGTCCTGCACATACAAATCTCAGGGGGAGGGGGGGGGTGGTGGGGTCCTGCACATACACATTTCAGGGGGGGGGAGAGTGGAGTCCTGCAGCACATGATATGTGAGAGATTAGGGCAGACTGCGGGGACCTGCAAGTGAATACTAGGAGTCCTGCACATACACATTTCGGGGGGTGGGGGGGGATGTGGGGTCCTGCAGCATATAGTAGAGGGGCAGCACATGATGTGTGAGAGATTAGGGCAGACTGCGGGGACCTGCAAGTGTATACTAGGAGTCCTGCACATACAAACATTTCTGAGGGGAGAGGGGGGTAATGGGTTCCTGGATCACTTAATAACTGAACAGTATAAAATGTGATTACCCTAAAATACTCAGCCTTCAAAACCATAAATATTGCTCGACAGGTCTCCGGAATGATGCGACCTAAAGTTTGAGCAGAGATGAGGGTGCCAAACTTTAAGTCAGCCAGGGATCTGCCAGTCGCCAGGAACCGCAGGGTAGCAATCAGCCTCTCCTCAGGGGGTATGGCCCTTCGCATCCTCGTATCCTGCCTCTCGATATAGGACATCACCAAACTCAATAACTCCCGGAAGGTGACGTCATCCATCCTCAGATAGTTGCGGAAGTCATCAGGGTTGTTCTCACGAAGTCCCATCAGCAGTGGCATGTGCGACAGAGTATCCCTCTGCAGCAACCACTCCCTGGTCCAGCATGAGTGCACCCTTCTCCGTCTCTCAGACCTCTCCCTATCAGCTAAAAGCACGACTCCAGCATATGCTGTCATCACACGATAGTGATAAGAAGGATCCATGAGGAAGAGAAATAAGTACAGTTTGTTTAAAGACAAGCCAAAAACAAACCACAGCAAATGAGCAATGCAACAGCGTTCAGCAGGTATAAACCAAACTAGCCACAGAGCATAAATGCAATGAGTAAAATGGCCGCCACCAATTTATTCCCTCATTATAGCCACGCCCACCCCTCTAAAATATTATCTGCCCACTATAGCAGAAAGCTGTCAATCACAGTTTGAAACGACATCGCTTATCCTTAGATCTTTTGCAAATCGTTTGCAAATCGTTTAGAGTGGAAGATCAAATTTCAAGGGAAAATTCAAGGGAAAATCGTTTAGAGGTTGGACAGGGCTAAAATCGTTTAGTGGATGTGCACCATAAGGCTGGCTGCTGGTACTGGCAGGCAGGCTGTGTGTGTGTGACTATGTACTGCCTGCACATAGTCACACACACACAGCCTGACTGCCAGTACCAGCAGCCAGCCTGTGCCCATGATTTGATGAGGAAAAGAGCGCATTGAATGCTACCGCATTCATTCACTTACCGTCTCCTCCGCACAGCCTCCCAGTGTTGCTCAGCCTGAGCCTCAGGGTTGCTGATGGCGCTGACGCCGCTGAGTGAGATGTCTAGTGGCCGTCCGACAGGCAGTCCGTCCGTCCGTCCGCCCACCCTCCCGCGTTGTGAAGGTACCCGCACCGCTGGCACCACTCCTTCCACACAGCCGCTACCGCCCGACGAAATCAGAGACTGCGCGGGCCGGGCAGGGATGGCGTGTGACGTCACACCCAGCCCGCCCAGCTCAATGTAGGAGGGACTGTAAGGCAGTGCTGGTGGTGACTGACACTATAGAGGTAGGGCGGAAGTGCAGCGGGGGGGGGGGGGGGGCAGAGACAGCCAGGGAAAATGGCATTAGAAAATCGGCGCACCATCTGTAGGTGGCGTCCTTGTGAGGCCGCTCAGGTGGAACATGCCTGGAGCCAGCCCTGGATGGAGAGGGAGGAGAGAGACAGAGAGGGAGTAAGGACAGAGAGGTAGTAAGGAAAGAGATAATTAGGGGAGACAGAAAGGGAGGGACAGGGAGGGAGGGAAGAGAAAGGGAGAGGGGAAGGGAGTGAGACAGAGGGATGGGGAGGGAGACAAAGAGGAAAATAAAAGAAGAGAGGGAGGGAGGAGGGGACAGAGGGGGAGAGAGAGATGGAGAAAGGGAGCTCACACACTAACCTCTTGCAGCTGCAGGAGGCAACCCATCAACCTTCTGATGGGGCAGGCACTTCACTGCATTAAGCCCCGACCCCTACCCGTGTACCCGCGAATCACGGCATTATCAACAAGGGGGCGGGGCTTCCATAGACAGACACTGTTGGGTGAATCAGAGGCAGTGAGACTGCTGTGATGCTGCCAGGACCAGAAACCGTCCAGGGTGAGTGGCCAGGTTTCAGTCATTATTTTCATCAGTGTGGGGTCCCATTCGCCCCTCCTATAATCCGGCCCTGCCTAGGGGTATGAGGACACATTTATATTTTTTAAATTGGGTTAGAGTGTATTCGCGCTTGAATTATTTATAAAGCAGCTCTATAGAATGAAAGTTTTAAAATTAATAATAAGAGCGCTACTAATAAATGAGTATGTGAATAAATAAAAATAAAGATAAAAAAGAAGAAAATAAACATAAAAATAATAATGAAATAAAAAAAAAAATTAAAATAATGATAAGAAGTTAAAAATAAATATAAATGAAAATAAATAAGACTAATAGCAGAGAAAGGGTTAAGACAAAAGAAAAGGGAAGGACATACAAACAGTCATGTGGTTTATAGCTCTTTTGAGAAAAGTTTGTGTAGACCTTATATGGTATATTTCAATAACCTCAGAGATCGCATGCTAACTTTCCCTACCTCTATCCATGGGTGGAAGTAGCAGCTTAGTCCCATTTGTGTGGTCCCAGCGGTGGTGTAATCCCCGCTGATGATTCCTATCAACTGTGCAAGAAGACAAGTACATTAGATTCTCTAGTTTGAGAAACAGACGCCTCAGAAGTCCTCCACTGGCAGCTTCATTAAATGGTACCCGCAAAATGCCAGTGTCAACGTCTACAGTGAAGAGGCAACTCGGGGATTCTGGCCTTCTAGGCAGATTGGCAAAGAAAAAGCCATATCTGAGACTGGCTAATAAAAGGAAAAGATTAATATGGGCAAAAGAACACAGACATTGGACAGAAGAATATTGGGAAAAAGTGTTATGGACAGACGAATCGAAGTTTGAAGTGTTTGGATCACACAGAACATTTGTGAGACGCAGAACAAGTGAAAAGATGCTGGAAGAGTGCCTGATGCCATCTGTCAAGCATGGTGGAGGTAATGTGATGGTCTGGGGCTGCTTTGGTGCTGGTAAAGTGGGAGATTTGTACATGGTAAAAGGCAGTTTGAATAAGAAAGGCTATCACTCCATTTTGCAACGCCATGCCATACCGTGGACAGCGCTTGATTGGAGGCAATTTCTTCCTCCAACAGGACAATGACCCAAAGCACACCTCCAAATTATGCAAGAATTATTTAGGGAAGAAGCAGGCAGCTGGTATTCTTTCTGTAATGGAGTGGCCAGCTCAGTCACCAGATCTCAACCCCATTAAGCTGTTGTGGGAGCAGCTTGACCGTATGGTACGCAAGAAGTGACCATCAAGCCAATCCAACTTGTGGGAGGTGCTTCAGGAAGCGTGGTGTGAAATTTCTTCAGATTATCTCAACAAATTAACAGCTAGAATGCCAAAGGTCTGCAATGTTGTAATTGCTGCAAAAGGAGCATTCTTTGATGAAAGCAAAGTTTGAAGGACAATAGTATTATTTCATATAAAAATCATTATTTCTAACCTTGCCAATGTCTTGACTATATGTTCTATTCATTTTGCAACTCATTTGTTAAATAAAAGTCAGTTTTCATGCAAAACACGAAATTGTCTGGGTGACCCCCAAACTTTTATACGGTACTGTGTATATATAGTGGTCGAAGTGGGAACTTTGAAGTGGGGGTCTGGAAATGTAGAAGTTGTGGAGGTGGTGCAAGCAGAAACAAAGTGTCAGGACTGATATGAGTGCGTGCCGAAGGCACGCAGGGGAATAATGGGCGTGGTCAAGCATCACAAGGGGTGTGGCTACTCAAAATAGGTGCGTGTCAGGCAGTGGGGGAAGGGGAGAGAGTGAACAGGAGAGGCAGTGGGTGACAGGGAGAGGCAAAGAGTGATGGGCAGAGGATGATGGGGCGAGGCAGAGGGTGTAATTGAGGCAGAGGGTGACAGGAAGAGGCAAAGAGTGATGGGCAGAGGGTGAATGGGAGAGGCAGAGGGTGACAGGGAGAGGCAAAGAGTGATGGGCAAAGTGTGACAGGGAGAGGCAGAGGGTGACGGTGAGGCAGAGGGTGACGGAGAGGCAAAGAGTGATGGGCAAAGGGTGACAGGAGAGACAGTGAGGCAGAGGTTAACAGGGATAGGCAAAGAGTGATGGGCAGAGGGTGACGGTGAGTCAGAGGGTGACAGGGAGAGGCAAAGAGTGAAGGTCAGAGGGTGACGGGGAGAGGCAGGGGGTGACAGGGAGAGGCAAAGAGTGAAGGGTAGAGGGTGACGGGGAGAGGCAGTGGGTGACAGGGAGAGGCAACGAGTGGTGGGCAGATGCTGACTGGGAGTGGCAGAGGGTGATGGTGAGGCAAAGAGTGACAGGGAGATCCAAAGAGTGAAGGGCAGAGGGTGACAGATGGAGGCAGAGGGTGATGGTCTGTGGGTAGTAATTACAGGGCACAGATTGACATAAGTAGGTCCAGTATCAGGAAGGTGGTAAGTGACAGAACAATTCAGTAACACTGACACCTTTTGCACGTACCTAGGTACAGTGTAAGGAGGGGAGCAGTGCTGTGGGGCAGAGTCTGGGTGGCTGCGTCTGTGCTGTGTGTGCAGAATGCAGATGATGAATGTCTGTTTCCTGTGGTTGTGGGTATCGGCGAGCCGGGGATGGGACAGCAGAGCACACACAGGAAGTGTTTCCTATACAGAGCTCTCCGGGACACCAGATGGAGGAGGCCGGTAACAGTGCAGGTACTCCTGCAGTCCGGCCGGTGGCAGGGAGACTGGCCACTGAGAGGACTCCAAGAGGTCCCCTCTTCCTGCCGACGCACTCACCAGATCACCTCCCCAGCGGTGCCAGGCAGCGACTGACAGTACTGCTGACAGATTGCACTGTTTGAGGCAATCCCGCAGAGGTGGTAGCGCTGACAGCTGTCAGTCTGATGGCTGTCAGCGCTGCGGATCCTCAATGATGATCCGATCGGCGGTGAAGTCCCAGAGGGCCCCCTACTTCTGCATCTGGAAAACTACTAAAAGAAAAATGATTAGTGCTTGAAGTACCAGCATGTCATACTGTCACATACCGGCACACTTCCAGCACTGTGTGTATATATATATATATATATATATATATATATATATATATATATGTATATGGTAGGTGCTGCCAGGTTACAGGGGGTGGTTAAACCATCACACGCAGAGGTAGCGTCTTATGGGAGTGTGGCGGGCATGTCACTGAAAGTGGCTGTGCACAAATACGTATAGCTGCTCACATAGGAGGCAATGCTCAGACAGAGAAACTGTAGCTGCTAAAGGGCTAGTGCAAGTCTGGAAGGTGCAGCCGATGCTGTGCAGGACAGAAATACAGAGTCTTAAGACGCAGTGAGTGGGATTCCTGTCCTTGCACATTGGGACACACACTAAGGGTATTAGCTTTAAGGTAGCGGCATAAGCAAAATTACTCAGATGCAACTAGGGCATAAGACGCTGCTGCATCTAGGTCATAATCAGTCCCAAAAAGAGAATAAGAGATGTAAAAGGAGATACATAAGGGAAGGGGTGGGGGGGACAGAACCACATAATGATGTGACAGGGACAGACAGTTGGGTGACACACATGAGGAGGGGGATAAATGCAACCAGATACAGCTACAACCAGATACAGCTGACCTGATGAATGGTAGGGATGGACATTGAATTACGATGGTTTCAAACCATCAATGTTTTTCATTTGATGGTAGTGTTTTTACCATTAGATGGAGGGATTTCAATGCTTACCGAATGGTAATGATTCAATAGTGTTTAGCTGGTGACTTTTTTATAGGGTGCAATGCGTACAGAGGAGCTGGCTGCCAGGAATTACTGTGTTGCAGGAGTCTGAGCGGGACCTGCGGGTGGCAGCCCTGCCTGAAAGAAGACACCCAGGAGCCAAATGTGAGGACAGCACTTGGACTCTGGAGCAGCAGGTACACAGTAACCGCTCTGGGCCCTATCCCTGGCCAGCCACGCTGCAGGGGTAATATGAATTTGCAATCAGGGTTTTTTACACATGCGCAAATTGTGATGGTTAGTTACCATTGCATCGAAAGTTTAGATGGTGGAAGCCCAGCCATCATTTGACGGTGGGCTTCCAATGGGAAGCAGGGGAGGAGCACAGGTGCCAGCCCAATAATTTGCACTGCAGACACTGGAGGAGCAGGAAGGGATCACTGAGGGGGAGGAGCAGAGATCACGGGGGCCTCGTGCGCACCCCCACCCCTGCAGTGGAGAGGCCACATGCTGAGAACATACAGTAATAGACAGCATGTGGCCTGCTCTGCATCTTACAAGGGCTGCGCTCTTGCTGGTGTCCCTGTTGCCTCTTCTCTATACCACCGGGGATCGTAAATCTATCCCGGTTGTGTTAGTTCTGATGCGCATGGCACAGCGGCGCCCACTGACGGAGCAGACGGCTCCTGATGGAGTAGACTCCCAAAGCACCAGCTCTGAATGCTCCACCCACACTACACCCCTGGCGTGGGATGCAGGAGGTGATAACAGTTTGTGAGCACCCTGGACATTCTCGTAGAGTAGGCAGGTAGTCCTTTGTCAATCCGAGGTCCAGTCCTCTGACTTCCCCAGGACCTTTTTTAAAATCCGGCTCTGAGACTCAGTAATGTAACAAAGTCATTGTGTAACACAGGCAGTTCCTTTCATATAAAAGTAATTACATTTCAATTTAAACTTGTAGACTCTCTGTATAATGGCAGTCTGTATAATATACATAAAGAATTAACAATGATCTGGTATTTATTTAGAAAGTCACATTGACTCAATGAATGTGTTCTGTAAGATCAGTTTTCATTTCCACATGTCAAAGAACAAATTTAGTTTAATAATTCTAAGTCAAATGAAAAAATCAAAAATAAATAGAAACTCAATTGTAAACCAGATTAATTTCAGAATGAGAATCTGGCGTTTCATAATATACAGTAACAAGCACTTTTACACAATAATCCTAGTTAGAGTACTGAGGATTTTATCAGATCAGTGGCTGCATTAAGTGAGTAATGTCTCAGGATTTGTAAGAAAAAGGTGAACAGTATTTATACTTAAATAATCTCTTACCTTCACAAGACTCAGTTATGCTACAATGAGCAGCCTGAAGCTGTTTACCTAAAGCTTGCTTCCAGTAACTTCAGAATTTGCAGCCAGCATTTTAAACTAACCTATTCATCTTTAATATATTTTAACATTATTTATTTCCATACATTTTTCCCTACTGAAAACAAACGTATACTTAACTCATCTCTCTTTCACTCATGTGACGGAGACTGCATGTTAGGATGGATGTGCCTCACTAATAGGGTTTTATTCTGGCAAAATACAGGTCAGGGGCCACATCCCCTCCCCCCACAAATAGAAAAAAATACTATGCGCAGCCCGGGAGCTGGTAAAGAGTCTATACTGTTTTTTTTGTGTACTGTATAAAAAATACACTTTACCTATATAATGGTTTCTCTGCAATGGGGAACGTCTGAAGAAATTGATTCTTCCTGGGCAGGCAGTTTCTTCAGTCAGTATTCACTATTCATGTTGGAGATCATATGATCCGAAAGGTGCCTGTTTGTGTAGGAATATAACAAATGTCATCTTCATACAACTGAGGTTGAACCAGACTCCCTCTGTGTCACCTCATGCCCCCTGTGTTCCCTCCAGCCTTCTCCCCTGTGTTTCTCCATCCTCCTGCCCCATCAATCCAGCCTCCTGTCTTTCCAGCCTCCTGCCCCCTGTATCTCTCCAGCCTCCTGCTCCATGTCTTTCCAGCTTCCTGTCTTTACAGCGTTTCTCCAACTTCCTGCCCCCTGTGTCTCCTCAGCTTCCTGTGTGTCTCCAGCCTCCTGCACCCTGTGTCCCCAGCCTCCTGCCCCGTCAATCCAGCCTCCTGCCCCCTGTGTTTCTCCAGCCTCCTGTCCCCTGTCTTTCCAGTCTGTATGTGTTTAATCCAAAACCCACCTCTATGGCAGCCAATGATAAATCCCATGGGGGTAAGGAAAGGCTGTGCTGCATAGATGCCTCACACTCAGCCCCTGCCTGTGCATTGCCATGCAGCATGAATCTCCCTCCGTCACGCTGATGCTGCACGCTGCAATGCACACAGGCTGAGAGCACCTGTCACTCTGACCTGAAAACGAGACAAATTGCGTTCTGTATTGAATCGATACGGGATGCAGCATGTCCCTTTCAAATATGTGACAATCCTGTATAATACAACCCCACTGCTATGGGTATGTTTGCACAGGTTTTCTAGTGTAACATGCTCTGGGCACCAAATTTTAAGGTCGCCATTTGTATGGAATTTTTTTTCCTCAATTATGACAATCAAATTTATCTCATATATTGTGAATTTAAAAAAAATGGTGATATGCATCTCAGATAAATCAGGGATTGAAAGAGAAAATTGACTACATTATGTAAAATAAACAGCTCAAAATATAACCTGAGTAATGTAAGTTTCAAGAATACCATTCACAATCCTCAGCAGCAACATCCTGTTCAGTAAAGCAGGATGATTTATTTTATCTCAACAGAGAAGAGCGGCTGGAAGACAAAGGGCTCTATTTATTAACATTATTTTTACTAAAATAAAGTGAAAAAGGGTGTTTTCACACCCTTTTCACATTATTTTAGTTTCACCTGTAGTTATTACAGTGCAATTGGAGTAGAATTAGTAAAATTCTACTCCAACCCCTAGGTATCACTTATTTTTAGTAAAGCAGATCGCATTTCCCATAATTGTAATGGGAAATGTGATCCGACCATAGTTACTAAAAATAAATTGTAAAAAAATAACGGGGGAAGCCCTGTGATAATAACGCCACCTGGAAGTGGTGTTATCCAGGGTCTCCCCCGGTTACCGGGCTCCCACTCTGCTCTAACGGGGAGAGCAGAGGCGGGAGCCGGTACCAGTAATCAGCTGTGTGGTCTAAACAGACCGCAAGCTGATTGCTGTAAAAAAAAGAAAAAAAAAATGTAAACATTTTTTTTTTTACTTACCTGAATCCAGGGACCAGTGATCGGGCCTCCGGTGATGGCTCCTCTCCGGTCAGCTGGTCTCCCACAGTGCACTGCTGCCCGGTCATCAGGTGATCGGGCCCCAGTTCAGTATGGGAGATCACCTGATCGGGAAGCCCGGAGAAGATCACCGGAGGCCAGGAAGATGCAGGTAAGTGTGATGAAGGGAGGGGGGGGGGTCGCGGGGGTCCGCGATCGCGGGGGGCGGGGCTTAGCGTCGGTGGGGGTTAGCAGTGATGGTGGGTCGGCGCATGCGCGGGCTCTTAGTCGTGGTATTTTTTCTGAAAATACCGCGACTAGAGTGCGGATGGGACCCGCAGGGACAGAGCTTTATCGCAAGCTCTGTCCCTGCAAGGGATTAATAGTAAATCCCTGTGATATTGCCTGAATTCGCAATGCGAATTCACTCGGTAATATCACACTACAATCCGCATTCAATATGCGGATTGTAGTAAATAGAGCCCTAAGTATGAGAAACTCGCTGCTTTTGAGAAAGGTAATATTTACAGGACGTCACAGCCATGAAACTTATTAGGTTTCCGCATGCATGCATTTGGAAACCCTGCATCTGCCCCTGACATCTATATCCAATCTGCAGGAGACTTTTTCACCTCTGTGGTATTCATGATCTACATACAAAATGGCTGAACTTCCTGTTTCAGACATGTGATGTAGGAAAAACTTTATTTTTTTATAGACTTAGGGCCATATTCAATTTGCCGGCAAAAAGTCCCGAATTTTTTTTTTTCTTTTTTTTTATGCAGTTTACCTTTGGGGGACTATGCCAAGGCTGCGGGTGTGTTCCCGCAATTTTGCACCCCAAACCCCCAATTCTGCACTTTTTTCCGTCTCCATTCAGAGGCAAATCTTTTCTGCCGGTTTCAAGGTGCAGACTTTTCGCACGGGCGAAAAGTCTTTGCAGTTGAATACGGGGAAAAGTTCTCGTCTGGCAAAATTATGTCACTGGAGAGAACTCGGCCGATCTCGGCTTTTTGCCGGGAATTGAATACGGCCCTTAATGTTATGCTGGGTTCAAACTAGGATGATATATCGGTCAGCAGATGGATCCGCCATCAGAGCAGTAGACGGATCCGCCGTCAGAGCGACCGACTGATAAGCTATACAACTCTTACAAAGCTGCAGCTCAATATGTCTGGGCTGACATGACAACTGGGGGTGCCACATGCACTGATATATCTATTAAATATATTGCTATTTTGGCATTAGATATATTTGGATAGGCTGTACTGCAGGGCCTGCCTGAAATGTCTGTGAATTATGTCATTCACAGACTTATCGGGTGTACACACCTGCCGAAGCACTCTTGATATTACGCTCATCGATAGAACAAGTGTGTACCCAACATTAGAAAATAAGGATAAAAAGCAGGACTAAAATGAAAGAAAAAAAAAAAACAAGTAACTAGTTTGTGTGCACTGGTACTGTTTTCATCATAGAATATCATTGTTGCCCTAATGTAGAACTGGACATGATTTAAAACACAGACATTGGTACAGGTTGAGTATCCCATATGCAAATATTCCAAAATACGGAATATTTTTAGCATGACTGGGATTAGTGAAACCTTTGATTTTTGATGGTTCAATGTACACAAACTTTGTTTAAGGCACAACATTACTAAAAATAAAGTATAAAATGACCTATAGGCTGTGTGTATAAGGTGTATATGACATAAATTAATTTCATGTATCTGCGCAAACTTTGAGCCACAAAATTATTGAAAATATTGTATAAAATTACCTTCAGGGTGTGTGTATAAGGTATAATGAATCATAAATGCATTCTGTGTTTAGATTTGGGCCCTATTTCTTCTAAGACATTTCAATATGGTATGCAATTATTACAAAATATGGAATATCTGATATCCTAAATACCCCTGGTCCCAAGCATTTTGGATATGGGAGACTCAACCTCTAGCTTCATACTATTTCTAGTCTGACTGGGGCCACTGAAGGATTCAGGGACTCGTCCAGTCTGGCTTTCTTTAGCTCAGGTGGTTAAGAGACCATAGGTAAGTTTGACAGGGTCAACTAATTCTTTTTATTTTTAGCTAGCTGGGATACCCAGTGTTGCCCGGGTTGAAGACTGGACCCTTAAGTACACCAGCAGCCTTAATTTTTTTACATTGTCCTCACCTATAACCTTGATAGCTATGCAAATTAGGAGTAAATGACAGTGCAGGCAGCAGGCGTATTCTCATACCATTTGGAATGGGGTAAATCACGAGCAGACTGACTTACAGAACAGAAATCAGTATAGCTTCCAAAATCACTTGAGTTTCAGAAATCACTGCAGAACAGAGGGGGTGATTCAGCTGCGGACGGATATGCTATCGCAGCTGCTAATATGTTAGAAGCTGAGATAGCTGGAATGTGATAATGCAGCAGGAGGTGTCATATCTCCTGCATGCATTACTGATCCGAGTTGCATCCAAGGATGCAGCATCGGATCATCTGCAATCACTTCGACCAGCTGAGTGACCATGGGGTCAGGCAAGCCGGCTACAGCAGATGAGTAAAAGAGGCCAGGAAATCTCCATCAACCAATGGAGATCCTGGCCTCTCCACTCCCCCCAACGGTGGCGACACGCCTCCATTTTGGGAAACGGAGTCCGTCTCCACACCCTACACGCCCGGACATGGTAGCATACTGTCAATCACTGACAGTCTGCTGCCGGACTGTGTGCAGGATCGCAGTACCATACTGCACATGCGCAGTACAGGTCAAGCTCATGCTCAGGTTCCTGATAATTGGGTATCTGCATGATCCCCGTCACTGCTTCTGCAGCTGAATCACCCCCTGAAATCACTCTGCAAACCAACATTGAAGACCATGTCTAGCAGGGCTGCCATCAGGGGGAATGCCGGAACCTGATTCACATTCTCGGATAGAAGTGGCCCATCCACAGTGGCAATGTGTGGCTGCGATTAATCTCACCTGCTGTTTGTAATCTCCATATGCTAAGATTTGCCAGGATTAAAGATTGTGGATTGATAATGCTGCCTGCCACAGTCTGAATGTATCAAGTGCTGAGCTGCTCATGAGCCTGCCAGGCACTGTGACAATGTGTGTATGAAGCCAGCCCCTCAGCTCCAGAACCTGTGTAATTTAAGAGTGTCCCAGTGTTAGGAGATTATGTGACAGTGTGTAGCCCTGACGAAGTTCAAACCTAGGCAGAAACCTAATACAGGTCAAACTACACCACCATGCCAAATTTGGTGGAGCTCGGTACAAAACTCTGGCCATGCATAAAGGACAAACAGACAGACAGACATACACACTTTCTTGCTTATTATATAGATTTTTTTATAGCAATTTATGTTTATTAAGCACCAACAACAAAAGAAAATTGACAAGTCAGCACTGTTACAGACACCGCAAACCAATAGACCAAAGAAAACAAATTAGGTCATCTTGGATACATCAGCAGTTGGACTAGATATTCACATTTTGTTTTTAACCAAACAGTACATAAAACAAACACGAATGAACAAAGACAGATTGGGAGTGGGTGGATAGTTGATGGGAAAAGAGGGGGAAAGGGGGGAAAACACCTCTGCCAAGGAGTAAAGAATTAAAGTTTGTGTACCTGACATCTAGAAGATACAGAGAAGCCCACAATTTAGTTCCATTGTGAACTAAGGGGAGTTGGGCTCTGATTGCCAGGACGACCCCATCACATCCCCCCAGCGAAGTGACTGGTAATGATCAGACTGCTTAACTAGGAGCCATGAGGATGAAACAGCTGTAAAATCTTGAAGCTCAGCACTCGTGGATCGCCAGTGGACCGGGATAGAGGTACTAACAATATGACATGGCAGAGACTTCTTATAGAGCACCCGGGGTATACATAAAAGATTCAAGAGCCAGAAACTAGGGCAAGATGGTAGATCTTCATGGAGGATAATGCTCTCTGTCTCCATCACCTTATTTTACAATGGTCACAGGACAGGACACTCCCACCATATATGTGAGTTTCAACCACAACATATTAACTGAGCTAGAAAGCATGTTACTAAAGTCATCTTCTCTCATTAAACCCTTTAAGTCTGTCTCCCAATCACTTGTAAATTTTGGCCTAGTGGAAAAGAGGTGGTCAGTAAGCAATAGACAGGTCATGTGGAGGGTACGACAAGCATATGGTTACGAAAGGAGTAAGTCCCCAGACCCAATAGGATATGCCTAAACTGGAGACACCACCATACTTCCCTGTCTGGTAGGTCCCATTTGGAATATGAATGTACAATTCAAGACTTCAGAGGAGTCCATCAGTTGGCTAACACACATAGGACCTGATTCAGACTTGGGAATAGAGAGAGATATCTCTCCCAACTGATCATCTTGGGGAAACCATGCTGCACTGCAGGTGGGACAGATTTAAAATGTGCAGGGAGATTTAGATTTGGGAGGAGTGATTCCAAACTGACATCTGAATTGTAGAGTAATAATAAAGCTGTGCAGTATTTGTGGACTACATGCAAAAGCAGCCAGTTTTTACCCTACATGTAAAAAATTTATGTATTTACACCCCTTGCATTGCAATATGGTTTGTTTAGGTTCACAGTTGAGAGAGATATCTCACTCTATTCCCAAATCTGAATCAGGCCCATAATCCCTTGCTGACAGCACAACCAAATTTAAGCCAGCAGGGTTAATTGGGACATTTAAGATGAAATATATAATTTGCAAATGATACAGGAAAGGGTGGGACCCAGCAATAGATGGCTTATTGTAGGTAAGACAGGGAGCCAAGGCAGACCAGAGGCAATGTCTGGGAGTAAAGTCTGTTCTAGTCCATTCCAGGACTCCCGTAAACATAACAGAATGATAGTAAGAAAGAAAATGAGGCAATAGTAGGCCTCCTAAATGGTTATGTTTATAGAGAACCTGATGCTTAAATTGGGGCTGTCGACTCGCCAACACAGAATCTCTAACACAATGCAGTTCAGTGAACCAGGTGTCTCTGCAGAAAATACAGTACCCTTGATCACTCCAATTCTTCCTGTCCACCATACGGGTTTAAAGTGCCAAATCTGGAATTCCACCCAAAGTTTGTGGAGTGGGAGGAGGGAACTGGACGAAAACGTTTGAGAGGAATGTTTATTTAAAAATACTCCAATATATTATCTGAGTGGGATGCCAAGTAAACTTACAAGAATTACTTTGCAAACCCTCCATTTCTGGATCCATGGTAATGTTTAAAGCAACCAAATTATTCAGATAATCTTTAAATTTAGAGAGTTCACCACAACGTTGGAATTTGCCAAGAAGATTCAGAATAGACACCACAGGATTAGTCATTATGGCCAAGAGGTTAACCGCAAAATAGGGACAATTGTCTGCCTTATATTCCACCACCGTGCTTGCTTTGTTAACATTCTGTTGAATGGCCCTTGCCAAGGCCTCCATACTTAAAATATATTCAAGAAGAGATAGGGGACAGCACTGATGAGTCCTATTGAAAATTGGGATAGATTTCGACATATCCCATTTGCCCGAACACGAGTAATGTAAAAGACTCTCTGAAGTCCGATCTGGCCCAGACACAAATGTTCCAGCAGACACATTGGAAAATCAGTCAATCCTATTGAAGGCTTTTTCAGCATCTGTCGAGAGAATCATACTTGGTGTCTCAAGACAGAATGTTGAGTGAATCAGGCTCAGGACTTTTGTGGTGTTAGCCCAACCTCGCAACCCAGGACAAAATCCACTTGGGCAGAATGTTTCAAAGTCAAACACAGTAAGAAGAGTCTCAAGCAGTTAGCCATAAGTTTAGCAAAAGTCCATGCTCAGCAGGGAGATGGATCTATAACTGGAACACTGGGCCTGGTCTTCCCCTCTTTAGGGATGACAGTGATATGAGCCAGTAGGGACTGTGGGGAAAAGGGAGAGAGATTGGATGCCTCGTTAAATGCCTGAAGCAGCAGAGGAGAGAGTACATCTTCAAAGGTCTTGGAGTAGGTGATCATATACCCATCAGAGCTGGGGCTCTTGCCATTCGGGGTAGATTTAATAACCTCATCCAGTTCAGCAAGTGTGAAAGGCTCTTCAAGGAACAATTTATCTGTGCCCCTTTAAATATCCCCTCAAACCCGTCAGGTTATATAATTGTGAATAATACATCTGAAAGGCAGCAGCTATATCTAGAATAGTTGCAAAATGTACCAGATGCAGACTTTACCTGTTAAATGAATGTAGACCCTGATGAGAACAGAGAGCTTGTGAGATTGTGATAAATATGCCCCAAAGTCACCTTGATGATGAGTTTTATGGAAGGTACTAATGAACCTTGGACTCCTTTCTACAATTCAGTACATATATTGTATGTCTATCTATATATCTATATCTATCTATATATATATTGTGACTAGAATCACATAGATCGGGTAAAATCCAACAGGTGTTTATTTTCTTACCACAGGCAGGAATACAGGACAGTGCAGTGTTCACAGGCAAGATGTTACAGGCTGGTACACAGAATCATCCAAACAGCAATAAAGTTCTTTAATGGCCTCACAGGTCCAGGATCTCTAACACTAGTCACCCCCAGGCCTATAACCTGGGCGACTACTTCACCGTCAGAATAATCATCCCTGTGCACAAACACCATTTTTAAAGCTAGCTAATAGGTGCTACTAATCAGCCTAGCTGCAGTTCTGACCTTAAAGAAAACCTGGACTGGATCGATGTTCAACTGCTGTTCCACATTTAAACCAAAGTCCTGCTGTCCCTGTCACACTATATATATATACACGAGGGCTGATTGAAAAGTAATGAGACTGCCACTGCTTTCTGTCTCATAGGTAGATGTGGCAACGCTATGCTGGTTATTGTGAAGCTCATACATCGATGTGTCTGTACCTGCGGTTGGACTGCCATAGTCTTCTTTGGTTACAGTGAGTGGAAGATCTTCGTACGTTTCATCATGGCGGATGAGGAGGATGTGTCTTTTAGATTACATCAGAGATGTGTTGTCACAATTGGTGTCTGCGAGTTACCTGTCTCAGGTGGTGATCGGGTTTCAACGGAGGCCGGCATGACTGGAATCACAGATAATGTAAATAGCTCTATTTACAAGACTTGGGTAGCAGTGAAAACTGCCTTTGATGATAAATGACAGGAACTGGAGGGACCGGACTGGGACCGGCAGGAAGACTTGTTGAATTGAACTGATGAACTAAGAACTTGACTCTGGACTGGAACAACGTGGACTGAACTGATGAGCTTGGAACTTGCCTCTGGACTGGAACAACGTGGACTGAACTGATGAGCTTGGAACTTGACTCTGGACTGGAACAACGTGGACTGAACTGATGAGCTTGGAACTTGACTCAGGACTGGAATGTGACAATGGCTGAAGGGAAGTCAGGTAATGCTGAGACGAGGGCTAAACAGGGTAATCTGGAATTACTATGACAAAGGCTAGAACTCAGGTGCAGGTTGGACAGGATAATTGGAAATAACAGGTTTCAGGAAGGATTGGGTAGGTTTGGGAATTTGCAGGGTGGACAGGATAATTGGAAATAACAGGTTTCAGGAAGGAATGGGTAGGTTTGGGAATTTGCAGGCTCAGGGAGGGAATACGTAGGTAACAGGGGCAGGAGTTGATCCACAGCAGGAAGCAAGGCAGGGTAACACGATGCAGGTTTACAGAGTGCCAGGGACCAACCAGGAGTAGGACTAGCAGCAGAGCACAGGCCAGGTATTGCTGTAACAGGACGTCTGGATGCCAGGTATTACTGTAGCAGGTTTTCGGGATGCACCAGAGGTTGCTGTCAGCAGGCTTACTGGATTGCCAGGCTTGGCTGTAACAGGTTTTCTGGAAGCACCGGGGGTTGCTGCCAGCAGATTTACTGGATTGCCAGGTACAGCTGAAACAGGTTTTCTGGATAGCGCCAGGGATTGCTGTAGCAGGTTACAGGGACAGACTTGAATGCATGAACCATACACCACGGGAAGACGAGATGTTCAGGCCCAGAATGCTATCAGGAGAGGATATATATACCATGGGTCTGGCAGCAATTGGTGGATACGGATAGGTGGTCTGGTAGTAGCATTCTGAGTGGTGGAAGGCACAACATGCAGAGGGAGTATTCATCTCTGCAGCTCTGAGAATCAGAACCACACCTGTGATTCCAATCAGGGCTAGCAGTGCTCACAGACAGAGGAGAGGCCAGGTGCAATAATCAGAGCAAATCCTCCAGGCAAATTACACACACAGATCCATGGGGAAGCTGACAGGGGTAAGTCCCAAGGCAAAAAGGTGACAACTAGACAGGGTCGTGACAGTACCCCCCTCTTTATGGGTGGACTCCGGACACCAAAACAAAAACTTTCAGACATCTTCCCAATTCTCAATTTCTAGGGTCACTTGGAGTGGAAAGTCTACAAAGGAGATAGTTCAAGACCTTCGCCGATTCTTCTTTTTGCTGCGAGAACGTTTTGTGCCAACCAACGGACCAGGAATCTTTGGTAGCTCCTGTAGAAATATGTGGCTGGGAAGGACAGGATCAGAATTTTGGGAGGAACAGTAGCAGAAAGGGGACAAGGAGGTGTGTGCACAAGTCATGTTCTGGGTTACAGATTCAAAAGTGCTGCTCTCTTGGGATGCCTGGAATTCGGCACGCTGGCCCTTGAAAACTTGACCTTGTTCGGATTTCAGAGGAGTGGAGGACGAATTCTTGGTAGCACAAACAGAGAGCTTGGACAACATTTTGGAACTGAGAACTTCGCTAGAATTTTGGTTTACAGGGTAAGGACCAAATTCTTTGACAACAGCTTCACTGAAAGTCTTTATATTTTGAAGCATTGGATCTTTGGAGTTGTAAATAGGGGCAACCCAGTCCCAAGCTTTACCTTGAAAAGATGAGATAACAAACTCTACAATATTAGTAGACTTGACTCCACATGGCAGAGAAGAATTCATCATACCGAAGAATTGTTTCAATAAAGCATAGTATTGAGATAAGTCCCCATCAAAATAAATGCATGGTGAAGTATCTGACGAATCCTGTGTGTTCAAGGATTGTGGAGCACTTTCAGGTGCCTGGCAGGAGGAAATTTGAGGATGCTCCGATTGATGAGGAGTCGAAATAACTGAAGCTGACCGATGTTCGGAATTCGGACCAATTGATGGAACTGGAAGGAGTCCTGGGGAGCTAGAGACAGTAGCATCGACAATCAAAGCTGAGAACAGACTACAGAGATTGTCATCTTCTGGAACAATATATGCAGGAGACGGTGAACAGGAACCATAATCAGATTTTGTAGCACAAGACCCTTCTCCCTGATAACAGGAACTTGAGACCCCCTCCTGAGGCGCGAGACTTGAGACCCCCTCCTGAGGCGCGAGACTTGAGACCCCCTCCTGGGGCGCGAGACTTGAGACCCCCTCCTGGGGCGCGAGACTTGAGACCCCCTCCTGGGGCGCGAGACTTGAAACCCCTTCCTGGGGTGTGAGACTTGAAACCCCTTCCTGGGGCGTGAGACTTGAAACCCGCTCCTGGGGTGCGAGACTTGAAACCCCCTCCTGGGGTGTGAGACTTGAAACCCCCTCCTGGGGTGCGAGACTTGAGACCCCTCCTGGGGCTGCTGACTGGAGTCCCCTACTGGGACAAGCAGAATCTGGGCTGGGGCCGGAACGGGCAGAATCCGGGCTGGGGCCGGAACGGGCAGAATCCGGGCTGGGGCCGGAACGGGATGAGAGATTTGAAACCCCTTCCTGGGGTACGAGACTTGAGACCCCCTCCTGGGGTACGAGACTTGAAGCCCCTCCTGGGGCTGCTGACTGGAGTCCCCTGCTGGGACAGGCAGAATCCGGGCTGGAACCGGAATGGGCAAAATCCGGGCTGGGGCCGGAACGGGCAGAATCCGGGCTGGGACCGGAACGGGATGCGAGATTTGAAACCCCTTCCTGGGGTACGAGACTTGAGACCCCCTCCTGGGGTACGAGACTTGAAGCCCCTCCTGGAGCTGCTGACTGGAGTCCCCTGCTGGGACGGGCAGGATCCGGGCTGGAGCCGGAACGGGCAGGATCCGGGCTGGAGCCGGAACGGGCAGGATCCCGGCTGGAGCCGGAACGGGCACTGAGACGTTGACACTTGGAACCACTGCTGGAGTTGCAAAGGAAACAGTCTTTAATGAAGTGGTCAGAACTCCCACAATAGAGGCAGAGCTGTAAATCTATGCGCCGCTGGCGTTCAGCCACAGAGAGCTTGGGGCGTGGGTAACTATGATGTCTGACATTACTTGGTTAAGAAGAATCCTTGTTTCTTAGAGATTCCAAGGCAGAGGTTTTAGTCGAGACAGAGGCAGCTCTAAGAAATTCAGGAATGATCTGAAAAATTTTGCTGAGTAGAGCCTGAAGCTGTTCCAGCAGTCGATGGAAGGTAGTTAGGGGTTCAGGTAAGGTTTGGGTAACATCTAGCCGGTTATTCAGGATTTGCAAAAGCTGTAGCACTTGATGCTGTACGGCCTCCTGTGAATCCAAGCGGGTGACCAGGTTACGGAAAGCATCTAGTCCCTTAATAGGTGCTTGATCCGCCACCATCGTTGGGCCTGAACATTCTGTCACAATTGGTGTCTGCGAGTTACCTGTCTCAGGTGGTGATCGGGTTTCAACGGAGGCCGGCATGACTGGAATCACAGATAATGTAAATAGCTCTATTTACAAGACTTGGGTAGCAGTGAAAACTGCCTTTGATGGTAAATGACAGGAACTGGAGGGACCGGACTGGGACCGGCAGGAAGACTTGTTGAATTGAACTGATGAACTAAGAACTTGACTCTGGACTGGAACAACGTGGACTGAACTGATGAGCTTGGAACTTGCCTCTGGACTGGAACAACGTGGACTGAACTGATGAGCTTGGAACTTGACTCTGGACTGGAACAACGTGGACTGAACTGATGAGCTTGGAACTTGACTCAGGACTGGAATGTGACAATGGCTGAAGGGAAGTCAGGTAATGCTGAGACGAGGGCTAAACAGGGTAATCTGGAATTACTATGACAAAGGCTAGAACTCAGGTGCAGGTTGGACAGGATAATTGGAAATAACAGGTTTCAGGAAGGATTGGGTAGGTTTGGGAATTTGCAGGGTGGACAGGATAATTGGAAATAACAGGTTTCAGGAAGGAATGGGTAGGTTTGGGAATTTGCAGGCTCAGGGAGGGAATACGTAGGTAACAGGGGCAGGAGTTGATCCACAGCAGGAAGCAAGGCAGGGTAACACGATGCAGGTTTACAGAGTGCCAGGGACCAACCAGGAGTAGGACTAGCAGCAGAGCACAGGCCAGGTATTGCTGTAACAGGACGTCTGGATGCCAGGTATTACTGTAGCAGGTTTTCGGGATGCACCAGAGGTTGCTGTCAGCAGGCTTACTGGATTGCCAGGTACAGCTGAAACAGGTTTTCTGGATAGCGCCAGGGATTGCTGTAGCAGGTTACAGGGACAGACTTGAATGCATGAACCATACACCACGGGAAGACGAGATGTTCAGGCCCAGAATGCTATCAGGAGAGGATATATATACCATGGGTCTGGCAGCAATTGGTGGATATGGACAGGTGGTCTGGTAGTAGCATTCTGAGTGGTGGAAGGCACAACATGCAGAGGGAGTATTCATCTCTGCAGCTCTGAGAATCAGAACCACACCTGTGATTCCAATCAGGGCTAGCAGTGCTCACAGACAGAGGAGAGGCCAGGTGCAATAATCAGAGCAAATCCTCCAGGCAAATTACACACACAGATCCATGGGGAAGCTGACAGGGGTAAGTCCCAAGGCAAAAAGGTGACAACTAGACAGGGTCGTGACATGTGTGATTGAATTTTGAATGTTATGGCAAGCATACAGTGGAAAATAATTTAGCCGTGCTGCAGTAAATTTACGTAAACTTTCGGCTTCACTTGGCATCTCATTCGAAGGGGTTCAGTATATTGTGACAAAGGAACTAAAAATGCATCATGTGTGTGCCAGGTGGGTACCCAGAAATCTCACTGAAGAGCAGATGCTACGACGAGTTGAGTTGGCAAGGAGTTCTGTGAGTGTATATATAGAAACAAAACTGCTACCAAGTGCTTGTATAGAGATTACAGAAGTTCAGCTTCTTATATTCCAAATAATTGAACACTTTAATTGATAAGAGATTAGAACTCACTGTGTATTCAGATATTATTTACAGGAGTTTACACATATATTAAATTTCACTTGTGCATTATATATATTTATATAGCCAGTTTTTTTGGAGTTATTTTATTAAAATTGTCCTCATTATAAAAAAGTGATGTTCTAGTGCTTTTAATGGAACTGTTATCAAGCCATTTTAAGTACAAAAATATGTTTAAACAATTGTTTACTACTTAGTAAGTGATTTATAATTTGTTAGCTTTTTTTCATTTTATATATTTTTTGCAGTCATTTTTAAGACCATTTTTATATATATTTTTATGGGTGCGGTTATTTTAAAAATAATATAATATAGGGTTTAATTATATTTAGGGGAAAATGTAAATGTTATCACACACAAAGAAGTTCATAACCTGACATTTGTAATATCAATAGCAGCCCATATGGACTGGGTAGAGGCTGCCCTACAGAAAGAATCCAACACAAATTCTTTTTGAAACTTGGAAGAGCTGTATAAATACTTTCTCACCCCCAATATGGACTTATTGTAAAAATACTCTTTTGTACAAAACTCATGTATATGTAGACAACCTTCTAATTTCTTTGTGAATGTTTATTTTGTTATCTTTTTAGACATGGGGTGGCTCCCTTACTTTTGGAAACTGGTGTCCAATATTTTACTTCCATGATATTCCATGTCATTAGCTATTACATTGCTCTTTTCTGTTTGTTTTCCAGTTTTGATTTCATTTTCATTATGTCTCATTGGTTATTATTTTCAATCAGTCCTTAATGTTACTTACTGTGCATGTCTTATAACTTGTGTTACATGATTTGACAAATCAAAGGACATAAAAAAACATGTTGAAACTTTTCTTTAAGTTAGCTTTTCTTAAATGTTAGTGTTAGTGTTACAAATACAATATGCGATGGATGGTAAATTGAATAGATGACTTTAACACAAAAAAAGTAATATCAAAATTAATTAAGTTTAATTATGTGTTGTTTTTTTTACGTTTACGTAAAATGATATTAAGTATAATACACCTTTTCCCCCCACCACAATAAAACCAATTTTTGGAACAGTTTGAAATGAACAATAGTTTATATTTATTTTCATGTAGGTTATTTCTTTTTTCTTTAAACTTAAAAATGCAAATCAAGTCTAATCATGCATGGGAAGTTCATAGGGGAGGGGTACCAACAACTGCTTAGCCTGCACGAGTCGACAAGTAAGGAGTGCAGCATAGGACTGTTACAACCATGAAAGTTCTGGGTAGGTCAGGCGAATGGTGCATTTACTGTATGAAACATTTAATTTTATTATACTGACACCACACAATTTTTATTTTTATTTCTTCATTCCAATTTATCATCTAAAATACTGCTTATCTCACTCTACTTTTATATTCTTGAAATTACTTTGACATTGAGGCCTGCTTTATTATATATGTAAAATCAAGTCTTACACAATATTTTAAACTATGTAACCTTTCAAGTGGGAAAGCCCTGTGGTATCCTGGCAATTCAGGCATGCCTTAACATATAGGGCTGTATTCAGAGGCCCTCGATGTTTGTCTAGTGCGTATGCGCACGAGGGAGCCGGCTCCTTCGTGCGCATTCGTGAGACCTGCTACGACCGACAGCGCTGGTCGTAGCGGGTCTCTTTCCAAAGGGGGCGAGCTGTCGATGTTGATTGACAGCTCGCCCCGTTTGGAAGGCGGGCCGGGGGGGGTGGCAGCCCAAACGGAGGCGTTCCCATGGGAACGCCTGCCGTTTGGGGGAGGCCCCACTGACATCACTAGTGATGTCAGTGGAGAGCTTCCGGCTCTGACAGAGCCAGAAGCTCTCCGGGGCTTACAACAAGTGAGACCCTACCCTAGGGTCTCGTCATAAGCCCCGATGGTCGCGATGGTCAATGACCATCGCGACCATCACCCTAGCGGTCGTTAGAGCTGTGGGTGTTAACCCACAGCCTAACGACCAAAACAGAGGCGGCCGGTCAGGATGCAAGCGGCCGCCCAGTTTCTGAGCGACAGCTTGCATCCTCCGACCGCCTCTGAATGAGGCCCATAGTTTCCATCTCTTCCAACTATTTTGATTAGCTTGCTCTGAAATCTATTTTTTGTGGATCTGATGCATCTTTATGTTCATCACCCTCACAGTCCACAGCAGCAATGAATATAATTTCCCCACAATCAGGTCTGTCCATCAGAAAGCCCAAAAGCCAAGGATGGTGGCATTTAATTGGTCAGGTGCTAGGAACAACCAATGTAGTGCACTTCTACTACATACCATAAAACCACAGTAGTCTCCATTATCCATCACTTAGTAGCAGGGGCTGGCTGGCAACTTTCAGCCTAGGGGGCAAACACAAGCCAGTGGCCCCGGCTTGTCTTTCAGCATATTGTGAAGCATTTAGCAGCTTGGGATAGGTAATGCCTGAACGCACCATCACCAGAAAACCCCGCCCCCACCCTCCCACTGGTGTTACTGGATAAACACTCAGGGGTAGGGAAGGGACGCAGCAATGCAGCACACTTAATTAATATATACACAAGTGCAATATTGATGACAAGAAATTCTAATTATCGGGACTAGGAACCGATAATTAATAAAAATGCTGCTTTTGGACCCCATATTAATGTACGGTATATACATTGTATAAATACAAACATTACATATACTCCTCACACAGCTCCCCCCCAGGTCTCGCCTATCACTCAGATCTTTCCCCACCTCACACAGATCCCATCCTCTTATAGCTCCCTTCCCCACACACAGACCCATACCTCACAACATTTGAATGAAGGGAGGAGGGACAGTGAGCGTGCCGAAGGCGCGTCCAGAAAGGAAGCGTGGCTTCCGGGAAAATGGGCATAGTCGATTGAAAACGGGGCGGAGCCTCGCGCCTTCCCCCATTTTCGTCACTTTGGGGGCATGCCCAGCACTCTCCGAGCTGCTGGGCAGCCCCCAGGCAGCCCGTACACAAGAGAACAGATGCCGTGCGCATGCGCACGCCATCTGTTCTCCTCCTGCACACCCGCTGCTCTGCTATGCAGGGCAGCGGTTTGTGCTTTCCCCAACTTTCCCCCCACCGCGGGACACTGCGGCCCCGCGGGCGGGACAGTCCCAGAAAAACGGGACTGTCCCACTGGAAGCGGGACGGTTGTGAGGTATGCAGACCCCCCCACCACACAGCTCTCTCCACTTACTCTTATCCCTCCATATAGCTCTCTGCCCACTCACACAGCTCCCCCAATCACACACACACACAGCCCTGCACCCACAGATCCTCCACCACAAAAAGATGTTTCTCAGATCCCCCTACTCACTCAGGTCCCCACACATAGATCCCCCGCCCCTAACACAGAGCACACGGTGGGAGATCACCTGCTGAGCCTGCATTACATTGAGAGATCAATGTCGCTGGGCTGTGGCGGGAGCAGCGAGTGCCACTCTGCCGACACCACGCTGTCTTGTCTGAAAGCACTGATCTCTCAATGTAATGCAGGCCCAGCAGGCTGTCCCCTAACCATCCGCCCGTGTCCACCCTTCTTCCGGCAGATAGCCTGCACAGTGTCAGCAGCACATACCTCTGAGGGCTGGAGCAATGGAGGAGAGACCCTCCATTGTATCCCCTAGTTCCGCCCCTAGCCGCACTTCCCGGCCTTATGCGAGCAGAAGAAGAAGAAGGCAGAGCTGAACAGCCTCCAGGCAGCTTTAGGTCAGGACCACACTTTGTATTAAATGCCGTGGCCAGGACAGATAGTGCGGTGCATTTCCGGACCACACATAGGCCTTCATTCAGAGGCGGCCGTACGGTCTACGACCGCAGGGCCGCCTCGATTTGTCTAGTGCGCATGTGCACGAGGGAGCCAGCTCCTTCGTGCGCATGCGTGAGACCCGCTACGACCGACAGCACCGGTCATAGCAGGTCTCTTTCCAAAGGGGGTGAGCTGTCGATGTTGATTGACAGCTCGCCCCGTTTGGAAGGCGGGCCGGGGGGATGGCAGCCCAAACGGAGGCGTTCCCATGGGAACGCCTGCCGTTTGGGGGAGGCCCCACTGACATCACTAGTGATGTCAGTGGAGAGCTTCCGGCTCAGACAGAGCCAGAAGCTCTCCGGGGCTTACGACAAGTGAGACCCTACCCTAAGGTCTCGTCATAAGCCCCGATGGTCGCGATGGTCAATGACCATCGCGACCATCACCCTAGCGGTCGTTAGAGCTGTGGGTGTTAACCCACAGCCTAACGACCGAAACAGAGGCGGCCGGTCAGGATGCAAGCGGCCGCCCAGTTTCTGAGCGACCGCTTGCATCCTCCGACCGCCTCTGAATGAGGCCCATAGTTTCCCCACTGCGTGTCTGTGTCTGCCGGCCCCTTCTCTATTTGCACTGCTGCAGCCTGACCGTGACAGCCAGGAGGCAGGCAAAGGAACTTCCCCGGCTGTCACTGATATATTCAGACTGAGCGCAGCGGCGGCCCCTAGTGCTGGACAATTGTACCGGCCCGGGGGGCAGATGGCACCCTGCCCCCCGGCCCAGCCCGCCACTGCTTAGTAGTCAAGTGTTCGGGTCTCCTACATTCAGGGCACCATAGTCACCCTATTTAGAACACAACTTTGTGGCACAAAAAAGATTAAAAGCTTTATTGTAATTAAGGACTGACCCTCTGGAATTAGACAAAAAGACAACTATGACTTATTCTTAAACTGAGAAATGTATCAATTAAAGATAGCGATCTTATTTTCAGCTTATTCAACATTTTGCTGTAATCAATACAAAATGCCTCACTGTTTTACTTTTCATTTTAGATATTGCACATTAAATTAATGCAACAATGTCTGAATATTAATCTAAATAAAGTATTTAACAGTACACAGTTTCTGGTGTTATGTAAAGTGTAAATGGAAAAAAGGTAATTTCTCACTATAATTGTAGCATGTACACATAGGGAAAATGTTAATGAATGTTAGCCAGTTCCATGGCCACCATCAGATACCCACTAAATACAAATCATTTTCAAATAATATCCCATGGAATGAAGGGTTGCTTTATATACCAATCAGTAGATTGGGAATATGTTTTACACATTGATCACCAAATTGCTGGTTTACTACGGACCAGGTTGAAATCTGCTTTGTATACTAGCCACCGGGTTAGGCTCTGCTTTGTATACTAGCCACCAGGTTGGGCTCTGCTTGTATACTAACCACTAGGTTAGGCTCTGCTTTGAATACTAGCCACCAGGTTGGTCTCCGCCTTGTATAATAGCCAAGTTGGGTTCTGCTTTGTATACTACTACCAGATTGTATATTTGCTCTATAAAAGCCACTAGAGATCGGCTTTGTATACTATTCACCACATTGACCCCCTGCTTTCTGTATCAGCTGCCTAAGAGTACTGTACTATAAATATTGGTATGAGAGGAGGGGATGATGGAGGCACTGCTAATCAGGTGTCAATTTTTTTTTTAAATCACTTTTTATTTAATCATCACATCAATTTACAAATATTGAGCATGATATATCAAAATATATAAAAACAAAATAGGAAAAACATAAACATGTTCGTAGTCGTATACAGAAATATACAATAATGTACATAAATGTGGTCATACATATGGATAATACACCCAGAACATTAATAAATTAATATCAAGTACAATTATATCTTTTAAGTTAATATCCCAATATGGCCCTTATTAGAGATGGGAGGAGCCAAGAACCTAAATTGTATAATAAGGTATTAAGGAATTAACTATCCAGTATTATGGGAGGATCACCCAACAACAGTCTGGTTTCATATCATTCTGTATTTTTAAGGGAATGTCTAATTCGACACTGAAAATCCGATGGGAGGATAGAAAATTATTTTCCCAGGAATCAAAAAATTTTGAAACCAAATTTTCTTTGTCCAAGGTTATCTCTAACCAGTCCAATTGCAAAATATGGTGTAACTTTCCTTTAAACAAATTTGTTAGCAGTAATTGGCTGCAGGAGCATTCTACAACCTCTGGAAACCCTCTGGTTTTCTGGAATAATTCCAAAGATTGCCCATTCCGCAGTAAACGGTAAATGATTGACTAACTGTTCCACTGAGAAATTTCTAACCTGGAGCCAAAAATGTGGACATGCCCAGAAACAATTAAATAGATCTGCCTCTGAAGCACGGAAGCAACATGCTTGCCTGGTATTGCCTATGGGGTGAAAAATAAGCTCTATGGAATATATTTAAGAACATTTCTTGGTATTGTATTGAGGAAAGTAGACATGAAGAGATTACATTTTTAAGTAATATGAGGCAACTAAGTGATAAGCCACTGCAGCACACCCGACCAAGTAGTTTTGTGGTCTATTAAGGATCGCAGGAAAGAATATTGTGCAGAAATGGCTTTTCTGGCAGCAAGCGGAGACCCCAACATACAATCCAACGTATTCAACCAGTCTAGCTCTGAAAAACCTTCAACTGACGAATGTGCGTAGTGTTGCATCTAAGAGAATGCTAGTGGATAACGTTGAAGGATAGGAAAGGTTTGTTTGGCCTCTGCAAAACTTTTTTGTTTTTTAGTAGAAGAGTCCACTACTTCACCAATATTTCTGAGCCCCTCCTGCCATAGAATTGTGAATGGAAAAGTTGCCTCCCCATGTTGAAATGTATCATTACCCAAAAAGGTTAAGGATAAAGATTTATATGCATTTAAATTTGCTTTGCGTCTCAATAAGTGCCACAGGCAATATACTGACCATAGCAAGAGGGTTTACTCTGGTCTCTTGATCAATCTCAGCCTCAAAACAATGGAGTAAAGTGATCAAGTTACCTTCTAAAAAAACGGAGACTCTAACGTAGTGTTTGTTTTGCTATTGGAAAGCCAATCACGCAAGTATCTTAGCACTGCTGTAGGGTTTAAAGATGAATCTGCGGAAAGTTTATGCCACCATTAGATTTGGGTTGCTGTAATATTTATCAGGGCTATTCTCTGCCTCTTTCCATTCCATATGAATTTACGGAACAATGTGTTCATTTTAGCCAAGTCGATAAGGCTGATAAACAGAGGCAATGACTGCATCAAATATAAAAGACGTGGGAAAGTTGATATTTTTATTAAATTGGCTCTGTCAATGTAGGATAGCGTTAGATGATTCCATCCTTCCAATTCAGACGAAATGGCCATAATCGCCTCTCCTATGTTCATACGGTATAGTTCCGATGGGTATTTTGGAAGTTTGATACCTAAGTAAACAATGTAGGATTTTGCCAATTTGAGCAGGAGCTCCAAGTTGGTTGAGTTACCCCCGGGACCAGGTACATGCCCGCTGATTTTGAAAGATTCACCTCAAATCCTGATACCCTTCCAAAATCTCATAACAAGTCTAGGACCTTAGGGAGAGATTTTCTAGGATCATCTATATATATAAAAACACATCATCTGCAAATACAGAAAGCTTAACCACTATGTCATCAATTTGTATACCCTTAAACACAGATAAAGCTTGTAAAATATGAAGTAAGGGATCGATGGATAAATGAAAAAGGAGCAGCGACAAGGATCTTGTTCCATGCTGCATAACCAATTGCTCTGCTCTCCTCTCAAGTCATTAATCCAAAGGGAGGTAGAAGGCATCGTGTATAAATATCTTATGAGTTTGATAAAATTCCCATTGAACTCTCTGCACTCCAACACTTTAAATAAGAGGGGACAGGCCTATGTGTCGAAGGCCTTATAGGTATCGAGACTAAGAAGCATGTGCCCCTCTTTTCTCTTCCTGACGGAGGCTATTGTCGCAGCAATGGCAGTACGTACTGCTTTTGCCGAGTGGCGCCCCTGAACAAAACACAGTTGATGTGAAGTTAACAATTCGGGGAGGATCTGCTGTAATCTTTTAGCCAATATCTTTCAGAAGATCTTGAAATTTACATTTAGTAGAGTAATAGGTCTATATGAGTCTACCAGTAAGGGTTCTTTACCCGGTTTTTAATAACCATAATGAATGCAAATGGTAAAAGAGGATATTTAGGTTGGGATCTATAAATTGTGTTGAACAGCTCTAAAAGAGTAGGTACAATTTATCTTTTGAGCATAAACTCCCGTGAAGTCAAGTAGTCCAAGCGTTGTTGTGCCTGGGATGTGAGAAAATAATCAAATAATTTATTGTCTCTAAGGTAAGCATCCAAATTAGATTCAGTGGGTGATTCTATATAATGAGTAAAACTTTTGGAGGCCGCCTTCTGGAAGGATTTATACTTAGCAGCACTGTCCCGCCTCAATTTAGAGGTATAGCTGAGAATATGATCCCTCATGACCGCCTTTGACGCCACCCAGAACAAAACAGGATTATCCCAGTGTTCAATATTGTCGTCCAGGAAATTGGACCACGAATAGGATAGAAACTTCCAAAAATCTTCAGAATTTGATAAATAATCCAGGAAGCACCAAAAGCGTCCAGTTGTGCGGGGAGAATGACGGAATAATTCCATCGATACTGGGGTATGATCTGAAATGATTATGTCTCCTATATCGATCTGTTTAAGGTTGGTAAGCAAATAATTGGCTAACAGAAGGTAATCGATTCTGGACATAGAACCATGAGCCTTAGATAAATGTGAAAAGGAACAATCAGTTTGAAAAGGCGCCATGGGTCACTTAATTGTAGAACCTCTCTAAATTCCTACAGATGCTTCCAACATGGGGAGGACATAGTTGGTGTGAAAGTATTTTTTTCTTATATCGAAATTAATCTATGTTTGAAGAATTAATGCTAATAATAGTATTAATGAAATTGTAGATAAAGTTCTTCTAATATGCGAAAATAATCCCATTTAGAAACAAGGGATTTGGTTTTTGCAAGAATTGTAACATATAGAAGTAACATACTTGAAGATTAAAATCATATTTAAATGTAAACTATGAATCTTAATTTTTAATCATCCATAAATTTGTCTTAGGAGGTTTTTAAATGTATTTTTCAAATATGTTATGAAACAGCGTATATTTATCATTACAAAAGGTTATTAGTCTTTAAAATGGCTACAAAACCATTTTTATACCATCTGCCCTCTCTTATTATGAAAATTGAATAAGATTTCCAGTTTTCAAGATGGCCACAGCCCTACTTCTGGTGTGGGACTCCGAATGCGGAAGTAGCAGTAAGAATGGTCCCCATGTACAGAAGGGAACTTTAGTTCAATAGGACAGCGGATGATTTTAATTGCTGGAACGGAAGCTGTAGAAACTTTGTTTTTAGCAGAATTAAATAAATAGCTTAATTTAAGCATTCTCACATAGCGTTTTTAGCAGGGACACCTAGCGCTAGATAAAGAATCTCGGTATTAGTTAGATATGTATTTTATGTATGTTTTACCATTTGCTGGCTCCTCCCAGCAATCAGGTCTTCCCATTTTATGGGGTATAAATACCTGGAAGGGTGGTAGACCATTGTATGCCTTGATAAAGATCGGAGAACTGATTGAAACGCGTTGCTAACAAAAGGAGGATTGGCATACTGACCAGACCAGGAGGAGACGTTTTTCGTCCAGGACCAGGGTCCCCTAGGGGAATTGGAACATCTGCTTGGTTTCTATATGCACTCATTTTTCCTGATTCTGGTAGGAAGCCACCCTCATCATTATCTGTTTGGATGTATCAGCTGTAAACCATCTGATCCTTTTTATATATGGATTGCACCATTAGGATCTTATCTTTATTAAATGTGAATTTTTTGTACCTTACTGGGATTATTGCTTATTATTATTATTGATATTATGTCAATGTTGTTATAGCATTTATTTCATTGGATACCCTCATTTTTCTAGAAGATTTTCGGTTCAAAATGATCAAGTTCTTCTACAAACAAGATAAGTGTTATTATCCAAGTATTTTTTAGAGTGCAAGGGGATGCAAGGGGATGTTGTCCAAATTAAGTGTATGGGGAGGACAACCTGGAAGCAAGGGGCGACTTGTCTAGTATAGGGTGTTGAAATCCCCCACCACCACCAGGGGTATGAGAACCCGCAAGCCAAAATTTGCAATAGGGAAAGAAAGAGCTCTTTTTAATAACAACCCTGCTAGTGTATTTACTTTGTTCATGTATTTATGAAGTACGTCTATTTCTACCACACACAAATTTGCATGCGGCAATAACATTATAAAGACATATTGTTACATCTCATACTTTGTTACCACAAAGACATGCTACATGAACTAGATGCTAACAATTATTTTACAGATACCACAGAAATTGGACAATGGTAATAGATTAGTGTCATAAGGTTACGAGGGGTTAGCTCCCCTTCACCTTATCTGCCTTCTAGATTCAATTTCAAAACTGTCAATGCTCCAGTTGTGGGCGACAAGGTTTTCACTGTAGAACATTTTGTAATATTTTGGTAACACGCACTGGACAGCGTGACTTCTACTTCCTTTTCCTTAGTCAATATAAGGTAGCATGTTATCCCACAATACCACATTGAGAAGAGAATAAAAGAAAATGCTGCAACTCATCTACAATCTAGATCATGATAGATAACACTGCTCAACTAAACAAACAACTGTTATATGTGGAATCAACGCTAACCAGACAAGCCATATTATTAGATTTTACTAACAATGCCAAAATGCTGCAAATCAACAAGCTGATATATGTGGTTTGTTCGAATTATAAGTAATATAGGGGCGCTTAATTCCTATTCCATTCAATGACCAAGGACAATAGCAGTGTCTAGGGGCAACAAAATTAGTTACTGTACACAGAAAACGTTTTGAACTCATACGGCACGATTCTGTTCTACGCGATGTGAATAGCAACGGAGTGAGCTCCCGGAGCTATTCAATACACCGCGCTGCTAAGCCCGACTAAGGATTTCTTCTTGCACCTCTCCGGGGATGCGAGCAGAAATCCGACAAAAGTCCCGGTGCGAGGCTGTTTTCTGCCCTTAGCGCCGGGAAGTTAGGTCGGGGAATGCCCGTTCTCATGCCTAAACACCCTGTTTAAGGCGCGAGAATGAGCCTTCCTCGACCTAACATCACAATGAATTGAATAGCTCCGGGAGCTATCTCCTGGCGCTATTTACATCGCACTCAATTGAATCGTGCCCTTAGAGGTAAATTTTTTAGAGAGAGTTTTTAGAAGTAGAGATATTGCCCATAGCAACCAATCAGATTCTACTTAACATTTAACTAGCACCTTCTAGAAGATAGTAGCAAGAATCTGATTGGTTGCTATGGGCAACATCTCCACTTCTAAAAATTCTCACTTTAGTGAATTTACCCCTTATTATAGGGATGCTATACATCAGTGATTTTCATCCTTTTTCAACTCGAGGCACACTACGCAAGATTTTAAAATTGCCAAGGCACACCATCCGGCTATACGGTGTGCGCAACCATAGAAAAAACATACATATTGGCTCCCACATAAAAAAACACACCCATTGGCCTCCACAGGAATAAAACACACTACATTGGCCCCAATAGGAATAAAACACACCCATTGGCCTCCACAGGAAAAAAACACACTACATTGGCTCAAAAGGAATACAACACACTACATGGACCTCCATAGGAACAAAACACACTACATTGGCCTCAATAAGAATAAAGCACACTACATTGGCCTCAATAGGAATAAAACACACCCATTACCCTCCACAGGAACAAAACACACCACATTGGCCTCTATAGGAATAAAACACACTACATTGGCCTCCACAGGAATAAAACACACTACATTGGTCTCCACTGGAATAAAACACACTACATTGGTCTCCACTGGAATAAAATACACCCATTGGCCTCCATAGGAATAAAACACACTACACTGGCCTCCACAGGAATTAAACGTACGTCCATTTGCCTCCACAGAAAAAAACCCCACCGTTGCACAGCGGTTGAAAACTGTTGCTATACATCCTAGAATTTCCGGGATCGTACCAGAATTGGAGATTCAGCCCTGGCATCCCATTTTTCGGCACGCACAAATGTACTGTTGTTAGTGGGGAAGGCGGCCACAGGCTCCTGACAGGTACTTAGTTATTATGGAGTGCAAGGAGTGTAAGATGCTCCTGTGCAGTCAGATTGTCACCTCCCAGTATCCAGGCCGGCCGCATTATGACGTCTCTTATGGTTAGCTGGGCACTCCTTGATGTCTGCATTGGATACCAGTCCCAGACCCAGAGACTGACATTACAGTCGCTGCCTGTCACGACTGTCACAGTCACGCCAGTCCATATTGCAACCTGCCAGCAGCCAGAGATGGGCCCCGGAGCCTCTGAGTCTGCTGTGTCTGGACCCAGTCATTTTTTTTTTATTGTAACTTGGACTTGGCCACCACTATATTCTATGTACAGCATAGCAAAATAATTCTCATATTATAGAGTTTATGTAATAGGGCACTGGCTAACTGCACCAGGGACATTCCTGCGAGTTCTGTCATATTGTTAAATATGCAACAAATTTAAAAGGCAAAACCAACACAAAGCAACCACTGATCAGCAACAGGAGGAGTAAAAAGAAACGCATTAACACCATGTTTACATTGCCTCCATCATAAAGGGAATTAAAGTAATGTCAGTTTTTGATCCTATGGGGTCTATTTATGATGTTAATTATTGGATCCTAACGGACCTCGATAACTAACATTCTAACTGCTGTGAGTGCCGGAGCAATTCATCATTGCTCCAGCGTGGAGACAGCTGATCCAAAAATCACAGATCACACATGCGCACAAGAGCCCCAACGTCCGGCAGAAGGAGCCGGATGGGGTGGAGGGAATCCGAAAGGGAAGGAGCGGGTTGCGAGCCTGAAGCAGCGCTTCTTCCCTTTCCTCCCCCTCCGCGACCCTCTTACCTCACTCCTCAGTGGTCCGGAGGTAGGGAGGGCAGGTGGGGTGTGCTGCTCCTTTCTGGTCGGGCCAGCGCTGGTTGCAGTGGATGCTTGGAGATGTCATCTCCAAGTGCCACTGAAGCCGGCCAATCAGCTAGCATGACCCGGCTCGCGCCGTTTACAGTGCAGAGTGACACGAGAACGACCCAGGTCGGATCCCCGGGATACTGCTCCCAGGTTGATCCGTTTACACTAGCAAAAATCAAGGGTTGATGCGCGTTCACGTGCATCAACCCAGGATTGTTAAGTCAGTGTAAAAGGGATATTACACAACTCCACTCTGCTGTTTGATGTGTGGTTTATTCAGTATTCCCGCGTCAACCTTTGCTATGCTTGAATAGCTTGTAGTTAACAAACAAGAAACACTCACTGTCTAACACCAAGATAAAAAACACTATCTTAGACTTTTAAGAATAAAATATATATGTTTTAAATTAATTCCCTACCTTTGCCATCCTTCCCCCATAATAAGCTCTGCCTCATTATAGCATTCTCCATTATAAATGTGAAATTAACACTTTTATTTTACAGGGTCAATCTCATTTATTTGTTCGCTGCAGTTAAAGGTTGACAATGACTAAGAGGGAGATGTACCAAGCTCTGGAAAGTGATAAACCAGATACTCAGCTCCTAACAGTCATGTTACAGGCTGTGTTTCAAAAATGACAGGAGGTGATTGGTTGGTAGTTTATCACTTTCCAATTTATCACTTTCCAAAGCTTAGTACATCTGCCCAGGCTTGCCGACTTCCTGGCTGCCCCTTCCGGGAGGGAGCAGCCAGATCGGCATGACAGGGGGCGTGGCCATCGCGAGGAGGCAGGCCCGGCCAGACAATGTGAATTTGTGGGCGGAGCGGGGGGAGATCCACACGGTTGCATCATTTTGGCCCCGCCCCCGCTGCACAATGCCGATATTACAGGCATTGTGAAGCAGGGGGCGGAGCCAGAATGACGTGATTCAGCATGAATCGCGTCACCGCCCCCTCCCCCGCTGCGGGGTTTCTTAGGTAAGTGCGGGATGATAGGGGGGCAGGCGGCAGCCGGGAGGATTGCCTGCCTTCCCGGGAGGTCGGGAGCGGCACACAATTTTCGGGAGGCTCCTGACCAAATCGGGAGGGTAGGCAAGTATGCATCTGCCCCTAAGCATCAAAATTACCACCAGCAAAAAATAAACAGTTCAGCATGGGATCCTTATCTAAAGAAACTTTCAGCAGCCTCACATTTTCTTCCAAGTATTTCAGGCTTCTGATTTCCACTGTGCGTTTCCCCCTAACCTATTAGATTATAAAATCATATATAGAATCATATTGGAGCAACAAGAGGAATGAAGGAATAGAACTTTTTTTTCTTCAAGAAACAAACATAAGGTCAGTTATTTACATTATATACATTATTTTGTTTTGTTTCTAAACCTACTTTATATACATAGTGAAATTTCATCATTCAATTACAATTAAAACACATGCACAGTATTTTCATCTAAGGTATTAATATTCAGTTAGTGTTCACAATCTATCAGATAATAGTAAGATCATAGCAATGACAAGTGACTTGGCCGAGCTCACAAAAAAAATCACTACTGCATGCACCTTGCTATACGCAAGATGGCATGTGAAATGGACTGTATGCCCGCACCCTCTGCAGCTACAAATTAGGACATAATATCTCTGAGAATAATGCTGCAATCTTACCTCCATAGAATAGCCCATGAGCCCATTCTCTTCCAGGAGAAATCCAGCTCTATGATGACAAGGCCAGGCAGTCCATTACCTTCCAGGAGAAATCCAACTCTATGGTGACAAGGTCATGCAGTCCATTACCTTCCAGGATAAATCCAACTATATGGTTAAAAGGCCAGACAGTCCATTCCCTTCCAGGGTGGATCCAACTCTATGATGACAAGGCCAGACAGTCCATTCCCTTCCAGGGTGGATCCAACTCTATGATGACAAGGCCAGGCAGTCCATTCCCTTCCAGGATAAATCCAACTCTATGGTGACAAGGTCAGACAGTCCATTCCATTCCAGGACAAATCCAACTTTATGGTTAAAAGGCCAGACAGTCCATTCCCTTCCAGGGTGAATCCAACTCTATGGTGACAAGGCCAGACAGTGGAATGTTGTATATGGGACCGATACAGTGAGCAGACATCAGAATTCTTCCTAGGAGAAGAATATGACAGGTCTCTCATACTCAACTTCTCCAGCTTCCTGTTGAGTAAACATAAAAGATAATGTAAAATTTCCCTTTTGTATTCTCCTAACCTTACAACTTAGCAAACCCTCATAACCCTCAGAATGTTGACACCAGAATGACAACAGTCATGATGTCCACATGGTTAAAATGTGCATATCAGAAATGTTGACACCTGGAAAATGTTGACATGGACAAATGTTAACATAGTAAAAATGATGACATTATTGTTAGAGTTAGGTGTTAGGGTTAGACCACAGGTTCTCAAACTTGGTCCTCAGGACATCAAAAATTGCCTGTTTTCCAGGTCTCCTCACAGAATCACAAGAGACATAATTAGCTCCACCTATGGACCTTATAAAATGTGTCAGTGAGTAATGAGTGCACCAGTGCACCTGCTGGGTGACCTGGGAAACGTGACCTGTGTGGTGTCCTGAGGACCGAGTTTGAGAACCAATGGGTTGGACTAACCTCAAAAAGACATTGGGCCTGATTCAGACCCACTCGCAAGCGGCTGTCCGCTCGCAAGTGGGTCGATGTTGTGCTCTGCGCATGCGCACGACGGCGGGAGCTCCGTCGTGTGCATGCGCCAAAAGTGACGAGCGAAGGACTTTCCTTCGCTCATTGTGTCTGATCAAAGGGGGCGTGCTGTCGATGTTGATTGACAGCACGCCCCCTTTGGTGGGCGTGCCTCCCTGACGGGGGCGTTCCCACGGGAACGCCTCCCGTCAGAAGCCGGCCCACTGACATCACTAGTGATGTCAGTGGGAGTGATTTTGGCTCTGATAGAGCCAAAATCACTCCGGGGCTTGTGGTTGAAAACCTCAACCGCAGGCTCCGGCTCGCAGTTTCGATGGTCGCGATGGTCACGACCATCGCGGCCATCAAACTGCACCCTCGTATAGGCTGTGGGTGACCCACAGCTATACGAGCGTCCAGGAGGACACTCCATTTTTATGGAGGGCGGCCCTCATTCAGAGCGTGCGCTCTGCTCAGAGCGTACGGCTCTGAATGAGGGCCATTGTCAACATTCTGATCATGAAGACATTTCATCAGTGTTGACATGTTGAATGTTGACATGATGAACATGTTCACTCTTGACATTATGACCATATTGACATTATGAATGTTTAGATAGGGAATGTTAACATAATAGAGTGAACCACTTATGTACACAGGGCCTGATTCAGACCCGGACGCTAAGCTGCGCTTGCTCGCATTGAAAAGGGGCAGAGTATTCTATTAGCACGATCGTGCGACAAGGCATAAGGACTCCCTCTATGTCTTTGCGAGCAGCGGCTGTGCGATTGCAAAATAGTGTAATGCCACCCCCAGCTAACGTCATCTCCAGGAAGTGTTTAAAACCATCGGGAACATCGAGAGCCGTCGGAAGCACTCGCAGTGCTTGTGGGAGCTCTACCCTACCGCAAGCAATGTGAGTGCTTCAAGTAAAATGACACCTGCTGCCTCGTCATATGCCGCACCTTTGCTAATTATGGACACCCATTAAATGCCATTTTGACGGTCAGACACGCCTGTGTTTGCAGTACCACTGCCCCGTTCACAAGCACCTTCCCCTGTTACCACCCACAAACGGCACTGTCACTCAAAGTAGTGTCCAGTCTTTGTATTACGAGCGCTCAATTCTAGATCGCAGTGACTGACTTGCGCACGCACGTTGCGAACTATACGCATGCGCAGTTGTGCGATTATCGGCAAGAGCATGTGAAGGCAGCTTAGCGAGCGGGTCTGAATCAGACCCCCAGTCTTTATATTTAGACTGATTACTTATTAATATGCTCTGTATAGTTAATTGTTATATAGTTTTTTTTTGTTGTTGCAGGTTTTTAACATTAATGTTATGTACTAATACTGTATATTGTTACACCTCCACAATTAGTTAATCGCTTCACTGGGTCTGTACATTTCACACTCTCATTCAAATCATTACATGTCTATTTATTTACACATCTGTACAAGTGGCCTCACAGTTCAGTATCATTACTTTTTTTGCTATTTTTTGGTTAAATGTCACATAAAGGTTGAGCTTCATTTAGCAACAAAATGAAAACAGCGATGGACAAGGCTTACATGTGGTAGAACTGAACCACAACAACTTATTACAGGAGAAGTTCACATGTTGTTGTTGTTCTTTGTAATTTCCATCTCCAAATTATAAAATAATTTGTTTTTCATTGATACTGAAAATTCTACTGGCATATGTTTAAATAGGAGTCATATTTACATCCATACCTAGTAAGTTTAAGGGCTCCTAGTTTTGGATAGATGCAAGCCCACAATTGGTACATTGCCTTGTACTACATACACTAGGAGGTGAAACGGGATGTAGTCAGCATCCCCACGTGTGCGATGCCAACAGACGAAATACCGGCGCTGAAATCCAAACAGCGTCGGGATCCCGGCACCGGCATCACAAAGGTAAGTATCCGGCATTAGGGGAAGGGTTAGGGTGCGGGGTTAGGTGTTAGGGGGAGGGTTAGGATTAGGCACTAGGGGCAGGGCTGGATTAAGGGGGGGGGGCGACAGGGACCCCCACCACTAGAGTATGCAGGGGGGTCTCTGAGTACCTAAAAAAAAACCCTGACGGACCAATTCCCTTCTTCTATCGTGTGGGGGCGGAGCCAACATGACAAGTCCTGCCCCCATATGACTCACGCATCGCAGCATTATGACGTGAGGGAGCGGGGCCTAATGAAATGAGCAGCAGCTGCATAGAATGTAACTGTATGTGTACTATATGTGTATGTAAGTGTTTATGTATATATATATATATATATATATATATATATACACCAACGAGAAGAAGAACTGCGGCACTCCAAGATGCTGTACAAAAAGGTATGTATTTGGCAATATGCTTGCCGACGTTTCAGAGCAAGGCTCTTTTATCAAGGCAGCCAAATATAAAGTTAACACATCAATAATGACAAACATAGTAAACAGACAACACTCACCTTATATAGGGAGTGAAAGACACTGGTCTGAAGCAGACCGAGGAAGACGCGCCCATGCCGTCGCCGGGTCCCACCGCGATGACGTCAGTCCGCCGCGACGAGGTTGCTAAGCAACTGTACCTGACTCCAGAGGCCAGGACTCGTCGCGATGACGTCAGACCACCGCGACGGGGTAACTAGGCAACGGCTGCGGGACACTAAGGCGTCTCCCCGGTCCGCTATACAGACCCGGGTGAACACAGCCCAAACAATACACAGTATATAGCGGCATATTGCTATGAATGGAGCTTGACCGACATATATAGGACACAGCAAGATAAAGGCAATAGAAAGTCCCACTAAGATGCAAAACATGCAATTGTATACCACTCAATGCATAACTGCCAAAATTCCAACAATTCCAATGTGGGCAACTCAGGGGTCTCCAAACCAACGCCTATAACAATGTAATAAATTGTGTATGAAATACTACATATAGGTACACTCAACAGAATACTCAAAGGTATGTCTGATGAACGCTGAGCTACACAATTCAAAGGTAATAACATATGAAATGCAATAATGTGGACATGAGTCCAAAAATTGGGAGACATAACCGCAAAAGTAGAGGCATGTTTATAAAGAATTCCAGTTAATCTTTTCATTGAGTCCCTGGGGTGCGATAGTTCCCAGACAGTAAATCCACCGTGCCTCTAGGCGCAAAAGTTTATTTTCACGGTCGCCACCTCTGATGGAATCAGGTACATGGTCTATTACCATGTGTTTGAGAGAAGATAGTGTATGACCAGCTTCCAAAAAGTGGCGGGCTACAGGTTGATCTGTAGAACCCCTGTTCAACGCAAGTTTGATGGCTGAGCGATGCAGAGCCATCCTTTCTCTGATGGTTCTGATCGTTTTACCGATATAGTAGAGACCGCATGGGCACGTAATCACATAAATAGCAAACGACGACAGGCAGTTCAACACAAAGCGAATAGCATATTTTTTGTCTTTGTGTGGATGCTTGAAAAAGGTGCCTGTTTGCATGTTCTGGCAGGTGGTACAATGAAGACATTTATAGCAACCTGGTTGCCTCTGTAGAAAAGTGGTCAATGGACGATCCAATTTGGTAAATCCAGTGATGTCTGTGTGTACCACTATATCACGTATATTGCGTCCCCTAGTATAACATGGCAGCAACACGTAACTTTTTACTTAAGGAACAAGTTCCGAACATTGATATTGACCTCTTCATGACTCTCCTACAACTCACACTCACCTGGAATTACTTCCTGCACGACGGAGCCTTTTACCAACAGCTCCGTGGCTGTGCCATGGGCAGCAATGTGGCCCCTTCTTATGCAAACATTTATATGTTTGAAGAAGAACAACATATGTTCTTCGATGACACCATCACTTCGGGCGCCATTTTGATGTATTGCAGATATATCGATGATCTGTTCCTGCTATGGACGGGGGGTGAGGAAGCTCTTAAAAAGCTGATGCTACATATCAACAGCCGGAACTCTCCAATTAAGTTAACCTACTTATACAGTAGGAACACCGTTAGTTACCTCGACGTTCAAGTGACAGTTGACCATGGACATATTCACACGAGTGTGTTTAGTAAAGCTACAGATCGTAATACACTTCTCTTGGCTAGTAGTCATCATCTTAAACCACTCAAACAGGGTCTCCCTAAATCACAGATGCTCAGAGTTTCAAGAATATCAAGTCACCCCTTAAATACCCGCATGGAACTCGACAAAATTATAGATAAATTTGTCTGCAGAGGGTATGACCTGGGGATGTTAAAACGTCTAAAAGACGAGGTACTTCAAATTCCCAGAGATGACCTGCTTCATCCATCGACCAAACCCCAGAGGGACATCATTCCCTGGAAACAAAGATTCCAGACTTCTAGTCCTGTAGTTCAACGTGCATGCCGAGCTCTGTGGCCCATTATATCTACGGATAAAGATTTACCTAGTCTCCGCAATAAAAGACCAATGGCATGTTATACTAGGGGACGCAATATACGTGATATAGTGGTACACACAGACATCACTGGATTTACCAAATTGGATCGTCCATTGACCACTTTTCTACAGAGGCAACCAGGTTGCTATAAATGTCTTCATTGTACCACCTGCCAGAACATGCAAACAGGCACCTTTTTCAAGCATCCACACAAAGACAAAAAATATGCTATTCGCTTTGTGTTGAACTGCCTGTCGTCGTTTGCTATTTATGTGATTACGTGCCCATGCGGTCTCTACTATATCGGTAAAACGATCAGAACCATCAGAGAAAGGATGGCTCTGCATCGCTCAGCCATCAAACTTGCGTTGAACAGGGGTTCTACAGATCAACCTGTAGCCCGCCACTTTTTGGAAGCTGGTCATACACTATCTTCTCTCAAACACATGGTAATAGACCATGTACCTGATTCCATCAGAGGTGGCGACCGTGAAAATAAACTTTTGCGCCTAGAGGCACGGTGGATTTACTGTCTGGGAACTATCGCACCCCAGGGACTCAATGAAAAGATTAACTGGAATTCTTTATAAACATGCCTCTACTTTTGCGGTTATGTCTCCCAATTTTTGGACTCATGTCCACATTATTGCATTTCATATGTTATTACCTTTGAATTGTGTAGCTCAGCGTTCATCAGACATACCTTTGAGTATTCTGATGAGTGTACCTATATGTAGTATTTCATACACAATTTATTACATTGTTATAGGCGTTGGTTTGGAGACCCCTGAGTTGCCCACATTGGCATTGTTGGAATTTTGGCAGTTATGCATTGAGTGGTATACAATTGCATGTTTTGCATCTTAGTGGGACTTTCTATTGCCTTTATCTTGCTGTATCCTATATATGTCGGTCAAGCTCCATTCATAGCAATATGCCGCTATATACTGTGTATTGTTTGGGCTGTGTTCACCCGGGTCTGTATAGCGGACCGGGGAGACGCCTTAGTGTCCCGCAGCCGTTGCCTAGTTACCCCGTCGCGGTGGTCTGACGTCATCGCGACGAGTCCTGGCCTCTGGAGTCAGGTACAGTTGCTTAGCAACCTCGTCGCGGCGGACTGACGTCATCGCGGTGGGACCCGGCGACGGCATGGGCGCGTCTTCCTCGGTCTGCTTCAGACCAGTGTCTTTCACTCCCTATATAAGGTGAGTGTTGTCTGTTTACTATGTTTCTCATTATTGATGTGTTAACTTTATATTTGGCTGCCTTGATAAAAGAGCCTTGCTCTGAAACGTCGGCAAGCATATTGCCAAATACATACCTTTTTGTACAGCATCTTGGAGTGCCGCAGTTCTTCTTCTCGTTGGTGTATTACATGTGCACTGAGGGCACCCAATCTTTTTCCTGTTTGATACTACGAGTGCCGGTCCTTTCCTGAACCCTATATATATATATATATGTATATATATATATATATATATATATATGTGTGTTATTGTATATACAGTATGTGTTAGTGTGTACATATGTGATTATGTGTATATATGTGAATGTGTTATTGTATATACAGTATGTGTTAGAGTGTATATACTGTGTATGTGTTATTGTATATACAGTATGTGTTAGTGTGTGTATACTGTGTACGTGTTAGTGTGTATATATTAGCAGTATGCACCGGCCACTTTCATGTTTTGTGTTTTGGTTTTGGATCTGGATCTTTCTTCGTGTTTTCGATCTGGATTGGTTTTGCCAAAACCACCCTTCCGTGTTTTGGGTTCTGGGTTTTGTGTTTTGGATCTGTATTTTTTTTAAAAAAAGCATAAAAACAGCTAAAATCACAGAATGTGTTGGTTTTTCTGCTCCTATGCTATTATTAACCTCAATAACCTTAATTTCCACTCATTTCCAGTCTATTCTGAACACCTCACAATAGTGTTTTTATGTCCAAAAGGTTGCACCGAGGTAGCTGGATGACTATGCTAAGCGACATGAGTGGGCGGCACAAACACGTGGCCCATCTAGGAGTGACACTGCAGTGGCAGACAGGATGGCAGTTTGAAAAACTAGGCCCCAAACAGTACATAATGCAAAGAAAAAAAAGAGGTGCAAGATGGAATTGTCCTTGGGATATGTTGTATAAACAGGACATGCACACTTAAACAAACCAATCATTTCAGCGCCAGGGTCTGCCACACGACTGTGGCTGAAATGATTGGTTCGTTTGGGCCCCCACAAAACAAGCTGGCAATTAATCTGTCCCTGCACAAACTGGCTCTACGGAGGCAAGATGTCGTCCTCATCCTCCTCATTCACCGATTCCTCACCCTCTTCAGTGTTGTGTACATCCTCATCCTCACAGAGTATTAATTCGTCCCCGCTGGAATCCACCACCAGAGGTCCCTCTGTATGTTCTGGAGGCTGGTCTCCCTGGAAGAGTTGATAATTCATTTTTATGAACATCATCTTCTCCACATTTTGTGGAAGCAACCTCCTACGCCTTTCGCTGACAAGGTTCCCGGCTGCACTAAACACTCTTTCGGAGTACACACTGGAGGGGGGCAACTCAGGTAAAATAGAGCCAGTTTGTACAGGGGCCTCCAAATTGCCTCTTTTTCCTGCCCGTACAGGTATGGACTGTCTGACATGCCTACTTGGATGCTGTCACTGATGTAATCCTTTGACAGACGCACGCTTGTCGCTGCTTTGAGGATGCAGGTGCGGCTACAGCCCACACAATTCACAAAGACAGAAAAAAAAGGATTTTTTTATTTTTTGTGGAGCGCACTTTGAGGGTTACACCACCCTTTAACAGACAGACGCATGCTTGTCGCTGCTGCTTTGAGGATGCAGGTGCAGCTACAGCCCACACAATTCACAAAGACAGAAAAAAAAGAAGAATTTTTTTGGAGTGCACTTTGGGGGTTACAGCGTCCTTCAGTCCAGACCAGATGTCCAAACCGGCTCTTGACTTATGACCCAGGTGCATGCTTGGCGCTGCTGCTGTGTTGATGCACGTGCGGCTACTGCGCATACATTTCGCACACAAACACAGAAAAAAAAGAATTGTTTATTTTTTGTGGAGTGCACTTTGGGGGTTACACCACCCGTTAACAGACTTATGGGACACAGGACACAGGCTTGGCGCTGCTCCTTTGTTGATGCACGTGCAGCCACAGTGCAAACAATTCACAAACAGAAAATATTTTTCTATTTTGTTTGGAGTGCACTTTGGGGGTTACAGCACCCTTTAATGGTCAAGCCAGCCGGCCCTTTACTTATGACACAGGCGCACGCTTGGCGCTACTTTGTTGATGCACATGCGGCTATTGCGCACACAATTCACAAACACAAAAAATATATATTTTTATTTTTTTTAGAGTGCACTTTGGGGGTTACAACACCCTTTAACAGACAAGCCTGCTGGCCCTTTACTTATGGGACACAGGCGCACGCTTGGCGCTGCTCCTTTGTTGATGCACCTGCAACCACAGTGCACACAATTCACAAACACAGAAAATATTTTTTTATTTTGTTTGGAGTGCACTTTGGGGGTTACAGCACCCTTTAACGGACGAGCCAGCCGGTCCTTTACTTATGACACAGTCGCATGCTTGACGCTACTTTGTTGATACACGTGTGGCTACTGCGCACACAATTCACAAACACAGAAATTTTTTCTTTTGCACTTGGGGGGAGCACCCCTGATGGACAGAGCACCCCCTGGACAACACTACAGCACCCCTTTAGGACTGGGACACTGCACAGGACTTTGGAGTGGACACAGCCCCTATGGACAACTGACTGCACAACACAGCCCAGCCAGCCCCTATGGACTTTGGAGGAGTGGACACAGCCCCTATGGACAACAGCAGCACAGCACAACACAGCAAGCCCCTATGGACTTTGGAGGAGTGGACACAGCCCCTATGGACAACAGCAGCACAGCACAACACAGCCAGCCCCTATGGACTTTGGAGGAGTGGACACAGCCCCTATGGACAACAGCAGCACAGCACAACACAGCCAGCCCCTATGGACTTTGGAGGAGTGGACACAGACCCTGTGGACAACAGCAGCACAGCGCAGCACAGCACAACACTACACTACACTACACAGCCCAGCCAGCCGTAACTCCCACCCTCCCTCTTCACTGTCCACAGCCGAGTGAGAAAATGGCGCCGATGCGGGTACCTTATATAGAATCCAAAATCTGCGAAATCCGGAAGGCGAGATGATGACGTTTTGCCTCGATTTCAGATCCGAGTCAGGCGGGAAAAGTCTCGGATCGGGGGGGCTCGGGGGGGTTCGGATTTCAGAAATCCGAACCCGCTCACCCCTAGTATATATGTGTATGTATGTGTTTGTGTGTATAGTGATATTGTACCAATCCGTTGGATCGGCTGCTATATCGCACCGTTTATGAGCAGCATAAGTGTGTCTGTTATATATAATATATATGTTTGCTATATATATATTAGAAATATTATATATATGTATGTGTGTGTGCATGCTTAAAGTTTTAAGTAATCAGGGGCGTAGGCTATATTTGGCGGGGAGGGAGGGTAGGCTCCATGTTGGTTGGTGGGGGCCCCCACAACTTAGCTGGCCCAGGGCCCCCACAAGCCTTAATCTGGCCCTGACTAGGGGAGAGGATTAGATTTATGGTGCGGGGAGGGGAAGGTTAGGTTTAGGCACTAGGAGGGGCAGTTAGGTTTAGATACCGGGGTGGAAGTGTTAGGTTTAGGTTGCGGGGAGGGGGAGGTTATCTTTAGGCACTAGGCGGGAGGTTAGGGTTAGGCGCCAGGGAGGGAGGGAGGGTTAGGGGTAAGGGTTAGTCTTTCCTTCTTTCGTTATAGCTGTTGGGATTCTGACTGTCGGGATGCCGCTGTCGGTATTCTGAACAGAGGCATCCTGACCACCAGGATATCATACCCAACCAGGTTGAAACAGTCCCAAAAACAGTGATCAATAGACCAATATGAGAAGCACACTGCCTGAATGCAAAATCTGTACATTGGATGCATTTGAAGGCCAGCCTTAGAAATCCTTAATGATGTCACTATTGTCACATTAAAGGATATCCTATTCTCAATGAGATGGTCAAGGCTTATAATGGAAAAAACTAGCACTGATTTAGATAGACCTTTTTTAAATGAGTAAACCCTTAATGTAATCAGGGTTCAGTATTAAAACAATGGTTTATGGGTTTTGGAATGCAATTCTTTTTGTCACTTATTCATTGAGCTACATATAAGATACAATGTCCATCCAGTAACATAATTTAAAACTAAAATTCTTTACTTGCATTCCACAAAAAAACTGAAGAATGATTGTATCAATTATATATATATATATATATATATATATATATATATATATATATGTGTGTCAGGGATGTGTGCCGACCTCCATGTTTTGGTTTTGGATCTGTATCTTCTCGTGTTCTAGATCTGGATTTGGTTTTGCCAAAACCGCCCCTTGCGGGTTTTGGTTTTGGTTCTGTATTTTTAAATTTTTTTTAAAACTGCTAAAATCACATAATTTTTATTTTTGTTTGTTCCTACAGTATTATTAACCTCAATAACATTAATTTCCCCTCATTTCCAGTAAATTTTGACCACCTAACAGCTCACAATACTGTTTTCATCTGGTTTAGGCCCAAAATTTGCACCAAGCTAGCTGGCTGACTAAGCTAAGTGGCAGCAGTAGGCAGCACAAACACGTGGCAGTTCAACTTCCAACATGGCACATAAGGAAACATGTTTTCATTAATCAAGAGGCCTGAGGGAGTTGGAGTATGTATTGAAGGCAGGGACAGGAAGGGTTGATTGGTAGTAAATTTAATTTCATGTTTTGATTCCGAAGCAAATTTATGAAGGAGGAGGGGAGAACAAGGGTGAACAATATGTCCCATGTTTTGCCCACAACATCAACTTGGTGGTTCAGAATATTTTTTTTAAATTAAAGGGGCATGCAGGAGATGCTGTCTGTGGCCATAAACATTTCTGGCATTCAGCAACCGCATGTCAAAGATTGCAGCAGCAGTGGCAGTTCAACTTCCAACATGGCACATCAGGAAATAAATGTTTTTATTATTCAAGAGGCCTGAGGGAGTTGGAGTATGTAGTTGAAGGCAGGGAAAGGAAGATTTGATTAGTAGTAAATTTAATTTAACTTTTGTGATTCCGAAGCAAATTTATGAGGGAGGAGGGGAGGAGGGAAAGCATTTACAAAAAATATTTAAATCATTCACATCAGTCTTGGCCCAAGAAGAATCCTTGAGCGCTATGTCTGCTGCTGCTGGGAGTGGATTTTCATCCCAGAAGGGAACCAGGAAGACTACTAGTAGTAGTTAAAAAAACAATTGACTGTTAAACAATCCTTTGCAAGGGGGAGCAAGTATGACAGCAGTCACCCAGTTGCACAGTGGATTACTGACGCCATGACATCTATGCTGGTATTAGATGTGCATCCAATATCCGCCAATAATGCAGTGGGTTTCAGACAGTTAATTGAGGTCCTGTGTCCCCGCTACCAATTCCATCAAGATTCAACTTCACTAGAAAAGCAATTCACAACCTGTACAGGGACATTAAGTTTTTTTAATTAGTGGCCTCCAAAATGCCGTTGTACCCACTGTCGCTTAACACAGATATGTGGACAAGCTGAACATAGCAAACACAAGATTTAAGGTTTAAGTCATACGCTGTGTCTTTCTTCCCAACGGACACTGGGCCTGATTCAGAGCCGGATGCTCTGAAAGAGCGTTCGCTCTGAATCAGGGCGTTTTTTTTTTTTGTGCAGCCTCCTGGCCGCTCGCTTAGCTGTGGGTGACCACCCACAGCTATTGCGAGCGGCCAGGTGATGGTCGCGATGGTCTCGACCATCGCGGCTTGCGACGAGACCCTTGTGGTAGGGTCTCGTTCCCGCAAGCCCCAGTGAGCTTTCGGCTCTATTAGATTACTTTAGTGTCACAATATTATTAACGAATACACTGCATTTTCCTCTTACAGTGTGACAATACTTATTATACACTGCGCTACCACTTACAGTGTCACAAACAATATGTGTATGAATATTACACTGCAGTCTGACCAGCAGCGTCACAGTAAAAAAAACAAAAAACAATAATATAGTACACTGCGGTACAGCACAAAAAAAATATATATAGAATTTTTTTTATTATTATAACCTCATCTCTAATATATATATACACTAATATTGTTTTCAGCACCAGGCACCTCTTCCAGTTATATTTAGCATTTTATATTAAGCAGGCCAAACACTATAAACAAGCATTCACTGAAATAACACTATCGGTATTAGTATTTAACTATTAAACATTTTTTACTTATCTTTGTTTTTCACCTATTCTTTTAAAACGTTGTGTGTGTGTGTAAACTAAAAGAAGTTTAGCAGATGATGACATGAATTGTTTTTACAAAAAACACTCTGAAATGTGTAGTCTTAGTAAAAACCTCCCACACTGAGGTTTAGTGTGTGCAGGTAAAGTCTGAGCTGAAATCAAACACTACATATGTGATTATAGTATATTGTACTGTATATGCGTTTGTCATGTTGCAGCAACATAACCTGTACTATGTAGAAGCATTTGTCCTTTACTTCTTAGGGCTCTATTTACTACAAACCGCATTTTGAATGCAGATTGTAGTGTGATATTACCATTCAGGCAAAATCACAGGGATTTACTAAAAATCCCTTGCAGGGACAGAGTTTTTGATAAAGCTCTGTCCCTGCGAATCCCCTCCTTAAACTTATCACTGTATTTTCGCAAAAAATACCATGACAAGTGCCCGCGCCCTCGCCAACGGGCCGCCGCTAAGCCCCCCCGCGATCGCGACCCCCCCTCCGTGAATCTTCCCCTTCCCTCCGCGACCCCCCCTCCCTTAATTACACTTATGTCCGGTGTTCGGTCCTCTGGTGATGTCCTCCGTGGCTCCGGTCAGCTGACATCCCATCCTGCACTGGGACACAGTCAGCTGATACCCGGGTCCCAGTGCAGGATGGGATACCAGCTGACCGGAGGGAGGACATCACCGGAGCCCCGGTCTCCGGTCCCTGGATTCTGGTAAGTTATTTATTTTTATTTTTTTTTGCAGTGTATTAGCGTGTGGTCTGTTTAGACCCCACAGCTGATCACTGGGGCCAGCTCCGGCCTCTGCTCTGCCTGTTAGAGCAGAGCAGGAGTCCGGTAACCAGGGAAGACCGTGGATAACGCCACCTTCAGGTGGCGTTATTATCACAGGACTTTCCCCGGTATTTTTTCACAATTTAGTTTTAGTAACTTTGGCCAGATCACATTTCCCATTACAATTATGGGAAATGCGATCTGCTTACAAAAAATAAGTGATAACTAGGGATTGGAGTAGAATTTTACGAATTCTACTCCAATTGCCCTTTAGTAACTTTAGGTGATATTAAAATAATGTGAAAAGGGTGTGAAAACACCCGTTTTCACTTTATTTTAGTAAAAATAATGTTAATAAATAGAGCCCTTAGACCATTAGATTGGATGTTGGTGAACCTTTTCGACAATAATCTTTACACATTTGTATATACCCATTTACTTTTAGGTTTACCTTTGTTGATCTGTCATAGACAGCATTTTCAATGCAAAATGTGTTTTATATGTAATGTACATACTGTATATACACAACTTTGTGAAACTACAAATTCCAGCAAGCCATCCTCTGCCGGGACTTGCAGCTCCTGAACACCCTAAGAGGTTCGGTATGGTGGAGCACACAGGTGAAAAATAATTTCGTAGTAAAGATCATCTCTATAGTCTATACAGTTTTGACTCTTGCCTCTCACCTGTTCTGATTTAGGTGAGATATAGCCCACTTTGTGGTCTCTGGCCCTGATTCAGCAAGGATCGCAGTTGCTTATTCGCACGAAATCGGCTGATTGTTGCGTACTGCGCATGCACCGCAGTGCGTGCAGGCAACCTGGCCACTGCAATTGGGACTGGGATCGCAGTGACCATGCAGACCCAGTGATTGACAGGAAGTGCCGTGTGTGGAAGGTGATGGGGAGGTGGTCGGGCGAATGCAGGCGTGCCATTGCGCTGCAACGGCGTTGCAGGGATGTGCATAAATTATCCACTGCGATACCATACACAGCTTAAGGTCTCATAGCGTTGCTAAAGTAAACAATTCCTGAGTGAGGTCTGACCTGCCTTAACTGTGCGTATGGGTCCGATGTTACTCAATATTACCAATTATTTTGCTATGTTGCCAAAGTATACGGATGTGAGTAAGGGGAAGTGGGCGTCCTTATGTTAGAATGCGAATGCAAACATTTACATATCACCCCTAATATAAATACAGATAGTTCTTGATTTGCGCAGATACTGCAGCCAGTAGGAACTCAAGGGGACTCTTAAATTTCCCTTAAGTACAAATAATATAGAAATATGAGTTCCACTCCGGCGCTGTAAGTGTTCTCAAAATTGATAAAATATACAACCAGTCTCTTACTTTAAATAAAGATAAGTCCACCAAAAAGGTTCGTAAATAGCTCCAAAGGTTATGTTCCAAGGATATAATTCCTTCCTTCACCTTCAGGGTTATTCCATCAATACCCCGAATTCTTAATGATGTTCCTCTCAAACAAGAGAACAAGATATCATAGTGCAACACCATTTGGTGCACAATAAAACCAAATGTAATAGATGATTACACTCACATTCGGTTTAAAAAACATTCAGCATAAGATGCATAAACACTTTGGGGTTTTGGGGAATGGATACAAGGGGACTTCTAGATGATATAGGCAGAGGGTTGGGGGATCCTGGACACCCACCAACTTCTTGCTATGTCTTCCGGTCCACAGTCCAAATTGTCCCAGCACGCACCCACTTTACGCGTTTCGAACTTTGTTGTCCTTCATCAGAAGCGTGGTGGTGATTTCCTAACAGGGTTAAAATACCCTCCTTAATGGCCTCTAAACCTCCCCCCATTAAGAGCACTTCCTGCTCTTTTCAAAAGCCACTCCTTCCCCGGAAGTAGCATGGTGAGGGTAAGAGCAGCGTTCCTGCTCTGATGCGTTCCTTTTGCTGGAAGTTGTCATTTCAATGCATCCTGCGCAATTCCGGCGCTATGATGCACTTCCGGTAATTGGCTGATGTCCTCAGAAAGGGATGTTCGGTGCGCCGGATATGTCATACCGGTGTGAAGATGCGTTCCAAAGACCGGAAATGGCCATTTTAGATGAGTTTCCATTGCAAAGTCACGATAAAAGTACGTTATATCAATATTAAAAGAAAAACACAGAAAAGGATACATTTAAAGGAGGAAATATGAATAAAAATAAATAAAACATCAAAAATATTAAAATATTCATAAAACATGGTGTTCAGGAGGAGTTATTAAAAATAATATAAAATAGGCATACCCACTTTTTAAATAATCATAAAATATAAGAGAAGTTGATTACGTAATAGGATTCAATACTTATGGCAAATCATAAAAACCATTTGAGCTCAAACTCTCCGTTTAATCCACCAGGTACAAGGGTTTTTAGTTTATGGATCCATCTCATCTCAGATTTGGAAAGTCTCACTTCCAAATCTTTATTTCTCCATATTGGATTTATCTGCTGGATCCCCCCAAAAGATTTTAACTGGCATGGGTTGGACTTGTGAGCTAGTTTAAGATGTGCTGACACATTGTGGGTCTCCAAGCCCTTTTTAATATTATATATATGCTCTACAAGTCTTTTTTTCAAATTACGGCTTGTTTTGCCTATATATATTAGGCCACATCTACATTCTAATCCATAAATAACATTTTTCGAGTTACAGGTAATGAATTCTTTAATAGGATAATCAGTACCTTTTACATGCAAATTTGTTATTTTAGACTGGCCTTTGACTGTTCTGCACATGTTGCAGATTCTGCACCTATGGAAACCCAAACTTCTACTACTACCTCTTTTCTTGGTATCCAATGAACTTCTCACTAATTTGTCCTTCAACGAAGGTGCCTTTTTATTAATGAATGATGGTTTACTTGGTATTCTGTCACTGATCACAGGGTCTTGTTTTAAAATCTTCCAGTGTTTCTTAAATGCCACCTCAATCTCCTTATACTGGGAATTATAGCTATTTATAAAGGGCCATTCAAATCTATTGGTGTCATTTTCTTCTTTATTGTTAGTCCTCTTCACTAAAAAATCATTCCTACTTATAGTACTTAGTCTTTCCTGAGCTTTCTTCAGTCTTTACTATAACCTTTGTCTAAGAAACGATCTGTCATTTCATTAAGCTGTGAGTCACACACTTCTTGCTCAGTGCAATTACGCTTTACTCTTAAATACTGGCTGTACAGAATCCCCTCAAGCCAGTTTTCATGATGTTGACTGTCCCTCATTATATAGCTATTGGAGTCAGTATTCTTTCTATAAGTTTTGGTAAGCAAGACTCCATTTTTCACATAGATATTTAAATCTAGAAAAACAATCTCTTCCTTGCTTATAGAAAAAGTTAACTTATTGTTAAAATCATTGTCATTCAAAGACTGACAAAATAAAACCAATTTCTCCTCGTACCTTTCCATATGAATAAAACAATCTAGAAAACATTGCCAGTACACTAGGTCTACCCCCAGCTGGTCATTCCGTAAAAATTGATCTTTCTTCCCAGAATGCCATAAATAGATTGGCATAGCTGGGGGCAAACCTGGTGCCCATGGCTGTCCCAACTTGTTGTAAATAAAAACACCCATTGAAATAAAAATAATTGTTGATTAAAATGAATTGGATACTTTCTAAAACAAATTCTTTCACTAATGATGTCAGATCAGATAAGTCTAAAAAGTGGGACACTGCTCTCAAACCTTGATCCTTATCGATTATCGTATATAAGGTAGAGATGTCCGCACTAATTAAAATGTAATTATTTTTATTTCAATGGGTGTATGTGCATGCGCACTGCGATGCATACACATGCGCACAATGCATACCATCGGCAGCAGCGAGAGTATGCATCTTAGCGAGCGGGTCTGAATGAGCTCCATTGTGCCTTATAACCAATGCAGGGAAATGATACTAATGTTAGCATTTTAATGTATATATCTCTGTTTTTTCTTTTATATAACAGCTCTATAATGGGGGTAAGGTGAAATTAGAGATATTGCTAGACTTCTCAGGAAGTCAGGGAGATTGCTACTATTTCAGGAAGTCTCCCTGACAATCATGGAGAGTTGGCAAATATGGTTTACCACCATCAATGGCTTTGTACCTAGGTTTTACAGATGTTTGTTCATCTAATTCCTGCTGTGTTCTGATTATTTGTGGCTTCTCACAAAGAAGGGTATTTAATTAGAGGCGAAAAGTTGGAAAATTATCGCCTGTCCGACTTTTCATCTCATTCGCCTTTTTCAGAGGCTAAATCAGTCCATGCTCATCCCTGCTTTTCCCTTAATTCAATTGAAAAACAGGTGAATACAGAAATAGGTGAATACGGAACAGGCGAAAAGTACTGAATGAATTGGGGAAATCAGTCTGTACCCCAGAGAAAGATGCACTAACATAGGAAATAAATATAGATGTGTACTATTAGCTCTAATACAACTATTTTGCGTACTTAAGTTGTGTAAATTTCTTGCTATTAGCGTCTTTGTAAAAGTGGTGAAGAATAGCATTAAGCAGTATTTTTTGGTGAAAATAAGTAGTCCAGTCAAATTTGGGGTACTTGAAAATGGGTACTAGTATATTTTCAATGTCTCTAAAGTGGACTTTTTAAAATTGTGAAAAATCCACTTGCTGCATGCACCTGTAATCCCAAAAACACCTGACCCATCCTTGTAGCCCCCAGAAGCCTATTTCGGTAGTTTTTATTCTTGTCCCCCCACTTTTTAAATTTTCACTCCAAAAATGACATGTCTTTTTTGGGGTGTTCTTAGTTTTTTTTGCTGCAGATTTGTCTTTTGGGGGGCTGTCCCAAGGGTTCTGAGTCATTTCCCCATTTTTGCACCCCAAAATAAAGATTTTGCACTTTTCCCCTACTATTGATTGGAGAATCTTTTTTGGCGAATTTAATGCATCGAGTTTCCGCTTAGGCGAAATTGTCCTGGAATTGAATTAGGCGAACAATTTTTAGGCAAAATTTTCGCAAAAAAAACAGGCGAAAAGGCTTTTCGCATCTAATTGAATATGGCCCAAAGTTAGACTGAGAATGGAAGGGGCACAGAAGACATAAAGAGAAAAGTCACAACACAGCCAGCTATAGGCAGCAAATGCTAGTAATTCCCAAATCAAATATAAGGGTAAAGGGCAGGTGTAAACAACCAAACCATACTGCGTGAGTCAAATGGTAGCGGGGGAACATTGACCTTGGACTATCCCAAAATGGTTTCGCAAGTTTCTCCCCTCTCACACAGATAGTTTGCTGTCACACATGATAGAAGAAGTTATGTTTTTCCGGTGCGTTGTAAAAATGCTTAGTTCAAAAGTAGAGTTAAATTGAACAAAATACCCACAAAATCTTTCTGTACGCTAGCCGAGGCTTATGGGGCAGATTGTATGTCACGCGCACGTGTGTTTGAGTGGCACAAAAGATTTAATCGGTTGTGTGGATGCAGTGGCGTAAATTCATCCCAGATGCCCGGAGGAGTTATAATTAAAAAGGAAAATATCTATCTATTTGTCTATCTATCTATCTATCTATCTATCTATCTATCTATCTATCTATCTATCTATCAATTTATCTATCTCATATCTATCTATCTATCTCATAACTATCTATCTATCTCATAACTATCTATCTATCTATCTATCTATCTAATATCTATCTATCTCATATCTATCTATCTATCTATCTATCCACATGCACAAAAACACTAATATAGAATAAGTGAATTTGTTTCTATTAGGCCTATTTAGTAATCCCCCAAAAACACCCTTTTCGAGAGATATCTTCAAATTTATAGAAACCCTTGAATGTATCTACATTCCGGAGACTGGCCCTGGTAGCTAGCACTATCTCAAAGTGGAATTAGTTGCTGTTGCCTATGGGCTACAGACCGCAACAGGGATCCGTACAGGGGCGTATTTATAATGGTGCAAGGTGTGCGGTGCACAATGCCAGAGTCTACTGCACTGCCGGAGAGGAGGGGGCTCGGCACACAGGCCCCTTCCTCTCTTAAACTGCCTCTGGATCCTCCCTGACTCTCTCCACTCAGACCACGCATGGACAGTAGTGCATTAGGGTTGTGTATAGATCTTCTTCAGTTAATGTGCCTGGTACACATGCAAAGGTATACAGCTCTCCTATCATATACCAGAGACACAAGATAAGGAATACATTGCAATGTTGTCTATTATAAAGCTGAGCAGAGAGAAAATCGAAAGTGAATTTGTGCAGACATTTTGGAACAAATTCAAGCGGATTTGCATTTTTTAGATAAAGTTATTACTTCAGATGAAACATGGATCTTCCAGTACGATACTGAGTCAAAACGCCAGTCCATGCCAGTCCATTCTGACAGCTGACAGATAATGAGCTACAGTGTGACTTTGACCAATGTAAAATGCAGTGGTGTGTGGATGCAGAAGGGGAGTACATAGAAGGAGAACAGAGTTAAAATGTACTTAATACAATTAAACATAAATTAAAGCCTCTTGTTATTTAATAGCCACTCTTTGTATATGCTTCATGGTCTGTACGTACACATAACAATAAGTTTAGGCCAGCTAGTTTTTACATGAGTTCTGAGTTGAACGGAGTCTCGGCTCGGATAACTTCCTGGTTCCTTGTAGAACTGAGGTCCAACTCGAATCTCCTTGCCAAGTTTGGAATTCAGATCTAAAAACTGCATCTCACATGTTTTGGATTGCATTTAAGTCACTCTTTCGTAATTTCAGGTGTTGTGAGCAGTAACATGCGATGAGGTCAATGGCTGGTAGGCACACATTGAGATGGGTCTGAGTGCTGGGAGCATGTCTCACCCCTTACTCACTGTAACTCTCCCCTCATTACACTGTAAATATGTTCTTTGTATTATTCCACAGGTTCTCAAACTCGGTCCTCAGGAACCCAATGTCAGGCTGCTACTCACCTCCGCGCCAACGTCTTTGGGCTTAGGTGTTCAGTCACTGGGAGTGGAGGTGAATGATGGCTTAGTACTCTCCCTGGGGTCTGCTAGGGCTTCCGTGCATGTGTGCTGGTTCCCATGATGGCGGGCATGGGCACAGCCATGTTGGTCCACATCACTTGACTAGTCTCTCCCAATGGTAGTCCTGCGGTCACTCAGCTGATTCTCTGATCCAATGACCAGCTACCTAAAGGTGCCTACGCATTTAGCGATATTTTACACGATTTGCCTGATTCCGACACATCGTGATGACAAATCTCAGAGAGAGAGAAAGAAGTGTTAGAAGTGTTAGACTGCCAGCTGAATGAGTGAACCACTGGCTGCCTAAACTGAGTACTGGCTAACTACACCGAAATTGAAGATCACCGACGGGTGACTGTATCAGATTCAACTTTCCGCACTGATGTATGGACACTGTATTTCTAGAGAGCCAAGAGAAAAGTCCCAGCAGGAAGAGTGGATCCAGGCAGGACCGTGAGTTATACCTTAAAAAGCATGCATGCATAATTGGTGTACACGTCTTTCTGCCTTCGGCATATCACATTGTAAACAACTAACGGCTTTGCAGTCTATACTTGATTATGAGTGGTGTACCCAAAGAGTAGCCACCTGATCTGGGAATACCAAAGAATAAAACCCTGATATATAGGGGGGACTATTATGTTTTTCTGTGAATGGAATTGGATACAAGAAGAGCTTTAAAATATTTAAAATATATAACTAGAACTGTGTTGCACTAATCATCTACTGAGGAAATCAATATCTGTGTTCTAGCAACATTATTTCCTTGGAACTAACGAAAATTGATACTTGTTACCACTTAAGACATGGATCACAAATGAAGTGTGGCTTACAGCATATGAAAAATTAGCTACTATATTGAATATTGCTCAGTGCTGAAGTATTTGTTCTTATAATTTATGAATGTATGTTTTTAGAGTAAATCTGAGAAGGGCATAATTGTGTACATTAATTGCTATAATCTTTTTAGTTGTTTCCTTATGCTACAATTTTATGCTTTATGATTTTATTTTTATCCAATTTAAATAATTTTAATTTCTATTAGTTTTCATGTGTTTTTAATCATGTATACATCTTGATAATTATTTACTTGCATATTAAATACTTAACTGTATCAGCGCCTGTCAGTGTGTGTTTTTGGTTTAGTTTATTTTTGGAGGGTCCAGTTTCCTCCAGTCTGATGGCTGCTGTAAGTTATTAGATACTAAATTAGAACTTATACACTTCTGTATCTACATAAATTTTTTTGTTACCGCTAGCACTTTGGAGAAGTCTAGTGCCTATTTTTTTGTGTTTTTTATTATCTTCCGTGATTGTTTCTACAGTGTAACCAGTTCACTCACCTGCATCTGTTTTCCCTGCACATTTACTTATACTCCAAGACTATCTACAATGTATCAAGTACACTCACCAGCGCAGTGGCGTAACTTCATCCCAGGTGCCCGGAGGCAAGATAAATTGGTGCCACCCCCGACCCCCCAATTTAAAATGTACCACTCCCCCCAGCACCTATGCCAGCCCCAGCTGCCACCCCCCCATGCAGTTCCTTTTATACAATGCCCCTAGTAGTGGTCCCCCTATGCAGTGCCCTCGGTAGAGGTCCCCCTATGCAGTGCCCGCCTATGTAGTGCCCCCCAGTAATGGTCCCCCTCTGCAGTGCCTCCAGTAGTGGTCCCCCTATGCAGTACCTCCAGTAGTGGTCCCCCTATGCAGTGCACCCAGTAGTAAGGCCCCGTAGTGCCCCCAATAGTAAGGCCCCTGTAGTGCCCCCATATGATGCCCCCAGTAGTAATGCTGCTGTAGTGTCCCCATTTGATGCCCCCAGTAGTAAGGCCCCTGTAATGCCACCTGTAGTGCCCCCATATAATGCCCCCAGTAGTAAGGCCCCTGTAATGCCCCCAGTAGTGTCCCCTGTAGAGCCTCCAGTAGTAAGCCCCCTGTAGTGCCTCCAGTAGTAAGCCCCCAGTAGTAAGCCCCCTGTAATGCCCCTGTAGTAAGCCCCCTTAGGTGCCCCCTGTAATAAGCCCCCAGTAGTAAGCCACCTGTAGTGCCCCCAGTAGTAAGCCCCCTGTAGTAAGCGCCCTGTAATGTGCCCCCAGTAGTAAGCCCCCTGTAATGTCCCCAGTAGTAAGCCCCCTGTAAAAAGCCACCTGTAATAAGCCCCCAGTAGTAAGCCACCTGTAGTGCCCCCAGTAGTAAGCCCCCTGTAATGCCCCCTGTAGTAAGCCCGCTGTAGTAAGCCCCCTGTAATAAGCCCCCTGTAATAAGCCCCCAGTAGTAAGCCCCCTGTAGTGCCCCCAGTAGTGCTCCCCCCACGAGCACATACACACACATACAAAATAAAAATACTTACCTTAAACCCCACTCCAGTGCCTGCTGCCGTCCATCCCCAACGCCCACTCCTCGGAACTATGGGAGTGACGCCATGAAAAAATTAACTAAAATCGTTTACTAAAGTTGTTCATTTACTATGTTCATTTAAATGTAATGAACGATTTTTATGAACTACAAACGATTTTTGCATATTAACTTAATGAAAATCGTTGAGTTGACAAGTCTGACTGAACTACAAACTACAAACTACAAACGTGAACGCGCATGAACAATAATCGTTCATCGTTTGACTCAGAAAGTGAACGATTTTTTCAAACGATTATCCTTAAACGATATCGTTAAACGATAATTGTTAAAAAAATCGTTGTGTGTCTGCACCTTTATGGAGCGTACACACGGTCAGATTTGTCAGACTTGTCAGATTTGTCAGATGAACGACTGAACGATTAAACGATTTGAACGATTTGGACGATTTGACCAAAGTTTTGAACGATTTGAACGATTGAACGATTTTTGACTGCATTAAAATGAATGGAATCGTCCAAGTCTGACTGCAAACCCATCAGATGTCAGATATCGTTATCTGACAAACGGGAACGCGCATCGTTGATCGTCCATCGTTCAGGCATGTCAGATATGAACGATTTTCCTTCAGATATGAACGACTGAACGATTTTTAAATCGTTATCGTCCATATCTGAAGAAAAAATCTGATCGTGTGTATGCACCATTAGAATTACATACAATATATAGAGCAATAAGTACTACTGTACAGTATTTTATTCATACAGGATAAAAATAGTTACTGAAAATGGTGTCTAGGATAGTTTTAGGTGAAATAGTACTGTGCAACTGTTCCTGTGTACCGAAATGGATATATATTAAGAAATTCATCCAGTCTCCAAAGCAAAATAAGTACAACTTTGTAGTTGTCCATACATATGTATTACATATTTATTACAAACTATTACTACCTTAAGTATAAAGTACATTGTACAAAATAAGAAATGTGGCTCTCTGAGCAGATATTCAATCGTAACTGATTGAATTTTAAGGGCAAACCTTTGAAAACTGGCACTGGCTTATAAACCTATACATATATAAAATAAAGTCCCTGGTAGGCGTCTGTCTGTTTGTTCAGGCTATTCTTGATAACTACAGGAAGTATTAAAGCAGTTGTCACTATTCTATAGAGCATGTCGGGGGGAAGGTTTAGGTGTATGAAACATTAATGTATGACAAAAAGGAGCTGAGCAGTGGTGATATAGTGAAGCAAGTCAATGAAGAAGCAGACGTCCGAGCACTTTCTTGGCTTACGCTGCCTGAGACGTTAAAGATATATCACAAAGATGAACTTAATTTTATACCATGTAGAGATTGATCCGTATTGTCTGGCATCTCCAGAAAAATTGATGTAAGCCCTGTTTACTGATACAAAATTTAAGTTTTTCCCTTTTTTTACTGTTCCTATTTAATTTATGTGAAAAATGATTATTTAATGTCAAATGATTCCAATTCCTGGTAAGAGTGTTGGCATGACAATAAATAAAGCACAGGGACAGACTCTTAACGTGGCTGGAGTTGACCTAGGTGGAGACAGTTTTTCTCATGGACAACTTAACGTGGCCCTTTTGCATATCACATCAAAACTGAGGGCCTGACTCAGAGATGGACAGATTTGCAGAGCCGCACACAAGAGGCTGTGCAAGTCCGTCCATCTATAATGCAAATGCAGAAAGAGGTGTCAAACAACTCCTTGCTGCATTTGTGATCCCAGCGCTCCGACCGACGTCGCAGGCTGGGATCCCTATCACCAGGGCCTGGCTGGCAACTTTTAGCTTGGGGGGCAAATGCATGCAGGCGGCCCTGGCAGAGGAGTAGCGTGTAGCCAGGGTGCCCGAAGAACGTGCGTGCTATGGCGCCGCCCCCCCTCAAGTGTTTCAGGGAGGAGGCGGGTCCATATGGGATAAATGTAAGGTAAAAATAAAGATTAGGGGCAGCCCCCTGTCGTAGTGCCAATATGCAGTGCCCCCGTGTGCCACAGGAGAGAACACCCTTATGTAGGCCTCCAGTAGAGCCCCCAGTAGTGAGTAGTAAGCCCATTATATAGTGCCCCCAGTAGTGGTCCCCCCTGTGCAGTGCCCCTTGTGCCCCCAGTAGTAAGACTCTTATATAGTGCCCCCAATAGTGGTACCCCCTATGCAGTGCCCCTTATATAGTGCCCTCAGTAGCAGTCCACCCTCCATGCAGTGCCCCCAATAGTAGTAACCCTTATGCAATGCCCCTTAAATAGTGGCCCCAGTTGTAGTCTCCCCCCTATGCAGTACCCCCAGTATTGCCCTTTATATAGAGCCCCCAGCAGGGGTCCCTCGATGCAGTGCCCCCAGTGGTATTCCCCTCCCCCTATGTAGTGCCCCTAGTAGTAGTCCCCACTGCCCCTATGCAGTGCCTCTAGTAGTAGTCCCCTCCCCTTGTAGTGCCCCTAGTAGTAGTCCCCCCCTTGTAGTGCCCCCAGTAGTAGAAGTACCCCCTTGTAGTGCCCCCAGTAGTAGCCCCCCCTTGTAGTGCCCCAATAGTAGTAGTCCCCCCCTTGTAGTGCCCCCAGTAGAAGTAGTCCCCCCTTGCAGAGCCCCCAGTAGTAGTCCCCCCCTTGTAGTGCCCCCAGTAGTAGTAGTGCCCCAGTAGTAGTCCCCCCCTTGTAGTGCCCACAGTAGTAGTCCCCCCCCTTGTAGTGCCCCCAATAGTAGTAGCCCCCCCCTTTGTAGTGCCCCCAGTAGTGGTCTCCTCATTGTAGTGCCAGACCCCCCCCAGTAGACACACGTAATATAAAAAAAACAAAATAAAAAAAACACTTACCTGAATCTCCGCTCCCGCCGCCGCCATCCGCTCCTCCGTCTGTCCTCCCGGGCCGGGCCACTCTGCATTATGGGAGAGACGTCATATGACGTTATGACGCCTCTCCCATTTCCCACTGCGGGTGCCGGAAGATGGAGCGGCTCCTGTAGTGGGCGCAGCAGCAGCTAATGAGAGTCTGACAGACTCTCATTGGCTGCTGCTTACAACAAACACACAGCACACAGCTGCCGGAGCCGGCGGCTGTGTGTTTGTCACTTGTGTAGCGCTGACCAAACTCCGTCCGGTCAGCGCTACACACGCGGTGCAGTCTGTGTCACAGTAACACAGCCCGCGGCCCGAATGACGCTGCGGCCCGGGGGGCACATGGCACCCTGCCCACCGGCCCAGCCCGCCACTGCCCATCACAACCGCCATGACCGGTTGCTCCTTTGGTCAAGCAGCCAGACTGGGTGCTGCTCACGTAAGAGTTCAGGAATCTGTGTACGTTGATGCAGACCCTGACCTCATCCCTCTCTGAAAACGGGGGCGACGTGCTCCTGTTTCCGGGAACGGCAACCAGGTACATGTCAATCATGCTGCGAGCAAGATCGCAGGACCCGTTCTGCACATATACAGAACAGGCCCTGAGCAGACGCAGACCCCTAACAATCCGAGATGTATGGTCATCTTCGCATAAACGTACATCTCTGAGTCAGGTCATGTATCTTTTCGTTTTGACATTAGATGAAAAAACGACTAAGGTCGTCTACAAGGCAATCTTATAGGACCTCTGTTAAAAAAGACTATCGCAGTAAATTCAAAACTGCTCCCGTGCGAAGCAGGGGCGGGTCGCTAGTAAAGGATAAGTAAAAACTACAAAATAAAATGTTTAAAGGATCCTACTTAATGTGTTACTTGCATGTCAACCAGCCACACTAATTGCGAATATGAAAGCCTTCAATCTTACATTGTTATAACAGGCTCCAGCATTCTACTTCTTATCACGGGCATACACTATACAATTATCGGGGCGATCAGCCCGATATCAGCGGATCCTGCCGATAATTGTACTGTGTGTGAGGGCGACTAAGGATAAAATATTGATCGGTCGGGCATGCCGGAAAGCCCAACATGCCTGCCCGATGTGATATTTTGTAAGTTAAATGTTGGCCGCATCAGGCAATGTATGCCCCGCCGTGGCCAACCGACAGACATCTCCCCTGTTCCTTCACAGTGAAGGAACGGGGAAATGTCTCCTCCCCGGGGGTGGAGCACGGATACCGGGGCCAATACACTGTGAGATATCTCACAGTGTATGTTCACGATATCTGCAGGGTGACAGGCTGATAGATAAAATGTCTGTCGGTCTGAAAAGCATTTTGTCTGGCAGTGTATGCCCAGCATTAGGGATAGAAGAGCACATGGCAGAACAATCTTGCATGTGATTGGTCAAAGGGCAGTCAATGCTTCCTACAGTTGAGCATATGATTGGTCAAAGCACCTTGAGCTGTGAAATTAAGCTAATAATGCATGGTATGTTTTTGGAAGCAGCTGTGTTAAGTGTACTTATTATCTGACATCTTCTGAAATAATTGCCAGTACTTATGTGTACTGATCTATAACCCCTTGGCATAAGTGGTAGCAGGGGTGGCCACCGCTAGACAGCCAACCCTGTTACAAGGATACTTTCATGAGTAAAACAGCTTTTACTAGCATACAGTAGTCCTCATTGCTATTGAGTCTCTATTCCTTGTTATTATTACTTGTCCCATTATACATTTATACTAATAATAAAAACTTCAACAGTGATTTGGCAAATGAAAGTTCTTTCATTGTATTCTAATGGTTGAATCCTGGATGTTCCTTTTATATTCCCTCTGAGTTGGGGTACTCAATTTTTACACTATCCACCACCTTATGACAGCAATTGTGATAGGTACATTTGTCACAGTGGTCATCCAGATTTATGAGTAATAACACTTATAGTGACTTTAGAAGATCTACTGTCATTGGCCTGCAGGATCCATGCAGAATCCATGTCACATATGAGCTAGTCTCAGAATCTATCAGGCTGAGTATTTTCACTTTAGAGTCTTTTATCAAGTTGCACATGCCCAGAACAACTTCTGGACTGAAATTCAGCCATCACCTTGGGCATGCTCAGTGTGATGTTCCCTATTGTCTTCTACAGGCGGCCAATGCATTTATCAGGGTATATGAAGCCACTTTCTACATTCACTCCCAACTGAATTCACAACTCACTATTGTTAACTAGTGAAAAACTGCTACACAAACTTGCCAAATCTCCCTCATTGTCATGGAGACTCCCTGAAATACTAGCAATCTCCCTGTCGCCCTGAAGAGTCTAGCAGTCTCCCTGATTGTACCTTACCCCCATTATAAAGCTGTTATATACAAAAAGAAGCAGATATATACTTTCAAATGATATAATCAGTACCATTTCCCTGCAATGGATATAAGGCACAATGATCCCTATGGCTAGATGCATTTTCTGAAAAGTATCAGTGTGTTTTCGTCACCAAATAGATCTTACTAACTGCTTTGGGGTTCATTTACATTTGTTTGTAAATCAATTTTATGACACGCCTCTCAGATGTAGCAGTACACGCCCACTTTACCGCCGCGGTCATAGGTGCTGTTTTCACATTGTCCCTGAAACGCTATTTCAAAAGTAGGCAAGTATTCTGCTACAAACACCAATGGACACATTATGGGGCTGATTCTGAGTCTCAGGCGTCCGTGTCTGCATCTTTTGCCGGTCGTACATCTACGACTTTATGCAAATGTCGCTACAAGCTCCTCCCTGGTGTACAAGCGTGCGTCTGCATGTGCAAGGGCTGAGGCGCCCACTTTGAGATGGCATTTGCTACTGGGGCCAACCTCCAGGGGGCTGTTTGCTGTCAGAAAGGGAGGGGGCATGGCAGATATCAGAGGCATCTGATGCAGTCACTCCTTTTATATTCTGAGAATGCTTAATATTCATGGGTACAGTACCCCCTGAAAATTTATTTTTGAAGGATATCCCACAAATATTCATAATAAATATTCCCCCATGTGTGTGATATGTATGCATACCCCACCAACCATCCCAATTTTGGCAGGACAGTCCTACCTGTGGGCCACAGAGTCCTGGTAGGAGGAAATGTATGGAGGGAACTCTCTCATCTGCAGTGCATGCGAGACTAGGGGCAGCCCATGAGCTGGCACTGTGATGTGAAACAAGTTTTTCATGTGCACACTGGAGGCACGCACATGAGGACCCAATCCCCGTGTCCCAAATGTGGCTGTTTAGGGTCTCCCAGACCTATGTTCCCAGAGCCCCCCCAAAGCCTTAATCCAGCTCTGGACTATGGATATTATTATTATCCTTTATTTATATGGAGCCACAAGGGGTCGGCAGCGCCATACAAAGTACAAAAACAGAAACAGTATGAACAAAAACAGGAACAAAAGTGACATGTAATACAGAACATTTTTTATAAACATTGTTGCATCATAATACTGAAGCAGCAGGGAGGCAGAACCCAATGGTTGGGTGTTGATGTAGGCAGTGGGGATGAGATGGTGGTAGAAGCGAGGAAAGGAAAAGCATATGAGAGCTTACAGTCTAAAGGGTGCAGAGTTCTAATGTTCAAAAAGCTGCATATTAACTTAAATCTGAGTATTAATAGAATCCGGAGAATGATCTAAGCAGCATTCATAACACTAATTTCAAAATACACCCACATGCCCCCCTGACCTTCCTCAGGCCACTCAGACTCCCCACTTGCTCTAAACCTACCCCCCCATTCCCTTAGAGCCTCCACTTGACACATAATGATCTTACATGTCACTTCCACTTGTTATAAAAAGCCCCAATATACCCTCAGGCACCCACATGTATTCTAAAGCTGTTTTGACTTCACCACATGTTACAATAATCCCTTACTTACTTCATATGACACGCAGACTTGCCTACATGCCCCTTTCACTGGGAGTACCACTGTCCATCCACTTACAATCTAGTTAGCTATAACTAGTCACTAAATAATTTTTCCAAGTTGAATGTATTGATGCCAGCCTTATCAATTGAATTAATAATGCCACCATTATCATTGCTTGCCTTCAGTTTGGAGGTTTCAGACTGAAGGTAAGTCCCTAATCATAGAAGCACTGTGCTCCCTTCTCCAATAAGCTGTTATGTGACCTCCCTGATTTGTGCAGAGGAGGTGATGCAATGATACAAGTGTTGTTGGGCTGCCTTGTTGGCCATCACTGGTTAAGTCTAAAGGTGATACACACTGGGCGATAAAGTGGACGACTGAACGATAACGATATCGTTATCGTTCAGTCGTTCACTATATCATCCATTTTTAACACCAAAACGATGAACGATAACGAGGATGCGCGTTCCCGCAGGTCAGTCTTCATTGTCGTTCATCGAGCAAACATGCAGGCCAACCTGACGATATCGTCAGGTTGCTGCATGTTGGGGAATGGGGGAGAGAGTCCGGCGCTGAACGATATCGTTAATGATATCGTTCAGCGGGTGTGCTCAATGTCATGAACGACATTGAGCACACCCTGCCAGGGACACACTAGACGATATCGCTCAGGGAGCATATCATCTAGTGTGTACAATGGTGGATGACACTGATCTGGATTATTGGCAGTGGCAGATATTTACACAGCATCAGGATGCTACATCAGACTGATGCCCTTATCGACCTGCTACAGCCATTGCACCAGCCCTGTTCCTTCTATTTCTTTTGGAATCTTGTGTCTTGCCAGTGCTCAGCTAGTCATTAGTTGCTGACATTAGGTGTGTTGCCAGCCAACTGTCTCTGATCTTGCCCCTGTGACTTTGGGTCTGATTCAGAGACAACCACTAATGCCGATGCTGTGTAAGTATACGCAGTTGATGTGAAAAAATACGCAAATGTTACAGGCGCCTATATTTGCATTAAGATGCCCACCAGCGTCTTCACAAATCCAAACATCTGTGTACACAGACACGGCATCGGGTTGCTGATCCTTTGATATCCTTTTGGCTTCTGTGTAACCCTATGTTCGTGCAGAATAACCGCAGGAGCCGAAAAGCCAGAGTCGTGTTTTCAGTGTACAGGATCACAGTCTGCGACACACCCCAAAAATGGTGCCTGCATTTTTGCTCTTTTTCCTGTTACCTTCCCCCAAATGATACACCAATGATTCAAGAAGTGGGCCAGGCGCATTCACATACAGTGCATCCGAAAGTATTCACAACGCTTCACTTTTCCACATTTTGTTATGTTACAGCCTTATTCTAGAATGGAATAAATTCATTTTTGTCCTCAAAATTATACACACAATACCCCATAATGACAACGTGTAAAAAGTTTTTTTGAGATTTTTGCAAATTTAATTTAAAACAAAAAACTAAGAAATCACATGTACATAAGTATTCACAGCCTTTGCCATGAAGTTCAAAAGTGAGCTCAGGTGCATCCTGTTTCCACTGATCATTCTTGAGATGTTCATACAGCTTAATTGGAGTCTACCTGTGGTAAATTCAGTTGTTTGGACATGATTTTGAAAGGCACACACCTGTCTATATAAGGTCCCACACTTGATAGTGCATGTCAGAGCACAAACCAAGCATGAAGTCCAAGGAATTGTCTGTAGACCTCTGAGACACAAATCTCGGGAAGGGTACAGAAAAATATCTGCTGCTTTGAAGGTCCCAATGAGCACAGTGGCCTCCATCATCCGTAAATGGAAGAAGTTCAGAAACACCAGGACTCTTCCTAGAGTTGGCCAGGCGTCTAAACTGAGCGATCGTGGGAGAAGGGCCTAGTTAGGGAGGTGACCAAGAACCCGATGGTCACTCTGTCAGAGCTACAGCATTCCTCTGTGGAGAGAGGAGAACCTTCCAGAAGGACAACCATCTCTGCAGCAATCCACCAATCATGCCTGTATGGTAGAGTGGCCAGACGGAAGCCACTCCTTAGTAAAAAGCACATGGCAACTCCCCTGGAGTTTGCCAAAATGTACCTGAAGGACTCTCAGACCATGATAAACAAAATTCTCTGGTCTGATGAGACAAAGATTGAACTCTTTAGCGTCAATGCCAGGTGTCATGTTTGGAGGAAACCAGGCACTGCTCATCACCAGGCCAATACCATCCCTACAGTGAAGCATGGTGGTGACAGCATCATGCTGTGGGGATGTTTTTCAGCAGCAGGAACTGAGAGACTAGTCAGGATAGAGAGAAAGATGAATGCAGCAATGTACAGAGACATTCTGGATGAAAACCTGCTCCAGAGCGCTCTTGACCTCAGACTGGGGCGATGGTTCATCTTTTAGCAGGACAACGACCCTAAGCACACAGCCAAGATATCAAAGGAGTGGCTTCAGGACAACTCTGTGAATGTCCTTGAGTGGGCCAGCCAGAGCCCAGACTTGAATCCGATTGAACATCTCTGGAGTGATCTGAAAATGGCTGTGCACCGACGCTTCCCAAAGATAGGTGTGCCAAGCTTGTGGCATCATACTCAAAAAGACTTGAGGCTGTAATTGCATCAACAAGGTATTGAGCAAAGGCTGTGAATACTTAGGTACATGGGATTTCTTAGTTGTTTTTTCTTTATTAAATTTGCAAAAATCTCCAAAAAACTTTTTACACATTGTCATTATGGTGTATTGTGTGTAGAATTTTGAGGACAAAAATTAATTTATTCCATTTTGGATTAAGGCTGTAACATAACAAAATGTGGAAAAAGTAAAGCGCTGTGGATACTTTCCGGATGCACTGTATAAAGTTCAGGAGAGTAGGGACGTGGAGATGCAAGTCAGCCACAGTTAGAGATCCCACATTGACTTGCACATATCTCTAATAAATGCCTCTCATCTTCGTGCATCCTATAGGACGGGATACGATCAGGATCCCAGCACAGGGAATGCCGGCGCTTAGAATTTTACATCTAACATTAAGGCCGGGTACACATTAGACAATATATTGGATGATTTGTCATTTTGAGGCAAATTGGAACAACATATCATCCAAATCGTCTAATGTGTACGCACAATTGCGCGTTCATGTGTGTCGTTCATTGCATCTCGTCCGCTGCGCTACACATCAGGTGAGAAGATATCTTTAATGATGTTGAGCACATTGTGCAGTGTGTACATTCAACGGGACGACCACGCGATATGTCGTTCTGATATGGCCTCTGAAGACGTCACCTGTATGGCCAGTGATCTGCATGATGATTGCATACAATATTGGATACAATACTTCGACTTGATATACAGTGCCGTTGTTCGGAAGACTGCATAGTGTGTACGCTCTGTATCGTGTGTTTTGGGATGAAGGGAAATTGGATCGACCACTGTGTCGTTTGCACGTCGTTCTGATGTTTACCCAGTCTAAAGCGTGTGTGGTGAGTAGGGTATCACTGGCTGCTAGTGGCTGAAAACAACACATTTTGAGCTGATCATTACAATCTTGATCATAAAGCACATCAAGATCTATATGACAGTAGTCTAATATAATCCATATTCATCTGGAGGCATATACAAGTTGGGTTGTATGTTATCAGAAGACAACAATGTCAAAAACATTTACAGACCCCAAAACAGTGAAATACCATGTCCATATCGCAGTTCACAACCAGTTATTTTCCGTTTAGTTCTTTTTTTGTCTGAGAGTCTTGGGGGCCTATGTATCAAGCTGTTTTTTACATAAATTTGAGAAAAAAATGCAATTTCTGCATCATTTTATGTATTGTAGCTACACTATTCTCATCCTCTTACTCTACTACCTCTCCTCTTGATCCTATACCCTTACAAATCAGTAAAGCTCTGGGTCCTGTGCTCATCCCAACCCTAACTAAAATCTGTAATATCTCTCTCTATACTTGCATCTTTCCATCTCTGTTCAAGCATACAGTGATTACCCCATTCTGAAGAAACAAAATTCTGACCCTAACACACTCTCTAATTACCGTAGTATCTCCCAGCTCCCATGCCCCTCCAAGCTACTTGAGAGACTTGTCTTCACCCGCCTCACACACTTCCTTAACTCACACAACTTATTGGACCCACTTCAGACTGACTTTCATTCCCAACACTCCACAGAGACAGCACTGACTAAGGTAGTTCATGATCTGGTCACTGCTAAGGCTAAAGACCGTTACTCACTTCTAATTTTTCTAGATCTCTCTGCTGCTTTTGACACTGTTGACCACTCTCTTCTCTTAGAAACACTACAATCCCTAGGTCTTAAGGACACAGCTCTTTCTTGGTTCTCATCCTACCTATCTAATCGCTCTTTCACTGTTCGCTTTTCTGATTCTGCTTCCTCTTCGCTACCTCTATCAGTTTGAGTACCGCAAGGCTCAGTCTTAGGTCCTCTGCTTTTCTCAATCTTTACCACCTCTTTGGCAAACTAATCAGCTCTTTTGGATTTCAGTACCATCTGTATGCAGATGATACTCAAATCTACCTATCCTCCCCAGATTTATCATCTGTATTGGTCCGTGTCACTGAATGTCTTTCTGCCATTTCATCTTGGATGTCATCTCACCACCTCAAACTTAATATTTCTAAAACAGAATTAATTATATTTTCACCGGCCAACAATAATTACCAACCTGATCTCTCTATCACTGTTGACAACTCGACAATCCACCCTGCCCCACAAGTTTGCTGCCTAGGTGTCATCCTTGACTCTGAACTGTCCTGTTCTCCACATTCAATCTGTCTCAAAATCATGTTACATACATCTAAAAAACATATCCAAAATTCGACCATATCTCACACAAGACACTGTAAAAACTCTAATTCATGCACTCATTATTTCCCGCATTGACTATTGCAATAGTCTCCTTACTGGTCTTCCCAATAATAGGCTCTCACCAATACAATCTATTATGAATGCAGCTGCAAGGCTGATCTTCCTTGGCAAACGTTCATCGTCTGCTGCTCCGCTCTGTTATTTCCTCCATTGGTTGCCAGTTTTCTACCGTATTCAATAAAAAATTATTTTACTTACACATAAAGCTATTAAACAAACCACAACAACATACATCTCTTCACTCATCTCAAAATATCTCCCAACCCATTATCTCTGCTCAGCACAAGATCTGCGTCTTTCATCCCCACGCATTACTTGCTCCCATTCACAGTTACAGGACTTTTTTCAGGCTGCGCCCACTCTGTGGAGTGCCCTACCACGCACAATAAGACTTTCCTCTAGTCTCCAAACCTTCAAGCGTTCCCTGAAAACTCACCTCTTCAGACAAGCTATCAGGTTCCAGAACTGCCCACATAATCTTCATAGCTTCCATATTTAATTACATCTCCTTTTCACAGTCCACACATAACCTCACACATTATCTTTCTTTCACATCCTCCTGACATTTGGCCGACATTCCTGTGTGACTGGATCATACAGCCCACAAAGAAACTCTGCATTCTGGCTGGACCAAAAAGCAATATATAGCACCTATCCTTGTGTATCAATGCCTATTTCCCTGTAGATTGTAAGCTTGCGAGCAGGGCCTTCTTACCTATATGTCTGTCTGTTATTACCCAGTTTTGTTCTATTAATGTTTCCAATTGTAAAGCGCAATGGAATATGTTGCGCTATATAAGAAACTGTTAATAAATAAATATTGTAGCTATGTACTAATAGCACAATGCAGGAGATTTCACAGAAATCTCCAGCAAAGTGCTAATTAGCACTTCAGGTCACAGTCCCCATTATGATCAATGGGGACTACGATCTGACTCCTATGAACTAAACTCCAAAAAGCAAAGCTTTTCAGAGTTTGGCCTTGGTAGTTTACACCATCTTCATATGGTGTAAACTAGTATAAGTCTATGGAGGCTCCAGGAGCAAGAGAGAGATCTTTCGATCTCTCTCTCTTGCAGCCTTCGGCTGGCTCTGGTAGCTTACGCGGTGCGCATATGCAGTTTCACCTTCCCCCGGAGGAGTCTTTCAAGTCTGTGAAAGACTTCTACAATGTGCTGGGGATATAGCTCGCAGGAAAAGCGGTTACCACAATCACTGTCCCGGCGAGTTCCCATTTGGACATAGCGGGGATATTTTCATTAAAAATTAAAATATCCCCGGTGAATGGACAGATAATAATCGCAGCTGGTCCGTGATTATTAGTACATAGACCCCTTGGATATGGTATGGACAGTAATCTTCATATAACATGATATGTTTTTTCCCCATTTATTTGTTCTTATATGTGCATGCAGGGCCCCCATCAGGGGGGGGACTGCCGGGACTCCAGTCCCGGTTCTGGACAAAGGGGGTCCCGGGTGGCAGTGGCGAGGAGAAGCAGGCACTGGCAGGGAGAAAGAGCATCTGTGCACCGCGTTTAGACATATTGAGCCAACTGCGATCTAATCACAGCTCGCGGATAGGCAGCCAATCAGGAGCGGCTACCGGTCCGCGAGCTGTGATTGGCTCGTGGCTGGCTCCATATTTCAAATACTTGGGTGTCTCTCCTCCCTGCCACTGCCTGCCGCTTGTGCATTCCTTGCCACTGCCACCCAGGTCCCCTCTCTCAGAAATGCAAGAGACTGTGGTTGTTTTTAAGAAAAAAACAGGTATGCTGACCCTGCCCTGTGCCCCCCTCTAGTCCAGTCAGCCTTTCCTGCACCCCCCCAGTCCAGCCAGCCTACTAGTACAGCAAGCCTTCCAGTACAGAAAGCCTGCCTTCCCTGCCCCTCCCCCAGTCCAGCCAGCCTTCCCTGTGCCCTGCCTCAGTCCAGCCAGCCTTCCCTGCACCCTACTTCTAGTCCAGCCAGCCTGTCTTCTCTGCCCTGCCCATGTCCAGCCAGCCTTCCCTGCGCCTCCCCAGTACAGCCAGTCTGCCTGCCCTGCCCCTCGTCCAGTCCAGCTGTCTTTCCCTGCCCTTTGCCTCCCCTAGTCCAACCTGCCTTCCCTAACAACTGCCCCCACAGCCAAACTGTGAGAATTTTAAAACTGGTTTATGCACCAATTGATGTCCCACCCAAAAAAATAGCTCCACCCAGATTATCCACAGCTCCGCCCACCTCTGCTGTATATGGCCAGGGCGGAGAGGGGGCCCTACCAATTTTGTTTTTACTGGGTCTCACAATTTCTGATGGTAGCCCTGTGTGCATGGATAAATATCTTTAGACTTTGAATAGATAAACTGTAGTTATATAGGTAGCTTACAGTATTAAGAATGATTACTATACTTTCAGCATATTATTTAAATGTTTTGTATTTTCTATAACAATTGAAATGATCATTTAAGATATGAAGTTAAACAGTGCTGACATATGGCTTGTTAAAAAATGGAAATTGTACTATATTATTATTATCAATATTATTATTATATTACTTGGTAAAAGTGTGAACAGTTTGCAGTTAAGTGTATATAGCCCCCATTTTAAACGTAACATGTGGTTAACATATAGATGTTAAAATGCTACTTTAATATCACTAACCACTACAATCGAGCTTCTGTTTTAAAGGAGCTGCATTAACACACTCCCCAGTATAACGAGCCAATTGTCCCCTCACATGAGTATACTTAATGCTGAGAAAATCTCTTACAGGCTGCCTGAAAACTTTACAAAGATTGCAGGTTCTTAGCAGGCTTTTAAAAGGATTTATTTACAAGAAGTCTGGTGATTACCAGTAACAGGATCACAGCTACTTAGATGCCCCTTGAAAGCTCAGTGTACTTATACTGTAAATGTGTGCATAATGTTATATGAGGTGATGTAATGTAAAGCTCAGCATGAACACCAATTCTATGAATCTATCCACACACTGTGGACATACTACTTGAACCTTTAGCATTTATAATAACTACTGTGAATATGACAGTGATGGCAATGTGCATTGCAAAGTATATTGGGGGACAGAAATCCCCCCTGTTTGTGCCTCCCCTGCACCTACTAGTCTGGGTGCTTGAAATAATGGAAAGCCGCATGCGTCTGGTTTTACAGTACTACTGATAATCTGTTTAAGCTAGTGAGCTATGAAGATGGTGATCAAATTTTATTTTTATGAGCCGTACATGCTTTGCCTTCATAGGATGACCTAGTCTTCACATTCAGACAAGATACGTGTCATTTCTACAACCTTCTCTAACTTGTTAAATACAACACTTATTACATATTGTTTAACTACTAGTCACAGCATACCAGAAATGCTAAATCTTTCAGTTCCACAGCAGCGAAATATCCTCAGGTTATAAATGCTAAGGTTAAGCTGGCTACCCGTTGGCCAACTGTGTCATTATATACAGCAGCTAAACTGCATACTGCATGACTGGGCCTGTTGGAGCCTATAAAGCTCACCACACAGACATAAAAACCAGTAGTAGAGGGTAGGTCTATTTAAAATAACCCTCTAGTAAATGGATAATAAAAATTTAACCATTTTTGGTTTAAGTTATCTTTTATTTTTTTTGGATCCAGTCATCCCTACCGCGTTTATCTGTAGACACATTTTGGAAGGAGTGTTTATAACCAAACAAAAATCCAGAAAAAAAGGAAACATAAAAAATACACCATGCATTGTGACTACTGCCTACACGGCTTCTTCACATAATCACTGGACAGTCAGTTTCATCTTTACGTTTAGATGCAGGTGTCTGCAAAACAGTTTCAAAAGAATAAAATATCATTGCAATTACACTGTTTCCTTTAAAAACATCCTGCTGGGAAGTAATTACACTCATTTGTTTGATAAATATGTGCTCAATAAGAGTGCACTTAATGCTTGTGAGATAAATGTAAATATATATTGGAGTATGACAATGCATAATAAGGCATAGGAACATATTTAAGAAGCAAATAAAATGTATTATATATAATAGTAGGGCATGCTTTATCACCTTTAGAATAATAATGCATGGATGCCAATTTTTGTGGATCCCTGTCATTCCGCAGTGAGAAAATAATTAGCCTGTTATTTGTTTATTTTTTGTAAATCTCTTTATTGTCAAATACAGACAAATACAGCATAGCATATTGCAATATGGAGAAGAATGGGGAAAACCTTGTGTCTCACCAATAATAACAAAGTACAACAAGTAATTAGTCTGTTAGTTTTATCATCGCATTTTATGACACTTCTGTGTTTGAGTGGTTGCAAGCATTGCCTACTTGAACATTTGGACCTTCACATTAATTAACTTAAAATATTTCTTATTTTTTGTAGTATTGGTAAGGACCTTCATTAAGGATTTTAAAGGGGTTATCCAAAAGTAGACAATTTTAATGAAACCCCCATGCCAGTAGTCATGCACATGCGCAGTAGGCTTTGGCATAGGGATGGACATCGGATGCTCATCAATAAATGGTTGCTGGGCTTCCGACATCAAAACATGCAATGGCTACTAGGCATCGCATCATAACCATATGATGCTATACAGGGCCGGCTCCAGAGGTCGGAGAATCCTGTGCCGGCCCCCTCCAGAGCGCCCTATCTTCGCGCGCGTCGAAGCCGTGCACAAGAAAATGAGGGCGTGGCCTAATTACCACAGGCCATACCCCCTACATGATGTTATTAGGCGTGTCCGCCTCCAAACAACATCAGGGTGGGGAGAGCCTCACTAGCTGGGCTTCCCCCAGCCCTCTCCCATCACTGAATGGATGCCGCGAGCATGCGCGCAGCATCCATTCAGAGTCTCCGGGGTCCGGCACCGCCGCACAGCTGCGGTGGTGGGGGTCCCCAGCCATCCAATTTAACCACCGGCGGGCCACCTCGGTCCACGGGTGGAACAGCGGGACAGTAATGCTGTAATGCTGAAATCCTGATGTTGGGGAGGGGTGCGCCCTCTATGGGTGGCGCCCCTGTGCGACCGCTCAGGTCGAACACCCCTAGTGCCGGCCCTGATGCTATACTGTGCGCATGCGTAAAAGCAGCTGGAGCTTCGCACATGTGCGCATATAAGCTTAGCTGCAGACACCATGTGCGGTCGAACAGGGGCGCCACCCCATAGAGGGAGCACCCCTCCCAACATCCCCATTTCAGCCGGACAATTCCACTTTTTGGGCACTGTCCCGCTGTTCCACCAGTGGGCCAAAGTGTCCCGCAGGTGGTCGTGAGGTTGGGCACCCCCACGCCGCAGTGGCTATGTAGTTTAACAAAATACTGTACAAACAATTGTAGATTTAAAAAAATAAAAACAAATAAAAACATAAACTTTTATGCTCTGTTTCAGCAAACAACAGTGAATCATAGATAATGTTTGCGCAAGATTAGTAATTTATATTTTCCTATGTGTACGCCCAGAGGTAGAAACTGACTAACAATAGGTCTGACTGCATACTTGTTAAGCCAGTTCCTTGTTTGTAATTTTAGCTCCAGTATAAATACTGTAGCAGAATGGAGATTGTGTAGAGATTGCTGGGAGAACTGTCACAGCAGCAGCACCGCTGCCTTGCACAGCTCAGACTGTCTAGACAGCTGATAGTGTGTTTGTGTTTGCTTGCAACACCTGGACGTTCCAAAACATAGCTCCGACACACACACTAACTTACTAAACCTCGCATATCTCAGCCATGCTTCGCACAGTCACATGTCGCTTGTCATGTATAATGCACAGCTGTCTGACACCTAGCAGGCATAGGAAATGAGAGCTGGGATTATGCTGCTCAACACGAGTCTCCATGCTGACAGAAGTAAAGCCATGAAAACTAGAACATGCTGGTCTGGGGACCAGAGGCAACAACCGCCCCAACATGTTAATCATTTTACCACTATAGTCAGTGCAGGAAAGCAGATACTTATATATAACTGTTCCCTCTCTCTCTCTGCTGAAAGCACAATGCCGACTGCTTTGTCACACACAGGCTGTGTTTCTTTTCCAACAATCTGTATATCCCCCAGCCAGCAGAATGATCCAGTTCCAGGCTGGACAATTACACAAGAAGTTAATAAAGTACTGTAATATGTCACTGTGGGGCTCATGTACAATAACCTGGCAAAATATGGAAGTACAGTTCATTTTTTCAGTATCAATTTTATCCATGTTACCACACACAAAGCATCTGCAGCAGGGACCTTACACGCTCCCGGATGTGTCCTTCTTGCACAGTATAGCGTGAGAAGCGCCTTGGGTAGCGAATCCCTGGATTTCGTACTGTTCTCCTATATTTTGCATCTTATTGGCATCGAAGCTGCATACAAAGTTGTTTATATTGTAGTAGGCACTAGGGATAGTGTCTTTGCTGCACAGGAATTAGTACGAAGTCACAGATTAAGAACAAACGATGCATGGCGTGAAAATATGGCGCAATCGTATCAGTCCTCAGTTTGTCTTTTTACACAGGTTAACGTCTGGAACACAGCAGGTGCATGTAACACCAGCATCAGTGTCCAGGGTACCAGTGCGCTGTAATTTTGTTGCATTAGCTATGTAAATAAGATGCATATTTTGTGAAAAACCCTATGACAAGATGGATAGAGCGGCACGCCAAGCGGGACTATTTGGCGCAATTTTAATTGAGATGTTCATAGACATATCTGCAATTGTGATCTTGAAAAGATGAATTTTTCATTATAGTTAGGGCCAGCCCAAGGCATGTTTGATCAATCCCACTACAGCCATATTACAGATGGGGCTGTCGCCCCGGGGCAGGCCCCCCACACTTAGGATCCTGTGGGCGCAGTACTCATACTTCAGTTCACTAACTGAGACTGCTATGGTAAATATAATGTTCATTTTATATTTAACGGTTATGCCTATGTGCTATTGATCATATAATATATACAGTATATTGTATAGCAAGGATTTTTTACACAGTGCCTTAGTGGATGGTATTGTTTGTCTATTTTTCAGAATAGACACAGGAAAACAGGCTTCATATTTATCGAATTAATAACAAATATAACTAAGAGATGCAGGGGTCTGGAGTAACCGGGGAGAGATGCAGGCGGCTGGAGCTGGTGAAACGCAGACGGGCTGGAGCTGGAGAGACGCAGGCGCGCTAGAGCTTGAGAGACACAGGCAGGCTGGAGCTTGAGAGACGCAGACGGGCTGGAGCTTGAGAGACGCAGACGGGCTGGAGCTTGAGAGCTGCAGATGGGCTGGAGCTTGAGAGACACAGGCAGGCTAGAGCTTGAGAGACGCAGACGGGCTGGAGCTTGAGAGCTGCAGACGGGCTAGAGCTTGAGAGACACAGGCAGGCTAGAGCTTGAAAGACGCAGACGGGCTGGAGCTTGAGAGCTGCAGACGGGCTGGAGCTTGAGAGACGCAGACGGGCTGGAGAGACGCAGGCGGGCTGGAGCTTGAGAGATGCAGACGGGCTGGAGAGACGCAGGCGGGCTGGAGCTTGAGAGACGCAGACAGGCTGGAGAGACGCAGGCGGGCTGGAGGTTGAGAGATGCAGACGGGCTGGAGAGACGCAGGCGGGCTGGAGCTTGAGAGACTCAGACGGGCTGGAGAGACGCAGGCGGGCTGGAGCTTGAGAGATGCAGGAGTTGCAATATTATATTTACTTTTTTGTGGGGACACTTTATTTACTGGGGTACTACTGTGAGGCATTGTAATATTTTGCTCATATAGATGGGGGAGGGAGGCTCGCTTGAAAAAGTCTTGCACAGGGTGCTAGTAGACCTGGGGCCAGCCCTGATTATAGTAATACTGTGACCTCCACCTGCCCAAGGTTTGGTATATGGTTTATTGCTTATGAGATTACAAGAATTAAAATATGAAATGACTTGTGCAACACCTGATGTTTCTCCTATGTATGTTGGAATTTAACCCAGGAATAGCCCAACTGTAAAGTTGTACAATTTCTTGAACAGGCTTTGTTATAATTAATAATGCAGGTTATTGTTTGAACAGGCTTTGCTATAATTAATAATGCAGTTTAATGTTTGAACGGGATGTAGTCAGGATGCTGGCGGTCGAAATGCCATCCGCCGAAATCCCGACAGTGAAAGCCTAGCATGAGACTAGCATACCGAACGTAGGCAAGCCGGGTGTCGGGAGCTCTTAGCCGCAGGGGAGGGAGGGTTAGTTTTAGGGACTCCCGGGAGTTAGGCACCCCCCCCGGAGGGTTAGGATTAGGCTAGGGAAAAGGGGGATGGGGGTTAGGGTTAGGCACAACCGGAGTGAGGTTCGGTTTAGGCACCCCCTCGGGAGACTTAGGGTTCGGGGAGGGGGGTTAGGTTTAGGCACCACTGGGGGGAGGTTAGTGTTAGGCACTAGGGGGGAGGTTAGGGTTAGGCACCACTAAGGGAGAGTTAGGGTGGGAGAGAGGAGGTTGAGGGGATTTACTTAACCTAGTCAGGATCTTCACCTGCCGGCCTTCCATCCGGAGGTATTACATACAGATTCCGTTTGAACAGGCTCTGCTATAATTAATAATGCAGGTTATTCTTATGCTTTAATTACAAATATACTTGTATATGGCTTCATTCATAAATAGTTGCACACACTATTAGATCTCTATTCCCTGTAGCAAAAATAGCAGATAAAGCTTTTACATGTTTGTTTCAAGCATTGAGCCAATTCTTTCATTTGTATTTGGTTTACAGTGTATTTATAGATTGGTGCAACAAATGATTTTATCTTTATATATTTTTTAGTTGTGTTTGGACTCCAATGAACTCCTATAAGTTAATGAGTTAATGCAGTCACATGATCAGTCACTGGGGGCGATTTGTCATCATTTATCTGTAGTTATGTGGGTTGTTGGGTACTTGAAAGTTGACTTGTTCCTCAAAATCTTGGGTTATTCTTGTACTCTATGTCAGTAATGATAACACTAATTTGCATCCAATTTCTATACACTGGCCAGATGGTCTGTTGTACATAAGACTTATCATTTTCTTGTCATTTTCTTATCTGGGCTCTCAAATGTTTGTTAAAGTGTTTTGCTCATTCTCCACCAGTTTAACAGGCTGCTTTCAGCCCCAGTATAGCAGCGGTTCTCAAAGTGTGTGCAATATGTGGCAACTGAGGGCCTGATTCAGAGATGTATGCAATGGCCTTTTTTACGCAGAATTAGCAATTGTTTGCCATTGTGCATGTGTCAAAATCATACTGCGCACGCGCTGTGCTTGTGTTGGAATTGCGCACACACGGAGAGAATCCATTCACAAAGTCAACGTTTGTGGGAGATACCGGGGGGGGGTTTAGAAAAACACAGGTGTGTTACCATTAAAATGTCCATAATTTAGCCGTTGGGATCACATACGCAGCATGAGAGCACTCTGCGTTAGGAGATGTTAACACTCTGTATTAGGCTCTGTATTTGAGACAGGTCAGTCTTCCGCATGGCTGGTCGATGTTACAGATATTTGCGTTGGTACGCAATGTTGGATGCACATGAGAAGGCAGCAGTGGGAATCACTATGCTGGAGTAAGCTGTGGAACTATTAGCATATTTTTGAAGCTGCGGTCCGTGCGCGAGTGCAGCTGTGATCGCATTAGCGTCCATCTCTGATTCAAGCCCTTAATGCCTAGTGTTTCATGGGGGAAAAGGCCTTTATTGTTGCATTATATGACAGCCAGGTCCCACGTAAGTACGTCCACAGAGTCCAGCTAATCAGCACAGCAAGTGTCAGAAAGACTGAGGGCCTGATTCAGACCTGGTCGCTAAACCGCGATCGCACGCTATGGTCTATATTCGCCCGTCTGCACATGCGCACGCATCGCAGTGCGCGAGCCAGTCACTGCGATCGTGAATCGTGCGCTCGTAGAACAAAGGCTGAGCGCTACTTTGAGTGACAGTGCCATTTGTGGGTGGTAACAGGGGTAGGTTCTGGAAAAGGGGGAGTGGATGAACGTACGCAGGCGTGTCTGAGCGTCAAAACGGTGTAATTAGCATGGAAGCGTCATTGTACACGTCACCTGGTTGTATTTCAGCCTGCAGAGAACGCAATCTCATATCTGGCCGATGACGCGCAACACCATAAAAATTGCTAACATCAATGCACAGTAGGCAGTCTAGCAGCATGTAAGTCACGTCTGACTAGCAGCAAACACTGCAGCTCTCCTGACACACAGAGAGCTCTTATGCTGCACAGGAGATTGCAATGACTAACTTATGCAGGCTCATAAAACAGCGTTTAAACGATCAGACATCCCTTCGTTTTTCAAACCACCCACCATTACCGCACCCAAAAGTTGACTACCTGTCACTCACTTTGCAAGTGGGTACTATGTTCGTGCGTGATTGCAATACAATCGCTGCACGTCCGCAGTACGGAATTCGCACAGGCGCGGGATTTGGACCTAAAATTGGTGGGATTTCAATCCCAGGAGCACCGTGCACCGTGACATGGTATCAGAGGTTATGCTGCACTGGCCAGTCCCTTCATCCGTGCCCGTCCGCCCCATTAACTAGGTCAATCCCGGGTATCCCGGGATCATACTTGCCTACCCTCCCGATTCGGCCGGGAGCCTTCCGAAAATCAGGTGCTGCTCCCGGCTCCTCAGAAGGGCAGGCAAGCCTCCCAGCTGCCGCCGACCCCTCCGCCCCCCCTGTGATTATAAGAGAATCCCCCGCAGCGGGGGGGGGGGCGGTGTCACAATTCACGCTGAATCGCATAATTTTGGCCCCGCCCCCTGTTTCACAGCGCCAGCAATCTCGGCATTGTGTAGCAGGGACGGGGCCAAAATTACACATTCACGTGGCCATGCCCCCACTCGTCCCCAATGTCGGCAACGTTCCCTTGCTTTGCTGATCTGGCTGCCCCCTCCCGGAAGGGTCAGCCAGAAAGTCGGTAACCCTGCCAGGAATTGAGCGGTTTTCAATCCTGAATCCTGAGATTGAAAAAAACACCCAGGATTGGCCTCCCTAGCTGGGATGCAGTTTCTATTCTCAGAAGCTATGCTTTTTGTCTCTGCTTTCACTTCATTTATTGTGCACAGAAAAGTCAGTAAAAACGTACAACTCTTTTACCTACCTCCAAATAGAAAATAAAAGATCTTTAAACTTCATGTATGATCTATCTACTCATGTGCAAATGATGATTCAGTCTTTTAAGTTGACTTGAAGAAGTTTTGCAATCTCAGCCTCACCTGACAGAGCTGTAATAAGGGTGGTGCTCAGGGGTGAACTTATGACACTAGAACTGGTTCTCTTCATAAATAATTTTGAGTGTTTTTAGAAATTGGTGCCAGTTTGTGAACCATGCATGACCCCCGTAGACAGTCAACCCTGGTAAAATCAACTTATGTACTTGGAGGAACCAAAATTGTATAATAATGGAAATATTCTACTCTGACTGTATGTTTTTGTAAACAAAAGAAAAGAAGGTCTGCTGTTGTATATAGCAGACAAGTCGTGACTTAGGATGTTGGGCTAACTATAACAGAACTACACTAGTGTTCAACCAGAGCCGTAGCTAGACATTTTGGTGCCCTGTGCGAGAAAGTTCATTGGTGCCCCCCCCCCCTCCAACTGCCTATATACAGTATATATATATATACATATATATATATATATATATATATTATATACTGTTTGTACAGTTATTTGTTTTATTAATAAATTCAGCAGCAGCAGCACAGGAGTTGTAAAAGATGGGGTCTGGGGCAGGCTAGTGGGCTTGCCAGTGGCCACTACTTTTAATACTGCCAGCCAGTCAGACCTCACCTGTCTGGCAGGTCCTCGGTCCTGTGTCATCCCACTCCTGTGTGCTGTGTCCACCGTGCCGCCGCCACTCCTTGCCAGCCAGCCCCCACCACACAGCAGCCAGCCCAGCAGCTCCTCATTGACCTCTGGGAGCCTTGGGCGGGGAGACGTCATGACGTCATCACGTCTCCGTCTCTCCTGCTCTAATAGGTTGCTGGAGTCGGGACGTCAGAAGGAGGCGGGGAGGCTGCGTCTGTCTGCCCTGCCTCCTCTGCGCTGGGAGCCGCGGATACACAGCAGCGGCCGCCCGGCACTAGTGATTGGAATAAACTAATAGTATTATGAGATGGTGGGTGGGCGGTCGGTGTTCCACCCTCAGCAACGTTGCGCTCTGTGCGGAGGCACCGACCGCACCACCCTAGCTACGGCCCTGTGTTCCACTACCTGCACTGAGCATAATCTAGTAAAACAGAGCGGTTTCTGAAGCTATGTGTTATATTTCGTTTCCTATGCACAAATGCAATAAAAAATATTTTGCACTTATAAAACAGAGCGGCTCTGTTATTACCAGACAGGTAAAAAAATGGCAACCCTCCCCTATGACATATTAAAATATATTATTTCAGGTTTAGTTGCACTCACTGGTGCAACTACCACTGTTGCAAGGGGAGCAGCAGCTGCAAGGCCCGTACATGAGCAGTGGCCGGTAAGAGCTGCATTCTTTGTAATGGCGGTAGGTAAGCCAATGCCTGTACCCAGAGCCGTAACTAGACTTTTGGGTGCCCTGTGCCAGAAAGAGCATTGGCGCCCCCCTCATCACTAACATATGGCAAAAGCAGTGTAGCCACACAGCCCTTATTGGCACACTCGCAGGGCTCTCTGCATGCTGAAAAGAACATTTTAAACTAGACATTACAGATGAGAAAACATCACATGCAGGGCTTCCAGGAACATCCCATCTGGTGTTACATGGGCGCACTTTCTAATAACCCAGACATGAAACATTAGGAAATTGCTACTTTTATCAACAAATAAAAGATTATGGAAACTAAACAGAAAAATAAACCATAATAAACAGGGGCATATTAGTTGTCACAGAGAAAGGCAGAAATGGGACTAGATTTACTAACCAGTGGTTTATAAAAACCACCGATGATTTGTGCATTTATTTCTGTGGCCTTTTTAAATCCACTGTCCCATGCCAGCGTAGGCAAACATAAAGAAGCCAGATATGAGAGTTATGAACATTATGCATTGGTAGCAGTGTAATTTAGGCATAGCCGTGCACAGGTCTTGACAAGGGGAGTGCATTTTCAATAACAAAGGCAGTTAATCACAAAACCCCAAATCCCCCCTCCCCCCCCCCCCCCCCACAATTTTCAAAAATGAATTAAGTACAGCACAGCAGGGTCATTTATAGAATATAGGTATTTACTTGCAGGCTGGCACCCCAAGCTCCAGAGGCAGCTTAAGAGAGGAGGGGACAAGTGTGCAGTCTCCTTACAGGACCCCCCTGCAATATAGACTATGGTACCGTGCGAGTCTACTGCTCTTGCACAGGTCTCTGTGCCATGTAGAGAGTGAGAACAGGCCCACTATGAGTGGGGGTGTATCCAATAGTAAAGGCAGGTCCACACCCTCCAGGGGCAAATACAGGATCAGTGCCCCAGGCAGAGACTGCTGCTGATCCGTGGCAGCAGCTCCCTGGACCCTCTGCATTCCAGCACACAGCAGCATGTGCTGGATTGGGGAGAGAGGCTGCTGCCGCAGACAGGTATGATGTTTTATGGGAAAGGGGGACCTGGGCCCCACCAGCAAGCCCGGGTAATTAGTACATGCTCCCCCCTCCTTCTCTGGTTGCCCCTGAGTGCAGGGATCCGAGCCACAGGGACGATAAGGATGCAATCCATCTAAGGGGTGGCCAAGCGCACACCCTTCACATGTCCTGTGGAACGCCTATAAAAGTTGAGTCATCCTTGGGCAAAGAAGAATAGTATCTGGAATGTTTTTATTTTTCATTATTTTTAATAGATTATAGTAATATGTTTGATTTGCATGTGAATGACAAAATGTACTATGAAAGTATGAATATGGTAAACTTGGTTGTGAGATGTTTTGAGAACCAAGCAATGTCCCTGGATGATAGAGGCAGAAGGAATTACATAATAGACTATACTATCACAGTGAATATCTCAACCTGGTAGTATCCAATCTTGTTTAAAAAACTGGAGAGGAAAAATAAAAGCTATTCCAGTAGATAAATCTAGTCCACCCATGTTTTAATATAATCCACAGATTTGAAACTTCATAGCAATTTAAAAATGCTGTTATTTAACTTTAAAGAGACCTTGGTCAAGAAAAATGATTCTGTACTTCCTCAAAGAAAACAAAACATTAGTTCAAGCGGCACATACAGTATTCTTATGAAATCTGAATAAATGAGTGTAGCATTAGCTGCCATAAATCTCACTGAAAAAAACGCTTGGCATTATCACAACCATCATACGTCTGAGTCATTTCTTTGGCAGCAAACTGCGGCTGGGGTACTGTATGTTTAGAAATGAACAACTTGTATTTTACCAACTTGTATTTTACAGAGTATGACTTGGGCAATCATGTCTGCAACACTGAAAGGCATACTTATACAGGTGACAGAAGTTTTCAGACTTGACAGCTCAATGCCCATTATTGAGAAGCAACATCATTCAATGGGCCTAATTCAGCAGTGCACTACTGAAAGCAGATTCCCGATGTTCGGGAATCTGCGCAGGCGCATGACCCATTCTGCGCATATGCAGAACGGGTCTGCGAACCCGCACACAGACTGACAGTGATTGACAGTCTGCTGGCATTTGTGGGCGGTGAGGGGGCGGCGATGGCCTCCGTTTTCCGAAACAGAAGCGTGTCGTCGCTGTTGGGGAGGGAGGGAAGAGGCCAGGATCTCCGTCGGCTGACTGAAATTTCCTGGCCTCTTACTCTAATCTACAACGCAGCTCGGATACGCAATGCACCAGGAGGCGTGATACCTCCTGCTGCATTACCATAATTTCAACGATCGCAACTGCAAAGCTGCCTGCGTGCATACATCATATCTATAGCCTGCGCGCAGCTTTGTAATTGCGGTCCTTGCTGAATCAGGCCCAATATACCTTATTTTTAAATTTTCTGACTTTGTTTCTCAGTTAGTGAATCAATATCCAACCTCAATGGACAGTTATTTCTAATTTTTCATTTTAGAGACCTTAACCTGCCTAGGTATTATGCACACTGAAAATACAACTTGAAAGTTTACCATCCGGCCTCATTATTATACCACCTAAGGCTTCCAGAAGGAAGAATAATAAAAAAAATGTAAAAGGTTGATGGCCAGTTTATTATTAGTTTACAAGTTTCATGGTGGCAAAGTCCTCTGCCTGACATATACCCTCACTCTTTTTCTTTACAATTTATTTTATTTTAAATATGTACAGCATCATCAGAGTCTCCTGCTAATGAATTGGCCTGGCACCCTATTGTTTTTAATATTTCCTACAAATCTATTACTCTTTTTTTGACCTTGTGAGTTCCAGAGACTTTGTGTCATAGATCTAGGAGGCAGTTGTGTACTAGCTACAGATACAAGATCATTCTAAGTTTCAGTAATGAGGCCCATATATCAGGCAGCTATCGGGGCAATTGCTCGTTCTGCTGATGCCTGGGTTAGGGCATTGGTGAAATCCAACATGTTGGACAATCCCCAAGAATGATCGGAATCAGCGAGTTGGGGATTTTTAACATGATGTATCCATGTCTTCCTATTGGCGTTTTCGATCACTGATTGGCAGATCGGCATTGGCAGAATGGGGAATCGGTTCATAGATGAATGGCCCACATTACTCTTTGTTTAACCACTTGCTGTTTGGTTGTTGGACCCACAATCTCATATATTTCTATTCTCTAGTTTAAGTGTGTGTTGGACATTTTCAGAAAGCACTGGCTGATGTTAGTTATCCCAAACATGTTGCTGACCAACAAGGTGAAGCCAAGAATAATTCAAAAGAAAGTTGGCCATATGACTACAATATTTGCTACTCAATTCATGCTACCAACCAAGGAAAGTTTGGTTGGTAGCATGAGATATAAGCAGATGCCTCACTTTTTCCCATCATGTTTTGCAGCCCTATTATACATTAACTAGCTAATAATTTACTGATCTGAACCATTTGGTGTTCAGAAGACATGGAACACTTTAAACATTTTATTGGACAATTAAATACAAGCTAAAAGACTATGGATTGTATTCATCATCACTTAATTTATAGAAAAGCAGGTGAATGCTCTGATAACTTCTGCTTACCTTTGAGACTTGATCTTGCCCCCTGTTCCCATACACAAGTATGGGGACCTAAATGCATCAAGCTGTGAAAATACAATATTTTCGGGCCTGGACTGTGGGAACATTCGCCATCTGCAGATGGTGTTTGTTCTCAAACCCTGCTCCTTCCCTATGGAAAGGAGTTCGGGGTTTACGAAAAGGGATCCTTTTGGATCCCTCTGCCACTGCCCTGTTCCTTCCGCCGGACACCGGGGCTTTGTGCGCCTGCGTGATTTTCGAATCAGTTGTCTCCGCACTAGAGCAATGATGATTTGCTCCAGAGTTCATGGCGAGATAGAATGTTAATTATCCGGGGCCACCTGGCCCCAGAAATAACATAATGAATAGACCCCATTCTGAGCTGCAAGCAAAAGATTATGACAACATGTAATATTTGTTCCTTACAAACAACATATCTCTGCTAAACAAAAAAGAAAGACTAAGGGGCCTATTCATCATGTTAATTATCGGGGTCAATTCTAACTTGCTGCTACTACCGGAGCAATTCATCATTGCTCCGCTGCGGTGACAGCTGATGCGATATCAGCTGTTCCTGCGACCAGCTTCAATGCTCCTTTTCTGAGCAGTGAATCCTTTCACTGCTCCTGTTGGAGCAGTGACGGGAGTGCACATGCATGACCTACAGGTCACACATGTGCACTCCGACGTCCGGCGGAAGGAGCCGGACAGGGGCGGAGGGATCCAGAAGGATCCCTCTTCGCAGCCTGGACCTTCTTCCCATAGGGAAGGAGTGGGTTGCAATGCCGGAGCAGGAGCATTTGCCATCTGAAGATGGCGAATGCTCCCACAGTCAAGCTCCGAAAATATAATATTTTCGGAGCTTGATGAATACTGGGCCTGAGTCAGAGCCGCTCGCAAAAAGCGAGCGCTCGCTCTGAATTAGGGCGGCCGCATGTTTTTTTTAGTTTGGCCTCCTGGCCGCTCGCTAAGCTGTGGGTGACCTCCCACAGCGGTGACCACCCACAGCTTTAGCGAGTGGCCAGATGATGGTCGCGATGGTCGCGACCATCGGGCTTGCGACGAGACCCTTGTGGTAGGGTCTCATTCGTCGCAAGTCCCAGTGAGCTTCCGGCTCTAATAGAGCCGGAAGCTCACCACTGACATCACGAGTGATGTCAGTGGGGCCGCCCCCAAATGGCAGGCGTTCATTCGAAAACGCCTCTGTTTGGCCAGACACCCCCCCGACACGCCTACCAAACGGGGCGAGCTGTCGATCAACATCGACAGCCGCCCCTTTTGGATGTGAGCGCCGGAGCTAGTGAGTTCTCGTTCGCTCCGGGGCTCGTGCGTACGCACTGCCCGGCCATCGACCTGCTTGCAAGCGCATAGCGCTTGCGAGCGGGTCTAAGTCAGGCCCACTGTCCCCATGCTAGAGTATGGGGACAGCGGGCCATTCCGCGAGAGGAAGGTAAGTAGGAGATATCTGTGATATCTCCTGCTTTACCTTCTTGATGAATGGCCCCGATAACTTAATTTTCAGAATTGCAGGTGAAAATGTTAATTTTCACCTGTTTTTGTAAAAATTAAGTGATGGTGAATAGGCCCCTAATAGAGCAGTGTTGACTTCTGCTATCTATTAGGTGGTGAACAATTTAGGTGCACAGAGGAGGGGAAGGAGCGGCACACATGCCGCATGGTATTGATTTTTCTCATTACTCTGTGCTGCGTCCGGACTTCTCCCCTGGAACACCGCCAGTGGTAATCTGTATAATGCTTTACAAAGGAGGAAAAAGTGGAAATCAGCTCCATAATTGCCTTACTACATAGGCACTTCTAAGTTTCTGTTGAAGGATAAAGAATAAAACATACATCTACATTCAATATTGCTAGTGTATAACAGACTTCTTATATCTGGCTACTTTTGATTAGCAACCTCCCTTCTGTGGTGGTAGCTAGTATAAAGTAAGCCAGTAGTCTGTGATTGCTAGGGCTGGTAATGGTCAGGGTGTGTAGGTCCAGGCTATGACTTCATAGCCCAGAGCTACATTCCCAAGAAGAGAATATGCCGCCACCATGATGTGGCCTGGTGGTGACCAGTTGATATGAAACCAAGCTATATATAAAGTAGCTAGATGTAACTGATGCAGGGCCAAAGCAAGGCTCTATGAGCCCTGTGCTGACCCCACCCTCAAACCAGTGAAGTAATCATGCACGCCCGGGGGGGTGGGGCCGTGACACTAGGAAGAATAGCTTTGCCTGGGGAGTCCTTAGGACACTCCAGACAGCTGTGCAGGATTTGTGTTCAGTACTACTGGCTGCAGGGCACAATTCCAGGCACCCTGGAAGCCAGATGCAGGTACCGTGGGGCAGCGACATTGCTGCTCTCAGGGCCCTGCGCCATGGGCGAAGGCACCATTCACATACCCATAATTACGTCCCTGCACACATATTTTCCTGTGGTTCTACTTCCCCAGCCACTGGCAGGGCAAGAGATTGGCAATGGGAGAGGTTGGACATGTGCCCAAAATATATTGCACAGGGCTTCCCTCTCTATGCCAGTCACTCAGCCCCAATACACTTCTTCAGGATGTACTACCCTGATGGCACAATTCATGTACTACTAGCTACTCCACAAGAAATACATACAGTTTATATAATTGGTAATACCATAATGTAACTTGGTCAAGTGACCAAGGATGGACATTTTTTATTTACACATGGTTCCTGCACGCCATAACTTCTATAGAATATGTAAACATAGTAGAGGCTTTTACATCTGGACCCAAAGGAATTGCCAACAAGTAAAATATATATCCTCTTGTTCATACCAAACAATATATACTCCAATACTATTCTGTAATAAAGATTAGCTAGGCCAGGTGCAGCCTATCCAGAGGTTGTGGGCCTGATTCTACCATGCAGATATCTGCAAACTAGGCATACGCCATAGAAAGATAATGCAGACTACACATGCTCCGCACCATGCATACGCACACAGACAGAGATCGAAATCGCAGATACAATTGCATTAGCGTCCGTCTCTTAATCAGGCCCTAACTTGTAGACAAAATTGAATCAATGGTCAGGGGTGTAACTGCCACCAAATCAAGCTATGCATCTGCTATGGAAGCATGGGGGTGGTGCATGCATAGTGAAATCTCCAAATCCTAAATGGTGTGTCACTATGTATGCTCAGAAGCACAGAGAGGGTATATCTGGAATGGCTGAACTAGCATTGTCCCACCCTTTGTTATGTTTATGTCATGCCTCCGACATCTGTGTTAAAAAGCAAAACCTCCCAATATTTATCTGGGCAAATTTGGGACAAAAAAGCTCTTCCCCATTCTGTACAAGACAGGCCCCCATTTCCCACAAGTGATGCACTAACTCGCCCAATCACATCCACTTTCTGGTAAAGCCCTGCCCACTTCGTTGTGAGCCCGACACCTCTCGGTGATGGAAAATCGGTACACTTTCCAGGTATGTTAAAAAGATATCTCAGTGATACAGTAAGCCTTTCACAAAGGAAAATATTGTTATGGCACTTGACAGATTTTGCTTTATACAATTCATGTTCTGAATATACTATACAGTAATTTTTTTTCTTTCCCCTAAAGGTTTACATAAAACAATGCAATTTATGGTGTTTTTATATCCTTTGTCAGAGTTCCAGATTCCCACAGCTACTTTTTATTCAGGGAAATAAAATTTAGAGGAGTCCAAAAATTACTGTTCCCTTGAGTTCCACCACAAGTATATCTTAGAGTAAATATATTGGCTGCCTAATTAAATCACTTTTACATATATATATTTTTTCTGAAAGATTATATCTTGATTGTTTACATAGATGTTGCTTTGGATGCTTGCTGTGCTTTAGGAACTTCTTCAATTTCAAACACTAAAAGGTTTCTATGTACTGTATGAGCAAAGGTCTTTGGAACCATTTATTAGTTTATGAAGCCACTGTGATTAGATAAGGCTGAAATTTGCATTACTAAAGAACCAAGAAAAAAAATTAAGCAGAAAGTAATTTACTGTGGGGCCATATTCCAGTTAATCAAATATGTGATATTTATTTTACAGTAACTTTGCATTATGACTTCCATTCATAGTTGCTTACCTTTAATTACCCCTCCCCGGGAGATGTCCGGGGAGGAGAGGCAAATGAGTTGTGATGGGGGCGGGGCCTGACGGTTAGTGTCATTATTCATGAAGAAACGCATCATTAAGCACCGCCCCCTACACGGGGACCCGCGATCGCCATGGAAAATTCTCCCCATTCTGTACACTTCACTAGGAAGTGGGCAGAATGCAGGAGAAGTGACTACACTTCCAGGGGTCCGAAGAGCTACCCGAAAAATCGGAAGCCTCCTGCGAAAACCTGGAGGGTGGGCATGTATGGTCTGCATTCCACTGTCATTGCCTTTTGGGTACACACCTGACAGATATATCTGCATATCGAGTGATCTGCAGATGATGATTGTTCATACACACTGAACAACCATCATCTGTCATCTGGCCCCAGGTCACGCTGGCCGGGGGGGGGTCGCGCCCTCCCTCCCCGTGGCCTCTGCTGCTGGTGTACGGGCTTTTGGCAAACCACCCCGTAAACACAGCACGACTGACAGATATTTGCCGATATATCTGCCATTGGCTGTGCAGCACAGTTGCCGCGATATGTCTGTGAACGATGTTCACAGACATATCGCTGGTACACGCTGGCCGACGGGCACCAGATATATTGGCCGATCAACTGATCGCCCAATATATCTGCCAGTGTGTACCCAACATTTGAAAACTGTTTAAGAGACCCTGGATAATATTTACAAAATCAAAACACAACATAAAAACCACTTGTGCAAAGATGCAAGGACGTTGAGATGTTACTATTACCTGGGATCGAGATTGTCTGGGTGGCCAGATGGGAGCCCAGCCAGCCATGGAGGTATTCCCCCCTCCTCGATCCCCCACACAATCATCATAGTAAATATTTTTCCCAAGTGGGCATGGCCATTTGCCACTCCCTCATGATGGGCCATGCCCCCTCTAGTACCAGCGTCTGTAATGTGCCCTGAAAATAAAATATACACAAATTTCTAAAAAGTGACTAGACCCATATCTCCACTCTGCAAATTCTCAGATCTATCTATTTCTGAGAGAATACACTAATATACACGGGGAAGCCATTGGATTTGTAGGATTTGTGTATATTTCCATGTGCAAAGGACTTTTTATGTTTTTTTTACATCCTCACAAAAACAGGCATCGGCCTAAAGTTATAATTAAGATGCCTTTTGCATTCACTATGCACACTTTAGATGAGACAGTATAGTTATTTTCAATTAGTTTTTCTATAATGATAAATGGACTCGATGTTCCCTCATTCTCATTTATTTGAAACATAAATGAGGCAAAACTTTGCAGAGCCAAAAGCACTCCTGGGCTTGCGGCAGTGAGACCCTTCCGCAGGGTCTCGTCGCAAGCCCGATGGTCAAGACCATCGCGACCATCTTTTTGGCAGCTCGCATAAGCTGTAGGTGGTCACCCACAGCTATGCAAGCGGCCAGGAGGCCGCTCCAATTTTAGTTAGGAGGGCCCTGATTCAGAGCGAGCGCTCTTGTCAGAGCGTCCGGCTCTGAATCAGGCCCTGTGAACCTGCATATTTTGTGGTTTGTAAGTGACCTTTATAGTTATGTTGTGTATTTTAGTTGCAAATGACACTCACTGTTATTGCCAATGATATTGAGTACAACATATGACAAATCTGCAATATCACAAGAGTATCAAAGCAGCTTATTTAGAGTAACCAGTACAAACAAATGATTATTAACTGTTGTGAGAATTAAGGCCACAATTAAAAAGGAAAGCGATATGCAGCATAAAAACATTGCAGCTTTTCACTATCTCTGTATTTCCAGTTTTTGGTTGCAAGGAGGTAACCGAGCCCAGTGCCATATTTTACCTTGCGAAAGACAACATAAAATACTGAGACATTAAATCAAAGGCTTTGTCCTGCAAAAATCGTGGTCTTGCTTTGTAACATCGAGGCTACTCCACTTTATATGTTTGTGCTCTCCTGGTAAAAGGAGTCAGGATGTGGTTGTTAGTTTCCCCAAAGCAGGATATGGCCGATGTTCTTTGTGCTTCACATGGGCAGATGTTCCTCAACAACACAAAACATTAGGCGACCAGCCTTCCCATACTGCTGGGAGCACTGAGACAGCAGTGGGCTTCCCAGGGTGGGAGACATTTATGTGGCAAGGATTCACAAAGCAGTCTGGGATTAATTTATTTTGTACTACTACTAGTACTGCCACCACACGGGGTAGATGTACTAAGCCATGGAGAGAGATAAACGACCAACCAGTCAGCTCGTAACTGTCATTTTTCAAACACAGTCTGTAAAGTGACAGGAGCTGATTGGTTGGTACTTTATATTTCTCCACTTCATCTGTCTCCAAGGCTTAGTACATCTCATATATATATATATATATATATATATATATATATATATATATATGTTCTACCGGTCAAAAGTTTGGGGTCACCCAGACAATTTCGTGTTTTACATGAAAACTGACTTTTATTTATGAGTTGCAAAATGAATAGAACATGTAGTGAAGACATTGGCAAGGTTAGAAATAATGATTTTTATTTGACATAATAGTTTTGTCCTTCAGACTTTGCTTTCGTCAAGGAATGCTCCTTTTGCAGCAATTACAGCATTGACGACCTTTGGCATTCTAGCTGTTAATTTGTTGAGGTAATCTGAAGAAATTTCACCCCACGCTTCCTGAAGCACCTCCCACAAGTTAGATTGGCTTGATGGGCACTTCTTGCGTACCATACGGTCAAGCTGCTCCCACAACAGATCAATGGGGTTGAGATCTGGTGACTGCGCTGGCCTCTCCATTACAGACCGAATACCAGCTGCCTGCCTCTTCCCTAAATAGTTATTGCATAATTGGAGGTGTGCTTTGGGTCATTGTCCTGCTGGAGGTGGAAATTGGCTGCAATCAAGCGCTGTCCACAGGGTATGGAATTGTCGAAGCTGGATTATTGGCTGAGACAAGATCAGTTTAAAATTGAATCGCAGTGACGCCATCTTCGACTGGCTGTAAGACGCCATCTTGAAAATAAGATCGCAAGATGCTATTTTGCGAATGGCCGCCCAAGCGCCATTTTAGATAAACTCACAATTAAGTACATATGGCGATATTACTATTAGCACCATGCGATTGCATCACTCACCATTCCTCATATACACACTAATACGCACAATTGCGCTGTTAACTAGTCGCATATTAGCGAATGCATAAAACCCTGAATGAAAACGCTGTTTATTAGCTAAATGCGCACGCATCTGTCCCAAGTTAACTAGCGTCCTTATATCAAACCCCGCATACTCACACATTACATATTCACATACAAGGTTACATAAGCTTTAAGGTATAAGATTTAAGTTTGTTCATTTAGTATAAATGCTGTGAAATAAAGATTATATGGTAACTAAGGTTTTATATATGATAAGTAAGCCGTGTTTGGTTTTGTACTGATGCGTACTCTTTCCACAGTATTCCGGTATCGTCGGTGTGGAGATCGCATCATGCATTCTCAACTTATGGACCGCAGAGACTTCAAGCAACAAAATGTATATGATATGAACAACTGTTAGGATGTTGCATGAGGCGGGAAACCAGAGACCCCCAGTTGTTGGAGGGTGGGTTGGGTCTATTTGAATCAGCCTGTTAAATGCTCTGTAACAGATGCATCCCCCTTGGGAACCAATGGCATCAGCAACAAACTTCTCTATTGTTTTGTCTATTCCTGGGGGGTATAAATATGTGTGCTCCAACGCTGGGTCTTAGTCTTCGTGCTGAATGCTGATTGACGAAGGGGTTTCTTGCTGATGCCTAACATCTGGTCCGGAAGCGCTGCGTATGTATACTGTACTTGGGTCTGTATAATGGAAGTGGCCTTTTTCAAATCTTATCCAGGTGTGTGGGCGCTGCCGTTTAAATCGTCCACAGGTAAGTGAAAGTATCTTGATTGTCTTTCACCAGTTTAAATCTTTATTGAAAAGCGTAGGATTTGTCTCAGAATGGGAGCCGCGCAAACAGTAGAGATGTTAGACAATGATGTGCTGCTAATGGAAGCGCCAATTGGATCGGCCCATCGTATTATGCATACTAAGTACGGTACTTATGCGATAAGGTATTGTGATGTATGGTTTAAAATGTCGATGAAGAGTGTTAGACCGTTTCCCAGAATTGGTAGTTTTGATAAAAATGTATTAGATAATGTCCGGGACCACATCAGTCTGATGCGCTCTCGAGGTAAAAAGGTAACATATTATGAATGTTTAAAGTTGTGGCAGCATGAAGGGGATGCATGGCTTAAAAATGCACAAGCGACGCAAACTAGCGTTGCGAGCGCATTGCCAAAGAATACATCCACGACGCTGAATTGCAATACGGGCGAGCCGCAAAATGGCATGCACGGGCAGCAAAGTAGCGTTGTGGAGAGTATTGCCAGCAGTTCACGCTCACCTCCCCCACCTTATGTGGATGGAGGTGCAAGTACAGTTACCAAAAATACCCATAAAAATGTAACAAGCAACTTGTACCCTCTCTTAAGCAACCATAAAGAAAATGTTTATGATGTGGATGACGAGCCTATTGTAATGTCTGCCATTTCCCATGCTGTACAAATGATAGATGCTGCATCACCAGAATCACGAGTGGTGCCACCATCTCCATCGGTAACAGCAAGGGATGTGCTAACACACTCTGCACCCGCAGAGGAAGTTGTTAATACCATACGTAGCAGCAGCAGATTAAACCCCCAGCCAGGTAACAAGGTCAAAGGTAACAGTGCTACCGGTCTGCATCCCATTCGGACGATAACTGTTCCGAATGGAAACGCAGATGCGAATGGTGTAGTGCCCACGAGGGAAGTAGTAATGCATTGTCCTTGGACAAGAGCAGAACTAAATTCCATCATAAATGATTTCCCCGATCCCAAAAAGGAACTAGCCAAAGGTCAAAGATTTTTGAGGAATTTGGGTAGTTCTCATGAGCCAACTAATAAAGATTGGCGTGTGGTGTTAAGGGCTGTCTACCACGCAATACCAACATGACAAAATTTATCACGGATTGTGTATTGGATGGTGACATTCCCTTAACAGACCAAGTAAATCAAGATAATATTTCCCGCATCATAACTCAATTGGGTATATATTTTCCAGTAGTAGTTAACTGGAACAAAATTTTCACCATTAAGCAAAAGGAGAGTGAATCTGCAGAAGATTATTGTGACCGAACTCTGCAGGCTATCACCCAGTACACTGGGTTAGAAGATATTAAAGATAGCACTCACCACAGGGGAATAATAGTCATGGTACTCATGGACGGTCTGAAAGACGACAAAGACTCGGGTTCAGACCTCACAACCTGGCTGGAGGGGAGTCACAATAGATACACTCATAGAATCTGCCATTGAACATGATAAAAATATCACAAATAAGAGAGAGACCCAGAGTGAAAAACTAATGGCTGTCAGTATCCAAGCTCTGGAAGGAATGACAATAACATCACAGCCAACCAACACACCTGCACCCACACACACCTGCACCTGAACAGTTACACATCCTCACCAATCCCACACCACAGCAAACACATCCTTACCCCACATATCATACACAACCACAGGCCTCATACTACCCACAAACTTCATACCTCCCACAATACCCTTATCCTTCATATCCTTACCCATACCCACCATCTTTTCCTCTTGCTCAACTCCCACAACAATCCTTTCATCCACCCCGTTTAAAAATATGTTTTAACTGTCACCAAGTGGGACACATAAGTAAGTACTGCAAAGTGAAGAACACCACACATGAACACGAGTTTCCCATGGGTTCATAGGCACCCCAGTATCTTCTCCCAGGCCTTATATGACTATTTACAATCTTTTCAACCTGCAATGGATCTGTTCTAATGTAAAATGTGGATGATTTATTCTTGTATTTAGGTCATGTTTAAATGATATTAAACTGTTGTGCTTTATCTCTCACTCACAGGACACAAGGTTGCTAAGGATAAACGGCAGCCATGCCAGGCTAAGGTCGAATACTCAGAATACTATCCAACCCAGTGGCTCACGCATTGTTTAGAGCAGTAGCTATTAATAACAAGATTTAAGTGCAGGAACCTGTATGCAGATACTATATCCCTAGAATTATTTAACAAAAAAAAAAAGAAAAAAAGATGATAGGGGGACTTATTTGACAGGTGATGTTTCCAAGAACATGTGTAAGGTGATGGGTAATAACACTAAGATTATCCCAGACTGTCGTTTCCTTTATTTGTCCCCCCTTTGAGATACTGTTCATACAGGCAGCCTCATGTGAAAATATGATAATGAGGTTACTGTACAGGGTCTCACAAAGATGAACGAGAATAACAGAAATTGAAAGTGTTATTAACTAACATGTCTAATGCAAACTGTCATGATGTCAAACCTGGAGAATTTGTTATGATCCAAATTTTCTTTAGCTCAGGTAGTTTGACTGATCGGTGGAAAGGTCCGTATCTGACGATACCACATCCTCAAAGGGTGGCCGGGGAAGATACGTGGGTCCATCCCACTCATTGTAGGGAGGTTAAACAACCGGTGGAGATACAAGGCGGAGACAAGGCCGATAACGTGGACCGGTCGATTGCGAGCTTGTGCCGGGAGGATTAAAAAGGTGACGGTGAGATATCTGAGCTAAAGAAATGTGTAGATCAGTGCTTCCAGCAATGGAGTGGTCTGCTGTGGTCATCCTAGTTCTGTTTTTCCAGAGTTTCTGTCGTGATGATCTGTTTGGGGATACTCAGTGTCTGTGATGAAGGACCGATTGAGGAAATGGGAGCTGATGGCAGTGCTGATGGAGTGGAATCAGGAGGAGCACAATGTCAATCAGGGGAGTGTCTGACCAATCTTAGTACTGTTATTGTGTTACCTGGGAAGAGTAGCCCCAGAAGGTATGACCCTCACACATGTTGAAATGCTTGATATACATATATTTAGACATGCATAGAATGTATTATTGAAATGTTATTTTTAAAACACCTCAGATAATGTAAAATCTCAATTCCCCTTCAAGACTGCCTTTATAAGACTGGTGCATCCCCACACCTTTCAAATGATCTTCCAAGATCCGCGGTGTGCGTATAATAGTAGTTTTATGTCCCCACCAAGAGACACATTATTGATGGATTAAGAACCACCTTGTGCCATCCCATAATAACACTAAATAGTATATAAATGTAACCCTAAATTATATTTTAAAATCAGATTGTGATAGCATGTTGTTCGCTATCAAAGGGTGGACTGTCGAAGCTGGATTATTGGCTGAGGCAAGATCAGTTTAAAATTGAATCGCAGCGCCGCCATCTTGAGACTGGCCGCAAGACGTCATCTTGAAAATAAGATCGCAAGATGCCATTTTGCGAATGGCAGCCCAAGCGCCATTTCAGATATACTCACAGTTAAGTACATATGGCGATATTACTATTAGCAGCATGCGATTGCATCACTCACCATTCCTCATATACACACTAATACGCACAATTGCGCTTTTAACTGGTCGCATATTAGCGAATGCATAAGACCCTGAATGAAAACGCTGTTTATTAGCTAAATGCGCACGCATCTGTCCCAAGTTAACTAGCGTCCTTATATCAAACCCCGCATACTCACACATTACATATTCACATACAAGGTTCCATAAGCTTTAAGGTATAAGATTTAAGTTTGTTCATTTAGTATAAATGCTGTGAAATAAAGATTATTTGGTAACTAAGGTTTTATATATGATAAGTAAGCCATGTTTGGTTTTGTACTGATGTGTACTCTTTCCACAGTATTCTGGTATCGTCGGTGTGGAGATCGCATCATGCATTCTCAACTTATGGACCGCAGAGACTTCAAGCAACAAAATGTATATGATATGAACAACTGTTAGGATGTTGCATGAGGCGGGAAACCAGAGACCCCCAGTTGTTGGAGGGTGGGTTGGGTCTATTTGAATCAGCCTGTTAAATGCTCTGTAACAGATGCATCCCCCTTGGGAACCAATGGCATCAGCAACAAACTTCTCTATTGTTTTGTCTATTCCTGGGGGGTATAAATATGTGTGCTCCAACGCTGGGTCTTAGTCTTCGTGCTGAATGCTGATTGACGAAGGGGTTTCTTGCTGATGCCTAACATCTGGTCCGGAAGCGCTGCGTATGTATACTGTACTTGGGTCTGTATAATTCCTTTGCGCCGAAATGTGTCTGGATCAATAGCATGTAACTGACTGTACTTTTACTTGAATAATACTTTGTGCGTTGGAACCACAGATTCCAGGTCTGAAGTCTTTATTTACTGTATGACTGCGTACGCAAATTAGCATCATCCTTAGAAGGTATAGGCAGGATATTAGATGGTATAGGAAGGAGTGTATAGAGGTTCTAATCCAGTATCGTTAGCATGGCGTTGCAAAATGGAGTGATAGCCTTCCTTATGCAAACTGCCTTTTACCATGTACAAATCTCCCAATTTACCAGCAACAAAGCAGCCCCAGACTATCACATTACCTCCACTATGCTTGACAGATGGCGTCAGGCACTCTTCCATCATCTCTTCACTTGTTCTGCGTCTCACAAATGTTCTTCTGTGTGATCCAAACACCTCAAACTTCGATTTGTCTGTCCATAACACTTTTTTGTAATCTTCCTCTGTCCGATGTCTGTGTTCTTTTGTCCATATTAATCTTTTCCTTTTATTGCCCAGTCTTAGATATGACTTTTTCTTTGCCAATCTGCGTAGAGGCCAGCATCCCGGAGTTGCCTCTTCACTGTAGACGTTGACACTGGCGCAGTGGCGTAACTAGGGTATTTGGAGCCCAGGGCAAATTTGAAAAGGGAGTCCCCCCCATGTGCGCAAAAAAATGGGCGTGGTCACTTAAAAATGGGGCGTGCCAACATGACACACCCCTTTATTTTCAAACTGAACATTCCTATCCATATGCACCTTAACCCCAGTAGTACCCCCAGTATGCAGTTGTGGTCCCTCTCATGCAGGCCCATAGTAGTGCCCCTTATACAGTATCCCCAGTAGTGGTCCCTCTTATACAGCCCCCAATTAGTTCCCCTTACTCAGTACCCCCAGTAGTGGCCCCCCAAATGCAGTGCCCCACGTAGTGTTCCCCCTTATGCAGTGCCCCCAGTAGCAGTCCCCACAATGCAGTGCGCCCAGTAGCGGTATCCCCTTATGCAGTGCCCTTTTATATAGTGCCCCCAACAGTAGTCCCCCCCATGCAGTTTTCCCAGTAGTGGTCCCCTTATGCAGGCACCCTGTAGTGATCCCCCCTATCTAGTGCCCCCTGTAGTGGTCCCCGCAGTGCCCCTAGCAGTAAGCCCCTTATATAGTGCCCCCAGCAGTATTGTCCCCCCCTCCCATGCAGTGCCCCCAGTAGTGGTCCCCCTGATGCAGGCTCCCAGTAGTGACCCCCCCCTATCCAGTGGTCCCTGTAGTGGCCCTTCCTATTATTGCCCCCATTAGTGGTCCCCCGAGTGCAGTGCCTCTAGTAATACTAGGCCCCTTTTAGAATGCCCCCAGTGGTAGTCCCCCCCCAAGTAGTAGTCCCCAGTAGAGTAGTCCCCAGTAGAGTAGCCCCCCCCCAGTAGAGGTCCTCCCAATGGCACCCCCAGTAGATGTCCCCCCAAGTAGTAGCCAACCCCTCCCCCGTTGTGCATATAGGTTTAAAAATAAATAAATATATATAAAAATATACTTACCTGATTCCACGCTGCTCCTGTCCGCGATGCCGATGCCGCACCCGCCCTCCAGTCTGCCCGGGCTGGCGCGCTCAGCATTATGGGACTGACGTCATGACGTCAGTCCCATTACCCACTGCAGGAGCCGGACGGAAGTCCGGCTCTTGCAGTGGGTGCTGCAGCAGTCAATGAGAGTCTATATGCACAGCCTGAGTCCGCCTCCTGGCGCTATTGGGCAAGCGCTCAGGGGGAGGGAACGGGCTCAGGCGTGCAGCACAGGACCGGCGCTGGAAGCCTAGTCCTGTGCAAATGTGTAGCGCTGACCGCACTCATTGCGGTCGGCGCTACACTGGCTAACTAGGGCGGGCGGGCCGGTACCGTGGCCGGCGGCGCCCCCCCGCGCCGCCGGTCCAACGGCGCCCAGGGCACGAACCCCGCTCACCCTGCCCTAGTTACGCCACTGCACTGGCGTTTTGTGGGTACCATTTAATGAAGCTGCCACTTGAGGACTTGTGAGGCGTCTATTTCTCAAACTAGAGACTCTAATGTACTTGTCTTCTTGCACAGTTGTGCACCGGGGCCTCCACTTCTCTTTCTACTCTGGTTAGAATCTGTTTATGCTGTTCTCTTAAGGGAGTAGTACACACCATTGTAGGAAATGTTCAGTTTCTTGGCAATTTCTCGCATGGAATAGCCTTCATTTCTAAGAGCAAGAATAGACTTTCGAGTTTCACATGAAAGTTCTCTTTTTCTGGCCATTTGTAGAGTATAATTGAACCCATGAATGTGATGCTCCAGATACTCAACTAGCTCAAAGGAAGGCCAGTTTTATAGCTTCTCTAATGAGCAAGCCCGTTTTCAGCTGTGCTAACATAATTGCACAAGGGTTTTCTAATCATACATTAGTCTTCTAATGCGCTTAGCAAACACAATGTACCATTGGAACACTGGAGTGTTGGTTGCTGGAAATGGGCCTCTATACACCTATACAGCTATTCCTTTAAAAACTAGACGTTTGCAGCTAGTATAGTCATTTACCACATTAACAATGTATAGAGTGTACTTCTGATTAATTTAATGTTATCTCCATTGAAAGAAAACAGTGCTTTTCTTTAAAAAATAAGGAAATTTCTAAGTGTCCCCAAACGTTTGAACGGTAGTGTGTGTATATATATATGTGTGTATATAGGTGTTAACCAAAATATTCCAGATGTATCTGAATATAGTGAGTCCCACAAGTAATACAGTCAGTGGCATCATTGGGGTCAGTGACACCCAGTGCGGCAAATTGACTCGCACATCTAAAAAGGGGACAGTGCCTCGTGAGGAAGGGGCATGGCCTCTTGTTTCATCACTCTGGGGGCATGCCTAGCACTTCTCTAGATGCTGGGCTGCTCCCCAAACCTCTCCCTGCACTGCCATCTCTTCCTCAGTGACCAGAAGCTGGAAGCTGCACAATATAGCACAGTGCAGTGCTCGGCTCCCGTTCACTGAGGAGGAGCCGGTGGTTCGCACCCCACCACTCATTACACTGAATACAGTCAGAATACAGACAGACAGGCACTGGTCATAGTTTTTTTTCTGTTTTTTTGACAGTAGACAAAAATAAACAGAATTACATGTGTTGTACATTAAAAACATAAATCCTCTGTATATCAAGAATATTATATACTGTATGGCCACATGTCAATGTCCACATTGCATATATTTGGTTGCTCGGCACTCAAACTGTATTATGTGGAGATAAATAAGGTAAGCTAATGACTATAAAGACTCAATCATAAAGGCTCATTTACTAACCGCAAAATATACAGATATATATTTAATTTCATCGTGACTGGATGTATTTGTCTAGCTATGACAAACATAAATATCCTGACTACTGTTACTATTGTACCACAACCTTCATTCATTTAAAATTCTTTTTTTTCACTCCAAAAATACTGCTACATATAATAGAACTTTTGATAATTGTATTATAATATTAAACAAATTGTATTTTAATACTAAACCAATAATGTATATACGTCAGGGGTATTCAGCTAATACTTTGTGTGAACCACTCTGAAAAGTAAAAAAAGGCTTGTGGGGCCGCACAATCCAGTTTTACAACCAAAAACAGTACTTGGAAAAAAAGGATAAAATATGATTAAAAGTTCCCCTCCCCTTTATATAGCTTCATAGAGTTTGTGCTCCCTCTTTACATTGTTTACAATCTCATTATAAAGATAGAATGTGTGCCACTCCACTGTATATAGCATGAATGATTGTGTGCCACTCCACTTTATATACTGTAGCATGAATGATTGTGTCCCTCACCTTTATATAGGATGAATTGGATGGATTGTGTGCCTCCTTCCCTTTCAGGGCCGGATTAATAATGGGGCTGATGGAGCTACAGCTCCAGGCCCCCAATCAAAATAGGCCCACCAACAGCTGTGGTCCTGCTATTGACAGGAAAACAATATTTCCTGCTACAGCAGCCTGCGCTACGGCCATCCGAGGCCCCGCCCCCAACAGATGCGACCAGCACCCCCCTCCTGGCCGCGTCATCAGGTGGATCAAAGACTTTCACCGTCAGCATACATTAGAGACATGGCGGCGCAATGGAAGGCTTCACTAGCCCTCCCTCCCTGCGCCGCATATGCAATCACGCGGCGCCTCTACTGCACCATGTGACATCGTGATGTCACAAAGGTGCCACCCTGCCATCACCGCCGCACAGCGCGCCCTGACGGAAGTGAGGCAGCAGCAACCTGAGGCAGCTCCGTGAAGGCGGCCCTGCATGGTGACTAATACTGACTCCTGAGGTGAGGAGTCAGCCCTGCTGGCTGCCAGCCTGACTGCTGCCTGCTGTGCGATAAGGTAAGTTGTGAATAATGCACTGCAGATAGATAGATATATATATATATATCTAAGAAAATCATAAATGGTCTCTGTATATATATATATATATATATTATATATATATATATATATATACATATATATATACACATATACACACAGAGAGAGAGATATGTATATATATAATATATACTCATATAGCCATACTTTACAAACAAATATAAATTCATAAATATATTCACATATATACACACATTAATATATATATATATATATATATATATATATATATATAATGCACACTCACCCCCTTCTTCCAGAGAAGATTCCAGGACTTGCACTCCACCACAAAAAAATGGGTTTTATCCAATATAAAGGTTATATAATACGGAGGCCTGTATTATGTAACCTCTATATTGGATAAAATCATTTTTTTTGTGGTGGAGTGCAAGTCCTGGAATCTTCTCTGGAAGAAGGGGGTGAGTGTGCATTATTACTATACATATGGACCCTGCACCTGCCATTGCCACCTGAAGAGAGTGCATTCTCTCCTTAAACTGGCGTATTCTATGTGGGCAACATAGAACGCCAGTTTAAGAAGAGAATGGTGCAACATCAGGCTGCCATCAGAGCTGCACTCTCTTCAGGTGGCAGCGACCAACCGGTCGCTAGGCATTTTGCCCTAGTGAAACAGCATTGCCACTGTACGCTATAAGATCATTGATTATGTTCCAGATTCCATAAGAGGAGGAAATAGGCCCAAAAAGTTGTTGCAGCTTGAAACATCTTGGATTTTCCGTTTGGACACTCTTGCTCCTTGTGGTCTAAATGAATCCTTAGGTCTGAGTTGTTATCTATAGTTTTATTTGTAGGTGTGTATCACTGTGTGTTTGTCTTGATTTAACTGTAGTTTGCTAATAGTTTTTCATTGTCAGTAATTTACCAGCGTACATTAGTTGTGTAATATTTGTAGTGTATAGCACAGGTGATTTAAGCATATGTTCGCTGGATGACTACATTTATTAAGATAACCGTCTATGTGCCATACCACATTGGGTTGAGTGAGTTCTTCGTTTTTTATCCCCCTCAATATTGTATTATAATTTTTTTTAGACTCTTTGGCACAAACCAGCATGTATTGCATATAACAACCGAGTGGTACATTGAGTCAGACATTGAAATCAATATTTATGCGGTTTGTTATCAAGCAATAAGATTTTGCTTCATTTTTTGATAATACATTTAGTACCTATTCAGGTACATCTATGATCAGTTATGCTACTATTAGTCATGTTTTTTGTTTTATCCATATACCGGAAGTCTCATTCTGTTATATTAAAACTGTTGGTCACATCCAGTAATTATGATTTAACTAAAGGGGCCTATCCATTAGCAGATAAATTTGAATGATGAACGATTTATCGTTCAGTCGTTCAATTTATCTGCTAATGGATAAGCTCTGAACGATCAAAATGCGCACTCCCGTGGGCCGACGAATTTGGTCTTTTGTCTCTCCAACATGTTGGTCAATTATCGCTTATCACTTTTTATATTTCAGATACATATGATTTATGTACACATAAAACTTTGCTGATGTTTTTTGCACACAATGAGGTTTTTATCAGATATATGAGCTTGTTATGAGGTATTTGACTTTTTGTTTTGTTCTGTTTACTTATGTCTGTACTTTCACTATGGTTGTATAGCGTTGCCACGGCTTCAGTCCCAGCACTATGCATGTTTTGTCATCCTGTGCGCCTGGCGGGGTCACGTGGCCGTCAGCCGCATGCTGAGATTACTCACGTGTGTGCTGAGCGAGTTCTGGGACCCAGTGTGGCGCAGAGGCTGGGAGAAAATTAACACGTCCGGTGGGGTGAGTTATATAAGTGTGTTTTTTGTTAATGTTATTTATCTATGACATCCTGATGAAGGGGCATATGGCCCCGAAACGTTGATGAGATGAATGAATAAATAAAGCACAGCACTGCTTCACCTTTTCTGCAAGTTCTCTGAGTGCCGCCTCTTTCGTGTCTATATGGTGGGGACGCTGTTCCCTGTAAAAGGAGGGCACCTGAGCAAGCATTTCATCTGATACACAAGTGAGTGCCGGATCATTGTTGGAGATTATATATATATATTCAAATGCATCCTGCACTCTCATCATCTATGGGACAACGTTGGGGTGCTTCCAGTGGCTTAAAGGCCACATAAATATATATACACACTTCTGTTAAGGGTTTACAGTGTCCTGGTGGAAAATTTGGGGCTACTTAGGTTGTATACAACATAATATTTACCATGCTAAATATCCACACTGAACCATGCATGACGGCGCTTCACTGCAGGGTCCCATTCATATTATTTGTTTACAGATCACTTGTGGATCTGACGCTCTGTGACACAGACCTGCCCGATTTCAAAGGGGCAGAATGCACTCTGCCCCTTTTGGTGGCAACCCACTAAAACAGCCTGCTGGGTGCCATCCTCACCAGTGGGCAACAGTGTCATGCCAGTGGGAAAAATAGCGGTGTTGCGGTCAACACCGGTGAATGGATCCGGGCGCCCCATGTGGTCTTAATCCGTGACTGTGTCCATTTCCCATAGACATTGTGCCAACGTGGGCCACTACAATTATCCTGGTGGTCCCCACATACCCCAGTAAGCCAATGTTCATAACCATAACAAAATAGAATTAAAGCATTTTATAAATAAAAATTGTTGCATTTTGTTAATAATCCATAGTTTATGGGTTTTTTTGCACATATTCAGTGGTCAATAATATAACAGGTGGTGTTTGCTTCATATAAGCAAAGAGGGGAAAGATATTGAGGTGGTTGAAGATAGACGTCCATGGTGCTAAGCCATGGCACAGACCACACCCACTTTATAGGCCACACCCACACATCAGTAGTCACACCCCTGCCGTGCTGGTAACACCTCCTGCGGCAGCACATAATAGGCCCTTCATAAAGGTCAGCTCCAGGCCCATATGGACCTTAATCTGGTACTGTTCCCTTTATATAGTTTGAATGATTGTGTGCCTCCTCCCCTTATGTAACATGAATGATTATGTGCCTCCTTCCCTTTATATAGTTTGAATGATTGTGTGCCTCCTTCCCTTTATATAGTTTGAATGACTGTGTGCCTCCTCCCCTTTATATAGTTTGAATGATTGTGTGCCTCCTTCCCTTTATATAGTTTGAATGATTGTGTGCCTCCTCCCTTTATATAGTTTGAATGATTGTGTGCCTCCTCCCCTTTATGTAACATGAATGATTGTGTGCCTCTTTCCCTTTATGTAACGTGAATGATTGTGTGCCTCTTTCCCTTTATGTAACGTGAATGATTGTGTGCCTCTTTCCCTTTATGTAACGTGAATGATTGTGTGCCTCCTTCCCTTTATTTAACGGGAATGATTGTGTGCCTCCTTCCCTTTATGTAACGTGAATGATTGTGTGCCTCTTTCCCTTTATGTAACTTGAATGATTGTGTGTGTCCTTCCCTTTATATAACGTGAATGATTGTGTGCCTCCTTCCCTTTATGTAACTTGAATGATTGTGTGCCTCCTTCCCTTTATGTAACTTGAATGATTGTGTGCCTCTTTCCCTTTATGTAACTTGAATGATTGTGTGCCCCTCCCCTTTATGTAACGTGAATGACTGTGTGCCTCCTTCCCTTTATGGAACTTGAATGATTGTGTGCCTCCTTCCCTTTATGTAACGTGAATGATTGTGTGCTTCCTCCCCTTTATCTAACATGAATGATTATGTGCCTCTTTCCCTTTATGTAACGTGAATGACTGTGTGCCTCCTCCCCTTTATGTAACATGAATGATTATGTGCCTCTTTCCCTTTATGTAATGTGAATGATTGTGTGCCTCCTCCCCTTTATGTAACTTGAATGATTGTGTGCCTCCTCCCCTTTATGTACCATGAATGATTGTGTGCCTCTTTCCCTTTATGTAACGTGAATGATTGTGTGCCTCTTTCCCTTTATGTAACGTGAATGATTGTGTGCCTCTTTGCCTTTATGTAACGTGAATGATTGTGTGCCTCTTTCCCTTTATGTAACGTGAATGATTGTGTGCCTCCTTCCCTTTATTTAACGGGAATGATTGTGTGCCTCCTTCCCTTTATGTAACGTGAATGATTGTGTGCCTCTTTCCCTTTATGTAACTTGAATGATTGTGTGTGTCCTTCCCTTTATATAACGTGAATGATTGTGTGCCTCCTTCCCTTTATGTAACTTGAATGATTGTGTGCCTCTTTCCCTTTATGTAACTTGAATGATTGTGTGCCTCCTTCCTTTTATGTAACATGAATGATTGTGTGCCCCTCACCTTTATGTAACGTGAATGACTGTGTGCCTCCTTCCCTTTATGTAACGTGAATGATTGTGTGCCTCCTTCGTTTTATGTAAATTGAATGATTGTGTGCCTCTTTCCCTTTATGTAACGTGAATGATTGTGTGCCTGCTTCCCTTTATGTAACGTGAAAGATTGTGTGCCTCCTTCCTTTTATGTAACTTGAATGATTGTGTGCCTCTTTCCCTTTATGTAGCGTGAATGATTGTGTGCCTCCTTCCCGTTATATAACTTGATTGTGTGGCCCTCCCCTTTATGGAACTTGAATGATTGTGTGCCACCTTCCCTTTATGTAACGTGAATGATTGTGTGCCTCTTTCCCTTTATGTAATGTGAATGATTGTGTGCCTCTTTCCCTTTATGTAACATGAATGATTGTGTGCCTCCTTCCCTTTATGTAACGTGAATGATTGTCTGCCTCTTTCCCTTTATGTAACGTGAATGATTGTGTGCCTCTTGCCCTTTATGTAAATTGAATGATTGTGTGCCTCCTTCCCGTTATGTAACTTGATTGTGTGCCTACTCCCCTTTATGTAACTTGAATGATTGTGTGCCTCTTTCTCTTTATGTAACTTGAATGATTGTGTGCCTCCTTCCCTTTATGTAACTTGAATGATTGTGTTTGTCCTTCCCTTTATATAATATGAGATATGGTAAGAACTTACCCTTGTTATCTCTATTTCTACGAAGTCCATAGGGTTCCACAGGATACCTTAGGGGTATAGGTGTGACGTCAGTCGCAGGGCACCAAAGAGTTAAGCTTTCAGCCTCCCAGGATGCACTAGGTCCCCCTCCTATACCCCGCCCCCGGGCCAAGGCACCTCAGTTAGTTACCAAGCCATAGGCCGGAGGAGGAGAAGGAAGAGAGAGAACAAAGATCTGGACACATACAAGAATCACATTCTCACCAGAGGGAGACGGAAAACCGGTGACCAGAGCAAAGCCCATCTGCAGCACAGGTGCGACAGGGCGGGAGTCCTGTGGAACCCTATGGACTTCGTAGAAATAGAGATAACAAGGGTAAGTTCTTACCATATCTCATATTTTCTACTTCAGGGTCCATAGGGTATCCACAGGATACCTTGGGGATGTCCCAAAGCAGTATCCTTTAAGGGTGGGGACGCTCCTGTGCAGAAAGGAGAATCCGCCGCCCGAAGGAAGCATCCTGAGAGGCGAAGGTGTCAAACCTGTAATACCTCACGAAGGTATGGACAGAAGACCACGTAGCAGCCTTGCAGATCTGAACTGCCGAGGCACCACGTCGAGCTGCCCACGAAGGACCCACAGACTAGTGGAATGAGCCTTCAGAGAAGGAGGGACCGGTAGGCCTTCATGAAGATAAGTTTCAGAAATAGCCATACGGATCCAGGCTGCCAAAGTTTGCTTTGAAGCAGGCCAACCCTTTTTACAGAAGCCATAGAGAACAAACAAAGCGTCCGACTTCCTAAACGAAGAAGTGCGGTCAACATAAGTCCGTAAGGCCCGCACAACATCCAAAGAGGCCTCACCCACGGAAAGACCCGGTGAGTTAAAGGCCGGAACAACTATTTCCTCGTTAACATGAAACTGGGAAACAACTTTGGGAAGAAACTCGGGCCGAGTGCGGAGCACTGCCCTGTTCCCATGAAAAACCAAGAAAAGGGGGTCTACAAGAAAGAGCCCCTAACTCAGAAACACGTCTGGCCGAAGCAACGGCCAGAAGGAAAACAGTCTTAGCTGTTAGCCATTTAATATCCACTGAGCCCAGTGGTTCAAACGGCGGTCCTTGGAGAGCCCTCAGGACCACAGCCAAATCCCAAGGCGCCACAGGTGGAACAAAGGGCGGCTGAATACGGAGAACACCTTGCATAAAGGTGCGCACATCCGGGATTGTAGCAATCCTACTGTGAAACCAGACAGATAGGGCCGAAACCTGTACCTTCAAAGAAGCAAGGCGAAGCCCATGATCTAGTCCCGCTTGCAGGAAGGCGAGAATCCGAGACAGACGAAACTCCCACGGTGCATAACCTCTCGGTCGACACCACTGGAAGAACGAATGCCACACGCGATGGTATATCCTCGCAGAAGACGGTTTCCGAGCTCGTAACATGGTACGCACCACAGAGCTGGAAAACCCCCGGGACCTCAGCATGGCCATCTCAACAGCCACGCCGTCAAAGACAGCAGAGTCAGGTCCGGGTGAAGACAAGGACCCTGAGACAGAAGGTCCGGTCGTAGCGGCAACCGCAGAGGACTGTCCACGGACAGACCCTGAAGGTCTGAGAACCAGTGCCGTCTGGGCCACGCGGGAGCTATCAACAGGAGCGTCCCTCCTTCCTGTTTGAATTTCCGGATTACCCGTGGAAGAAGGGAGACCGGAGGGAACAGGTATGCGAACCTGAACGTCCACCGGACGGACAGAGCATCCACCAGAGACGCCCCTTCGTCTCTTGTGCGAGACCCGTACACCGGCAACTTGTTGTTGTGCCGGGACGCCATGAGGTCGATTTCTGGAAGACCCCACCTGTCCACCAGTAGTTGAAAAACGTCCGGGTGCAGGGACCATTCCCCTGGATGAACGTCCTGGCGACTTAGAAAGTCCGCCTCCCAATTTAGCACTCCCGGGATGAAGACCGCTGATATGGCCGGAAGATTGCGCTCCGCCCAAACCAGGATCCGAGAGACCTCTACGAGAGCCACCCGACTGCGAGTTCCTCCTTGCCTGTTTATGTAGGCCACGGTGGTAGCATTGTCCGACTGGACCTGCACCGGGTGACCCTGGAGAAACCGCTGTGTCTGCAGGAGAGCATTGAAGACCGCACGGAGTTCCAAGATATTTATTGGAAGCTCCGCTTCTGTCGGCGTCCACCTGCCCTGGAACAAGTGTGGACCCGAAACTGCTCCCCAACCCCGAAGACTGGCGTCCGTTGTCAACAGGACCCAATTTGGAACCCAGAACGGACGTCCCTTGTTGAGGTGGGTCGTCTTTAACCACCACGCAAGGGACAGGCGAACCTCCGGGGTGAGCACAATCGTCTGGAACTTCAGAGACTGAGGCAGCCCGTTCCACTTGGACAGGATCAGGTGCTGCAGAGGTCTGGAGTGAAACTGGGCGTATTCCACCATGTCGAACACCGACACTATGGAGCCCAGTAACCTCATCGCCGAGTGTAAGGACACCCGGCGGCTGTGCAGACAACTGCGCACCCTTGACTGTAAAGCAGAGATCTTGTCCTCCGTCACGAAGATCCTTTGCTGTCCCGAGTCCAATAAGGCTCCAAGATGCAGAATCCTCCGAGACGGGATTAGAGTGGACTTCTGCCAGTTGATTAGCCAGCCGTGCCGTTGCAGCAGTGCAATGGTCAGGTCCAAGTGGTGTAACAGGAGCTCTGGAGATCCTGCCACCAATAACAGGTCGTCCAAGTACGGCAACATGCGGACTCCTTGCAGCCGCAGAGAAGCCGCCATGACCGCCATCACCTTGGTGAAAACACGTGGTGCTGTCGCCAGGCCAAAAGGTAACGCCCGAAACTGGAAGTGGTCGCTGCGGATTGCAAACCGAAGGAACTCTTGATGGCGCAAAAGAATAGGGACATGAAGGTAAGCGTCCTGTATGTCCAATGACACCATGTAGTCCCCAGGTTCCAGCACCAAAATGATGGACCGTAGGGTCTCCATCCGAAACTTCGGGACCCGCAAAGACTTGTTGAGTGCTTTGAGGTTGAGAATCGGACGATATGACCCATTGGGTTTCTGTACCAAAAATAGATTTGAATAGAAACCCTGGCCCCTCTGGGAGAATGGAACAGGCACTATAACTCCAGCCTGGAGCATAGTGTGCAATACCTTCCGCAGCTCCGTAGCCTTGTTCCGGTCTGATGGTAGACCCGTGGTGAAGAATCGAGCCGGGGGTCTGTGCCGGAAGGAGAGGGCGTACCCGTGGGAGACCACCTCCAGAACCCAAGTGTCTGTCGTAGTGAACGACCAACACCAGGAGAACTGCAGCAGGCGGCCTCCCACCCTGGGATCCCCCAAGGGGAGACCCGGACCGTCAGGCCGCAGGCTTGTCATCTGGCTTGGGGGCCGGACGTCTGGTACTCCATGCCTGTTTCCGGGGCTTGACCGATTTCTTAGGGCCAGCCTGTCGAGGAAACGACTGTGGTTTGGGCCTGCCCTGGGCCCTAGATGACCGAAAGGACGATGGTCCAGAACCAGAAGGAGCAGCGGCCGACGGGAGACAAGCAGATTTGGCTGCCGCCAGCGTGGCCACAATCTTATCCAGATCCGGACCGAAGAGAACTTCTCCGGTAAACGGCAACGCTTCCAGACCTTTCTTGGAATCTGCGTCCGCCTTCCAGGATCGCAGCCACAAGGTGCGACGAGCAGCTACCGCTGCTGAAGAAATTCTAGACACCAGAGTACTAATGTCTAGAGCCGCCTCGTTGATGTAGGTGGCCGAATCACGGAGATTGCCAATCAACTCCGCCTGTTCGGCCGGACAGTCGGATTCAAAAGAAGCCTCTAATGAATCCGCCCAGCGCTCCATCGCTCTGGCAACCCAGCAAATGGCCATAGCCGGCCGTGCTGCCCCCCCTGCAAGGGAATAAGCGGACTTCAGGCAGATTTCTACCTTGCGGTCCGTAGCATCCTTAAGGGAGGACATGGATGGCATCGGCAATGTGGCACTACGGACAAGACGGGTCACGTGAGAATCCACCTGTGGAGGGGATTCCCACTTAGCAAAATAATTATCCGCGAACGGATAAGCCACCGCCAGGCGTCTCTGCGGCTGGTATCTTTTGCCAGGTTGTTTCCACGCCTCCTCTAAATGGTCCACCAACTGACCCGAAAGAGGAAAGACTGTGGCATCGCCCTTCACATCTTTGAAAAAGGCATACTTAGATTTAGCCGCTGGGGGAACTTCGTCCTCAATCACCAAGGCTGTGCGGACCGCCCGAATAAGTCCAGGAATATATACTTTGGACTTAGCATCAGTGTCCTTAGTATGGAGAGGTTCCTGATCGTAAGGATCCAGAATCTCCCCATCATCAGACGTCCCTTCGTCATCCTCATAAGGAGCGGACAGAGACGCCACCGGCCTTTTATGAGGCCGCATCACAGACTCCCCTTGCAACACATCCGACAAGTGCTGTACAGAACTCGTCAGGGAGTTAACCCACGCTGGCTCCTGAGAACCCGGGAGCGGGGAAATAGGGAGACTGTGGGGTACCACCAATTGTCGTGGGAACCCCTGCATGGGTGACGACACCACAGACTGCTGGGACAAACCCATCGGAGTAAACGCGGGCTGCGGAGCTAACTGGCCCACTAAAGCTGTTAACGCCTGAGCGAAACAAGCCCAGGGCGGCTCCTGTACCGGTGCTGTAACCGTAATAGGCCGCGCCATGGACAAACACTGCCGGCAAAGGCCCTTCCGCGCTACCCTCCCCCTCCGCTAACGGTACTTTGCACGTGGTACACTGTAGCCGGAGGGGAAAATCACTTTCAGACATGATGGCACCACGTATGTGACCTCTCTCACCAATTAAGTATTAAATAGGCGAGAGACCACCCTGCAGCACCGCACCACAAGGGCTTTAGCAGAAAGAACAGGGACAGTAATAAAGCTGACAGTTTAGAGAAGAAAAGTTACAGGCAGCGCTAGCACAGTCACATACAATGCAGAGAAATAACAATTCCTACACTAACAGCGCTGATCACTCAACTACACAGACACAGGGCCTGGTAGGACACAGCGCTGCATACACAGACCTGAGCCACAGCGGAGGAGAGGTATGCGGGGGGACCCAGACCACGATGCTTCCTTCCAGACTTCCAGCAGCGTTCACCATGCGTTGCAGAGAAGATGGCCGCCGAGGAGCAGAGAGAAGCTGGCCTGGGGGAGGAGCGCTGACACAGGACCAGTCAGCACAGTGCAGAGAGGGCTGTGTGCAGCGGGGGAGGCGCCGGCTGTGAGACAGGGAAGGCGCGCTCCCCTGGCATGCATTTAACCCCTGGGACGCCGCAGCGCTACCGCTCTGCTGCGGTCCGCTGTCCCAGGGTGTAGTGGAAAGCGCAGGTTCAGTACCTGGCTCCACGCTGCAGCCAGTCCCCAGGGAGCCTCCTGCCTGGGGACTTAGGACCATGTGACCAGCGGGGACCCACCGCGGGACCCCGCTGCTTACCTTTGTCCCCCTTTGATCCGGCCATGGTCCGGAACATCTGGGGTCACCGCTAGCTGTGACCCCCAGATGCTCACCAGCATCCCCGGATCGGTACCGGCGTTCTGGTACCGGCGGGGGTGTAGGGAAGACAGCATGGACGTCAGGACTGACTGTCCATGCTGTACATCCAGATGTGCAGCCACAGCTGCACTGAAGAAAGCTTCAGGGGCTCTTCTAGCCCCCACTCCGACAGGTGCACCCGACGCCGGACCTAGTGCATCCTGGGAGGCTGAAAGCTTAACTCTTTGGTGCCCTGCAACTGACGTCACACCTATACCCCTAAGGTATCCTGTGGATACCCTATGGACCCTGAAGTAGAAAACGTGAATGATTGTGTGCCTCCTTCCCTTTATGTAACGTGAATGATTGTGTGCCCCTCCCCTTTATGTAACGTGAATGATTGTGTGCTTCCTTCCTTTTATGTACCGTGAATGATTGTGTCCATCCTTCCTTTTATGTAACTTGAATGATTGTGTGCCTCCTTCCCTTTATGTAATGTGAATGACTGTGTGCCTCCTTCACTTTATGTAATGTGAATGATTATGTGCCTCCTTCCATTTATGTAACGTAAATGATTGTGTGCCTCCTTCCCTTTATGTAACGTGAATGATTGTGTGCCTCCTTCCCTTTATGTAACGTGAATGATTGTGTGCCTCCTTCCCTTTATGTAACGTGAATGATTGTGTGCCTCCTTCCCTTTATGTAACATGAATGATTGTGTGCCTCCTTCCCTTTATGTAATGTTAATGACTGTGTGCCTCCTTCCTTTTATGTAACTTGAATGATTGTGTGCCTCCTTCCCTTTATGTAATGTGAATGATCGTGTGCCTCCTTCCCTTTATGTAACTTGAATGATTGTGTGCATCCTTCCTTTTATGTAACTTGAATGATTGTGTGCCTCCTCCCCTTTATGTAACATGAATGATTGTGTGCCTCCTTCCCTTTATGTAACGTGAATGATTGTGTGCCTCCTTCCCTTTATGTAACATGAATGATTGTGTGCCCCTCCCCTTTATGTAACTTGATTGTGTGCATCCTTCCTTTTATGTAACTTGAATGATTGTGTGCCTCCTTCCCTTTATGTAATGTGAATGATTGTGTGCCTCCTTCCCTTTATGTAACGTGAATGATTGTGTGCATCCTTCCTTTTATGTAACTTGAATGATTGTGTGCCTCCTTCCCGTTATGTAACTTGAATGATTGTGTGCCTCCTTCCCTTTATGTAATGTGAATGATTGTGTGCCTCCTTCCCTTTATGTAACGTGAATGATTGTGTGCATCCTTCCTTTTGTGTAACTTGAATGATTGTGTGCCTCCTTCCCTTTATGCAGCGTTTTTCAACCACTGTGCCGTGGCACACTAGTGTGCCGCGAGCTGTTGTCAAGTGTGCCGCGGCGGTCAGCTCAGCGCACTTATACTGTAGTGTGTTTTATCCCTGAGGAGGCCAATGTAGTGTGTTCTATTCCTGTGGAGGCCAATGTAGTGTGTTTTATTCCTGTGGAGGCCAATATGTGTGTATATTTTTATGTGGGAGCTAAGGTTTATGTTTTTTCATTGGTCACGCTCACTCCATAGCCGGATAGTGTGCCTTGGCAATTTTAAAATCTTGTGTAGTGTGCCTCGAGTTGAAGAGGTTGAAAATCACTGCCTTTATGTAACGTGAGTGATTGTGTGCCTCCTTCCCTTTATGTAACGTGAATAATTGTGTGCCTCCTTCCCTCTGTGTAACTTGAATGATTGTGTGCCTCCTTCCCTTTATGTAACTTGAATGATTGTGTGCCTCCTTCCCTTTATGTAACTTGAATGATTGTGTGCCTCCTCCCCTTTATGTAACATGAATGATTGTGTGCCTCCTTCCCTTTATGTAACGTGAATAATTGTGTGCCTCCTTCCCTTTATGTAACATGATTGTGTGCCTCCTTCCCTTTGTGTAATATGAATGATTGTGTGCCTCCTTCCCTTTATGTAACATGATTGTGTGCCTCCTTCCCTTTGTGTAATATGAATGATTGTGTGCCTCCTTCCCTTTATGTAACATGATTGTGTGCCTCCTTCCCTTTGTGTAATATGAATGATTGTGTGCCTCCTTCCCTTTATGTACCTCTACCCTATATTACCATTGAAACAGCCCGATTTCCAATACCTGATAATGTTGCTGCATCTTCGATCTGAAGAGATGCTTTTTAATAATTCTCTTTCCCATTGGAGGCATATGTATTATATCTACTACTGAATGTTTCATATTCACTATCATTTCCAGCACTTATCCATATTGAGACCAATGTCTTGTTTACGGCAGTCTCCAAGGCAACCAGACTGCTGTTTGGTGTATGAACGGCACATGCGTTGGATCATTGCCATTCTCAGTAACTGTCTCCCCTTGTTTAAGTCCCAGGTCATAGCTTTGCCCTTCCGTAGTACTTTATGCTTAATTAGCAGTGACAGGAAAGTGAGGGACCCACTTAGTTTGAGTTCCAACATTTGTCTTCATATTATATACATGTCGACATACATCATGTCGACACTGATGAGATGCTGACATGGTCACAATGTTGACAAAACATTTTTCAGGTAACTGTTACCCTAACGCTAACCCTAACTAACAGTATTTATGAGATTTTCACTATGTTGACATATCATATATCAACATTTTGTCCACATCTACATTTTGCAGATGTTGACATTTCAACCATGTCAACATCATAACAATCAACATTCTGATGACGGCTTATTGAATGTCAATACTGTGAATGTTGACATCATGACTGCATACCACTTTCACCCTATACAAAATTTCCACAATTTACTGCTGCAATAAACAATCAATAAAATCTACCTATTTAACTGCAATAAAATAATAAGTGGAACAACTGGGAACACACAATTTTGCAACATGTGAAAGGGGTCATGTCAGTGTCTCTGGGTTATGCATTAATTAAAGATTAAGAGCCGTATTCAATTACAGGTGAAAAGTCGGAATCCGCGAAAAAAAGTATCGCGGGTGACATCATTTCGCCTGGTGAAAACTTTTCGCCATATTCAATTCCAAATAGTTTTCGCGTACACGAAAACGCAACGCAATGTAATAGGCAAAAAAGATTTGCCTATGAATAGGTGGCGAAAAAAAGTGCAACATTGTTATTTTGGGGTGCAAAGGTGGGGAAACCGCTCAGCACCCATGGGACACCCCCCAAAAGGATAACTGTGTCAAAAAAGACCTAAAAAAAAAAGTGAGGAACACCCCAATAAAAAAGACTTTGAAAAAGGGGGTGAAAGAGTGCAAAGTGGGGGTACAAACTTGTAAACAAGCAAAATAGACTTTTGGGGGGTCTGCAAGTATGGGGGAGGTGTTATTTTGATTGCAGGTGCTTGTTGAAGGAGCGTTTTTAACGTTTTTTAAAACTACACTTTTGCGATTTTTAGCCATGCTTGCACCCATTTTCATGTACCCCAAATTTGACAGGACTACTTATTTTCTTGAAAAAAAATTGCTTAATGCTATTCTTCACCACTTGTGCAAAGACGCTAATTAGAGGCAATTGACAGCAATAGCTTCAGTAGGGCTATTCGGGAACATCTATACTGATCCCCAATGTAAGTGCATCTTTTGGGGGGTGTCAGGCTGATTTCCCCATTTTTGACAGCACTTTACGTCTGTTTGAGTTTCGCCGGGTTGCGTTTTCGCGTCCTTTGGAATTCAATACGGCGAATAGCGGCCCCGTGCACGAAAAGTTTTTGCAGCCAAAACACGTGATGTCAGCGTAAAGTACGGCATGCGAAAAAGTATCGCGGTTGAGAAACTAATTGAATATGGGCCTAAGCGGGATATTAAATTAAGTGTGCGGATCTGCTGATGTGCAGCCATGCACATTGCAGGTGAGTACGGGAGTAAAAACCTGGCTGATTTTTGTTTGCGCCCCGATTTTATTTTGATTTCTAGGGTCATGGGCTATGTTTAGGGTATACTATGTGCATTCTGTTTGCAATACTCCTATTAATGCTATATTCATTAAAAACCTTCAATACAAACTTACTGGAATATACTATTATGGTATAATATAAATTTTCTCATCCATAAAACAATCGGGCTGCATTACAAGCACTTTAAATGAGTCTTTAAATCAGCAACGGCTCCAACTTTGTTTTTTTATCCTTTGTATATTTGATTTTGGCTGTATTTTATTTCCTTACTTTGTAGATATATGCTTGGATTAGATTTTATTGAGTTATGTCTACATTTACATATAACAGAAGTTAATGATCTGCATCCTTGATAATTAAATGTTCATTAAAAGACTTTTAAGGGGAACGTTTAAAGATTAATCTTTAGTGCTTCTAAAAGTGCTTAGCTTTTGCATTTCAGTGAAAACTTGGAACAGGGATATTTTTCCCAATAACATAAAAGTGCTTAACGTAGTAGGGCACTCTCTTTACAATTAATTCAACATTAAACTTTTCTTTAACACATCACCACATCTGGGACGAATATTGAAGAATTATGACTATTGCTTTTTACAGTCACTCTGTAAATATATGTACAAATCTCATTGTGAGCCAGTTTGCATGGTATACTTAAAAAAAAAAAAAACATAAACAGTAGCATACACCAGCTCTGTATATGGGGATGGGGAGTTAAGAATTATACATTTTGAATGAGGTTTGATGATGCTAAAAGAGTTAATGATTTTTGATAAGAGTTAATTAATCATGAGGGAATGATATTGTATAATGATCACTAATATGATCTCTGTATTATATGGTTGTCACTTTTATGCTCTCTGTATTGATTGGCAGTCATCAAGAAGCTCACTATAGTTTATGCCAGTCACTGTAATATTCCCTGTATTGTTTGGCCATCACTTGGATGCTCTCTGTTTTGTATGGAAGTAAGCAGGAAGCTCCTTGTATTGTATGGTGGTCTCTGTGATACTCTGTGTTGTATGGTAGTCACTAGGATGCGATCTGTTTTGTATGGTAGTCACTGTAATGCTCTCTGTATTGTAAGGCAGTCACTTGGATGTGCTCTGTAGTGTATGGCATTCACTGGGATGCTCTCTGTGTTGCACGGTGGTAACTGGGATGCTCTCTGTATTATATGGCAGTCACTAGGTTGCTACTTACACTAGGCAATCTTATGTTTGGATTTAGAAGCAAAATGTAAGTCATATATTACATGTCAATTTTGAATGAATGGAAAACTCATAAGATACTTACATGTAAAAGTGCCTACACACTAGACGACTCGCAAACGGTGCAATAACGTCAATGATTTCCCTTGAACTTCCTGCCAGCTCAGCTGCACTCCCGGACAAACGATATCGTGCATAAAACTGTGCAAACTGACCAACGACATAACGATCTGCTCCAAATCATTAACGAGATTGCCATATCTTACTGCATGTAGGGAAGATGTGAGGATATGACCAACGACCCACGGGACGTCACATCGGCATTGTTATTGTTCGTGGACAGTGCACGATTTGTCGTTCCAATGCATCGGAAACAGCCAAAACGTGCAAAAATTCGTCTAGTGTGTACCCAGATCAAGAAATAATGTCCTTTTCTTCTTTTTAAAATATAAATTTGGTATAGATAATAAAATATTGCATCTCCAATAATCAGCAGGTATATTCCTATCTTGCACTTAGCATTTAAACAAAGTTTCTAAAACACATAACTGCTAAATAGGTTCATTTTATCACTACTCAGCAAACAATTCCTAGTGTGCTGTGTGCACAGAAAAATTGGATGCCATCTACAATTTTATTTCCAAGAACATGTAGTAAACAAATTCACATTCAGCATTAATTTCCAAATATACTATGGTTACATAAATTGGTCTTTAATTTTCATTTCACATGATAAGGAAGTGATTGTATTTCTACACTACACTCTATGACCAAAGTTAAATATGTACCAACATGCCAGATTCAAGCAAGATTAGTTAAAGCATGTTTATTTTCATAGGGTAATGAGGCTTTAGCAAAACAGTAACTCTAGAAAGATTGACATACTGTATTTGCTATTGGCTTGTTTTGTTCTAATACACAGCCTTTCTTCTCTAATTATAGGGGTACCTTGTGTCTAGTTCACAAGAAAAAAAGACCGAAACACAGTTTGTTAAACTTAAAAAGTCAAAGTTATCTCTCACAGGATTAACCTTTTTGATTTTCTCCCCACATAATGAGACACAGCTATTTAATTTGTTACCTGGCTATGAGGCCAGAACACCCAACCTGGCTCAAAAGGATGGAGGCTGGTCCTTTCTGCTCAATTCACTCCAGGTACCTTTAAATCAGCTGTCACTTGAGCCAAACACAATAGGACAGCTTACCAACACATACTAAAACGCATATAATACACTGAAGTGTCAAAAGTCATGGAATAGCAGTATGTAAAGGTAATGGTAGGTGATCATTGTACTGTGATGTCTTGGAAATGCCCAGACCTGCATCAGTCATAATCTAACATCTCATGAGTCAAAAACAAAAGAATAGTGTAGCGCCATGTGGAATGTAATATAAAAAGATTTATTTCACAATAGATCATACAAAAGCTATGTATAGATAAAAATACTTCTCAACAAGGGATAAATAATAAAAATAGAAGTAAATATTCCCAAGTGTAATGATTCGAATATAGCAGCAATATACTGTCAACATATAAATGAATAATAATAGCAACACAGTGGATATATTTAAAGATGGTAACTGAGCCACACTAATTACGTGACAGTCCGTAGTTTCATGTAGTGACACAATTGAAGCAGAAGCTGTGAGCGTATAGTTTGTATCCAATTTCAGAGAAACAAATGTCTGGTAGTATAAACAGGTAGCACAAGTGTACTTGTAACATAAAGGACAGTTGCTGGATAACCAGCTGATATACTTGCAGACCCAGTGGGGTGGAAGGTAGATGAAGCCGGGTCCAAATGTAAATGCCTTTCCAGAACGCTGTATGTGAGAGCTGGCGGGCGGTGGACGGCCAGCGCTTGGATGCGTGGAAATCTCTCCACAATGGGGGAGGGTCCGTATGAAGGCTGGTTACCTCTGGTCCGGTAGATGCTCCACTGAACGTGTGCACTGACTGTCCCCCTGGGTCTCAGGTGAGGTGCAGTGCCGTGAGGGCGGGACAAGTATCCAGATAGGCTGGTGTCTGCAACCAGCGTAAGCCCCGTAATGCAATCTTATAAAGCAGCAGACAAGTGTGGATCCTTGACGCGTTTCTCCGGGTAACAACACACTCCTGGTTTCTTCAGGAACCGGGAGTGTGTTTTCAGATTTCCGCCTTCTGAAGACACTATGATGCCATCAAGATTGCCATTGAGTCTAGTGTACCCACATCTAGCCACTGATGTGATGTTTTTCATTTTCTTTAAGTCTGAGGTTGCATTTCTGACATTTTCAATGTGTTCTAGAACTCTCTGATTGAGAGCCCTAGAAGTCATTCCTACATATCTAATGCCACATTTACATTCTAAACAGTAGTTCACACTTGAAGAGTTTCAATTGATGACACTATCAATGCTTTTCTGGTCATGTAATTACAGCTTTCAACGTACTGCATGGATATGAGCTTTTTATTCTTGATGGTATTTGGGGAATCCTCTTAAAGTGACTTCTGACTAATATGAACATAAGGTTGCAAGATCTTCTCCAGCTCAAAGCTGGTATTTTTCCAGCTATTGTTGGCCATTTGAACAACAATATTAAGAACATTATTATCTTTAATCAATTCCATCCTTGACAGTATAGCGCCCTGATTTTTTGTTTTTCATTTGAAGAATTGACCAATGTTTCTGAATTATTTCAGTGATGTCACACCATTCATGACATAAATTCTCAACAAATCTCATTTTACTAAGCTTTGAAGCCTTGTTTTTCTTATTATCTCTTAATCTTTCTTTTGTAAGGTATAATGAAAGGCTTTTTTTAATGCTCCTGTGATTGTATCGCCTTTCCATTAGCCTGGTGGGGAGTTCTCTGCTCCTCTCTTTGAGCATATCACCATCTGAGCAGTTTCTACATAGACGAAGGAACTCACCATCGTGGATCTTACGGAAGACTGTTGGTTGAAAGTGGGACTTGCACTGTGTAATATCTTATTTGTGGCTGTCTTTTTTGCTGTATAAATCTGTGGAGAGCTCTCTTCCTTCATTGCAGCTAATTCTGAGATCTAGGAAGGTGATGTATTCTACACTGATATCTGATGGCAATTTGAGATTAATATGGTTTGTATTCAGTATGTTAATGAATTGGCAGAAATCTTTCTAAGTGCCACTCAAAATCATTAGAATGTCATCAATATAGTGGAGCAAAACACAAGTTCTCATTCCCACCATCCTAAATATATGTTAGCATAAGTTGATGCACAAGCGTGCCCATCGCTGTCCCATGAACTTGCAAGTAGAATTGGTCTGAGAATATGAAATTGTTTTTTTTGGACAAAGACTAGGAGGTCAATAAGAAACGTGTAACAATAACTTTTTCCTTTCATGTTGAGAAAGTATTCCACAGCATGGAAGCCTGCATTATGACTGATATTTGTATAAAGAGATTCAATGTCAAGGGAGACAAGGAGGTGTCCTTCTTCCAGTTTCATATCATGTGTTTTCCTCAAAACATCCAATGTGTCCTGTACATGGGAAGATAAGCTGGTAACGTTCTCTCAAGTGAATATCTAAAAAGATACTTCCTTCTACTAGGAATCCACTGATTCTAGACCCTATCAAATGACCTGGTGGGAATTCTCCTATTTTTATGCACCTTGGGTAACATATAGAAGGTCGGGACCTTAGGATGTTTCACCAATAGGTATTCTGATTCTTGCTTTGTAATGGTGTCTTCTTTTGTGGCCTTTTCTATAATTTTATTATATAAATATAGATAGTTGTCTGTGGGATTGAATGCAAGACATTGTTAAGAAGATCAACCAGAAAGTTGTCTTTGTGCTTCTTCTATATAGTTAGATTTTACCCACCACATACCTCCTTAAAATTGTTGCCCATCATAGGTCTCTAGTCAGATTTCTTCAATTGGTCATCAAAATCTCTAGATAGCACAGGAATTGTTTACTCACAAATGTGCTTCAATTTCTGGTCTAGTTCACATTATTAAGTTGGAATACGATATTGCAATTGTAGGCTTGATTAAAAATGAGGATGACTTAGGATATAGAAATTAAATCTCCAGGTTAGAAAAATGGAGTGTCAAAATCATACAATTTTAAATGCAAAGAAACAAAAGAGATTACAGGTTGAGTCTCCCATATCCAAAATGCTTGGGACCCCTATTTTGGATATCGGAATATTCCGTATTTTGGAATATTTGCATACCATAATGAAATATTTTGGGAATTGGACCCAAATCTACACACAGAATGATTTTATGTTTTATATACACCTTATACACACACCCTGCAGATATTTTTATACAATATTTGTAATGATTTTGTGCATCAATGTTTCATATACACCTTATACACAAAGCCTGAAGGTAATTTTATACAATATTTGTAATAATTTTGTGCCTTAAACAAAGTTTGTGCACATTGAACCATCAAAAGCAAAGGGTTCACTATCTCAGTCATGCTAAAAATATTCCGTATTTCGTAATATTCCAAATTTCGGAAAATTTTTATATGGGAGACTCAACCTGTATAGTAGATTTCAGGAGAAATAGTAGGCAGCCCCTACAACAGGTAGTTTTGAATAGCAAAGTGGTTGAGTTGGTGGAGTCTTTTAGATTTTTAGAAATAATTATTTAGAATGATTTGTCATGGACTCTACATACTCAATTTGTGATAAAAAAAAAAGCCCAGCAGCAATTATTGTTATTTTTTGCGGGCATTGGGTATGAGTAAGGAAAGTTTAGATCATTTATATAGCTGCATTGTAGAGAGTATCCTATTGTTTGGAATGAAAATTGCACAGCTGCTGAGCAGAGATCCTTGTAAATGGTGGTTAACGCAGCGGGGCGTATGATTGGCCTACAGTTGCTAAGTGTTCAAGAGATCTATGAAAAGAGAATTTTAAGGAAAGCGTGAGGGATAATAACATATGCATTCCATCCAAGCCATGGCTTATTTGTTGCCCCTGAACAGACAGTATGGGTCAATATTATGTTGCACCACTGGATTAAAAAAAATAGCTTATTTCCAACAGTTATATATAAGCTAAATAGTAAATAGTGCACTATGCTGAAGGTTTTAAGGTAACTGTTTTCCTATTTTTTTTTATGATTGTACATGATTGCAAATATGTTTCCTTGGCAGTTAATGTACTGTACATTTGTTAATGTCAATACAGTGATTGATTGATTGATTAAGGTTATATCTGAAACCTAAATGATAATCAAAGGATTGTATAACATTTCTTTAAATAATATTTTTGAATCAATTAACATGGAAAAATATAATTTGTAATGGTTTTGAAAACTGTATTTTGCTCCCCTGGAAAGATTTTTAAATAGTTTTTACAGAAAATTTGGTAAACAAAAAATTTTGAAAGAAATTAAAAAAAAAAAAAAAGTTAACCATTAGAAACTATTTAAGATTATTAATAACCAATACAACTAGCAAATTCTGTTTAAAAATTATGAACATCAAAGCGTTTGATAATATGGAGTATTTTTTAAAGGATAATGAGTAGCAAGTCAGACTGATATGTTTGTATTGCAACTGATGCGAGGATATGTTGATTGTGCTACAGTATGGGTGGCCTCTAGAAAGTGGTATGTTTGTGTTGCTTTGTGGTCACGTCCTCCTTCAGCAGTGTGCTGCGCAGGGCAGACACATCTGCTCTCCTGGTCGGCTCAATCTTTCTTCACTGACTGAAGCTGGGAAGAGCCTTGCTGAGCCTGCTGGTACATCCCCGGATCACAGCCATGCCTCCTCCCAGTATCACTCAGTGAGGTGGATCCGATCTGGAGGGCAGATGTGCTTGTCCTGCAACGCACAGCACACTGCTGCTGAAGGAAGACACGACCACCGTTGGCCTTGCACCATATATTGCAGGGGGAGGGCCGGGCCCTGGAGGTGGTCCGTGTCCCATAACAGCCGCACCCCCTGTACCTACGGTAGTTATGTCAGTGTCTGTGTCTCTGTGATATACAGTTCTGTAGCTTTCAAACTAGCAATCATATACAGAAAACACACCTATGCAAAGCAATCAAATCAATTTCACAAGCCACCTTCTTAACCTCCCTAAAATATTCTACCTTGTTACTACACCTCTACTCAGTTTTTGCAAAACTTGCATTCAGGGCCTGATTTAAAGTTAGGCAAAGTCTTTTTGTACCAGCACTAAACCTTAACTTTAACCCTAATTTAGGCATAAAAAAAAGTTAAGTTGTACTGAACTGGCCCCTTCAGTCTGGAGGAGCAGATTGGGGCATTCATGTGTAAGTCCAGTATTGAAGCTGCATGAAAACTCATGTGCATGCAGAGATGCCTCAGATGGATGCATATGTAAATACACTTTTTAGGAGGTGTATCTGTTGTGCATCCCAAATGCTGGTGTAGAGATGCATGGTGATAATGGCATTCATTTATCATTCTACTAAAGCAAATTATTTCCTTTAACATTTCCTTTAACAATGGGATTTCACTGTGATGCTATCACACTGTACAAATATAGAAGTGCTGCAACCAAACTTTATAACAACATTTAAAAAATGTAGAAAATGTAAAAAATATATTGAGGGAGAGTTATCAAATCTTGGAGAGAGATAAAGTACCAACCAATCAGCTGCTGTCATTTTGGAAACATAGCCTATAAAATGGCAATTAGAAGCTGATTGGTTGGTACTTTATCTTTCTCCACTTTATCTCTCTCCAAGCTTTGATAAATCTCCCCCATAATTCATCTCAACTGTCCTTATTCTGGTGGTATAGTATCGATTTGATGGACTGTAGCCAGGTGTGGATGAGTCACTCAACGATTTTCTTCAGACCTCACACTCTCCGTGCACCTCAGCCAGCACGGTAATGACACAGGAAGTTATCCTGCACCTCAGCCAGCACGGTAATGACACAGGAAGTTATCCTGCACCTCAGCCAGCACAGTAATGACACAGGAAGTTATCCTGAACCTCAGCCAGCACAGTAATGACACAGGAAGTTATCCTGAACCTCAGCCAGCACAGTAATGACACAGGAAGTTATCCTGCACCTCAGCCAGCACGGTAATGACACAGGAAGTTATCCTGCACCTCAGCCAGCACAGTAATGACACAGGAAGTTATCCTGCACCTCAGCCAGCACGGTAATGACACAGGAAGTTATCCTGCACCTCAGCCAGCACGGTAATGACACAGGAAGTTATCCTGCACCTCAGCCAGCACAGTAATGACACAGGAAGTTATCCTTTGGAAGGCACTATGTTAGCAATCCCACAGAACTCTGTTTTTAGTTTTACCACAAGTTGAAGGCTTATGAACACTGAGTGCAATAAACAAAGCATAGCAAATCATAGCTAAGCAAATGCTTGTCAAGAAAGTGTGTGCATACATAGCCATCCACTTACACTGTTTTATAAATATTAACATAAAAGTTAATTTAAAGACTATGGGGCCTATGAATCAAGCCATTTTTTACATTAAATTATGCAGAAACTGCAGTTTCTGCATAATTTTATGCATCGATCCTATGTACTAAGCACTTCAGATCGCAGTCCCCATTATTATCAATTGGGACTATGATCTGACCCCTATGTACTAAACTCAGCAAGGCTTTTCACAGTTTAGTAATGGTAGTTTAAATCATCTTCAGTGCTACTGTTTGTCTATGGGAGCTCCTTCTGTGAAAGAATTCTCCAAAATTCCGGGGATATAACTCGCGGGGACAGCGGTTACCGCAACCACTGTCCCTGCGAGTTCCCGGTAGTACATAGCTGGGATATTTTCATTAAAACTGAAAATATTCTCGGCGAGGTGGAACGTTAATATTAGCAGCAGTGCCGCGATTATTAATACATAGGACCCTTTGAAACACAACTAACACCTATGTATGATGTGTAAACTCCGTACAGCAGACCTGTCCTACACAAACATACCCAAACAAAAACTACAGATTAAACACACATTAACAACAAATAATGATGGATCAAGCATTTTGCTAATCATTATTTATACCAATGGGACTAAGTACTGTAAATAATATTTTTAGATTTTTTTTTTATTCAATGATTCTATTATCATATTGTTTAACAAATCTATTGTATATAGCAAATTCATCACTAAACTAATGGTTAAATTGGTTCAACTGGATCTTTGGATTCCAAATTATGAATACATTTAGTTCTAATTTTAACCGCTATTTAGAGAGTAAACTTTAAGAGTTTTTTTTTTGTAGTACATGGATGTTACATTTTTTTCCATAAAACAAGTTCAATCATTTAAATGAGCTTACACATGGGCAATGTAACATTGCCACATGCTAAACCCACCTGGGCATGTATGCCATGTTGCTGAGAAAGATTTTATAAAAATTTCCTGTCTGTCTAAAATTACTAAAATTGATCCAAATATATAATTCACATGTATAAAAAAATATTGCCACCCCTAAAATTTCGTAGAGCTGACACTCTTAGGAAGTCTTCAGTTACTACCTGACTTATGCCAAACTGCAATGACAGCCTAATCTAATGAAATATATTGTAGCGCAAACAACTCACTGTATAAATGTAGCATTTTAAAATCTAAACCTATTTGACACAAATTATTTAAGAACACCATAACAAAACGTTCTTAAATTTGATTTAATAAATAAAAAAAACCTTATTGATAAAAATTGTGATAACAAATAAGCATACAAAAATATAAAGGAAAAACAGCTTCTTTAAAATAAAGCAGAAAGAAAACACTGAAACAGTAGCATCATCTGCAGCCTGGGGATAGCTAGAAGGTCTGGTTAATTAATTGGTAGCAGTCTGTTCCCTAAAAGCTAGCAGTTTTTAAAATAATACCACCATTTTTTAAACTCTCTTCCTTGCCCAATCCTCCATCCTTGGTGACCTCACTGAAAGAGGCATACTGTCATGCAAATCTGCTTTACAGCCATTTTATAGCACTTTCGTCCAAGAACAGTTCAAATAATATGTTTTAAACATATATACTATCTCTTTTCAGGAAGACAGTAGAGATATAGCATACTAAATATGGCATGATTTTTATGCAACTAATAGCACTGCACAACAATGAAAGTGTTTCCGATGTGAAATTAGTTACTTCTAATTTATTTCAGCATGCAAAGAATGAATATGACATTTAAAACTCTCAGTTAGCTCTGAGTTCCGAGATATAGCCCATTTATGACGATGTAGCGGTATTCCTAGTGAAGTGGGCAGAATAGAGAGAATCTTACCAGCAATCTGCGTTCTGCGAAGAGGGGGCGGAGCCTAATGACCCAATTAAATGAATCAGTTATTTGTGCCCTCCCCTATTCAAATATATGCGATTCACGAGATTACCCCCACAAGATAACTGTGGTGCACTGAGTGACAAGCATAGTGAGCGATTCCACCAAGACATTTCAGCAATGGAACAAAGATATCAGGGTAGGTGAATCACTACTGTTGGACAGTGACAAGAGATGCCCCAGAAGAGGAGTACAAGCAACAAAGAGAAAGCACCCCCATGAATAGGCTACTATATTAGACAGTACTTTCGTATGCAGTATGTTTGTTTCGTATGCTGTATGTTTGTTTCGTTTTGTGTTCTTATTTGTGATTGATTGAATTAAAGCAATTGTTATTTATTTTCTATCAAGAAAATATCAGATTATTTTAAAATAGCTTTTCACTATGACTATATTACTAATGTACATATAGTATAGTGCAAGTAGTGTAGCTTAAAAAATAGAGCTAGTAAAAATTGAAATCATTTTAGTTTTTCTTGACCTCAAATTAGTAATGTATGACTATTTTTAGAAAGGAAACAAATTAAAAGTATTAATTTGTTGTATAGTGTAGTATGTAAAACACAATTACATTATATTGATTCCTTAAAGAGATACATTATCCATGTAGGTTCCTTAACTACTTAACTGGCAACGTCGCAGGGGGGAGGGTTGGTTTAGAAACAGGGATTTGTTTACTATTAATGGTGTGTGGGGGGTATTATTATTAGGATTTATGACCCCTGGGGGTTCTATTGCCTATTGGGGCTAGGCAGTTATTTTATAATGGGGGCCTATGGACATGGAGGGATGGGGAATTGCAAAACATCGGTAAAAGCTGGGTAAGGCGCGCTCTCTATATGGTGGGGCAGTGTGTAAAGTGCTTGGGTAAGAGTGATCTGTATGACAGAGAGACGTAGACGGTGGTGTTGGGTCAAGGTAATTTTATTGGTTTAAGGTAGGTAGGCACAATGCTACTAGAGGGTAATTGACCCAGGAGCAGTGGGGGGAAGAGCAGGATGGGTGCACGGGGGGGAAGGTGGGTAGACCCTTTTAGGGGGCTCCTTTTCCGTGCAGTTTTGGACCAGCACGTTGTCCCTGCTGGACCTTTGGTCGACAGTCTTAACGCCCGGCACAGTGTAGGTGGAAGTCTGGTAAGGATAGATGATGTGGCGGCGTCCCGCAATTTGTACAACTTACCTACCGGTAGGTGCCTGTGTAGGCGTTGCGATTTGGGGGTGGTGGTCGGCAGTCTCTGATGGTATACAGCGGCAGGTTAGATGGCCGTTCTTGTTGTGCTGCAGCTACTGGTGCGGCTGTGCCCCGTGATGGTGGCACAGTTGGTCTTGTTTGCGCTGGCAGGGTGGGTCAGCGTGGTGGATGGAGCCTGGCTGGGTGCGCAGGCTGCGGCAGGTCGGCGTCTCCGTGTTTGGGATGCGGGCCGGTACCTGCGTGTGTGCCACGTCGTGCAGCGGGACGGCCGGGTGAGGCTGTTCGGATGAGGGATGCCGTGTGTGTGCAGTGAACGCCGGCTCCTCGCGGTTCCTGCGGCTGTTGGCGCCCAATGTGGGGCGGGGGCGGGGAGGCTGAGAGCCGGGCGTGTCACGGTCACAAGGCGGGGGTGCCGCTCGCCGGAGGTGCTGGCACCTCCTTGTGATCAGCGGTCGCTGGGACAGCAGGGGGGTTCTTCAGCAGGAAAGAAGGTTTCCAGGACGTGATGGTAGGTGTGTGTCTCCAACGCGTTTCGGCTGTGCCTTAATCATGGAGGTTACTGTTACATGGTGCAGCAGTGTTTTAAAGGTTGGTGTGGAGGTGGGTGTGTACGGAATTGGCCAATGGGGGGGGGAGGTGTGTGTGCACTGGGCGTGGTCAGGAGTTGATGGCAATCTGGAGGTGTTCTGTTGTTGGAGGCCAATGGGATATTGCCGGATGGAAAAGGGTAATGACAGGTGTGTGGGCGGGCTTAATGACGAGTGTGCAGGTCTGTGGGAGGTGACGCTCTGGGGAGCGGAGTGTAGCGTGGTGGCAATGGTTAATAACAGAGGGTGATCGGACATGATAGGGAAAGTTGGTGTGGCGATATGGGCGATGTCATGTGACCACTGGGTGTAGCCTGGGTGTGTAAGGGTGACGGGGTTAAATGACGTGGTGGTAAAGGTTAATAGCAGGGGGTGATCGGACATGGTCTGGGGAGTTGCTGTGACGATAAGGGCGAAGTCGTGTATCAAATGGGTGTTATCTGGGTGTGCAAGGGTTAAGGGGTAACGTGGGGATGTAGGGGTAGTGAAGTGTGGTGGATGTGTGGGATGATGGCGTCGGGGGTTCAGCCGGTCGCACGGGGGGTGGCTGGTGGAGGGGAGTGCGGGTGGGTCGTGGTAGGTGGTGATGGGTGTGTGTGGTGTGCTGCGTTCCGGTGTGATTGTGTGTTAGTGTATGGGCTCAACGGGTACTGTATATGTGTGTGTGTTGCACTTGGTGTGGTTGTGTGGTGTTGGAGGAGGATAACTGGACTGGGGGAATTCATTGGGAAATGAGGTTGTGGACAGTCATGCGGATACGGGGTGGTATATTGACATGTGGGTAAGTTGCTATAGTGCGGAGGTGGTTCTGGATGGTGCAGGTGTCACTGTCGAGTGGATGGGCTGGGGGGGGTGTTGGGGATGTAGCGGGTCGGTGCGGTAGTGAAGGGGGGCTGGTGACTGGGTGGTATGGTTGTGGGGACGTGTGTGTGTGTGTGTGATATGGGTGTCGAAAGGGGGCTAAGTGTGGTTTTTGGGGTGTAAACAGCGTGTGAAGGGGGAGGGGTGCTGGAAGTGGGACAGAAACGACAGGAGGTGTGTGATATAGCAAGAGGAGGGGGGGGGTTCGGGAGTATTATTTACTAATGACAGACTTGATCTCGTTGTCGATGTTCAGACCACTGGGTGCCAGGGTACGAAGTGCGATTATCCATTTGAGTTCTTCCTTGTTGAGTATTCTTGTGTGGTCCCCTCCTCTCCAGTTCCTTTGTATGTGTCTGATCCCTATGAATTGTAGACCAGTGATGTTGCTCTGGTGATGTTCGAGGAAGTGTACCGGTATGTTATGACTGTCTGCTTTGTTAATGATATTTCTGAGGTGTTCCTTGATTCTGGTATGTAATGGTCTGATGGTTCTCCCTACATACTGCTTGTTGCATGGGCACTGTATGAGGTAGATCACATTTTTAATGTGACATGTGATGTGTTCCCGTATCTTGTAGGTGGTGCCCGTCTGTGTGGAGGTAAAGGATGTGGTGGGTTTTGTACTCCTATAGTTTAGATTGGTGCAATTGGAGCATGTCCCGCAGTGGTAAAAGCCTCCCTTCAGTGTACCTTTGTCTATTGTGGTCTGTGTGTGTATTGATGGGGGAATGTGGTTCGTGACTAGCTTTTTGTGTATGTTCGGTGCTTTCTTGTAGATTACTCTGGCTCTGGGTGGTAGTATATGTGTTAGTGTTTCGTCTTTTTGTAGAAGGTGCCAATGTTTGTTTATTATTTTCTTGATGTCGTGGGCGTGGGTGTTATATTGTGTGATGAAAGCAGGGTGGTCATGTGTCGTTGAAGTGTGGGGTTTGTATTCGAGAAGTGGTGCCCTTGATTCTTCTGCTACTTTATCCATTGTGTCTTGTAGTGTGGGTATGTGATAAGCTTTATCTGCAAATTGTTGTTTAAGAGTTTCTCCCTGTGATATGTAGTCTGTTAGTCTGGTGCAGTTTCTTCTGAGTCTTTTGAATTGTCCTATGGGGATGTTGTTGAGCCAGTTGGGGTGGTGACCGCTACTCGATAAGATGTAGCTATTGACGTCGACTGGTTTTTGGAAGGTCTTTGTGTGTATTTGTCCGTTGTGTATGAATATCTGTAGGTCTAGAAAGTTTACCGAGGTTTTGCTATAGTCTGTGGTGAATCGGAGATTTTTGTCGTTATTGTTAATGTAGTTGATGAATTCTAGCAGTGTGGATTCTGGTCCTTTCCATATGCAAATGATGTCGTCTATGTATCTCCTCCAGAGGACCAAGTTTGCCTGCCAGTCATGACCTGTCCATATGTGGGAATCCTCCCACCGGCTCATGAACAGGTTAGCATAACTGGGGGCAAACTTGGTCCCCATTGCGGTCCCTGTTTGCTGAAGGTAGAAGTTATTGTTGAACCAAAAGTAATTATGTGTGAGGATGTAGTCTATGCCTTGCAGGATGAATGCTGTTTGTAGTGGGTCCATGGAGTCATCTTGTTGGAGGTAGTGTCGGGTGCTGTCCAAACCTTCTTTCCTGCTGAAGAACCCCCCTGCTGTCCCAGCGACCGCTGATCACAAGGAGCTGCCAGCACCTCCGGCGAGCGGCACCCCCGCCTTGTGACCGTGACACGCCCGGCTCTCAGCCTCCCCGCCCCCGCCCCACATTGGGCGCCAACAGCCGCAGGAACCGCGAGGAGCCGGCGTTCACTGCACACACACGGCATCCCTCATCCGAACAGCCTCACCCGGCCGTCCCGCTGCACGACGTGGCACACACGCAGGTACCGGCCCGCATCCCAAACACGGAGACGCCGACCTGCCGCAGCCTGCGCATCCAGCCAGGCTCCATCCACCACGCTGACCCACCCTGCCAGCGCAAACAAGACCAACTGTGCCACCATCACGGGGCACAGCCGCACCAGTAGCTGCAGCACAACAAGAACGGCCATCTAACCTGCCGCTGTATACAATCAGAGACTGCCGACCACCACCCCCAAATCGCAACGCCTACACAGGCACCTACCGGTAGGTAAGTTGTACAAATTGCGGAACGCCGCCACATCATCTATCCTTACCAGACTTCCACCTACACTGTGCCGGGCGTTAAGACTGTCGACCAAAGGTCCAGCAGGGACAACGTGCTGGTCCAGAACTGCACGGAAAAGGAGCCCCCTAAAAGGGTCTACCCACCTTCCCCCCCGTGCACCCATCCTGCTCTTCCCCCCACTGCTCCTGGGTCAATTACCCTCTAGTAGCATTGTGCCTACCTACCTTAAACCAATAAAATTACCTTGACCCAACACCACCGTCTACGTCTCTCTGTCATACAGATCACTCTTACCCAAGCACTTTACACACTGCCCCACCATATAGAGAGCGCGCCTTATCCAGCTTTTACCAGTCTCTAAACTAGGTAGGAACAGGTACTAATACCACAGGCGCAGCACTCTTACACCCCCTACCCCCATACCTCCAGATACACGCACATCCCCTCCACCCACCTCTCTTCCCCCCCCATTACTCTTTCCCTCTCCCTCCTGCCTCAATCCACTCCCACAGTCATATCAGTGAGCGCGGTTCACCACCCTTTATTCACGTCAATTGCAAAACATCCCCTAGATATATATATTTTTTAAATAAAATATTTAAATATATTATTAATTTTTAAAGCGTTATTTCTAAAAGCTTTATTTATAGAACGACAATTTCGGAGCAGTTTTCTGGGAATTAAATTGTCAGTTAGGTGGTTAAGTGACCTGTATATGTCATCGACGCATCTTACCTGGTTAATTTCAAAGGTTCCATATTTATACAGAAGTCTTCACAAACATGTATTATGAAAAATATTTATTTTGACCACTATGTTTTCCACAAGGATTATACCATGCATTTGTGTGCCTCCCAACTGTCCCAAAAGGAGCAAAGTTTACATGAATGTGGGCAAAGTTTCATCCACAGTGGCTGATTCTGTTGGGATTAGGATCAGGGGTGGAGTTTATTTGGTCCCGATTTCTCCTGTATACATTTTGGTAGGTATGTGTCCGGCCACAGGAATCTCAGCCAAGCTTTAATGTACCATTAAATCTGTGCAGAGGCGCATTAAGAGATGACAGAGCCCATGTGCACAATCTTCTTTCGGGCCTCCTCCTCTCTAGCTGGCTGCTCATTAGTGAGCACTAGTAGACTCTGGTGCTGTGCCAGAGTCTACTGTGCATGCACCGGTCTCCTGGAAAATGGTGCGGCGGCCATTTTCCTGGCAATTTTTCTCTACTGCGCAGCGATGCCACTGCCGACGCAAGACTACAGAGAGGTGAGTATTGAAGAAATGAGTGCAGAGTGTGCAATGTAGGCCCCACTGGATCCAGGGGCCCATGCGCACTGCACACCCTCCACCCATTATAAATACTCCACTGCTTCTGTGACAACAGAGCATATCTGAGTTGCTGGTAGTCAAGGTACAGTAAAGTGACAGAAAACAGATCTTTGAAGTGTGTCTGTTTTTCCTCTATAAAAATGCATTTTGACTAAAGTACCTTCAGATTTTAGGATAGATAATGACAACATTAATAATTTATTATTTTAAACAAATAGATTAGATTATAATCAATAAACCACATATGGTGCAAAATTCATTCTTAGTGAAAACATCAACATGTCAAGTGCAGTGGTGAAAGTACTGCTAAAAGTAAAGATGTGCGCGTTCGATTTTACTTGGTTTTTTTCGCCACATTAGCGCAAGTTCAGATTAGTTGGGATTCATCTTATTGGCTATCCTGCTCTCACGTGTTTTGGATAGCCAATTAGATAAATCCGAACTAATCCGAACTTGCGCTAATGTGGCGAAAAGAACCGAGTAAAAGCAAACCCGCACATCTCTAGCTAAAAGGCATGCTTCTAAGGCAGGGGTGCCGGACTTTTGTGACCTGGGATCTACTTTATGTTCACTTACTTAGTGGTGATCTACCAGTGTCAATTTCCCCAATTCGAAGGTGGACGCTATGCCAATGTTTTGTGCTGTTGAGCAACTTACTTTTGTTACTGTGAAATCTCCTAACTGTACAATAGCAATCACAGTTGCTTATGAGATCGCCGGCATTAGAGGCGGCGACTGCATATTTTTGCAGATGTAAATCCATAAGAGAAATATAAAAAATTGTCCAATGCGCTGTTATTTGAAGCAGCCAGTAAGGGTTGTCAGCCCCAACAAAATAAAGAATATATACAAAAGTGTATACTGGCGCTGAATTAAGTTGCTGTATATAATTAAAACACAGATATGTGTGCAATTTGTATAACATTTATTTAATCATATTACTGTTGAACATAAAATAAAAATAACATAGCATATATATGTCCAATGAAATCGCTATTGGGGGACTGTTTAATCCAATTGGTATGACACTGGTGTTAGGACTAACTGATATTCCATATACAGGGTCCAGCAAATATTTACCAAGTGGGTTGTCCTGATTGCTCAGTCCAGATAGTATCTCCTGTGGATAGGACCCACTTGTTCTGAAGAAGCTGGATATACATTTACCAGCGAAACGCGTTAAGCTTCATTTCCATTGCTCATCGTTTTGGGGACAACGCTATTATACCATCTTGGACACTTTGACATATGAATATCGGGACAGCGGCTATTATCACCGAAGGGAAGCAGCTACAAGTGGGTCCTATCCAGTCTACACTCTGTGCTTATACCAACAGGATTTGGACACAGGAGATACTATCTGGACTGAGCAATCAGGACAACCCACTTGGTAAATATTTGCTGGACCCTGTATATGGAATATCAATTAGTCCTAACACCAGTGTCATACCAATTGGATTAAACAGTCCCCCAATAGCGATTTCATTGGACATTGGATTTTATGCTCCTAAAATATAGGGATTTTATATATGCTATGTTATTTTTATTTTATGTTCAACAGTAATATGATGAAATAAATGTGATACAAATTGCACACATATCTGTGTTTTAATTATATACAGCAACTTATTTCAGCGCCGGTATACACTTTTGTAAATCCAAAAGAGTCCACCTCTGTATCATGCTCACAGGCGCTATGCTTCACACAGGTGCACTGATTTTGTTTTTCCAACAGCTCTCACATACATAAAATACAATAATATTATACAAAAATGACAAGCACAAAAAATAAAACATAACAAAAAATACATCCAGTCATTTTGAGGAATACAGAGTTGCCACAAATCTGCAATCTATTACATTCGCCCCCCATACCATAAACTTGTAATAAACTGTAATTGTCTCCACTACTTAATATTAGGGGTGTGCACCGGCCACTTTTCGTGTTTTGGTTTTGGATCTGGATCTTTCTTCGTGTTTTGGATCTGGATTGGTTTTGCCAAAACCACCCTTCCGTGTTTTGGGTACTGGGTTTTGTGTTTTGGATCTGTATTTTTTTTTTTTAAAAAGCATAAAAACAGCTAAAATCACAGAATTTGTGGGTTTTTCTGCTCCTATGCTATTATTAACCTCAATAACCTTAATTTAGTGTTTTTATGTCCAAAAGGTTGCACCAAAGTAGCTGGATGACTATGCTAAGCAACACGATTGGGCGGCACAAACACGTGGCCCATCTAGGAGTGACACTGCAGTGGCAGACAGGATGGCAGTTTGAAAAACTAGGCCGCAAACAGTACATAATGCAAAGAAAAAAAAGAGGTGCAAGATGGAATTGTCCTTGGGCCCTCCCACCCACCCTTATGTTGTATAAACAGGACATGCACACTTTAACAAACCAATCATTTCAGCGCCAGGGTCTGCCACACGACTGTGGCTGAAATGATTGGTTCGTTTGGGCCCCTACAAAACAAGCTGGCAATTAATCTGTCCCTGCACAAACTGGCTCTACGGAGGCAAGATGTCGTCCTCATCCTCCTCATTCACTGATTCCTCACCCTCTTCAGTGTTGTGTACATCCTCATCCTCACAGAGTATTAATTCGTCCCCGCTGGAATCCACCACCACAGGTCCCTCTGTACGTTATGGAGGCTGGTCTCCCTGGAAGAGTTTATAATTAATTTTATGAACATCATCTTCTCCACATTTTGTGGAAGCAACCTCCTACGCCTTTCGCTGGCAAGGTCCCTGGCTGCACTAAACACTTTCGGAGTACACACTGGAGGGGGGGCAACTCAGGTAAAATAGAACCAGTTTGTACAGGGGCCTCCAAATTGCCTCTTTTTCCTGCCAGTACATGTACGGACTGTCTGACATGCCTACTTGGATGCTGTCACCGATGTAATCCTTTAACAGACAGACGCATGCTTGTCGCTGCTGCTTTGAGGATGCAGGTGAGGCTACAGCCCACACAATTCACAAAGACAGAAAAAAAAAGAAGAATTTTTTAATTGTTTGTGGAGCGCACTTTGAGGGTTACACCACTCTTTAACAGACAGACGCACGCTTGTCGCTGCTGCTTTGAGGATGCAGGTGGAATCTAGACGGGATTTGGAACCGGGGACACACTACCTCCATCAATTGTCTAAATCCCACTGCACTAATGGCGGATACCGGACGCATGTCTAACACCAACATAGCAGTCAAGGCCTCAGTTATACGTTTTGCTTCAGGATGACTGCTGTCGTACTTCATCCTCCTCGCTAAGGACTGTTGGAGGGTCAATTGTTTAGTAAAAGTAGTGGTGTTCCTACTTCCTCTCTGGGATGATGAACAACTCCCAGCAGCAGCAACAGCACTAGGAGGAAATGGTTCTTGATCTTTCACTATTTTATTTTTATCGGAGAAAGTTTGATCCTCCATTTATGTTATATTGATATATACGTGCGGCTAAGGCGCACAAAAACACAGAAAATAATTTTTTATTTTTGTTGGAGACTAGTGCACTTTGTGAGTTACACCACCCTTTACTTATGGGACACAGGCGCACGCTTGGCGCTGCTCCTTTGTTGATGCACGTGCAGCCACAGTGCACACAATTCACAAACACAGAAAATATTTTTTTATTTTGTTTGGAGTGCACTTTGGGGGTTACAGCACCCTTTAACGGTCAAGCCAGCCGGCCCTTTACCTATGACACAGGCGCACGCTTGGCGCTACTTTGTTGATGCACGTGCGACTACTGTGCACACAATTCACAAACACAAAAAAATATATATTTTTATTTTGTTTGGAGTGCACTTTGGGGGTTACAGCACCCTTTAATGGTCAAGCCAGCCGGCCCTTTACTTATGACACAGGCGCACACTTGGCACTACTCTGTTGATGCATGTTCTGCTACTGCGCACACAATTCACAAACACAAAAAAATATATTTTTTTCTTTTTTTTGGAGTGCACTTTGGGGGTTACAGCACCCTTTAACAGTCAAGCCAGCCGGCCCCTTACCTATGCCACAGGCGCACGCTTGGCGCTACTTTGTTGATGCACGTGCGGCTACTGCGCACACAATTCACAAACACAAAAAAATATATTTTTTTATTTTGTTTGGAGTGCCCTTTGGGGGTTACAGCACCCTTTAATGGACAAGCCAGCCGGCCCTTTACCTATGGGACACAGGCGCACGCTTGGCGCTGCTCCTTTGTTGATGCACGTGCAGCCACAGTGCACACAATTCACAAACACAGAAAATATTTTTTTATTTTGTTTGGAGTGCACTTTGGGGGTTACAGCACCCTTTAACGGTCAAGCCAGCCGGCCCTTTACTTATGACACAGGTGCACGCTTGGCAGTACTTTGTTGATGCATGTGCGGCTACTGCGCACACAATTCACAAACACAAAAAGATATATTTTTTTCTTTTTTTTAGAGTGCACTTTGGGGGTTACAGCACCCTTTAATGGTCAAGCCAGCCGGCCCTTTACCTATGACACAGGCGCATGCTTGGCGCTACTTTGTTGATGCATGTGCGGCTACTGCGCACACAATTCACAAACACAAAAAAATATATTTTTTTATTTTGTTTGGAGTGCCCTTTGGGGCTTACAGCACCCTTTAACGGACAAGCCAGCCGGCCTTTTACTTATGGGACACAGGCGCACGCTTGGCACTACTTTGTTGATGCACATGCGGCTACTGCGCACACAATTCACAAACACAGAAACATTTTTTTTTTGCACTTGGGGGGAGCACCCCTGATGGACAGAGCACCCCCTGGACAACACTACAGCACCCCTTTAGGACTGGGACACTGCACAGGACTTTGGAGTGGACACAGCCCCTATGGACAACTGACTGCACAACACAGTCCAGCCAGCCCCTATGGACTTTGGAGGAGTGGACACAGCCCCTAAGGACAACAGCAGCACAGCACAACACAGCCAGCCCCTATGGACTTTGGAAGAGTGGACACAGCCCCTAAGGACAACAGCAGCACAGCACAGCACAACACTACACTACATTACACAGCCCAGCCAGCCATAACTCCCACCCTCCCTCTACACTGTCCACAGCCGAGTGAGAAAATGGCGCCGACGCGGGTACCTTATATAGAATCCAAAACCCGCGAGACCCGGAAGGTGGGATGATGACGTTTTGCCTTGATTTCAGATCCGAGTCAGGCGGGAAAAGTCGAGCCTGATTCGGATCGGCCTCGGATCGGGGGGGCTCGGGGGGTTCGGATTTCAGATATCCGAACCCGCTCACCCCTACTTAATATAAGGGGTTGTCTTATTTAAAAAATAAATAAATCAGTCAATCAATCACTTAGTGCTGGTGTGTGTGGCAGGGAGCCTGTGCTTGGGGTGGCATGGTACCACAGCAGGAGGAGGCTGTGCCCTGGCATCGTCATCCTGCAGCCCCTTTACTGCACATATAACACATTCACTCCCCACACACTACCTCAGGGAGCGACTCTGGCACTTGCAGAAAGTTTGTGCTGGTGGGACATCAGCTCCTCATGACACTCAGAATGCTCTGTGGGGCCAGGCAGGCGAACAGCAGCAGCGGCAGGCTCTTTACAGCACGTGGGTCATGACGTCACCCGTGTGCTGCACTACTGGGAGCTGCGCTTCTGAGGCTCCAGCAGGGGCACCGAGAGGGGGGGAGGTAGGTACTAATTACCCAGGCCCGGGCTTGCTGGAGGGGCCCGGCGGGGGCCTGGGTCCGGCACCGCTCCCCCCCTTACATCACAGCAGCCTAGCACATGCTGCTGTGTGCTGGGCTGCACTGGGAGACTGCTCACGTCAGCTAGGAAGCAGCCACAGCAGTCTCCTATGCCTGTGGGGGGAGTGATCAAGCTGATTGCACCCCCCACTGATGATGCGCCGGGTTGAGGGGGCTCACTGCGCTCCCCTCGCCAGCGCGCAATGCTGCTTTGCGGCGCTGCAAAATGTTTTTTAACCTAAATGGAGCGTGACCACTCTTCCTGCGATTAGGCCACGCCCTTTTTTACCTGGGGCCTGGCGCGGCTCTTGGCGGGACTGGGCTCCAGAAGCCATTTCAGGTTTATTTTACTTCAGTTGGTCACGATTTATCGGCGGATGCCCCGTAAGCTACCGGTAGATCGCGACTTACCTTTTGGCCAGATCTGTTCTAAGGTAATTAGTGAGATGTATAATTAGTGAGATGTATCAAGCAGCGAAAGGAGTGGAGTTGCTATGGGCAACTTCTCCACCTCTAACCTATTTTCACTGCTTGATACATCTCCCCCATAGTTAGCAATATCAGTGGTAACTTCTAAATGCAAATATCCAGAAAGGGGGTCATCATAAAATTAGTAGTTCTTTGATTCTGTACAAAAATATTAATATGAATATTTCTAGTAGTAACATTAAAAATACCATTGCACAAAAATGGAAATGTTCTGCAAATACAGTATAAATGTATCATGCTTTCTTTCTATTTTGCAGCAGTAGGAGTTTATGATGATTATATTCTTGTTGTGTTTCTTTATTATGGCCTTCCATAACATGTATACATAATCAATGCAATACTAACAACTTAAACATTGGAGAAAAATAATGACATCTGCAACATGTTGGCAAATAATGCACTTTGTTAATTGACCATTTGGGCTCATTTACAATAGTTCTGTACATGAACCATCTTTAGGTCAGTCTATCACTGTCTACAAACAGTACTTATAACAGATCCCATGCTAATTTTAAGACTTGGAATAGCTCTAGAGTGTTTTTAAAGACTCTTAAAAAAAGAGTTTTATGTTCATTTTCTTTCCCAGCCTTACAAGCACGAGAGATGTATCTGTTAAACACATTGCTGTTTTGTTAACAAGACGTTCTGAAATATATTTTCTTAAATGCTAAAAAAAAAATCTGATCAAGGGCCAGAGGGAAGCATTAAACCTGCAAATCAAACTGACAAAGCAGAACTTTATATCACGTTAGTGCACTACTCAAGATCTGTGTCAAGAGACACAATTATGCAACATAACAGAAACTAAATAAAAATCTGCCAAATATATATCTTTGTGATTATCATGGAAATTAGGCAGAGGTGGTAAATTGTTTTACCATCCAAAACTATCTGTCTAGACTTCATGTATTTGTAGAGCATAAAATAGTAATAAACTAGTCAATCCTGTCTGTATTTATCTAAATGTCACTGCTTTCATGTACAGTAGACCCTAGAAAAATACAGCCTATCAGCATTCTATAACATAATTGTTAGCACAGTATATAAACCCCCTTTTCCCCATCACATTACTCATCTATATCTGCTTTTATTAAATGGTACAATGGATCCCCCCCCCCCTTTTATTTTTGCACTATATTTAAGTAAGTATATTTTCAATGCATTAGCACGTATGACCCAAAAATATGCAAATAGTTGCAGTCCATTTTATCGTGCACGTTTCCAAAGGTTTTACTTTAGTGACTTTCACAAACATATACTAAGCATGTGAAACAAACCCCTATATTATGGTCTAGCAAGGGTACTAAATATGTGTATTTTATTGGAGTTTGGTCATTTTATGTAAGCCATAATAAAATGTTTGTGTACACTGTTTTTATAGTTTGATTGCTAAAGCATGTGTTTGCTAGAAGGATAGGCTTAGATGTTACTATGTTAGAGCATATAAACAGATGCTGTCACGGTAGCATTGCTGACCCTGGAGTATCAATATGACCTCTACAAAGGGCCACCTATAGGGGGGAACATATGTCAGGGACCCATCTGGCATGTTTGCCAAGTGTCACCAGGTTTTTTTTAACCAATTGCCTGGCACTGTCACATGGAATTGGACCACAGGCAGGCTGGCATCCTATATGACCACAGGCTCTCTTCCTCCCCCAGCATTTTCGGCAGACTCAGAAGAGGAAATCACTTCCTTCTCTTCCATGTATGGCTATGATGTCGCCGGTAGGTGGTTGTTTTTTTTTCAGCACCATTGAAGGGATTTGTGAATTTGCTGCTGACTTTTGAATTATTTTCATGTACTGATTCTTGTCAATGATATGGTAAGAGAAAACTTGGGTTGCTGCCTTTGGAATTCTGTTCAGTGTTGTGATTCTATTGTTGATGCATATTGGAAGCCATTTAGAAAAGAATAACTGGAATAATATAGGGCTCTTAAAGTGCATGTTTTTGCAATTTAGTTGCCTCTGCTCCTCATGAAAGTGTGTACATTCACTGCACCAAGTCCCAGCCAGGGCTGACAGGCCCAGCAGCAGCTGCCAGAGCACTGATGCGTCATGCACTTTGCTGTGTCCACTTGTCACTTCCTGAGGAAGGCGAGGACTTTGGTAACCAGCTTTCACCATTTATACTATTGCTGACATGAAGGTGGTGGTTTGCTAGGTGCCTGCAGGTAATGGTAGGTGGCGTACCCCTGAGTAGCTGGGGCCGCATGGAACATCAAGACTCAGTAAATGTCCCCCTAGCATCTCCCCTGTTGCAGTGCCTGCACTTAAATAATAGCTTGCCTACCCTCTCGATTTGGCCGGGAGCCTCCCGTCGCCTGCCGACTCTCAATGGGGGGAGCCAGGGCCAGGGGCGTGACCGCACCGAATCGTGTCACCGTGGCCCCGCCCCCTGCTTCATAATGCCGTTAATTTTGGCATTGTGAAGAGAGGGCGGGGCCACATTGAGGCAATTGCGCGGTCACGCCCATTGCCCTGGTCCAAATACTTCATCATTGCCCGGCCCCGCCCCCCACTGTAAGCAGATATTCTGTTCCCTGGGAGGGAGCTGAATGTCGGCAAGTATGAATATAAGACTTTTTAGTACAGTTTTCTTTACTCCACTTCCATAAATACTAGGGATGTGCACCGACCCCGGTGTTTTGGTTTTGGATCTGGATTTGGTTTTGCAAACCACCCTCAAGTGTTTTGGTTTTGGATCTGGAGTTTTTAAATAAAAAATATATAAAAAGTTTTAAAAACAGCTAAAATCATGTAATTTATGCAATCCAAAACCCGAAATTCGGATTTAACATGCGAATTCCGAACTGCAAAAAATCAAAACTTCGACCCGGATTTACCCGAATCTCCTCAGGAGATTAGAACTGCGACTCGGATTTACCCGAATCTCCTCAGAAGATTAGAACCGCGACTCGGATTTACCCGGAATCACGAAATTTGGGTGGATTCGGATTTCTGGGGAATCCAAACCGCACATCTCTAATAAATACCCCTCCTTGCATCCACGACAAAGCACTTACTGTACATTACCCTTAAATATATTTTTTGAGGCACTCCATATACATTTCCTATATTGAGGTACCTTGACAAGAACCCTTGCCCTACATCTTGCAAGAAATCCATGTGGGTTTCAACTGTCTTAATTCACCTTTGATATATTAAGGAGATTCATATTTAAATATGGATTGTTATCTTTATCATTTTAGTGAAAAGCAGATTATATTATTTTTTTTTTAGAATCAGCACTTTGTTTTTGCTAAATATAATATGTCAAAAGACGTAGTCCCTATTTGCTTCATATTTAAAATATATTTTGTTTTTATGAAGTAAGCCTGTCACAAGTAATCATCACCTAAATATCCCTGGTTTATATCATCATCACAGAACAGTTAAAATATTTCATTCTGCTAAAACTTGTTGAACAAGTGCTGAAACTCATGCGGGCACCCAGTGTCCTATTAAATGCAGCTGTATATTTATTTCAGCACCTCCTGAACATGTCTGGGCGTGTCCTGAAGAGAGACAAGTAGCGAGCCTTTGCTCATGCAGATCAGACACATTTTGTTAGGCTTGGTTTTCTAATCTCTACCCAATACATGCGTGCAGCAGCAGTTCACCACGACCCAACGTGAAGTTCGTGCCAAAAAGAATAGAGAGAAGTTGTTAAAGTCAGCTGAAACAAAAACCACACTCTATCCACTTGAAACAACAAGTATAGCTCTTAAAAAGGTGGCAGATTTATTTTTTATGGCTTAGCACAAATGATTTTGCTGTATAAGTGTAAGAGGTGACGGGTATAATTGAAGGATTCTTTCAAACTGTAGGCAAAACAAAAATACCCACTTAAAGCTCTACAGATATTTTGAGCAACATGTATGTTATGTATTATATATTGTCAAAGTATTATACTTACAGGTCACATGTGAACCAAGATAATGCAATTTCTTTGATGACAAATGCAGCGCAGTTTTCTGGGAACTACTTTAGCAAAAATGAATAACACAGGAAACGTTGTGGTTTAAGATGGAGTCGTTGGGATTTACACAGGAGCATGTCAGTATCACAGTCAATTCAAATCACAGCTTGATGCAGTTCTGCCCACATATTCCAGAATGGCCGCGGAACGAGATACATATTTTTTTTTCTATTTTATGAATGTATCACTGATATGGCATTTGCTGTGTCAATTGTAGACTGGTAGGCAGGGCAGAAATCTTGGGGCACAGCACAGTACACCATAGTTGCCTACCTTTAATTTCTCCTCCCTGGGAGATGTCCGGGGAGGAGAAGCAAGTGAGTTGTAACGGAGGGTTCGCATCATTAAGCCCCGCCCCCTTCGCAGCAAATTGGCACACATTTACATAGGGGGCGGGGCTAAATGACACCATTCATGAAGAATAGCATAATTAAGCCTGCCCCTACACGGGGACCCTCAATCACAGCTGAAATTCTCACCATTCTGCCCACTTCACTAGGAAGTGGGCAGAATGCGGGAGAAGTGTCTACCCTTCCGGGGGTACAGGGGGTTCGGGAGCCTCCGGGGAAAACCGGGAGGGTAGGCATGTATGCAGTACACTCATTTGTCTTCCTCCCTATTAGGTACAGGCCGGTCTGCTTGAGTCATTTTTTTACCTACATGATGGTTTCTCAGCAACGGGCAACATCTGAAGATATTGATTTTCCATGAGCTGATGATAACTTCAGTCAGTGTTCACTATTCATGTAGGTAATCACATTGTACAGAAGACGTCTGTTTACATACTGACTTGTAGGCTGCCCCCTCTGGGAGGGAGCATCCAGGTCGGCCTCTCGTCATAGCAGGTCTGCGGTGCGTGGCAGCACAATCGCGTCATTGTGGCTCTGCCCCCCACTGTACAAAGCCGATAATATAGGCACTGTAAAATGGGTGTGGGGCTATGATGATGTGATTCAGCGTGAATTGCGTCATCTCCCCCCCGGACTGCCCACTTTGTACAGTAAGTGGGCAGTCAAGGGGGAGTGCGGGCGGCAACGGGGGTTGCGGGCCAGTTCCGGGAGACTTGCCTAGTCTTCCGGGTGGGTTGGAGTGCCACCCAATTTTCAAGAGGCTCCTGACCATTTTGGTAGAGTAGGTAACTGTGCCATGACCCTGTCGCCGGTTCACTGGTTGTCCTTTCTTGGTCCACTTTTGGTAGGAATTAACCACTGCATAATGGGAAAACCCCACAAGATATGTCATTTTGGAGATGCTCTAACCCAATCGTTAAGTCATCGCAATTGGGCCCTTGTCAAAGTTGCTCAGATCCTTACGCTTGCCCATTTTCCTGCTTCTAACACATCAACTAAAAGAGGTGAGTGTTCACTTACTGCCTAATATATCCCACCACGTGAGAGGTGCCATTGATGTGAGATAATCAATGTTATTCATTTCACCTGTCAGTGGTTTTAATGTTATGGCTGGTGGGTGTATATCTAATATCAATATACTAAATACACTGTTCTAAGTCTATTATTCTCCTAATATTCATTTATGCTCTTAGGTAATATTCAGTAAATAAAACATGTTTACTCTATAAATTGTGGTGTTATAATTATTTCTTGGCCCTATTATTTAGAAATATTGGAAATCACGTAGAACTGGACTTTGAGCATGTATGTGTGTAGCTTTTTGCTTAAAATACACACTTTGGTATAGAGCATTTTACGCTTGCATCCATATGCAGATTCTATTCCCTAAGCTTAGAGCAGTGGTTATTAAACATTGTAAGTGCTCGTACCCATTCATACATTTTTAATGTACCCCCAAAGGAGTAGCGTGGAACCATGGCGCCCGGAGAAAGTGCATGTCATACCGCCCCTCTTCCCTGTACTGTACTGAACTGTGACAGTGGGGTATGGCCAGCCTGAGGGGCAATACTGAAGTGAAGAGAAAAAGAGCAAACAGTGGCAGTACCACGCTGGGCATTGAGGCCCCATTGGGGGAATAGAATGCTTCGGTGAGGCACTGTCTGACACTAAGCTGCTTTGGCACTGCTTTATTTACTGTATGTATAGCACCTAGGATCTGACTTGTATCTCCTTTGAATCATTGCTATTACTCAATAGAGGAGATTGTATTATATATTCTGTTCATTTAACTAAAACTGACAGAATACATGTACTAGAGTGAGATTCCACAGGGTGCACAGCTTATTTATTTTTATTTTTTTATTAATCTATTTATTGAACAGCGAAAAATTGTTATACATTGTACAATTCAAGAATTTAATACAATACAATAAAACATTTGAATAAGAAACTACAATGTTTCTTGAAATAAACAAAATACAATGTCACTGTTTCTGATTTTTTTCCCCCCAATTTTCATATATTAGAGCAAATATAAATTGTAAAAGTGCACGAGAATAAGTGCCGGAGAATTTACTAAACATCTTGAAATAACGAAAACTGCTACACAGAATTATCTACGTAATATATCTGAACATGAAATCTGCAATGGGGTGCACAGCTTATTACTGCAATTACTGCCCCAAGCAGCTGTCACTGGAGTGGGAACACCTATGGGAAGCTCCATTCTCAGCTATGCTCCTACTTCACAAATGTACATTGCACCTATATTAATGTGAGTACTACTAACCATGTTCTGTCTACCACCATTATTATTATTTCAGGTCTCCTAATATATTTTAAAAGACCTTTCAAATAACACTTTGTGGTCATGCCTGGGTACACCTCATTACTTTACATAGCAAAGCAGTGACGTTGTTTAATCTCATACCTTATAATTTAAGTTTAGGACTTTACCTCAGATGTGTCATACTGAGTAGCGCCCATGTCCATTTTGGCGCCCGGAGCTCATGCTCCACCGGAACCACCTTCGCTACTCCCCTGTGTACCCTTTGTAAATTATTATTATGTATGATAATTTTGAAGCTGACAATTAAGTAAATAGGACACAAGGCTCATAGGAGATTATGTCCCATCCTTAAATCCAATATTAGAAAAGTTAAAATGCATCCATCCCAACCTTAATGAACAATTTACCAAAAAAAGAACTAATTCCGTATATATAAAAAATGAAAAATCACCCATCCACCCCATTCCATACATAATGCATATTATTGCCCCTGGGCTCACCCCTTGCTTGTTCTGCCACTGCCCATCCTCTACTGTTTCTCACTATCCCCCCTCCCTGTCACATAAGGACTCGCACATGCACAGTATGGATTTGCAAAGGGGCAATGTAGTCCGAGATTTCTACTTACTCTCCCAGGGCAGCGGAAGACTGCATTGATCCGAGTCTCCGGCAGAATACAGGAGGATAGACATCCTTGCCCTATTCCCAAATTAAAATGACACTAATAACTTCATTATTTTATTCACACCAAAACAACACAGAAAGATAAACATCAACTCTAATACGCAGTACACACTCTTATGTTGTTGATGGAACGGAACACGTATTAAACACACACTGTATATATTAAAATGACAGTGTATGAAACCGTGTGGGGTGACATGTCTCATACCACCAGCTTAAACTTTTCGTACCCTCAGGGGGGTACAGAGTCCCCTGGTTAAGAATCGGTGGTTAAGAGAGACAGAACAGGAATGGAATTGTAGTCTCCCACTGTACATAAATCATTAATGTGGCTGCTATATTATATAAAACCGCGGCCATCTAGTCACACTAAATTTATATTTGCATTCGGACTGTTAATAGTCCTAACTGATTTTTATAGGGGAAGACAATGAATGTTTGTATTTAATAGAATTTACATTGTTATTTATATTTAGTATTTCTGTCTGTTTCTGATTATATTTTACATGGCAGATATGATCAGAATTGGATTATTGACCGATTTGGCTATCTGCATTTTACTGTACCATATATATATGTGTGTGTGTGTTTGTATATTTATATATATTGTGATAGGATCACTGGTAAAGTGGTCTGTGGCAGGTACATTTATCCCAGATTCCTGTCTTTTGTGTTTTAAACCCCCAGGAGAAAGTCTGCAGTATACCAGGCTTGAGTTTCGGCTTTTGGAAAAGCCGGTTTGGGACCTGGGGGTTGTGGGTGAGAGGAGAGGGAGGGCTCCACCCACGGCCACTCCAGGTTTTGGTTCTCGCAGCCTGGTAACAGGCTTGATTGGGTTCCCACCTGAGAGTGGCCAATATAAGCCTAGTGTGTTTAGGGCTGAGTGTCTCACCTGGGAGAGCAGACAGGAAGTTTGCTCAGAGACACTGTGAAAACCTAACTGTGAGTGCTGTGCCTTGGTTGCTGGTGAGGGCATTAGGCCCTGCCAGGTTCTGGTAGTGAGGGAACTACCTGTGAAGTTAGTGCCCCGACAGGGCTAGGATTTATGTTTATGTTTTCTTTACTTTATTTCTGTTTTGCACAATAAAGACTGGCGCCGACCAGCTTGTACTCGAATCCAGTCTGGCGTACTGTTTCCCGGCTGTTGTGTGTGTGTAAGGAAGGAGTCCTCTATCCAGGAGAGGGACCCCTAATCTGGCTGTGTCACAACATGGTGGAGAATGCGGGCACCCACACACACTGAAGTTACAGTGAGAGGAAAACTTTCCGTTTAAAAATTAAAGGGACAGACACCCAATTTGTGAGTGTGGAAATAACACTGTGTCCTTGGAGTCCCATAGAGGAGGCGTCAGCCAATGCTCAGAGAGGCAAGGTTCAGCTTCCAACCTACACCCCAGGACAAAATGGAGGACATTATTAAAGCCTTGCTCCAAGCTACAGCAGTTCAGCAGGAGACGAACAAAGCTCAGCAGGAATCTACCAGGGCTCAGCAGGAATCTACCAGGGCTCAGCAGGAATCCACCAGGCTGCAACTGTTGGCCTTGGAGACCGCCCAGGGGCAACAACAGGTTGCCATCGAGGAAACCCCCAGGGCCTTAGCGGAAAACAGCCAGGCCATAAAAGAGGTGGTACAGCACCTGATTGCCCGGCCCAGAGATGTTGGTACTGGTCCTCCCACCACCACTCACTCCGTACGAGCCAGTCACTTCCTCCAGAAGATGACTTCGGGCGATGATGTGGAGGCCTATCTCACCGCATTTGAAAGAACGGCCGAAAGGGAGAGTTGGCCCAAGGAGCAGTGGGCAAGTCTGGTGACACTTATAAAAGCTGAGCTGGTGAACCCCTTGAGGCATACAGGGAAAACTGTTGGTGTGACCTGCATACATGGGGATACTCGATATTATGTTACGGCCGAGGTGAACATCGAGACACCATGTGGCTCTGCTATAGTTTCTGTGGGTTTGGTGCATGGTCTGGTGTACGATGCAATATTGGGGAGAGACTTTGCTCACTTCTGGAAGTTGTGGGAAAGCCGATCCATTTGAGAAGGTTGTCGATGTAGTGGAGGAGGGAGTTTCTTCTGAGTCAGAGTTATTCCCTTTTTCTACTATGGTTGGCGAACTAGAGAATGCGGAATGTGATGGTGGCCCGCCAACTGATGTGCCTCCCATTGAGGTGGGAAGTGTTGTTGGGCCAGGTGATCGTCTGCCTGATTTAGAGGTCAGAAGAGAGGTCTTTGCCGTGGAGCAGTTGAATGACCCTACTTTGGTAAAAGCCAGGGAGAATGTAAAAGTAGTTGATGGTAAACCCGTAGACCCTGATAGTCCTTTGTCCTATCCCCACATGGCAATGTGTCAGGATTTGTTATATCAGGTGACTAAGAAGAGGGAAGATGTTGTGGAACAACTAATAGTTCCCAAAGCCTACAGAAGAACAGTGTTGGATCTGGCCCATGGTCATATAACGGCAGGCCATCTAGGGGTAGAGAAAACCACTGAGCGAATAATGCAGAGGTTTTTCTGGTCATAAAGAGGTATCTGACTTTTGTGCATCCTGCCCTGAGTGTCAGTATCATGCTCCCAGGCCACATTTTAAGGGTCCAGTAGTTCCATTGCCTATCATAGAGGTGCCGTTTGAAAGAATAGCGATGGATTTGGTTGGACCCTTAATGAAGTCTGCCAGGGGACACCAGTATATTCTGGTCATAATGGATTACGCTACCAGGTACCCGGAAGCGATCCCATTGCGCAATACGTCAACCAAGACCATTGCCAGAGAGCTAGTTCATGTCTTTAGCAGGCTGGGTATACCTAAGGAGATACTAACTGACCAGGGTACACCATTTATGTCCAAAGTCATGAAAGAGTTATGCCGCCTGTTCAAAATCGAACAGTTAAGAACTTCGGTTTATCACCCCCAAACCGATGGGCTGGTCGAGAGGTTTAACAAGACGTTAAAACACATTCTTAGGAAAGTGGTCGACAAGGATGGTAGGGATTGGGACTACTTATTGCCGTATTTATTGTTGGCCATAAGAGAAGTTCCCCAGTCCTCCACCGGGTTTTCACCCTTCGACTTGTTGTATGGGAGACACCCAAGGGGGTTACTAGACATTGCCAAAGAGACATGGGAGGGGCAGTCTAGTCCTTACAAAACGGTGATTGAGTATGTTTCTCAAATGCAGGAGAGAATTGCTGCGGTAGTGCCGATAGTGAGAGAGCACCTGGAACAGGCTCAACAGGCACAGCAGAGGGTATACAACCGCAATGCTCGGTTACGCAGCTTTGCTCCTGGGGACAGAGTGTTAGTATTGGTTCCCACTGTGGAAAATAAACTTTTGGCTAAATGGCAAGGGCCCTTTGAAATCTTAGAAAGAGTGGGGCAGGTCAATTACAAAGTTTACCAGCCGGGGAAAAGAAAGCCGGAACAGATATACCATATAAATCTTTTAAAGCCCTGGAAAGATAGAACGGTACTGTCGGCCGTCCGAGACCCTCCAGTAAGTCCAGGGCCCTTAGTTCCCAAAGTGACAGTGCCAAAAACCCTGTCGGCAATTCAACAACAAGAGGTCAAGGACTTTCTGATTAGAAATAGGGTGCTGTTCTCTGACGTACCTGGGAAAACCTCGGTCATTAAACATGACATCATCACTGACCCAGGGGTTAAAGTTAATCTAAAGCCCTATAGGTTACCAGAAGCACAAAGAGAATCGGTGTCGAAAGAAATTAAAAATATGCTAGAGTTAGGGGTTATTGAAGAATCACATAGTGAATGGTCAAGTCCCATTGTGTTGATTCCAAAGCCCGATGGGAGAGTGCGTTTCTGCAATGACTTCCGAAAGTTGAACAGTGTTTCAAAATTCGATGTCTACCCGATGCCAAGAGTGGATGAACTGATTGAGAGACTAGGGACGGCAAGGTATTTAACCACTCTTGACCTAACCAAAGGGTATTGGCAAGTACCGTTAACCGAGAGCGCCAAACAAAAGACAGCTTTTTCAGCGCCAGAGTGCTTGTTTCAGTACAAGATGTTGCCCTTCGGGCTACATGGGGCACCTGCTACCTTCCAAAGAATGATGGACAGGATTCTAAGGCCCCATAGACGGTATGCGGCTGCTTATCTGGATGACGTGGTCGTTCATAGTCCTGATTGGCAGTCTCACTTACCCAGGGTACAAGCAGTGTTGGACTCCATCTATAAGGCAGGTTTGACAGCCAACCCAAAAAAGTGTTGTCTAGGCATGGAGGAAGTAAAATATCTGGGATACACCATTGGCAGAGGCCTGATAAAGCCTCAGCTCAATAAAGTTGATGCCATACAAAACTGGCCACGGCCTCTGAATAAGAAGCAGGTGAGAGCCTTCTTGGGAATTACGGGGTACTACAGGAGGTTTATACCCAACTTTGCCACCATGGCAGTCCCACTGACTGACCTGACCAAAGGCAAACAAAAAGTCATGGTAGAATGGAGTCCTGAGGCAGAGAAAGCTTTTCAGGAGTTGAAAGTAGCATTGTGTTCCCAACCAGTCCTGATGACTCCTAATTTTGAAAGGGAATTCATAGTACAAACCGATGCATCAGAAGTAGGTATAGGAGCAGTCCTGTCCCAGAACAAGGAGGGTGAGGAACACCCTATTTTCTATCTTAGCAGAAAGTTGAATGTACATGAGAGAAACTATGCCACAGTGGAGAAGGAGGCGTTGGCCATAAAGTGGGCATTAGAGGCTCTCAGGTACTACTTGGTCGGAAGAAAGTTCAAATTGATCACTGTCCATGCCCCTCTGAAGTGGATGTCTGAAAATAAGGACAGTAATGCGAGAATTACAAGATGGTTCTTGGCGTTACAAACTTTTAAATTTTCAGTGGAACACAGGCCAGGAAGCCAGCTGGCCAATGCTGACGCGTTGTCATGCATTCATTGTTTGGGGACTTCAGTTGTTCCGCCCCACAGGTCGAAACAAAGGGGGGGATATGTGATAGGATCATTGGTAAAGTGGTCTGTGGCAGGTACATTTGTCCCAGATTCCTGTCTTTTGTGTTTTAAACCCCCAGGAGAAAGTCTGCAGTATACCAGGCTTGAGTTTCGGCTTTTGGAAAAGCCGGTTTGGGACCTGGGGGTTGTGGGTGAGAGGAGAGGGAGGGCTCCACCCACGGCCAGTCCAGGTTTTGGTTCTCGCAGCCTGGTAACAGGCTTGATTGGGTTCCCACCTGAGAGTGGCCAATATAAGCCTAGTGTGTTTAGGGCTGAGTGTCTCACCTGGGAGAGCAGACAGGGAGTTTGCTCAGAGACACTGTGAAAACCTAACTGTGAGTGCTGTGCCTTGGTTGCTGGTGAGGGCATTAGGCCCTGCCAGGTTCTGATAGTGAGGGAACTACCTGTGAAGTTAGTGCCCCGACAGGGCTAGGATTTATGTTTATGTTTTCTTTACTTTATTTCTGTTTTGCACAATAAAGACTGGCGCCGACCAGCTTGTACTCGAATCCAGTCTGGCGTACTGTTTCCCGGCTGCTGTGTGTGTGTAAGGAAGGAGTCCTCTATCCAGGAGAGGGACCCCTAATCTGACTGTGTCACAATATATATATATATATATATATATATATATATATATATACATACACATAGTCAGGTGCATAAATATTGGGACATTGACAGAATTTTCAGATTTTGGCCTCTATTCACCACCACAGTGGCTTTGAAATGAAACAAACAAGATGTGCTTTAACTGCAGACTTTCAGATTTAATTTGAGGGTAATTACATACAAATCAGGTGAACGGTGTAGGAATCACAACGGTTTCTATATGTGCCTCCCACTTTTTAAGGGGCCAAAAGTAATGGGACAAACTAAACAATCCTAAATCTAACTTTCACTTTCTAATACTTTGTTGCAAATCCTTTGCAGGCAATTACAGCCTGAAGTCTGGAATGCATAGACATCACCAGACGCTGGGTTTCATCCCTGGTGATGCTCTGCCAGGCCTCTACTGCAAATATCTTCAGTTCCTGCTTGTTCTTGGGGCATTTTCCCTTCAGTTTTGTCTTCATCAAGTGAAATGCATGCTCAATCGAATTCAGGTGAGGAGATTGACTTGGCCATTGCATAACATTCCACTTTTTAGCCTTAAAAAACTCTTTGGTTGCTTTTGCAGTATGCTTCGGGTCACTGTCCATCTGCACTGTGAAGCGCCGTCCAATGAGTTCTGAAGCATTTGACTGAATATGAGCATATAATATTGCCCGAAACACTTCAGAATTAATTCTGCTGCTTTTGTCAGCAGTCACATCATCAATAAATACAAGGGAACCAGCCATACATGCCCACGCCATGACACTACCACCACCATGCTTCACTGATGAGGTCCACTGCACAAAAGTGGAAGCAAGGAAGAGGCAAGCAACTACCGACCAGTGAGCCTTACATCAGTAGTAGGGAAATTGATGGAAACACTCTTAAAAGAGTCATAGATTATCTCAAATCCAATAATTTGCAGGATCCCAAACAGCATGGAGTTACTGGGGGGAGATCATGTCAAACAAATGTTATTGCCTTTGTTGACTGGGTGACTAAGGAAATAGATAAAGGGAGGGGCCATAGATATAGCTTATCTAGACTTTAGTAAGGCTTTTGACACTGTTCCACATCACAGACTGTTAAATAAACTGGAAAGCATGGGATTGGATACAAAGATAGTTGAATGAATAAGATCATGGCTGCAGGATAGGAAACAGAGAGTTGTAGTAAACGGAGTGCAATCTCAAGAGGGAAATGTTACCAGTGGAGTACTTCAGGGGTCTGTACTTGGACCAGTGCTTTTTAATATCTTTATTTGTGACATTGCAAATGGTATTGAAGGGAAACTATGCCTTTTTGCAGATGACACAAAGGTATGCAACAGGGTAGACACACCAGGAGGGGTAAAACAAATGATTGATGATCTAGGTAGACTAGAGGAATGGTCAAGAATGTGGCAACTACAGTTTAATGCCAAAAAATGCAAGATCATGTACTTGGGTCTCAAAAATCCAAAGGCTAAATATAGTATTAATGGCACTATACTGGAAACTACTGAAGAGGAAAGGGATCTAGGAGTCACTATTTCAGGTGACATAAAGGCAAGCAAACATTGTAACAAAGCAATGAGGAAGGCAAGTCAGATGCTTGGTTGCATAGGGAGAGGAATCAGTAGCAGAAAGAAAGAAGTGATAATACCACTGTATAGGTCATTGGTAGGTCCTCATCTCGAATACTGTGTTCAGTTCTGGAGACCATATCTCCAGAAGGATATTAATACATTAGAGACTGTACAAAGAAGGGCAACTAAAATGTTGCAAGGTCTACACCACAAAACGTACCAGGAAAGACTAAAAGATCTTAATATGTATAGGTTTGAAGAGAGAAGGGATAGGGGGGACATGAAAGAAACGTTCAAATATATAAAGGGTTTTAACAAGGTAAAGGAAGGAGACATTCTTTAAAGAAAGAGAAGTATTAGAACAAGAGGACATGTTCTAAAACTGGAGGGTCGTAGGTTCAGGGGAAATTTGAGGAAAAATTACTTCACAGAAAGGGTAGTGGACAAGTGGAATAGCCTCAGCAAATTAAACATGCATGAGATAGACATAAGGATATCCTTCAGAAGAAGTAAGGATCAATAAGGGTTGAGGTAAGACTATGTTTAAATATGGGGCAGACTAGATGGGCCAAGTGGTTCTTATCTGCCGTCATATTCTATGTTTCTATAATTCAGTCACATTGTCTTTGCTATTATGTTATAGTGTTGTCAGATGTGCCTAATGGTACTTCTGTACAGCATCAATGTGTAAGTGACAAAAGCGAGCTGAATTTTATTTTGCCTGCAGGCGGCCTGATGGTGGAATGCACGTGTTCGGTCTTTAGGTGTTGTAATGATCTATCACAGTGCACATTATGTTTCAAGGTCTCTGAGCTGTTGGATGACTTGAGACACTTGCTGTTTTCTCATTGATGGAAGTAATGTATAGTAAGTCATTAGACATGAATAAAAATGAGTAAGTAGTGTTCTTTGTCTATTTACATGATACCAATGAAATTGAAGTGTTTATACTTCAATATTTCCATCATGTTGTCACTCCTGTAGCAGTTTGCCATATTAGGAGGTAGACTCTCTCTCTAATTGAGCATGCAGACAATGACAGACCTACAAACATATTCTACAAAAATTCACTGTATTGATTAATTCATACATAGGAACAGGGTTGGTGATGTCACAGCAGCTCAAATGACTGCTAGTCTCAGCTTCCCAACCTGTATCTGAACCCCATAAGGTCGCTGTCCTAAATAAGTGGGAAGGACTTCAGTGGAATGGGGAGTTAAAACTTTACTTTTAACAAAGCTACAGTCAGTGGTGTAACAATGGCCCCGCAGACCCCGTGGTGGCTTGGGGGTGCCCCGGGCTGTTGCTACGTCACTGCAACTGTGAACGCTGGCCTCTGAAGTGATCAGAGGTTAAGGAAGCCTCTAGTCACTTCAGAGGCTAGCGCTCCCAGTAATGCAGGGCGCAGGTGATGTCATTACATCACCCGCGTTGTGAGGTACCTGCACGGCCGTGCCTCCTGGATCAAGTTAGATCCGGTCAGTGCGGCAGCAGCAGCACGGACAGCAACCGCATGGAGTCAGCGATGCCTAGTGTGCACAGGTAAATACTGGGGGGGCACTACTTTAAGGGGCACAACAGGGGGCACTACTTTAAGGGGCACAACAGAGGGCACTGCATAAGGGACCACAACTACAAAGGGCACTGCATAAGGTGCCATAACTAGAGGGGGCACTGCATATGGGCACAACTACAGGGGCACTGCATAATGGGCACTACTACAGGGAGCATTGCATAAGGGGCACTACTACAGGGGGCCTTGCATAAGGGGCACTACTACAAGGGGCCTTGCATAAGGGCCACTACTACAGGGGTCCCTGCATAAATGGGCACTACTACTTGGGGGCACTGGATAATAGGCACTACTACAGGGGGCACTTCATAAGGGACACTACTACAGGGGACACTGCATAAGGGGCACTAACTTGATACATGCAGATTTTACAGGTTATAAGCTATATTCCCAATAATCTGGTTCTACATGGATATAGAAACTGTGCACCCTGTCTTGAGCTGAGGTGACAGACTGGCAGGAACAGAGAGGAGGGTTGGTGAGGTGGATCTTTCAGGGTGGGATGTAATGGGCATTACCGTGTGGTACAATGTGCATTTTGGGGTATTAGTGTGGCATAATGTGTAAGGGGCATTTCTGTGTGGCATGTGTTGTAAGGGGAATTATGGTGTGGCATAATGTGTTATAGGGGGCATTATGGTGTGGTATAATCTGTTATAAGAGGCATGCGCAGAAAAACGTAGTCTTTGTTTTTTTGGGGTGAGCGTGCCAGAATTTTTTTTGCCAGGGGGAGCAAAATTTATAGTTACGTCACTGGCTACAGAGTATTTTACTTTCATAGGCCATAGTTTAACTTTTTTAATTTTGTGGATTAGTGGTTCCTTAAATTGACAGCTTTGATGTGGTCAACATGTAAAAAAGAGATTTTAGCTAAAAAAAAAACAACACAATTTTGTGTCAGTAAACAGATACTTTATTTGTATAGATTAATAAAATTATAATACTTGATTAAAAATATTTTGGATTGGTTTCTCTGCAGACATAAATTATATAAAAATAGGCAAATAAAAAGCAACATTCACAGGTTTTTAGGGGGTGTGTAAATCTCTGGTGATAGAAATCAGTTACCAGTATTTTCCTGACCTCTTACCCTTCCTAATGTAAAGTCATTGTACAACAATGGGAAATTAATTTTGAGTAGGAACCTGCTTAAAGAAATAACTTAAAAGTCATATAGTAAATCTTAAAATAAAAATAAACATCTTTGAGTTATTCTGTTGGCAACTTCTACAATTTGGTACCATTATGTTCCCACTAAAATTAAATTTTGTATTGGTCTTTAATGACTGCGCCCAAAGACAAATATTCCTTCCCATATTTTAGTGGTTAATTAATGTACAATTAAGATTTAAATTCAACATAGTTTATTGTTATTCAGTTGTTATGGATTGCAAATCAACATAACGTAAATTGTAAGAATATTATTTACATATAACCACAGACTCAAATGGATGATATACGATATAGTGAATATTGTAGAACATCAAACACATGACACAGAAATGCAAAGTAAGAACTGTCTGTCATCTTTGAAATCACTGTAAATGGAAAGTACTAAATGACTTACTCTCATATGAGAAAACACATCTTTCTTTTGTGGACACTGGGACAGTGGGACACAGTGAGCTGATGTCATAAACCACATCAATCTGCTGGCTACTGAGGGCTGCAAAACATCCCGTGAAGTAATGCAAGACTCACACTGTGCTGTCTGCCTCGAAAGAAGAGAAAAAAATAATGACTCTACTTGAAAGACAAAACTGTGCTGCTCAGCCTGACGATAAAAAGCTCCTCTTATGACCTTACTTCACCCTCCGTCATGTTGGCCAAACATGAACTTTGAGAAACAAATTCTAGATGCTTGTAGAATTTTATTTATATAGTTAAAGCAGATAAATCTTATTTCTCTTTTTTATTTTTATTTTTTATTTTACTTTAAAATCAATACAGCACTTGCCATCTCAATGTATCACGTCATAAAACTACACAGCATTAATGGAATGTCTATAATCTAGTCAGCAAATCTGTGGAAGGATTTTAGGATAGCACAGAGAACAGAAAGTCGCCATATCGTCATTGCAGGCTGACCAAGCAATAGCTATAAAGTTAACCAGCAACTGAATTAGTGTTGTGTCTCCTGTATTCAGCTGTTTATTTTAGGATATGCTCATATCCTCTTTATCACCTGCCCCTCAGTCACCTGTAGCTGAGAGCTGATATAATAGCTTATAAATGCTGCAATTATCAGTAATAGAATGTCCTTTTTCAACGTTGAAGAAGACTGGACAGATTCAGGCTTTCTGTGAGCTTAATGACCAATACCATTATTAACAACATTAAAATTATTCAAGAATGTTAAAAAAAAACTTTGGTAAAATGTGAAATTATCTAGACATTGTCAAATATTGAATTCTCAAGTGCAGAATTTTTCTGTGTCTCAAAAATGTGTGTAAACTATTTTGTTTCATTCACATTTAGGAAGAAGCTTAAATGCTTAAAATTATTTTGAGCGAATGCATGTTTACAGGTATAGTCAAACAGCTGTTCAAAGCCTGCACCTGAAGCCTCCTTACCTCCGATATGCCCAATTTAAGGAACAAAAAGATAGCATGCCAATGTGTTAATGGAATTATCTTGCCAAGCAGCATTTTGTTCCACCGTCACCAGTCTGAAGCTCCATGGTCTCAAGAGTGCTGACACTGAGCAATGGGATATCATACTGCCGGGCTGTTTGGCATACTAGCCTGGTTGATTAACATGCTGATTAAACAGCCTCATTAGCATGCTATTCTCTGGAGCCACTAAACTTTTCTTGTGTGGGCTTTATTGTTTTAGCTTTCTACTTTTCTTGGCAAAGGCTTTTCAAAGTCTTTACTCATTAACTATAGGACTTGTCACATGGATAAAGGTAATCTCTGAGGAAAACATGTATACTATCTAGCATAGTAGAAAGGGATAAATCCATTAGGTCAGGAGTAGGCAACCTGTAGCACTCCAGTTGCTGTGGAACGACAGATCCCAACAGACCCTGCCACAGTATCTGGAGTGCTACGGGTGCCTGCCACTTCCTTAGGCCTTAGCAAAACATGGGACAAGTGTCTTTATTTCTTTACCATGGCGTATTAAAATGTATTGAATATAATATAGCCCAATACAAGGGATAGCACATTTGTGCCTCAAAACAATCCTGTCTCTGAAGTTTTCAGGCAATTCCTTGGACTTCATGCTTGGTTTGTGCTCTGACATGCACTGTCAAGTGTGGGACCTTATATAGAGGTGTATGCCTTTCAAAATCATGTCCAATCAACTGAATTTACCACAGGTGGACTCCAATTAAGCTGTAGGAACATCTCAAGGATGGTCAGTGGAAACAGGATGCATCTGAGCTCAATTTTGAGCTTCATGGCAAAGGCCGTGAATACTTATGTACATGTGATTTCTTAGTGGGGTTTTTTTTTAACTAAATTTGTAACGTTGTCATTATGGGGTATTGTGTGTAGAATTTTGAGGACAAAAATGAATTTATTCCATTTTGGGATAAGGCTGTAACATAACAAAATGTGGAAAAAGTGAAGCGTTTGTAAATACTTTCCGGATGCACTGTACACTGCAGAAATATTAGTAGAGCCGGCGGATAGGCGATTGCACTTAACATGCCTGATCTTGGCTACTAAACACTAGGGCACACTTTTCTAACAGAGGGGAGTCTCCTTAGGAGCTATTTTCTGCCAAAAACACCAAATACCACAGAAAATGTTAAGAAGTCCGTAGATGGGAGGGGGTTCTAGTACACAGATCTCCTCCATCCTGACCTCAATAAACACATTTAATGCAGTAGATTGTCAACTTTTTAAAATAGTACGCCTTGTTGGGCTACCATAGTTGTATATTTTTTATGCATTTCATTTAAACACATAAAAAATGCATTATCATTTTCAATTGCAGATTTATATTATGAAAACCTATGTGTAGAATTTGCCTGTTTGCAGTTTTGGAAAGGTGGATTAATCCTGAAGCAAGAACCACAAAGTATTTCTTGGTGGTTAGAAAAAAAACAAGAATTTGCTGTTAGTTTACTTTCTTGTAATTTCAATTAAAAAAAGCACATTTTTGCCCATTTTGGGTCGATTGGAATCAGACATATATACGTCCCTTATGTTAGATGTAAGCCCATCATAGGTCTTCTTATGTATCCTACATGTGATGTAGTGTTCTTGTTTCTCGTCATGGTGTGTATGATGGAAAAAACATTAAACAATACTTATACACTATATAGACAAAATTAATTGGACACTGACAGCAAATAGGTCAACAAGATTTTTATTAACGTCAGTACTGCAGTGATAACTGCAGACACCCTTCATGGCAAACTATCCACAAGTTCCTGGACAGCAGCAGGCGGTATGTTTTGCCATTCTGCCTTAAGTACAGTGACCAACTGTGACACTGAAGAAGGTTGAGTTGACCTAGAAAGTACCCTTTGCTCCAATTTGTCCCAGAGGTTCTCAATGTGGTTAAGATCTGGATTTTGAGCTGGCCAGTCCATGCAGGTTACCAAATTTTCTGTATACCAGTCCAGCGTCGCCCTGGAAACATGACAGGTGGTATTGTCGTCCTGATAAAAACATTTGTTGTTTCCATAGAACTGCAAGTGCATGGGCCTCCCTACGAAGTGTTCTAGTCAAAACCACCACAATAGTGTGCAATCACTTTTGTCTACATAGTGTAATGTAAATTGACCGAAATATGACCCCTAGAGTCGAGTTTATCTGAGGTTAGGTAAGTATATCCCAAGTTTCGGGTATAACCGATACCACAAAAAGGAGCAAACCCCACTCACAGAATGAACACTGAGCGTAGATCAATCCTGTAATGGTTACTTTATATGTTCATTGAGGAGTAGGGGTTGTCATTAGGCTGCTGTGTGCAATTTTGCTGAGACCTGCCATACCTTTAATATAATTTTGGTAGACTGCTTGAGGAGAACTAAGCACACTATAAGCACACTAATGCAGAGTCAGAACTATGGCAGACAATGGAGGCGCCTGCCGCCGGGCTCCAGCTCTGAAGGGGCACCTCCTCCATTGTCCACAACATATCAACCCCACTTAGCCACCCAATACATGGTACCCTTTCCCGGCATCTGAGAAGCCACCATACACTGGTGGAGAGCTCAATGTCAGACCATCAGCTGCTGCCTTCGTCTATCTATAGCCTGTCTGCATGCGAATTGCTACATTACAGTGTCAGCGGCTGTGACGGGGTGGGGGGGAGGCGATTTCAAAGTCTTGTACAAAAGGTATAATTTGTGTGTGTCCGCTGCATAAATACATACTGACATTGGAATGTGATCAGCCCAAAAAGTGGCACTGTCACCTGAACACTGAGGTGACAGCTACACTTAACATTTCAACATATACAGGTTGAGTCTCCCATATCCAAATATTCCGAAATACGGAATATTCCGAAATACGGAATATTTTCAGCATGACTGAGATAATGAAACCTTTGATTTTTGATGGTTTAATGTACATAAACTTTGTCTAAGGCACAAATTATTAAAAAGATTGTATAAAATAACCTTCAGGCTGTGCGTATAAGGTGTATATGAAACATAAATGAATTTCATGTATGTACACAAACTTTTTTTGATGCACAAAATTATAAAAAATATTGTCTAAAATGACCTGCAGGCTGTGTGTATAAGGTGTATATAACACATAAATGCATTCTGTGTGTATATTTGGGTCCCATTTCCAAGACATTTCATTATAATATGCAATTATTCCAAAATACGGAATATTCCGATATCCAAAATACCCCTGGTCCCAAGCATTTTGGATATGGGAGACTCAACCTGTATTGCATTTGTTTAACTTGTAGATATATTTTCCCTTTAGGAGGTTGATGGTTCCTGAGTAGCAGCCATAGAATGCACTAAATCATTCACAGTAATGATAAGGTAGCAAACAAAACACTAAACTAAAACACCAAACTTCCCACAAACAACATTATCTCATAGAAATGTTAAAACCACAATCATCAAGGGATAAATGTGGCTTGTGGCGAATATCATTGCTTTAATATTTCACTTTATCAATCTACTCAGCTTTACCTTCCACGGTAGTGTCAGCATTGGCAAAGGAAGACTGTCACTGTTGCAAAGCATCATTAACTCAGTTGAACAAGTTAACAGCTTGGCTAAGTTGACTACTCATAACTTCAGTGCATTATAGTACAGTCAATTAAATTTATTACTTGGCTTGTGGTATTCGGTTATCATAAGCAGCTTGATTCTGTCTGTCACACATGTTTCAAACATCAAAGCAGATTGAATAAAAAAACAAAAAGAGGTGGAATAGCATGGTATACTCCTTTCGGTGAACCGATTGAACAAACTAATGCAAAAAGGATATGCTGCAGAGCTAGACACCACCCCAGGGGATTCAATAGAAATTGTCACCACTGAACTTGGACTTACATTGTTCCTGTCTTCCTCTTATTTGTGCGTTCTACTAGCTCCATAATCCTACGCAGTCGTCTGGGCTCAGTTTTTCTTAGATCTGCAGTGATGAAAAATTGTTAACTTTAATTAAACAGCAAGAGCAGAACAAAAAACACCAGGGAGTTTATGAAGTTCAGTTTCCGCTGAGATTTTAAAAAGACTTAAAGGTTTTCGTATATAATCCCTATAAAAGGATTATAAATGTAATTCCTGATTGGTAATGCAACATGTCACTTAATATCACAGGGCTCATGATAACTTCCCATGGTTACGTGGCAAAATGTTGAATTAAAAGTAAAGTATCTTAAAAAAATAGAATTTGCTTTGTAATATTAATATTCTCTCCTACAAAGCATAGAGATGATATTACCAACAATACATCATATGTACCAAATAATAGAGATGTGTGGTTCGGTTCTCCAGAAATCCGAATCCACCCGAATTTCGTGAATCTGGGAAAATCCGGGTCGCGGTTCTGATCTATATGCGGTTCGGAATTCGGATATTAAATCCGAATTTCGGGTTTTGGTTTGCATAAACTACATGGTTTTAGCTGTTTTTAAAACTTTTTATCTATTTTTTATTTAAAAAATCCATATCCAAAACCAAAACCAAAGCACTTGAGGGTAGTTTGCAAAACCAAATCCAGATTCAAAACCTTGAAAGAGATACAGATCCGAATCCAAAACCAAAACACGGGGGTCGGCGCACATCCCTACCAAATAATAGCCTAATTAGTGACAAACAAATACATGTGTTTAATGTACCCCTTTATCATTTTCTAGTCGGACAGACGGCCATCTTGCCGGTTAGAGCCTACTGCCCATCAAATCGGCAACAACTTTGTCCTTTTAATCATGGTGCAATTTGCCACTCATCGATAGCGATTTGCAATTTTAACCATCTATCACTGGTTATTAAGTTTAGAGGACACAGTAAACAACTAGTTGCGGCGAACTGAGTTCAGTTTGAAATCGTCACAAAAATATCACTCCATTACATTTCCCCCTAAGTAACCCATTTAGAATTTGCAAATATAGTCAACACTGTAGGAGCCTACACTGGCTCCTCTTTGCACAGCAGTGTGTTGTCCAAAGTTTGTTATATAAACCGTACATTTGTAGACTTTGCATGTACAGATAATCTGAAAATCTTGGCAAAAGATAAAGGTGGAATGTGAAAATTCTGCATTTGACCTAGCAAAATTTCCATGCTATATAACAAGCAGAACTGTTCTACAAGGATATGGTCTTCGGTCATTAGTCTCTTTTGAATATGTACATGTAAATAGGATTGTAGAAGATACTATAGAAATGAATTCTTGGTCGCTGACAAATCGAACTGGGTAAAGAACAAAGAAAATGTTTATCGCTATAAGGAAATTTGATACAAAACAGAAACCCCTTTCTCAGCAGTATTAGGCACACATTCATACAATCAGCATTGATTTTTTTTTTTTAAATGATTACTATTTCATAAGTCAACACATGCAAATAAATCACAGTGCAATCATGTAATCAGGGGCGTATCTATAATGGTATGGGTGCAGGATGTGCGGGGCACAACGTCCAGGGGGGTCCAGACCGTACACCCTGCACCAGGGACAGACAGGGGCTGTATATCAGCCTTGGCAGTCCGCCCTGCACTTCCGTGTAGAGGGGGGCGTGGTAAATGCAAGGGGGCATGCCGCGAGTCAAGAGGGCTGGCCTTGTGGCACGCCCCTGTCTTTTTTCGGCCCAGCACAGCCGGCGCCGGCCCATACACGCCTCCACTCCTTCCGGCTCCGTGAAATTTTAATGATTTCGGAGCCATTGGGTGGAGGACAGGGGTCTTCTCCTTCTTTTCCTTCACCCCTCCTCAAGCCGGTCCTTAGGCCATCGGCCTTTCTGGCATATGCCAGAAGTGCCCGATGGCCAGTCCGGCCCTGCCCTGCACCCATACTTCCTAATACTTACCTCTCCGAAGTCCCACGTCGGCTGGAGAGGTGCTACACAGAACGCCTGGAAATTGGCCGCAGCGTTCTGCACATGCGCAGTAGGGAATTTTGGCTGCCGCGCCATTTTCCCAGTGCCCAGAGTCTACTGAACCTGTCAGTACGCCACGTCCGCTGGAGACAGAGGAGGGGGCCCCGGATGGTGAGTGAACACGGGCCCCCTCCTCTGTAATTAGGCCCCTGCAAGAACTATACTATAATGTGATATAAATATGGATATGATTCACAAACATGTAAACTGTACTGGTGTATATATGAAAGTAGATGTCAATGATTTTTAAAAAGTATGTTTGTTAATTAAATCTATAGTGTGAAAGTAATGATCACATAATGATTCACAAAAATATGTTACAAAAGTAAAATAAAGACAAGGTTGTCCCCTATCACCCATACTCTTCACCTTAGCCCTGGACTCCATGCTTAGAGTTTTGCAGCACTGATCACAATTTCAGGGTATCCACACTGGGAATGAGGAAATTAAGACATCAACTTTTGCAGACAATGGGCCTGATTCAGCAAGGATCGCTATTCTGCTAGAACGCGGCACCGCAGTTGCTAATATTAGCGGTGAAATGCAAATGTTTGCAATCGCATTGCAATCACAGCTTACCATAAGGACGCCGACTTCCCCTTACTCACATCCGTATACTTGGGCAACATAGTGAAATAATCGGTAACATCGAGTAACAGCGGACTCATACGCACAGTTATGGCAGGTCAGTCCTCACTCTTGCTTACTTCAGTGCACGCTACGAGGCCTCAAGCTGCGTATGGTATTGCAGTGGATAATTTATGCATGCCCCTGCAACGGCGCTGCAACGCACTGGCAAGTCTGCGTTTACCCGACCCCCCCCCCCCCCGTCAGCACCCACAAATGGCACTTCCTGTCAATCAATGTGCTCCGGGTCTGCGTAGCCTCTGCAAACGCATTTCCCATCGCAATTGCTAGTTCGAGCACGCGCACTGCGAAGCATATGCATACGCAATGCGAATTAATCAACCGATAGCGTACGTCTTTGCTACTGCGATCCTTGCTGAATCAGGCCCAATGTTTTATTATATGTGTTGGATCTGAGGAGGGATCCTTGGGCCTCTGATGAAGTGAATATGGTTTGGTTTCGGGTTTCTCGGCTGATTTTGCAAAATCCACTCCCTTATACCTTCATATAGGCTACACACAACCATCGTGAACTAGAGAAAAACAGTGTGCGCAAGCAAAGCAATTACATATTTGGGTGTACAAATACCAAAAAACCTTAGTTATTTATATACATATAATCTGACCTCTATCCTGCGTAGTAATAAAGGAGGCTCTGAAATGAGGCAGAATCTTAGTTTATCCTACTTAAAATGAGCCAAATTGGTAAAAATTATTCTATTTACGCGAATACTTTATCCCCTTCAAATCCTCCCAATCCTTCTATCCCGGCGTGACACCCTAGAGATAGAAAAGGTGATTTGCACCTTCATTTGGAATAGTAAGAAGGCTTGAATAGGCCTTGTGAAATGACAACAAAGCAAATCTAATGGTGGTACAGCTTACAGTCATGCTGTCCATCTTTGCTATTTGAAAGATTGGCTACATGATAATGATACAGTATGTATGCAAACACTTAACTGGAGTCTGGATTCCTTGAAAGAGGTATTTTGACCTCGTTCCTCCACCTACACATGACAGTGAGGTTCCCATAGCTGCTCAATCTAATCCATTGTTCATGTCTACTCGCAAAAAATGGGATATTCTCTGCCATAAATGCACCATACAGGAAACCCCTATGTATCAATATTCCTTCCCTTAATACGCAACCCAAGCTTCCAACATGGGGAAACAGGTTACCCTTTCACTCTGTGGTCTACTATTGGCCCTGGTAAGGTGCGTACACACAGTATGATATTTATGAACGATAACGATACCGTTCAATTATAAATCGTTCATTTTTATGCAGCAAACGACCGACCAACGATGCGCGTTCCCGCATGGACGATAACGATATCTATGGTCGCCCATACATGTAGGCCAACTTGGACAATTTCATCACGATTTGCATGTTAAGAGATGTGGCAGGATGACTTCACTGAAAGATATCTATCACATTGTGTACACCCAATATCGTTGGTCCTGCACTACAGAAAAGTTCAAGGGAAATCGTTCGGTGATATCGTTGGTTGTGCAGATCATACCGTGTGTACCCAGCTTTAGACAGTTTGCTGACAATTTGCTGACAGTTTGCTGACAATTGACGGGAAAGCCTTTGATGTTCTCACGAGCTGCTGAGGAACATACTCTGGTATCCCCTATCTTACCTACAGGCTCAACATTATGCTGTTACTGTATCTAGGTAGCTGTCCCCCGATGATTGTAACAATACATTAGATCTGCTGTTATTGACTAAGAACCCTCCCCAAAAAGCAATATCTGTGCTCTACTCTTCTCTTCACACCCCACTACAATACGATATATTGAAAACAGGCTTAGCACAATGGAAGGATCACTTTCCATCTCTGACCACACACACATTACTGCGAACATTATCTGCTGCTTCTGTAAAATGAATCCCAATGGCATCATATGTAGAACTTTTTCTCAATATATACCACGCAGCGCTGTTACCAGGGTGCCGGACACCGGAGGGAAGCTGCTGCCATTTTTCCCTCTATCTGCAGCGCGCTTGGATCCGGAGCCGGAGCGGAGGTGGAGTGGCAGTAAGGCGCTGTCACATAAGGGGGACGCAGCTGGAGGGAAGCTGCTCTCATCATTATTGGAGCCGGAGGCATGACGTGGCGGTGCGGGGGGTGGAGGTCAGATTGGACAGGAGCTGGCAGTGGGCTGGGCTGCCTATTTTGAAACTGCGGCTGGAGGATCCGAAGAGCTGAGGGAACAGCTGCGGCACAGGAGCTCTGTAGTAAAGGTAAGTAATGTTAGCTTCTATAGGGAGCTGGGGGGGATAGCAATGAGTGGCACACTCTGTATACTTACCATGGGGTGGGGGGGGACAGCTATGAGCGGCACTGGCACTGTATACTGACTATGGGGAGGGGTGTGTGGGGGGAAACAGCTATGAGTGGCACTGGCACTGTACCAGAGCCGGATTTATACCTCATGGGGCCCTAGGCAAGATACCTGTTTGGGGCCCCCCTTCCCTGTGCATATATTATAGTAGACTTTGCTGGAGCAGGATACACACACATCATAATAAATATATATATAACAGTACTATGATGCGTGTATATTGCTCCAGTGACACCTACTGTAGTATATGCACAATTATTACAGAAGGTGTTACTAGACCACATTATGTAATGTATATATTTATATATACATGGGACAGGAACAAACAGAGGGAGACAGGAGGAAAGAGGAAAATTAGGGCGAGATGAGAGGAAAGGCGGACGGACAGGACATCAGAGGAAAGGGGAAGGACAGAGTGAGCTGGGAGAAAAGGGGGGTGTACAGAGGGAAATGGAGGCGGAAAGGGGGACAAACAGAGGGAGACGTGATGAAAAGGGGAAGAAGGAAAAAGGGAAGAACAGAGTGATACAAGAGAAGGTGGGGGAAAAGAAAAGAAATGCCTACACAATAGCTAGTGACTACCGAAAAAAAATAAAACATATATATATATATATATATATAAAATAAAGTCTGTACATATACACACATACAGTAAGTATGACACAGGTACAGTAAACTTACCCAGAAAGCCTCTTTCTGTCTGTGCTGGGTCATGTCTTCATAGGCAAAAGGTGAAACCAGTTGGGGGAGTGGAAGTATCCTGCATTGGAGGCTGGCTCAGGCTGCAATGCACACTGGGGGGGGGGGACACTCACTATGACTACGTGGGGGCTGAGAGCAGGTTAGCCTGCAGGGGGGGAGGGCGAGCGCAGGGTAGGCTGCGGGGGGGCTGGGAACACTCCAAGGGAGAGGGCTGCAATCGAGGATGAGGCTGGCGGCAGTGCAGTCATTGTGACTGCGGGTGGAGGGAGCGCCGTGCTGGCTGGCTACAGCAGCACAGGCTATGGAAGAGCTTGAGTTGGTTGGAGGAGCTGGGCTAGATCAGCGCACGCTGCGGGAGGGGGGCTGGCCGCTGGCTAAACTGCGGGGAGAGGACCTGGACGCTGGCTACACTGCAGAGAGGATGGGACATGGGAGAGGAGACTGGCTGCGCTGCACTCGGTGTTAATGTAGTGACAAATCACGTGATGGGGGTGGAGCTGATTGAGACGAGGAACAGGCAGGAAATGGATCCGTGCTGCTGCTGTCAAATGTCAAGTCGCAGTTGTTCAAATACAGTGTAGAAAATTCTCTCCAGGGCCACATATCGTGGAAGGGGGGGCCCGGCCACGGGCCCCTCGGGACCAGACGGGCCCTAGGCGGCCGCCTAGGTTCCCTAATGGTAACTCCGGCCCTGCACTGTACAGCTATGAGTGGCACTGTCTGTATACTAACTATAGGGAGGGGGGTGGGGGTAACAGAAGTATTTCTGTCCTGACCTATATACTAATAACGTAATTTTGACCCAACTACTTGGGTCAAAAAGGTACCCTGCGGTAAGTAATTTGGCTTAGGGATGCCTTGAAAAAATGAAGGAGACCCTAAGGGTGCCATGAACTGAAAAAGTTTGGGAACCACTGCCATAGGGCATATATTTCTTTCTACCACAGATAATTGATAGGGTTGGCAGATTACTCCTGCCCTAGATGTGCGTCTTCATTAAAAAACAAAAATAAACAAAAGTAAAATAATGATTGTAGTTAAACAGTTCATTAAATATTATAACTGTTACTGTATTATTGATCAATTAGTTATAAAATTACCTCATGAGACATAGCAAGCCAAGCAAATATTTACCTTATATGATTGTCCATGTCTGTATTCCACAAAAAGATCCAGTTAATAATGTATTATATACCTATCCTTGCTACGGGCAAAATTAATTAGCCCATGCCTGTGAGTTGCGGCAAGTGCAGAGAGTTCATCAATTTAGCTGCAAGATTTAAAGCAAGAACTTTTCAAAGGCAAAACCAACCTGAACAATTTCCGCAACTCAGGGGCTATTACATTTGGCCCTATGGGCCTGATTCAGAGCCGGACGCAATTAGCGCTCGCTCGTCCAGAAAATAAGGGTGGCTATTCAAATGAACCGTTCGCTGTTTGCGGTCTGTTCACGCCTCTAGGTCTGAACGAGCGAACAAAACTTGCGGTCGTTTTTTGGGAAACTACGCCCCCTGGCCGCTCGCATCCTATGTCATGTCCGCTATTTATTAGATTAATCGAGTACATCGACCAGGGTATGAAGTGCTCGCTATTCTTGTGGTCGGTTTTTGCTACCACAATTTTGCGAGCAGTTCTGGCTATAAAATAACCCAGTGACGTGGTCAATGACGCTGCTGTTTTAATTATGCACACCCATAAAACGCCCGTTTTGACCTTTAAGCACGCCTGCGTTCTGATTTCCACTCCCCGTTTTCAAGCACCTTCCCCTGTTACCACCCACATACGCCTCATTCTGTCACTCAAATTATCAGGCATTCGCTATTTTGCGAGCACATGAATTTCGGCCGCACTGACTGGTTCGCGCATGCGTATAACGATCCGTACGCATACGTAGTTGGCCAAACATCGCTCGGAGCGAACGAGCTGCCGCTTACGAGTGGCTCTGAATCAGGCCCAATATCTTTTATCTATACAAAATCACTGTTGTCAATACACTGTATTGTACAATTAACTTTCCTTCACTCAAAGACTGTAACAATTTTTCACATTCAGTGCATACAGATCACTGTGTCTAACAATGAAAAACAAAACAAATTGGATGTTAGAGATTTGTTTCATACAGAGAGGTATTTGACATTCCTATCTTCTTGTATCCATCAATCAGAAGCCTCAAAGCCATACCCTGTGCGGTTGGAGGAGCCGGTTCTTTCCACTGTTTAATTATGTCTTCGGATGTCTGCTTACATCTAATGCTGCATACATACGGTACAACCTGCACAACCAAAGATATCGCTGATATATTTCCCTCCAACTTTCTGTAGCGCAGGGGAAACAATTTTGGGTATATATCTATGATAGATATTTCAGTGAAGTCATGTCTTTACAGGCAAATCTTGACAAAATCGTCCAAATTGGCCGGCAGGTACGGGCGACCATAGATATCGTTATCGTTCATGCGGGAATGCACATCGTTGATTAATGGTCGATCGTTCACTGCATAAAAATGAACAATATGAACGATTTATCGTTGAACGATATCGTTACCGTTCATATCGTTCAGGAAAATCGTCCCGTGTGTGCAGCATAATACCTCGTCTCTGTTACATGCAGCAAGATCAAATGAGTGGAAAGGTCACTGCCTCCAACAAAATCAGTTTATTCATCTACTATAACTCTCAATGTTGCTGTGAACATTCCAATCTGATTGATTTCAGGTCATTAGTAGGAGACAATGGCCCTCATTCAGAGCCGTACGCTCTGAGCAGAGCGCACGCTCTGAATGAGGGCCGGGCTCCATTTTGATGGAGCGTCCTCCTGGACGCTCGTATAGCTGTGGGTCACCACCCACAGGCTATACGAGCGTGCATTGTGATGGTCGCGATGGTCGAGACCATCGCGACCATCGAATTTGCGAGCCGGAGCCTGCGGTTGAGGTTTTCAACCGCAAGCTCCGGAGTGATTTTGGCTCTGTCAGAGCCAAAATCACTCCCACTGACATCACTAGTGATGTCAGTGGGCCGGCTTCTGACGGGAGGCATTCCCGTGGGAACGCCCCCGTCAGGGAGGCACGCCCCCGGCACGCCCACCAAAGGGGGCGTGCTGTCAATCAACATTGACAGCACGCCCCCTTTGATCGGACACAACGAGCGAAGGACTTTCCTTCGCTCGTCGCGTCTGGCGCATGCGCACGACGGAGCTCCCTCCGTCGTGCGCATGCTCAGTCCATAACATCGACCCACTTGCGAGCGGACAGCCGCTCGCGAGTGGGTCTGAATCAGGCCCAATGGCCCAAATGTAATAGTCTATGATTTCCTGACTTCAGAGAGCTATAGCTGCTAGTAGGGCTGGCAAGACCTCTGACGGGCCTGGGTACTGAGGGGCATGTCCAAATGTCTAAATCCAGTGAGACATGGATAAAATAATGCAGTAAATATATAAAAATGGTGATAATGAAACCACCAGTAAGAGTGCAGAAATCAATAAAGTGCTAAAAATCTAAATTAACATATGTACTAGTTATTAATAAAGTCATAAAACTTACAATGACATATTACCACACATTTGACACGTATACATATCATTAAGAACACAACACAACAACAACAGTCTAAATTTCTTCTCTAATGATTCTCGCCATATATGGCTAAGCAAAATTTCTTTATGATTAATTACCATAATCAATTAAAAAAATTAAATTTCTAATCCACATCTGCCAAAAACTATTTTTAAAATCCACTCTGCACTAAGAATTGACAAACAATGTTCACTCTAAAAGATTATATATTCTTTGAAAATGACTCTGAATCAGAGTGTTGGATTCTTAGCAATAATCCTTCAATTCAAGTAAGGTGCCCTATGTGGAATCTGAAGCCTGGATCTGGTTTCTTTGTCCTGCTAACAAAACAGGTTTCACTTTCTACTGCCGGTGATAACAAGTTATAGAGGCTACTGCAATCGGTAGTACTTACATACCTAGACGCATGTGTTACACTTTTGCATTGTTTCTTTACATATAACATACGGAGGTGCTGTTGTCACTGCAGTTTCCCAATTTGACTTGCGTAAATTTTGGCATTGTGTACAAATCTGAATCAGGTCAGGTCCTATATGCCAATGCTAGTATCAGCCCTGCAGACAGGCCCTGATTCAGACCCACTCGCGAGCGGATGACCCACAGCTATACGAGCGTCCAGGAGGACGCTCCATATTTATGGAGGTGGGCCCTGATTCAGAGCGAGCGCTCTAGTCAGAGCGTCCGGCTCTGAATCAGGGCCTTAGGCCTGTATTCAATTAGAGGCAAAGTTTCGCCTGTCCGACTTTTCGCCTCCTTCGACCTGTTTCAGAGGCGGAAACGTTATGTGAGCTTCCCCCGCTTTTCTCCCCTATTCAATCCTAATCAGGCGAAAACGGAAAGCGACGAATGTGGAACAGGCGGAAAGTACTATCAAAATTGGGGAAATCAGTCTATACCCCAAAAGATGCACTAACATAGGGAATCAATGGTGATGTGTACTAATAGCCCTAATAAAACTGTTTGTGGTACTTAAGTAGTTAAAATAGCTTCTTATTAGCGTCTTTGTAAAAGTGGTAAAGAACGGCATAAAGCAGTCTCTGGGCCTGATTCAGAGCCGCTCGTAAGCGGCCGCTCATTCGTTCCGAGCGATGTTCGCACATCTGCGCATGCGTATGGGTTTTAGTACGCATGCGCGAACCAGTCAGTGCGGTCAGAAATCGTGTGCTCGCAAAATAGCGAATGCCTGCTAATTTGAGTGACAGAATGAGGCGTTTGTGGGTGGTAACAGGGGAAGGTGCTTGAAAACGGGGAGTGGAGATCCGAACGCAGACGTGCCAAACGGTCAAAACGTGCGTTTAATGGGTGCATAATTAACAAAGCAGCGTCATCGACCACGTCAATTGGTTGTCTTTTAGCCAGAACTGCTCGCATGATTGCGGTAGGAAAATGCAACCACAAGAATAGCGAGCAGTTCATTCGCCTTTCGGTGTACACGATTAATCTAATAAATAGCGGAGATGACGTATGATGCGAGCGGCCAGGGGACGTTTTTTACAAAAAAACATCCGCATGTTTTGTTCGCTCGTTCAGACCTAGAGGCGTCAACAGACCGCAAAGAGCGAACGGTCAATTTAAATAGCCAGCCCCTTTTTCTGGACGAGCGAGCGCAAATAGCGTCCGGCTCTGAATGAGGTCCTCTGTTAGCATATTTTAATTTTTCCAAAGTGAACTTGTAAAAAACTGCAAAAACGCTCCTGCAGCATGCACCTGCAATCCTAAAAACACCTGACCCATCCTTGCAGACCCCCAAGAAGTCTTTCGCTAGTTTTTATGCTTGTCCCCCCACTTTTTACTTTTTCACCCCCAAAACGAAAGTACTTTTTGGGGGTGTTCTGAAGTAATTTTTTTGTTGATTTGTACTGGGGGGCTGTCACCTGCTATTCATAGGAGATACTTTTCCGCCTATTACAATACATTGAGTTTTCGCTTAGGCAAAATCGTCCTGGAATTGAATATGGAGATACTTTGAAAACAGGTGGAAAGTCCGAATCCGTGGAAACTTATCTCCAAACGGCACTTTTCGCCTCCAATCGAATCCAGCCCTTAGTCTGTGACATCCCTGCCCACTCCTGCACTTTCTCTCCATTCTATTTCATCTCCTCCAATCAGCATCCTGCACAAAAAAGGGCCTGATTCAGATTTGGGACTAGAGTAAGAAAGAGCAAGTAACTGTGCATCTTGGTAAAACCATGTTGCACCTAGTGGGGCAGATGTAAAATGTTGAGAGAGATTTGGGAGGGGCGTGTCCAAACTGAAATCTAAATAGCAGTGTAAAAATAAAGCTGCCCAGCATTTGTGGGCTACATGCAAAAGCAGCCAGTATTTACCCTGCATCCAAAAAAACAAACATTTGTACAGATTTTCACCCCTTGCATTGCAACATGGTTTGTCTAATTGCACAGTTACTTGCTCTGTCTTACTCTATTCCCAAATCTGAATCAGGCCCAAAGTCCCAGCAGACCTCAATGTAAGCGGGGTCCTTTCTGCACTCCTGACTCCATTCCTCATACCCTCCGCATATTTGTCCCATCGTCTGTCTGTTTCTCTGTTCCCCTTCTGTGTGTCTGTCATCAGGCACGACAATGCGTCTCTGTTCTGGTGGTCCCTATGCTACGCTATATGGTAATAGCAGCATTATTGGGTTGTTTATGTTTTTCTAAATTGAGAGCTAACTTACCTGGAGGCAGCCTAAGATCCTCCAAAATGGCACTACAAGGATCTGCATACCCTCTAGCCATTTGTCCCATACAAGTCTCACAAAAAGTGATACACAACATGGAAGTTAATCAAATTAATTTATAAACCCACCAAAGGTGCATGATAAGGAGGTGTTAATCTAGCCAAGAAAAAAAACCAACAACTTTCTTGCACCTGTGGTAGTCTTATATATTGATTTGAGCAACTTCCAAATATTTGCAAATTAATGCAACTGAGAACTCTGCATTACCATTATCTTGTCGGATGTAAATCACTTTTGCTGGCGTATCTGCAGTGTGCTGGGGTAATCTGTTTTTTTTTCTTGTCCAGAATAACTCCACCCCCTCCTGTCATGCACCTGTGGTGGGTTTATAAATCGATTTGAGCAACTTCCATTCTGTGTGTTACAAAGTAGATTAATCTCTCTATATATATATAAAATAAAGGGCCTGATTCAGAGGCGCACGCTATTCGCTCTGAATCAGGGCGTCCTTATTTTTTTTTTACTGGCCTCCACAGCGTGTGCGTGGGGCCTGGTGATGGTCGCGATTATCGCGACCATCGGACTTGTGAGGAGGCCCTGTGGTAGGGTCTCAGGTCTCGCAAGCCCGAGTGGACTTCCTGCACTAATAGAGCAGGAAGTCCACTACTGGCATCACTAGTGAACGGTTCGGGAACGCCTCTCTTTGTGCAGCCACCCCCCCTCCCCGCCTACAAAATGGGGCGAGCTGTCGATCAACATCGACAGCCACCCCGTCTTGTAGCGAGCCCCGGAGCGAATGATTTCTCACATGCTCCGTGGCTCGCGTGCGCAATGGCCTACCATCGACCCGTTTGCTAGCGATATGTGCTCGCGAGCGGGTCTGAATCAGGTCCAAAATCCCCAGTTTAGGGGTCTGTCTGTTCGTTTGGGCTACTCTCTTGAACCACTGGACAGATTTTGATGGGGTTTTCACTATTCTATACAGCATTGCTCGAGGAATATTTAGGTGTATGAACCATTCATCCGTGACAAAACTGAGCTGAGCAATTGCGAGTTTAGTGAAGCAAGTCACTGAAAAAAATCTTGCACCAAGCTGCTGTTTAGGAACTGACCAGGGTGCTGAAACAGCAAGAGCGCAACGAGAAGCACCTACAGTATCCACAGCGTGTGATCGTTGCTATTAATGTGGTGAGACTGTTGCCAATATATTTGATACACATTCATACTATACTGTTGCCAATATATTTGATACATATTCATACTAGCAGCCATACCGGACCCTGATTAAGAGCTGTAATTCCTGCCAAGAGACTATGGGCCTAATTCAGACCCGCTTGCGAGCGAAGAACGCTCGCAAGCGGGTCGATGGTGCCCTAATGCGCATGCGCACGACGGAGGGAGCTCCGTCGTGCGCATGCGCGATACCCGGCGAGCGACAGGTCTCGCACCAAAGGGGGCGTGCTGTCGATGGTGACTGACAGCACGCCCCCTTTGGTGGGCGTGCCGGGGGCGTGGCTGCCAGACGGAGGCGTTCCCATGGGAACGCCTACCGTCTGGGTCCGGCCCCACTGACATCAGTAGTGATGTCAGTGGGAGTGATTTTGGCTCTGACAGAGCCAAAATCTGACAAAGCCAAAATCACTCCTGGGCTTGCGGCAGCGAGAACCTACCGCAGGGTCTCGTCGCAAGCCCGATGGTCGCGATGGTTTTGACCATCGCAACCATCATCATGGACGCTCGCTATAGCTGTGGGTGGTAACCCACAGCTATGCGAGCGTCCAAGAGGCCGCTCCATTTTTAGGTAGGAGGGCACTGATTCAGAGCGAGCGCTCTGGTCAGAGCATCCGGCTCTGAATCAGGCCCTATGTTAACTCTGAATACTCAGTTATTGAAGCAGTAGATTGTTGCAATTTATTGTGCCATAGCATTCACTTACCATAATTGTGTGATTAACACTTGTAATGTATTAGTGTTATATTTTTTATATGTTTTAGAATATAAAATTGATCACATTATATATCATTAGGTGCCCTGAACTTTTATTTCTGCCATCTCAAGAAGGTTTAAGTGTATTATACACATATTGCTATATATATTTTTCAAATTAGCGCATCACTGTTAAGCATAAAAATGATTAACACACTACACAACAAACACTGCCGGATGGGTCGTTTTGAGGACGATCTCGTGTGGGGCGGGGAGTTCACTGCAAACTTGGTCCTCTTCTGCCGATATATAGATGACTTATTTTTTGTTTGGGAAGGTGATGAATTTTCAGTTATGAATTTTATTAGTAATTTGAACAACAACACCTTAGGTTTATCTTTTACGCACACCTGTCACCCTTTAAATATTATTTATTTGGATATTGCATTGGAGGTTGTAGAGAATACGATTTCCGTTTCCACTTATAGAAAAACAGTAGATGTATGCAGCTTTATTCCATATGCTAGCAATCATAAGAGGAAATGGCTTAACAATGATCCTAAGAGCCAGTTCTATAGAATTCGTAGAAATTGCACATCAGATAATAAATTTAAAGAACATGCTGTGGATTTGACGAGGGTCTTCTCTATGAAGGACTACCCACAACAAGTCTTAAATGTAGCTTGTGAGTTCTCTCAATCCCTGGATAGAACATCTATTTTTGGATTGGATGAAAGAAAAAAAGAGTAGTAGGCAAAATAAACAGTCATTAGGTCCAACTTTTATTTCAAAATATAATATAGCTGCGAACAAAATCCCTGGGATTATGAGAATTATATACTACTGTTAACTAGGGGTGTGCACCGGCCCCTTTTCGTGTTTTGGTTTTGGATCTCAATCTTTCTTCGTGTTTTGGAACTGGATTGGTTTTACCAAAACCACCCTTCCGTGTTTTGGGTTCTGGGTTTTGTGTTTTGGATCTGTATTTTTGGGAAAAAAGCATAAAAACAGCTAAAATCACAGAATTTGTTTTTTTTTTTCTTCCTACGCTATTATTAACCTCAATAACATTAATTTCCACCTATTTACAGTTTATTCTGAACACCTCACAATATTGTTTTTAGGCCAAAAGGTTGCAACGAGGTAGCTGGATGACTATGCTAAGCGACACAAGTGGGCGGCACAAACACGTGGCCCATCTAGGAGTGGCACTGCAGTGGCATACAGGATGGCCGTTTGAAAAACTAGGCCCCAAAGAGTACATGCTGCAAAGATAAAAAAGAGGTGCAAGATGGAATTGCCCTCCCAAACACCCTTATGTTGAATAAACAGGACATGCACACTTTAACAAACCAATCAATTCAGCGCCAGCGTCTGCCAGCCACATGACTGTGGCTGAAATAATTGGTTCGTTTGTGCCCCCACAAAACAAGCTGGCAATTAATCTGCCCCTGCACAAACTGGCTCTACAGAAGCAAGATGTCATCCTCATCCTCCGATTCCTCACCCTCTTCAGTGTTGTGTACATCCTCATCCTCACAGAGTATTAATTCATCCCCGCTGGAATCCACCACCACAGGTCCCTCTGTACATTCTGGAGGCTGGTCTTCCTGGAAGAATTGATAATTCATTTTGATGAACATCATCTTCTCCACAATTGTGGAAGCAACCTCCTACGCCTTTCACTGACAAGGTTAACGGCTGCACTAAAAACTCTTTCGGAGTACACACTGGAGGGGGTACAACTTAGGTAAAATAGAACCAGTTTGTACAGAGGTTCCAAATTGCCTCTTTTTCTTGCCAGTACAGGTACGGACTGTCTGACATGCCTACTTCGATGCTGTCACCGATGTAATCCTCCACCATTCTGTCAATGGTGACAGTATCATATGCAGTGACAGTAGACATGTCAGAAATTGTTGGCAGGTCCTTCAGTCCGGACCAGATGTCCAAACTTGGTCCTGCCTGCCCTGCATCACCGCCAGCGGGTTGCTTAGGATATCTAAGTTGTTTCCTGGCAGCCCCAGTTGCGGGAGAAAATGAAGAAGGAGCATTGACGTGTCACGTTCCGCTTCAGCTGACAGTGTTTTCACCAGCAGGTCTTTGCACCTCTGCAGGCTTGTGTCTGTCGGAAAGAGAGACATCACGTAGGCTTTAAACCTAGGATCGAGCATGGTGGCCATTATGTAGTGGTCTGATTTCAACAGATTGACCACCCTCGAATCCTGGCAAAGTGAATAAAGGGCTTCATCCACAAGTCCCACATACCTAGTGAAATCGCTCCGTCTTAGCTCCTCCTTCACTTTCTCCAGCTGCTTCTGCAAAAGCCTGATGAGAGGAATGACCTGACTCAAGCTGGTAGTGTCTGAACTGAACTCACGTGTGGCAAGTTCGCAGGGCTGGAGAACCTTGAACAACACGGAAATCATTCTCCACTGCACTTGAGTCAGGTGCATACCCCTTCCTTTGCCTATGTCGTAGGTGGATGTATAGGCTTGAATGGCCTTTTGCTGCTCCTCCATCCTCTGAAGCATATAGAGGGTTGAGTTCCACCGCGTCACAACCTCTTGATTCAGGTGATGACAGGGCAGGTTCAAGAGTATTTGCTGGCACTTGAGTCTTCGGCACGCAGTCGCTGAATGGCGAAAGCGGACAGAAATTTTTCGGGCCACCCAAAGCATCTCCTGCACACCCCTGTCATTTTTCAGAAAATTCTGCACCACCAAATTTATTGTGTGAGCAAAACAAGGGATGTGCTGGAATTTGCCCAGATATAATGCCCGCACAATATTGGTGGTGTTGTCAGATATCACAACTCCCCAGGAGAGTCTAATTGGGATAAGCCATTGGGCGATGATTTCCCTCAGTTTCTCTAAGAGGTTGTCGGCGGAGTGCCTCTTACTGAAACCGGTGATACACAGCGTAGCCTGCCTTGGAACGAGCTGGCGTTTCTGAGATGCTGCTACTGGTGACGCTGCTGTTGTTGCTGCGTAAGGTGATACATCTACCCAGTGAGCTGTCACAGTCATATAGTCCTTAGTCTGCCCTGTTCCACTTGTCCACATGTCCATGGTTAAGTGGACATTAGGTACAACCGCATTTTTAGGACACTGAGGACACTTTTTCTGACGTATCTGTACATTCTCGGTATCGCCTGCCTAGTGAAGTGGAATCTAGACGGGATTTTGTACCGGGGACACATTACCTCCATCAATTGTCTAAATCCCACTGCACTAATGGCGGATACTGGACGCACGTCTAACACCAACATAGCTGTCAAGGCCTCAGTTATCCGCTTTGCAACAGGATGACTGCTGTTGTACTTCATCCTCCTCTCTAAGGACTGTTGGAGGATCAATTGCTTAGTAAAATAAGTAGTGGTGTTCTATTTCCTCTCTGTGATGATGAACGACTCCCAGCAGCAACAGCAGCATGTTTGGTCTTCTGCCCAGGCATGACCGTGATGGGCTTTTTCATCCCACGGACAACAACTGTCTCCCCCAGTGCCTGATTTAAACAAACCACATCACCATCAGAATCCTCATCAACTTCCTCCTCTGCGCCAGCTTCACCAATATCCTCATCCTGTTGTACTTCAACAGTGACATCTTCAATTTGAATTTCAGCAACTGGACTGTGGGTGCTCCTTCCAGCACCTGCAGAGGGCGTACAAATAGTGGAAGGAGCCACCTCTTCCCGTCCAGTTTTGGGAAGGTCAGGCATCGCAACCGCCGCCACACTTGGAGTCTCCATGGGAATTTGTGATATCTTCTTAGAAGAACGCACAGTTTTTTACTGTGCTTTTGTCAGCTTAACTATTTTCATTTTTCTGGGCTTGGCGCTGCTACTTTGTTAATGCACGTGCGGCTAACGCGCACACAAACACAGAAAAATAAACACTTTTTAAATGTTTTAATTTTTGGGGGCACTTTCAGGGTTACACCACCTTTCAACAGACCAGCCGGCCTTTGACTTATGAGACAGGCGCACGCTTGGCGCGGCTACTTTGTTGATGCATGTGCAGCTAACGCGCAAACAAACACAGAAAAAAAAAATAATTTTTTGCACTTGGGGGGAGCACCTCTGATGGACAGAGCACCCCTGGACAACACTACAGCACCCCTTTAGGACTACAGTGACACAGGAGCCACTGAAGCCCCCCTCTTCTGTCTGCACACAGCTCCTATGGATAACACAGCCTTTATGGGACAACAGCACTGCACAACACAGCCCAGCCAGCCCCTATGGACTTTGGACACAGCCCCTATAGACAACAGCAGCAGCACCGCAACCCCCACCCTCTCTCTTCACTGTCCACAGCCGGAGTAAAAACTGGCGCCGACACGGCGACCTTTTATAGAATCCAAAACCCGCAAAAAACTGACGTTTTGCCTTGTTCCGGGAACCGAGTCTAGCGGGAAAACCCGAGCCGGACTCGGTTCCCAGCTCGAATCGGGGGGGGTTCGGATTTCTAACATCCGAACCCACTCATGCCTACTGTTAACAGACCCTATTTTGAGGACACAAATGGGTAAAATTCCATCTCTAGTTTTTAAAAGAACAAAAAATGTGAGGAACATTTTGGCCCCTAGTTTCTTTAGGAACAAAAATTATATAAATAAATGCTGTAAATGTAACCATAGGAAGTGTACCACCTGTTCATATATTCTTAATAAAACAAAGTCTGTCTTTGCTCCTGTTGTCCCAAAAAACTTTGAAATTCGGACATTGTAATTCACAATTTGTGATTTATTTATTGAAATAGGTATATGGGACTTTGATAAGGTCTCCATTTACATAATGCATATTGCTATAATATTAATATTTCCTTCAACTTTATTTCATTATTAGACTTCCTCTATGTGCATATTTAGATCTTCCCTTTTGGTCTAAAACTTTCTCTCTCTCTCTTAGTATTCCCACAGAATTGTATTTTTTGCTCTGATTAAGTGCTTTTTCATCTCTATAGATTTTTTTATATAAAGGTAACTTTTTAGATAGCAAGCTTTAATAAATTGTCTGGTTATGTACAAACTTTAAGCCTTATTCCCAATTTATTGGGTGTGTATAGATTTAATTTAACCTAGTATGGCACGTCAAAAACATATATATATATGTATTTTTAAATAAAATTGTAAAAAGGATATAATTCCCTTTGAACAGTGTAAAAACTTTTTTAGAAAATAACTATGTAAAGCTAATATATTGAATGTTAATTGGATGTTACACTATATGATGATGTGTGTTGGAAGCGTGTAAAGTGATTTTCTACTTGTTACATATATCTCCCTATTATAAAAGTAGAATAGAATGAGCAGCAGATTACATAACACTTTTTGCCTGTGAAAGTGTTGTCAACTAATTGACTAATTACTGACAGATGATTGAGATCTACTACATGCTATTTAAAGCCATCTGTGTAAAGACAGCCTATTCACCTTTTTGAGAAAGCCGCTGATCACGGTGAAACGTGATAAGAATAAGGATAAGCTGCTCCTCATTTATTACTACATACCTGCACCCCCGGATTCACTACCTGCTGAGATCTCCCATTAAAGCGCCACCTGTTTGCTGAGCCGCTATATCGATTGTGCCAGCTATGCGGCTATTACACTGCTGGATTTCCCTTCTTATTTATCGAGCGCTTAGCCACTGGGCCGCGGCTATACACAGTGTGGCCATTTACACTGGAAACAGACGGATCACTCAGCTGACTGATAAGGTTACCATCCAGCTGGTAGGAACAGCGATCCCACTGTGCTGTCAGAGAGCTTATTGATTATAGCATAAAAGATCCATGTATCCGAGGAAGTGATATTTTCCGGTATGCGAACTATGGCCCTCATTCAGAGCCGGACGCTCTGACCAGAGCGCTCGCTCTGAATGAGGGCCGTCCTCCATAAAAATGGAGCGTCCTCCTGGACGCTCGTATAGCTGTGGGTCACCACCCACAGCACATACGAGCGTGCAGGATGATGGTCGCGATGGTCTTGACCATCGCGACCATCGCCAGTGCAACCAGAAGCCTGTGGTCGGGTTTTTCGACCACAAGCTCTGGAGTGATTTTGGCTCGATCAGAGCCAAAATCACTCCCACTGACATCACTAGTGATGTCAGTGGGCCGGCTTCTGACGGTAGGCGTTCCCTTGGGAATGCCCCCGTCTGGGAGGCACGCCCCCGGCATGCCCACCAAAGGGGGCGTGCTGTCAATCAACATCGACAGCACGCCCCCTTTGATCAGACACAACGAGCGAAGGAAAGTCCTTCGCTTGTCGCGTCTCGCGCATGCGCACGACGGAACTCCCTCCGTCGTGCGCATGCTCAGTGCACACCATCGACCCACTTGCGAGCGGACAGCCGCTCGCGAGTGGGTCTGAATCAGGCCCAATGTGTGGACATTTGCTTTAGGCTACAATATAGCCAAGTTATTCTTGCTACAAACAGTAACGGATTACAACAGAACATTATTTTTCTACAGACATTGTATTTCTTATTTGTTTTCCAACAATATGGACACATTCTTCTAGTCCTCTAAGTAACAATATTTTTGCACATTGTTGCAGTTTTAGATTTATTAGTTTAAGTGAAGTCTGTGAATAGTGCTACTCCGGGCAGTGTACACAGGGGGGACTACTACTGGGGGCACTGCACATAGCAGGGACTACTACTGGGAGCACTGCATATAGGGGGGACTACTACTGGGGGCATTGCACATAGGGGGGACTACTACTGGGGGCACTGCACATAGGTGGGACTGCTACTGGGGGCACTGCACATAGCAGGGACTACTACTCGGGGCAGTGTACACAGGGGGAACTACTACTGGGGGCACTGCACATAGCGGGGACTACTACTGGGGGCACTGCACATAAGGGGGACTACTACTGGGGGTATTGCTTATAGCAGGGACTACTGGAGGCACTGCACATAGCGGGGTCTACTAATGGGGGCACTGCACATAGGGGGGACTACTACTGGGGGCACTGTACATAGCGGGGTATACTGGGGGCACTGCTCATAGTAGGGGACTGCTACTGGGGGCACTGCACATAGGGGGGACTACTACTGTGGGCACTGCATAGTGGGGGACAACTACTGGGGGCATTGCATAGGGGTACCACTACTTGGGGCACTGCATAGATGGACCCAATGCATATTCTTGCACCTGGGCCACCACTCTCTAGTTCCGCCACTGCCACCTGTAGGCCCCACACATTATACCACCTCTAGTGCCCACATTTTATGCCAGTGGTTCCCAAACTGTGCACCTCGGCACCCTGGGGTGCCTCAGGACACTTGCAGGGGTGCCTCAGGTTGATGTTCCAGGACCAAATCAAATTATTTATGATCAAAGTAATGTACATATGTTGGCAAACCGAAGTGCAACCCTGTCCACCACCACATAGCTGACCCTAAGGATAACAGGTCAGCACAATTTACTGCACTTTACTACATGTTTTTCTGAATTTCAAATAACAAACTTTTGGCTTAGAGGTGCTGTGAAAACAATGCTGATACTCTAGGGTACCGTGATTCAAAAAAGTTTGGGAATCCCTGCATTATGCTACACTGTAGTCCCCACACATTATGCTACACTGTAGTGCCCACACATGCCACCTGTAGTGCCCACACCGTGTACTCACAAGCAGCATCCACAGGCAGCAGGCAGAGCAGCAGGCACAGCCTCACAATTAGTCACACCCATGAGGCTGTGCTGCTGCTGGGTCAGAGGAGCATGTGATGGGCTCCTCCAATCAGAGCTCAGCACATGCTACTCTGACCTCACTGCAGAGACTACTGGGATTTATTACCCAGTAGTGCACTGCAGTGTTGAGCCTGACTGCAATGTGCTCCGGTCCCCTGCGTGTAGCTGCCGGCCGACCCAGTCACAGCCTTGATGACTGCTCGGCAAGCAGCTGCACTGCACCTGCCATTCAGGCAGTGTGGACCCCTATATTGCGGCGGGCCCCGATGCAGTACACCGGCTGCACCGCCGGTAGTTCCACCCCTGCTCCCCGGAAATGGACAAACTCGATAGTGAGAGTTGCACTTATGCTGCGCAGGGGCCGTCCTAGCCCTCACCTTTCTGGTTAACTCTCTCAGTGCCAAATGTTAATGAATTCTGTGACTCACACACTCTTCTGTCAAGATGATACAAGACAGTTTCTTCACATTTCTTGCTAAACTATCCAAAGTGTCTCCATAGGAGATAAGACACGGCTATGTAAACATACCACAAATCTTGTCTGGGCATAGATGGTTATCTGCCCCCCTTTCCTGGTCTGGCTGGCTTCAAAGGACTCAGAGGTCGTAAACCTCAGTTTACTCATCAGCCCCTCAGCCGTACAAACCTAGGTCACCTATAGGGCATCGAAAGCAGTTACTTTATCATACAAAGTTCATGAAATATAATTTCTGGTTATTACTTCTGGGCCTATTCGCTACACCAGGAAATACAGGGTATATTGTGCAAAGAGGACATTGCTCATCGCCATGTCTGGCAGCTGGGGAGGGCGTGCATGGAGGCTGCGGAAATATACACAGGTGCTCCAGCCCTGGGGACATGCTGCTGATAATGCTTACGGTAGCTGCAATACAAACCTCTCATCCATGATCCTCCTGCCCTCCCCAGCACATCCCAGTGGCCGGCCCCAGCCAGCTGCAGGGCAGCAGCAGTGGGGGTTGTGGTGACACTGGTGAGATGCAGGGAGCAAGGGTGAGAAGCAGGGGGCTGTGGTGACATGGCGTATGTTGTTATAAGATGCAGGGGGCAGGAGTAAGAAGCAGGGGGCTGTGGGGAGATGCAGGGAACTGTGGTGACATGGCGTATGTTGTTATAAGATGCAGGGGGCAGGAGTAAGAAGCAGGGGGCTGTGGGGATATGCAGGGGGCTGTGGTGACATGGCGTATGTTGTTATAAGATGCAGGGGGCAGGAGTAAGAAGCAGGGGACTGTGGTGACATGGCGTATGTTATAAGATGCAGGGGGCAGGAGTAAGAAGCAGGGGGCTGTGGGGATATGCAGGGGACTGTGGTGACATGGCGTATGTTGTTATAAGATGCAGGGGGCAGGAGTAAGAAGCAGGGGGCTGTGGGGATATGCAGGGGACTGTGGTGACATGGCGTATGTTGTTATAAGATGCAGGGGGCAGGAGTAAGAAGCAGGGGGCTGTGGGGAGATGCAGGGGACTGTGGTGACATGGCGGGTTTTGGTGAGATGAAATTGCTCCCGTGCGAAGCCGGGGTGGGTCGCTAGTTAAGTAATATAACAATATTTAGAACTGAAACAATGACACCTATTTCTGCATTCATTATTTACAAATGGAAAAACAGAAAAAGGCCGAGGTACTGAGGAGTTAAAATAACCCTTCCAGATACAACACAGCTGAGTGAGAGTCACTCTCACCACAACACAAAGAAGATATAGAACAAAGGCAGACGTAGTATCTGAGGGTTTTAAAGTGAATGTCACTCAGAGCAGTTCTAAATATAAATGCAACATTTATTAACAAAATAGACATGTGAAAAAACAATATTAAAAATAACAGCTTATAGTAGCGGATTGTAGCAATATAAAATCAAATGAACATGCAATGATGCTTCATTAATCAATTAATCCTGGAGTTCAAACCCCTAAGCAAGTGAAGGCTATAATAGTGTTCCTTGGTTAGAAAAGAATTTTCATATGGGGTATATTAAAGATGGTGCACGCACTAAGTCAATAGAATTCCAAATGAGCACGTTTTGTGTGAATAATCCACAGCGCTAGGTAATACCTGCACAAATGATGATACCGTCCCATTTGCTGTTGAGGGGGAATCCGGCAATAGCGATACAGCAAACCGCATGGCTGGCTCTGGTGTTCAACCCAATCTGTGGGGAACTCACGTGATGGTGGGAAGCCGCTCTGGAGTGTCCGTGTGACCAATGAATTATAGAGGGTTTCAGATTGAAGTTAATTCCCCAGGTGGATGGAAGACATGAATGTGAGGCTATTGATGAAGTCGCTCACAGGCTGTACCACCCGGCACAGCAGTCTCCGTTTCAGTCTGCCAAACAAAGTGCAAGTGCTTCCATTCGGTGCTCACAGGATGGGAGAAGGTAAGTATGAGGCACCTACGCGTTTCAACGTCCTCCTGATTTCTTTTTGAAGGTGAATGCCTCTCTTCAACTCATAGGGTTTTAAATAGTGTCAGTCTGTGCAATCATTTCAAACAGCTGTACTGTAACTGCTCTGAGTGAAACAAGTTAAAATCATCAAAATAAAACACATGGAGACAGTGTACTGGGTTCAATATGAACACAATTTATCTATTAATCATAACTAAGCATTTTATATGAAAATATTTATATATATATATATATATATATGTGTATAAGGAGAAAAAAATACAATGAATAATAGCAATTATTTATCTGCCATTTTGTCATTTAGAGGGGGAATCTATATAAACCACTAAGGGATAAATCCACTCTCAATTCAACAGCACATAACAATTAGCTGAGATACAGGCCTTCATTCAGAGGCGGCCGTACGGTCTACGACCGCACGGCCGCCTCGATGTTTGTCAAGTGCGCATGCGCACGAGGGAGCCGGCTCCTTCGTGCGCATGCGTGAGACCCGCTACGACCGACAGCGCCGGTCGTAGCGGGTCTCTTTCCAAAGGAGGCGAGCTGTCGATGTTGATTGACAGCTCGCCCCGTTTGGAAGGCGGGCCAGGGGGGGTGGCAGCCCAAACGGAGGCGTTCCCATGGGAACGCCTACCGTTTGGGGGAGGCCCCACTGACATCACTCAGTGGAGAGCTTCCGGCTCTGACAGAGCCAGAAGCTCTCCGGGGCTTACGACAAGTGAGACCCTACCCTAGGGTCTCGTCGCAAGCCCCGATGGTCACGATGGTCTCTGACCATCGCGACCATCACCCTAGCGGTCATTAGAGCTGTGGGTGTAAACCCACAGCCTAATGACCGAAACAGAGGCGGGCGGTCAGGATGCAAGCGGCCGCCCAGTTTCTGAGCGACCGCTTGCATCCTCCGACCGCCTCTGAATGATGCCCACAGTGTGCAGAAAGGAAAATATCACACGCTGTATCTCAGTCAATTTACATATTGCACATACAATTTGACTAGTGAAAAAGAAAGTAGCCTCTCCTAATTACAATTATCTGTGCCAGGGAAAAGCAATTTAATAAGGAAAATTAAGTATAAAAATTGGTAATACAGGGATGATCAGATGTAAAGAAAAAAAAAAAATAAAATAATAATAATGATAAAAATAATAAATAAATTGAGGCTAACAGACCAGCAGATGATCACATCAGAAAATACTATTCAGCTCAATTTGTTAATTTAGACCATTTGGAAATAGGCTATTCATGGAAAATATCCCCAAAATGTTTTGTTTACATAAGGTTCTAAATCTGTCACCCTTTCTAAGAGTTGGGGGTATGGATTCACAGCCCCTCCATGTTTTTCTATAAAATGCCGCAAAACACTATGTAACATATTTTTCTTGAGGATATTCCTCCTATGTTCCAGGAATCTTTCACGGAGGCTTCTAATAGTTCTCCCTACGTATCTGGTGTCACTGCAGCCGCATAGCAGCAGGTACACCACAAACTTGGAATTGCAGTTAATGAACTGTTTAACAGTGTATGTTTTCTCCAAACCTTCGACATTTACAGTTTTGGTCTTGTTTACAGCATGTTGACAGGTGATACATTTATTTGAACCACATTTATAGAAACCAGGAGGTTTTTGTGGAAGCCAACCGGAACCTGGTACAGAGGGATTTTTTTGTATTGATTTCAGAGAGCTTGGTGCTAATATATTTTTAAGAGATTTATTTTTTCTATAAATAACTGTCGGTTTAATTGGTAGTATATGTTTTAATATCGAATCGTATTTTAACACGGGGTAATTCTTCTCTATGATTCTTTTGATAGCTCCCGAAGAGTTATTATATTTTGAAATAAAGGCGAAGTTACTTTTCATATTATTTCCACTGTATTCTCTTGGTTTAGATTGTAAAAGTTCTGCTCTATCCATAACTACAACTTCATTATATGATTTTTCCAGCAAATCCAGTGGATAACCTCTCTCAGTGAAACTCTTTGCTTGTTCAATAAAATTATTAGAGTCGGAACAATTGCGTCTTAGGCGCATGAGTTGGCCTTTTGGTATATTTGTCTTCCAAGGTTGGTAATGGCAACTATTATATTACAAATAATTGTTTGAGTTCACTTCTTTACAATAGCTGACAGTCTTAATCTGACTGTCAACTATTTCTAGGGTCAAATCCAGGAAGTTGACCAGATTCCTACTATATATGTAGGAAAAAGAAAGATTGAAGGAATTGCTGTTAAGAGTTTACAAATGGCACAGCATAACAAATGGACAACACACCAAAATTTAGAAAATTGCTAAACCCCCCCCCCCCAAAAATAAATCTGCCTCAAAGTTTTCTATTATTATTATGAACCTTTATTTGTACAGTGCCAATATATTACTTACACGTTGTAGCTCATTTGATCATTTACATCGGTCCCAGTGGAGCTGACATTTTTAAATCTCTGTCACATATAAAGTAACCTATCAATTTACCAGTATATTTTTGGACTGTGGGAGGAAAGGAAACTGGGCCACATGATGGATACCCCCGCTCCCAAAAGCAGAAATAAACAGATAGGCTATAGTACAATAAGGCATCAAATGCTAACCATTGTGCAATCATGTCATACATTCTGTGTATAATTCAATCTGCATTTTCAAACTGAGGGCATAATTCAGACCCGCTCGTGAGCGCTGAGCGCTTGCAAGCTGGTCGATGTTGGCCCAGTGTGCATGCGCACGACGGAGGCGGCTCCGTCGTGCGCATGCATGATACCCGGATAGCGACGGGTCTCGCTACAAAGGGGGCGTGCTGTCGTGGCTGGCCAGACGGAGGCGTTCCCATGGGAACGCCTACCGTCTGGGGCCGGCCCCACTGACATCACAAGTGCTGTCAGTGGGAGTGCTTTCGGCTCTGATAGAGCCAAAAGCACTCCAGGGATTGCGGCAACGAGACCCTACCACAAGGGTCTCGTCGCAAGCCCGATGGTCGCGATGGTCTTGACCATCGCGACCATCTTCCTGGCCGCTCGCTATAGCTGTGGGTGGTCACCCACAGCTATATGACCGGCCAGGAGGCCGCTCTAAAAATTCAGAAGGACGGCCCTGATTCAGAGCAAGCGCTCTGTCAGAGCGTCCGGCTCTGAATCAGGGCATGAGTACGATGAAGTCAGGATGTTGGAACATACTTGCTGTCAGACCCAACACATAGGGCCAAATGTAATAGGGTGAGGGTTTAGAAAATGTGAGAGTAAACTCTCACACTTATTAACTCGGCCAATGTAATAGAGTCAGAGAACATGCAAACTCACATGTTTTTCAAACTCAAAGAACTAACCTGATTTGAAACTCTCATCCAGATGTTTTCCTGTTTTGAATATACAAGTCGACCAATGTAATAGTGTGACAGTTTACTGCTAAACTCTCACATTTTCTAAACTCCCACCCTATTACATTTAGCCCCTAGTCTTAACCGTGTTCAAATTGACAATTTTCCATGTGGTAGGACCGGGAGATTTCACAAAGTGTGCAAACACTGTGACAGAGTATGTGCTAAAAGGATGGGATCTCAGTGAAGGACCCTCATGTTTGTGCTTGTTTTGAGGAATAGATAAAGTGCTTTGTAACCCAGTGTTATTACATCTACAAAAATACACCTGCAATTTTGTAAAAATTTGCAATGTGCAAAAGGTCAGCTGTAAGTTAAAATAAGAAAAGAAGTGACAAGTGTTAATTTTCTGTAAGCTGCAATAGACATTGAGCAGCCTGGCTTAGGGGATAATAATTAAACTCCTAAACCCACAATGGGAGTTTAATGTAAGACTTTAGCCTTGTTGCTGTTAATATTTCAGGCAATAGTGTACATGTGCATTTATATTTTGACTGGCTTGGACCTATCCATCTGCTATCTGTATTGGTAATGTAAACTTTACACAAAGTAAAATAAACATTTTAAATAAGTAGTGTACACTATAAAAGACAAATTGTTATATAACGTGCCAAAAAAACATGGGAAAGAAACTCAACTACATAGGGTGCTAAAAGTGCTTACAGAATAGCAAGGTTGTTGCTGTCTCCCAAAAACCTAGAACATCTTCCCCCTGGCCACGTGTCCTACCCAGCATCAGGGCTTCTCTGACCTTTCGGTGGCCCTGTTGATAGGACATGTGTTAGCGGTGGTAACTTGCAGTGTATCACTTGAAGCAAAGTAGCGAGACTATGGGGTCCATGTACTATGACTGCATTTCTGCCGCTCCTGCTTTGCCTGTTATCGGTACAAAGCAGAAAGCGGCTACCGCAATAGTTATTAGAAATAGCCCTGACGAGGAGAGTGATTGTAAAGTTACCCCCTTGGTGGTGGCAGCAGGGACACATTTCGTACTGCCTGCACTGCATTGTGTGACTCACTGCTCTCCCCTCTGTGCAGCTGCAGCACTCTCAGTAGAGAGATTATTTTTCGTCAAAACTTTATTGACAACCGGTCAAAGTGACAGAGAAGTCACTTCCTGCTTTTTCACTTAGGAGAGGCAGATAACTGCAGCTGTAGGTGACGAAGCCGGCACTGGATAAGACAGCTGACGGTAAGTGACATGTCATCTTAGTAGGGGTGTATTAACACCTGAGGGGGCCTGTGTGCAGCCTGCCCCCTCCTCTGAGCAGCCACCATCCTTTTAATAAAATGGGGTATTGATTTGGGGTAAGAATTTTAATGGGGAGGGGGAAGCAGATTTGGGGTATTTTTTATGACAGAAGAACTGTGGCGTAAGGTGTCTGCGCGTGTGTGTGTGGGGCGACAAACCTAGGATATTATTTATGAGGGAATTGTGTTTGTGTGTGGGAGCAAATCTGGGGTTTCATTTTTCATGAGGGAGAAGGGGGGAATCAAATTTGAGGTGCAGTTTTTAATCAGATGCATGTGGGGTCATATTTGGGGTATGATTTTTAATAAGGGAGGTTAGGGTTGGTGAAATCTGGGGTCTGATTGTAAACAAAGGAGGTTTAGGTCTGGCATATCAATTTTAATGAGCAAGGAGAGGTGGTCAGATTTGGGGGATTATTTACTAAGTGTCAGTAAATAACGCCTGAAATTTAAAAGGGCAATGCTCTTACTAGCTAGTGTTTTGCTAGTAAATGAATTGCCATTTTAAATTCGGGGCATAAACACAATCAGAAGCGTTCTAGTAAATAAACTCCTTGGAGTCTGATTTTAAATGTGTTTATTGTATAGACACTAGAATAGACTCTGCTTTATCAGTTGAGGTTAGTAGGTTTTGTAGTTGTTTATAGCTCTTTTACATAATACTTTTTTATATATTTAAATGGATACTACACACCCACAGTAGATAAACCACTCCTGCAAGATTTTTGTTACACTCATTTTTCCATTGCAGTTTGCTGGTAGAAAAGCCAGGGACACATGCTTGTGTTTGCCCCTGCTGGCATCTTCCTCCCCTTTCTTTCTCATGGCATGCCATGCTGTCCACTCCTTCCTTGCCTTTAACCCCTGCCCATTTTTTTTTCTTTCCATCCAAAAATGGTCACCTATATAGCCTGCTTATAACTTTTCTGTATTATCACTGGTTGTGCCTTACTATTGTAAGTATGCTAATATTGATGCTGCTTTGTACTACAGATGACCTGTAATAAATATATGGATTTATTCCTTTTTTTAAAAGAGAAATGCAAGACTGACTGAAGCAGATGGGAAGGAAACATTTTTCAAAATTAGTTTGTAAATGTATGAAATGAAGCATACGTTAACGTTGCATATTTAATTAGAATAATTTACATTTTGGTTCTGTCCAGGGTGCAGAGAGGCGAGTGGGTTCAGATTACCCAGACTCAAGATTATAAAGGAGGTGAAGCAAAGCCCTCTCAGTGCACAATCTTCAGGGAAACTCAGATTCTGAGTGGGGCATGGCCTGCAAGAGATCTAGGTGACACTGGTTCTATCCTCAATACCTAAGACAAAGACATGTAGGTCATGCTGATTGATAAAATGGGTGCTCTAAGTGCACCTTAGGAAATGATATATATATATACACATAAATAATGTAGGATGGATTAGGAACAATATAGTACAGTAATAATTTTAGAAGGTTGAATTTGTTAGTACAATACTAACAAATAGAGTGGTGATGAGACCCCTATTACCACTTTCATCTAAAGCAGCCACCTTTCCCTTAAGCATACACACATACCAGTACTCAGATGCCCCCAGTAATAGATAAGATGGACAGGACACTATACAAATCATTTAAGACAGTGGACAGGGCAATAATGAGCAGACCAACCTGGATCTGGACTGGCAGATAGACCATTGATAAACAGCTAGGTCAGGACTGGCAGCAAACAAATAGTGATGGTTTAACTCAGCTCTGAGTCTGGACTGGCAGCAAATAGACTGAATCGAGAGACAGGCAAAGGTCAGGGGTGGGAGAAATCAACAACAGGTAATCAGACATCAGAATAGCAAGATAAAGTAACAGCAAGCATAAGCTATCACTGGAACAGATGGGAGAGACAGGAGACTACTAAAACAGTCAGGAACCAATGGAGCAGTGAGCTATAATAAAAGCCCCATTCAATCCAGTTACACATGGCACTGGGGAAAGCAGTGCAGTCTGGGAGCACAGAGGATGCTATCAGATATTAAACAGCTGGAAGAAGCCATGACATCACCTTCACAGACCGACAGCTTTTAGGCCTAGGGGTTCCCAGGGCCATCAATCCAGTGCTGTTTCTGGGACCCCCTTGCACTACTCTGGCCCATGAAAATAGATTACAATAATAATACTAATAATATAATAATACAAAACTTAAGAATCATATTGAGTTAAGTGATTAGAAAACATACTTAGTGAATTGTTTTTGTCACAACCCATGTTAAGCAAGATATACACCTAAAAGACTTGACAATAACTAGGCAAATTTGGCGACCAAAATGATCCATATAACACCAGATGTGGAGCGTATATACTACACAATAGTTGCTTTTCTTTCAACGTTCACCTAGACTTCAAATCGTTAAGGTGACATTTTTTATATGCAGGGTTGGACTGATCTCTGTACACACTACAAATTATGAACAATGCCTTTCAAACGGGACCAACATTGCATGTGCAGCACACACTATATCGGAAGCTGATCCAATAACTTTTAGACTGACCATCGGGCCCTGGTGCTGCACATAGTACACACTACACAATTATCGGCCCTATCTAACACATGTAGCCAAGTCAGGCCAAGAACCGCTTAGTGTGTACCCAGCTTTACAGTTAATGAAGTTAAAGAAGGATTACTGGTTGTCATAGGTCTGGAAGGTTATATATATGTTTATCCACTTTTTGGGAAAACTGTGGCAGTAAATAAGGCAGATCTGGAGAGTTCCCAGCCCACAGTTTGGGCTATTGTACCTGTTTGAATAGTTGCCAGGATAGGACGTGTCAGGTGGCCAGTTGATGAGCTTGTTAAAATGACATTTGACACCAATATGTTCCCCGGGGTACACAGGTGATGGGAACTCATACGGTAATTATGGTGATAGACAGCAACTGAGCAAGGCAGGAGGGTTTACTGTAAAAATATTATAAACATTTGTGTAATATTAATTCAAGATAAAAGCAGACTGAAATAGAAATGTATTGAGCAAAACACTTAATTTTACTTTCAGTTCTGATGTCTACACACAATTTTAGATTTTATAATCAGCTTGACTGATTCAACTGATTTTGAAGGAACCAACAGCATTTCATGAAGAAAAAAATGACTGTATAATTCAATGGTTCCAAAACTTTCTTGAATCACAGTGCCCTAGAATTTCAGCATTTTTTAAGGCACCCCTAGACTATGTTTCTTATTGGGAAAATCAGGAAAAAAATATTAAATTGAGTAAATGTTGCAGTTATGTGGTAGGGGACAGGGTTGTGCTTGTGTTTGTCCACATATTTTATTATCGGTTGCCGTCAGCACTAGTTTTGTCTATTACGTTGACTATAATTTAATTTGGTCCTGGACGACCAACCCGTGGCACCCCTGCAAGTGCATTGGCACCCAGTTTAGGAACAACTGGTATAATTAACTACAGTCCAGTTTACATTCCTGTACACATTAGATGAGTAGTTGAAAAAAAAAACATTCCTAAAGGAATAGACTAAACTTCTTAATTTAAATCAAAACAAAACAAAAAAAAACATTTTATTGAAGATCCTCACAGCTTAGCATTACACAGAATAACATAGCAAAACAAAAATGAGTCAATATACAATCAATATGCACCAAGGAACAAAATCACATCAAGGCGTTCCTGGGCGGTGACCGGGAGGCTGGCTGGTGCCTGCAAACGCAGATCAACTGACACCGGCAACCAAACTCCCTCTCACATTCTAAGCAATCATGGGGTTGCTCAGAAGTCCAATGGCGTGGCCATGTCCGACCGATGGTGAAACTTTTTGCGCACCACGGCGGATTAGAGCAGCAGCTCTGGGCGTCTCAGTAGACAGCCCATCCGCTATGGCATTAGCATAAATTGCAGTAGCGGCTGCTATAAAAGTCACAGCCACTACTGCATATCCGTCCATCTCTGAATCAGGCCCTATAAGTACAAAACTAGGTATGATATGCCCGATATTAGAATTCTCCTTCCAGGCATCAAAATGAGCGAATAATAAGGGATGAGCGAGAACTGTAAGTGTGTTTGAAAAGTTTGATTAATGAATATTAAGACCTCATGCCAAAATGTTTTTTACTTTTGTACAAGACCAGAAAGCATTTACCGCCATGGCTGCGTATTTGTATGCCAGCTGTGTGACAATATGCAAATGTTTCCCACTGGTTGCTTCACAAATCCAAGCCACTGCGTACAAGGACTGCAGCTCGGTCACATATCAGTCGATTATTGTACTTCTGATTAACCCTATGTTAGAACAGAATAGCCACAGGAACTGAGGCACCAAGCCATTTTCACTGCATACGGGATGGCAGTTGCAGGCAGAGACACGCCCCAAAAACAGTCATGACATGTCTGCGTTTGAGTCACCACCTCGCCATTGCTGCCCGCAAACTGTCCCTGTCTGTCAATCGCTTTGTGAATAAATCCTCACTACAAGCAACAACGAAAATTAAACTTGACGCATGTGCAGTGCGACTTATACCGATTCGCAGATCACCAACATTTGCTTAAACCAGGGGTCTTAAACCTTTAAGACAGTGTGGGCCACTTTAAAAAATGAAGCCCGAGGGCCACTAAGTTATACTGCGGTATTTAGACTCTGCCCCCTCCTCACACAATTATGTTCCATAACTGCCCCCTCCTACAATTTTAATTCCCAGAATGACTACCCTCCTCCCACAATTATAATTATGCCCCATAACTGTCCCTCCTCCTCTATTAATTATGTCAGATAGTTGCCCCATCCTCAAACAATTATGTCCCCTAACTCCCCCCTCTGCAGTTCCCCCAGTAGTGCCCCTTATACAATGCCCCAAGTAGTAGTCCCCCCCATGCAGTGCCCCCAGTAGTAGTCCTCCCATGCAGTGCCCCCAGTAGTAGTCCCCCCTATGTAGTGATCCACCCTATGCAGTGGCCCTTATACAGTGCCCCCAGTAGTAGTCCCCCCATGCAGTGCCCCTTATACAGTGCCCTCAGTGGTAGTCCCCCCTATGGAGTGCCCCCAGTAGTGGTCCTCCCTATGCAGTGGCCCTTATACAATATGACTACTTCTGGGGGAGTAGTATCCCCCCTATGCAGTGCCCCTTGTAGTGGTCCCCCCTTTGCAGTGCCCCCAGTAGTGCCCCTTATATAGTGCCCCCAGTAGTGCCCCTTATACAGTGCCCCCAGTAGTAGTCCCCCTATGCAGTGCCCCCAGTAGTAGTCCCCCCTATGTAGTGATCCACCCTATGCAGTGGCCCTTATACAGTGCCTCCAGTAGTAGTCCCACCATGCAGTGCCCCTTATGCAGTGCTCCCAGTAGTAGTCCCCCCTATGGAGTGCCCCCAGTAGTGGTCCTCCCTATGCAGTGGCCCTTATACAGTGGGACTACTTCTGGAGTAGTAGCCCCCCTATGCAGTGCCCCTAGAAGTGGTCCCCTCTTTGCAGTGCCCCCAGTAGTGCTCCTTATATAGTGCCCCCAGTAGTAGCCCCCCTTATGCAGTGCTTCCACTCCTATGCAGTGTCTCTTGCATATATAGGACAAAGACACAAAAAAAACAACAACACTTACATGAATCCCCGCGCCTGCCGCTGTCCGCTCCTCTGTCCTCCCGGCCCGCTCTGTACTATGGGAGAGAAGTCATGACGTCTCTCCCATCACCCACTGCGGGAGCCGGAAGTTGAAGGTCATGAGTGTGTTCCAGCCCGGCTCCGGCAGCAGCCAATGAGAGTCTGTCTGACTCTCATTCTCTGCTAGAACAAACACACCGCTGCCGGGTAGTACGAGTGTACTACCCGGCGGCGGTGTTTGTGTCTGTGTAGTGCGGACCGCACTCACTAACCATCGGTGGGCCACGGGGGAACAGCTCTACGGGCCACGGGTTGAAGACCCCTGGCTTCAACTGTGTAAACATTGGTATTGCGTCCTTCTCTGAATCAGGCCCTATATTAAATTTTGGACAGTGACCTGAATCCCCTTTCACCATATATTTCCGGTGGCCCTGATGAATATAGGCCCTGTGAATAAATATAAAATGGAGCTTCTGGAGTTTGGAAGGATCTGAGAAACTTTAGTGTTTTATCAGTAGAGGAGACTATTGCTTGGAAGTCCTCAAGGTCGGGTAGGTCATGAGACCAGTTAACCTGTAAGTTTGACCATAATTGCACAGGGTGTCCCATTACAAGCTTAGGGTATAGATATCTAATACGATAAGTTGTTACTTTGAGCCAACATACTGTAACAATTAATCAAAAGTGTCAGGGGAGTAAAATTTTTAATTTCTAATAAAAAATTAAAAATGTATATTTCCAAAATCAAACATCCCATTATCAATAACATATAATCAAAGACAACGGTGACATTTACTGTACTTACAGTATATGGATCCATTTAACACAGGACTCCACATAATAATCAGTTTACAGTAGCAATTATGCTGTTGAAGTGTAATAAATATTAAAACAAAGCATTCAGTGGATAATTATGACTTGTGTTATTTCTCTGCAAGATGAAAGCAACACTCATTTATCAAGTGCTTAATTTCTATATACCACAGTCATGCAGAATGCATACATGGAGTGCGTATTTCCTGGTCTTTTAATTTGCTTTTTTTTAACACAGAAATATATTTGTCACTACCAGAAGTGTACTTTATGAAATCAGTTAGTATACACTGTAAAGTGCAAGTGCAAACATAGGTAAACTGCAATGTACAGGAACTATCAATTCTAATTCGAAAACCCAGTCAACCTCACTTCCATAGGAGTGACTATGTAGGTGCATTAGAAGCCTATCAATATTAAGGGGCCGATATATAAAAAATCGCAAGTTTAGTTTCTTACAGAATCTCTTCTCTCCTACGGGTTGTACTAGGTGCCTCCATTATATCTTCCCTACCTCCTCTGATTTGTGCTGGAGCTCATGCAGACATAGGGGCACCTTGCTGCAATTTGGTGAAAGTGGCCAAAACTAATTTCATACTGGGCCAAACTTCACTTACTAACCAATGTACAGATGTCCAACGTTGCGTTCTTCCCAGGCCTCTTTCAGATACTCCTAGACATCCTGAAAAACTTATCACCCAGGACATACCCTTTTAAGGTCAAACCCCCTAAAAATACTGTTTAGGTAGGTACTAAGAAAAGTACTCAGAAATCCTCCAAGCATCAGCTGTTCTTCTTCTTCCCCTTCTTGTCCTCCAACTGGTGCGGATACAGCGTATTCGGGACCTTCACTTAAGGTTGAGTGTCATCTTTAGCAAGTCATTTTTTATCAGTAAGGCTCTTTCTTATTCTATGTTATGTGTAGTCTGCACTGATACTGCTTTATACATGATTGTTTACTTTAAAATGTTAATTTCCTTTGCTTTCTGTTCTTCCCTCCCCCACTCTTTGCATATTTCATTTTCATTGCTGTTGTTTTTTTCTGTTCCTGCTTTTGAATCAATTAAAGTTATTTTTTTTTTAAATCTCCTTTATCGAGACATTAAAAGATAACCTACCATTGTCACTAGCATTCTGTAGTTTGCAGGTGTCCATGGACCCTTTATTCCTCATAAAAGAACTTGTCAGTGGTGTTGGAAACCAGGTCTCAACCTATACTTTCATCAGGACATCCGTTGCTTCTTCCAGGTGTAGCTTATACAGGAAACTGGATTGCGAGGTGTATTTCAATCAATGTAACGAAAACAATGAAATGTGTGCTAGTGAAATATGTGATAAATTCATTCTCAATGTCTTCCGATTGGTGATTTATTTAGGACAAACATGAAGTTTGCTTTGCTGCTAAGAAATGTCTTGAAAAAAGTCTTTAGAAAAAAACAAAACGTTGAGTCTGGATTATGGTGATTTTACAAGCTTCAACCAAAAAGTGAAATGAGGAAAAACACCCTCGGCACTCTTTGTTAAAGTTTAAAGTCCTGTAGAGATTCAGAAATTGACATTTCAGAGACTGACTTACTCCTTTTCCAAGCTAGAGTGAGTAAGTCAATCTCAGGAACATTGCTGCTCAATCTCGGTATGTCTTGAAATTTCATTAAGGAGTCCCGTGAGTGCCTTTCATCATATCACTTGCTTCTTGGATGTGCTTGCGTGTTACGCAACGTTTGTGACCTGAGCACTCTTCAAAGCTGATGGTTAATCTGACTTTTTGTAACATATATATATTACTTATCACTTACCCACAAAGTTTACAGAAATATTGATCATCATGATACTAATTTCAACAATACTGAGTGTGAACATTGACACTGCACACCACGAGAACTCTATCACTTGGCATCGTCATTTTCTGTATAGTACTTTGGCTCTAATACTTCGTACAATATCTGTTTCACATGCATCATTAAGCTTTTTCTTGGTCATGACCGTTTCTATTCAATGATATTTTCAGCTCTTTTTCCTGGCACATGTTCTAAATCAAATCTTTGGGATATACAATTACAATGTTGACACAATACAAACTGTTTCGAGCAGCTGAATAGACAGCAGGGTTTCACTTTTTTTTTTCACAAGGAGACACATAAACCTAAATTGTGGCTCCAACAAAGCTGACTTTCCTTGTAACGAACTGTCAAATAAATGCTGGCTGATATACAGTTTGGCACAGAAAAACGACTTTGCTGCAGCTACCCTGGGCTTCAGATAAATGACACAGGGTTTTACAACATGAGTAATGAACTGTTGAGTGAAGGGCACAGACTAATTACCATGTACACTTTTTTCAACCACTAGATCAGTTCTGTTGTCATAACAGAATTCCCAAAGTTATTATTCCAATCTGAAATATCCTTATCATTGACTTTTCCTCTTGGACTTTTTGATAAAAAAAAGCAAATTACTATTATTGCTATACTTTTGTTTTTGTATGTTGTCACTCACTATTACAATCATAAGAATTTGCAAAGATAACAGTCAACTTTAAAATGTGAATTTGCTAGTAACAGTACTCATACAGGCCTCCAGCTCAGCAAACAAATGCATGCAGGACTACTGTAAGTAAATAGTTTGGGATGAGAAGTGGCCCACGGTTTTTGGTAATAAGAGTACTTTAATAATTGTGAAGGTTAAATGCAGCCTTGGTGTAGGTTCAATTTGGACCAGGATAGTACAGTATAAACGTCCCAGCTACCACTCTTTGATTTTTACTTGGTGTGGAGACTTGGAGAACCATCAGCCAGCACCTTCATCTGTACAAAGCTACTTGCTCCAACTCCATGTTAGCAGCTGGCACAGAGTGGGATTGCCATAGAGTAAATAAAAACACTGATTTAAAGATGGACATATGCTTCTTCTTTGCATAAAATGCATTACTTACTGCACATGTGCAAAAAAAGGCTTATGCTTCTGTTCATATTCTCTCACACCTTCGCATATGGGCCCTGATTCAGACCCGCTCGTTGCCGCAGGCAGCTCGCAGGGTCTGTGGGCGTTTTTTTTTACATTTTTGTCTCCAGGCCGCTCGCAAAGCTGTGGGTGTCCACCCAGAGCTTGTGTGAGCGGGCTGGAGACCATCGTGATTATCGCGACCATTGGGCTTGCGACGAGACCCTGGGGTAGGGTCTCGGCTGCCGCAAGCCCGAGTGGACTCCCTGCTCTAATAGAGCAGGAAGTCCACTACTGACATCACTAGTGATGTCAGTAGGTCCTCCCACAAACGCCAAGCGTTCCTAAGGGAACGCCTGCGTTTGTGCAGCCACCCCCCCTACCTACCTACAAAATGGGGCGAGCTGTCACTCACCATCGACAGCCGCCCCGTGTTGTAGCAAGTCCCGCAGCGACTGAAGTTCAGTCTCTCGGCGGGGCTCGCGCATGCCGGACGCGGCGCATGCGCAGTGGCCAAACATCAAGCGGCTCTGAATCAGGCCCATGATTCCTTACACTTAGAGAGGTGGATTTTTAAAGGAAGAAAGCAGATGTTTTGTATTCAATTGAATGCCATTTAGTTTTTAATTTTATATTTGTGTCTGTGTTTAATTATATTTTACTACTCTTTTAATAAAGACAAATGTCACACTTATTAATAACAACGTCCAGACATTATTCTATGTTATGTACATGACTCTTCATGCCAGTATTATATTATATGCTAACTTTACCATTTACTATTGACACTGTGAAGCCAAATCTCTATGGTTTTGTTTTCTCCTGGTGTAAACCTGGTGCATATACAACTGTTGCATTGCTGGACATTATCTAGTCCGCCTGGCTCAGCATACACATGGAATTGCATCTTTTGTTCTGGACTTTTATTATAACTACTGCATGTTTTTGAAACCTTGGTGCCCTTGGCAACCGCCTAGATTAATTTAGTGGTAACGTTGACCTTGGATTCCTGTGCAGAGTTTGTATGTTCCTTCCTGTCAGCGTTAAAAAAACATACAGATAAGAAAATTGACTGTTTACTAAATTGCCTTTAGTGTACATATGACTGTGTGCCAGTGGTAGGCAAATAAGACTGTAAACCCCATTGTTTCTGGAGCTGATGTCAATGAAAAGACATTTTCTGATTGCACAGTACTGTAGAATATGTTGGATCTGTATAAATAATGGATCATAATAATAATAGTAGTAATACGAATAATAACAATAATAATAGACCTACAGGAAAAAGCTCCCCTTAGAAACCAAGCTCCAGACCACCTGACAAAACGAAAAAAAAATTTTATTCAAGCAAGCTACAGGACATACTATGGTTAGTGACCCAGAAATGTTTCATTATTGTTGTAAAATGTATTTTCCTTGGCTCTGTTATACTGTACTAACATGAAAAGGTCAAACAAAAGCTTGGTGAGCAACTACTGGCTATCTGAACGGATGAACGCGACATCTATTGATGTTTTTAGCGCATACTCTGTAGTTCAGCATCTAATTTTTATACATTAAAGTATAGTATATATCAATTCATATTCATCAATATACAGTCAAAATACAAAAATGTACACTATTAATTATTATAAATATAAATGTTAAAATACTAGACATATGACCAATAAATAACCTGACCCCTACCCAGTGATGTCATGGCTCGGATTCCCATGACCTATGTATGGTAATCCTAATGCTGGGTACACACTAAATGATGTGTACCCAGCACGATCTTACTAATGGCAGGACTCGGCAGAGGTCCTGGCATTGGCAAGTGCTGCATTGTCAGCGACATAGTGGATACACACTAGCCGATGTGGAAGATATGCCTTCCTATCCGCCGGATCAGACAACATATCGTTTAGTGTGTACCCGGCTTAAAACTTTCAATGTACTCAGTCAAAGATTCAAGGACTTAAGGGCCACATACACCTGAGCCGCGATTCCCCATTCTGCGGAAGCCGACCAGATCCGAATGTATCGATGATCGGCAATCCGTTGGCAGATCGGGGAAATTCAAAGTGTTAAAAATCTCCGACTCGCCGATTCCGGCCATTTCTAATCCAGCAGAGAATCAAGATTTTTCAACTTGTAGAATATCCTCGATCCTCTATCAGCAGATTGGAGCATTGCAGCAATCCATCGCAGATGTATGGGCTCCTTTAGGCTACTGTAGTACAGCCACCTGATCAGCAAAATAGAGTAACCATTAGTATTTATTATGCCCCAGCATATTCCGTTGCACTTTACAATTTGGTATAAAGGTCGAAGCAATATTTTATATATATATATATGTATATATATATATATATACTGTTTTTTGGAAAGAGATATATGCAAACATACTTTTGTAATTAAAAAAAATTTGCAAAAAAACCATAACCCTAAAAGGCTTCATGGATTGCTGAATTAGAGAGCCTTGAGTGTCCAGAACGGCAGGGTTGCGTCAATCATATAATGTGTCATTTTAATGTTTCACATACTCTAAAACATATTTAATGATTTGCTCAGGGTGCTTGTGATGTGTTCCATCTCTTATATAGCCAATATTCTATTCATTATTACTACAAACAAAGAGGATCAGAAGATATCTAGTCTGTATCATTTTGAAAGGTGATGAGAGAGAGAGAGAGAGAGAGAGAGAGAGAGAGAGAGAGAGAGAGAGAGAGAGAGAGAGAGAGAGAGAGAGAGAGAGAGAGAGAGACACTTTGATATCAGATACTTAGTTTTTGGCCAAAGTCTCACTGACTTCGCACAACTCCACCACATGTGAGTGAAAGTACCAAACTAGGAGCACTGATGTAGGACAATTCTGATGAAGATAGGAAGCAGACATGGATCCCAGCAAGGACAATGTACTACCTATAATACAATGTATAACTATTCTATTTAAATGCACAATGAGAGTTTTGGCACATTGGCGTCCACTTTGCTAAACTCAGTGATCCCAATCTCCAGGTTTCATTTACACTCAAAGGGGAATTTCTCTATGGGAGGTGTGGCAATTGTGAAGACGAGACCCGAGTAAAATGAATCTAAGGCATCTAAGAAAGTCGTCAGAACCATGACTATGAGGATGCGTAGAGCAATAGAGGTGTCAGATCTGTAAATATTGGTGAAATGATTATTAGTGAGTGATGATTTATTTTGCAGATCTGAGATCTCTAAATCTATGGTGAAACCTTTTAAACTATTAAATCAATTTTCTTATAATATTATTTAAATCTTTATAATGATTCAAAAACTGTGTTCTGTATCTAGACATAATTAATAAAATTATATATTTGTCCCTGTCAGCTTCCAGTAACCTAATAGTAATTATGAGTTTACTGGAATATGCTGGTGCTTCAGAAAGTTTACAAGAGACCTGTAAAATCAAGTGAATGAGGAAAATAGTGTCCACTAAAACTGGGACAGAATCAAAAACAATTCTCTCTGTGTGTAGTACTGTAAGTATACCAGGCATAACAGTTCTCTGTGTGTAGTACTGTAAGTATACCAGGCATAACAGTTCTCTGTGTGTAGTACTGTAAGTATACCAGGCATAACAGTTCTCTGTGTGTAGTACTGTAAGTATACCAGGCATAACAGTTCTCTGTGTGTAGTACTGTAAGTATACCAGGCATAACAGTTCTCTGTGTGTAGTACTGTAAGTATACCAGGCATAACAGTTCTCTGTGTGTAGTACTGTAAGTATACCAGGCATAACAGTTCTCTGTGTGTAGTACATTAAGTATACCAGGCATAACAGTTTTCTGTGTGTAGTACTGTAAGTATACCAGGCATAACAGTTCTCTGTGTGTAGTACTGTAAGTATACCAGGCATAACAGTTCTCTGTGTGTAGTACTGTAAATATACCAGGCATAACAGTTCTCTGTGTGTAGTACTGTAAGTATACCAGGCATAACAGTTCTCTGTGTGTAGTACTGTAAGTATACCAGGCATAACAGTTCTCTGTGTGTAGTACTGTAAGTATACCAGGCATAACAGTACTACACACAGAGAACTGTTATGCCTGGTATACAGTTCTCTGTGTGTAGTACTGTAAGTATACCAGGCAGAACAGTTCTCTGTGTGTAGTACTGTAAGTATACCAGGCAGAACAGTTCTCTGTGTGTAGTACTGTAAGTATACCAGGCAGAACAGTTCTCTGTGTGTAGTACTGTAAGTATACCAGGCAGAACAGTTCTCTGTGTGTAGTACTGTAAGTATACCAGGCAGAACAGTTCTCTGTGTGTAGTACTGTAAGTATACCAGGCAGAACAGTTCTCTGTGTGTAGTACTGTAAGTATACCAGGCAGAACAGTTCTCTGTGTGTAGTACTGTAAGTATACCAGGCAGAACAGTTCTCTGTGTGTAGTACTGTAAGTATACCAGGCAGAACAGTTCTCTGTGTGTAGTACTGTAAGTATACCAGGCAGAACAGTTCTCTGTGTGTAGTACTGTAAGTATACCAGGCAGAACAGTTCTCTGTGTGTAGTACTGTAAGTATACCAGGCAGAACAGTTCTCTGTGTGTAGTACTGTAAGTATACCAGGCAGAACAGTTCTCTGTGTGTAGTACTGTAAGTATACCAGGCAGAACAGTTCTCTGTGTGTAGTACTGTAAGTATACCAGGCAGAACAGTTCTCTGTGTGTAGTACTGTAAGTATACCAGGCAGAACAGTTCTCTGTGTGTAGTACTGTAAGTATACCAGGCAGAACAGTTCTCTGTGTGTAGTACTGTAAGTATACCAGGCAGAACAGTTCTCTGTGTGTAGTACTGTAAGTATACCAGGCAGAACAGTTCTCTGTGTGTAGTACTGTAAGTATACCAGGCAGAACAGTTCTCTGTGTGTAGTACTGTAAGTATACCAGGCAGAACAGTTCTCTGTGTGTAGTACTGTAAGTATACCAGGCAGAACAGTTCTCTGTGTGTAGTACTGTAAGTATACCAGGCAGAACAGTTCTCTGTGTGTAGTACTGTAAGTATACCAGGCAGAACAGTTCTCTGTGTGTAGTACTGTAAGTATACCAGGCAGAACAGTTCTCTGTGTGTAGTACTGTAAGTATACCAGGCAGAACAGTTCTCTGTGTGTAGTACTGTAAGTATACCAGGCAGAACAGTTCTCTGTGTGTAGTACTGTAAGTATACCAGGCAGAACAGTTCTCTGTGTGTAGTACTGTAAGTATACCAGGCAGAACAGTTCTCTGTGTGTAGTACTGTAAGTATACCAGGCAGAACAGTTCTCTGTGTGTAGTACTGTAAGTATACCAGGCAGAACAGTTCTCTGTGTGTAGTACTGTAAGTATACCAGGCAGAACAGTTCTCTGTGTGTAGTACTGTAAGTATACCAGGCAGAACAGTTCTCTGTGTGTAGTACTGTAAGTATACCAGGCATAACAGTTCTCTGTGTGTAGTACTGTAAGTATACCAGGCATAACAGTTCTCTGTGTGTAGTACTGTAAGTATACCAGGCATAACAGTTCTCTGTGTGTAGTACTGTAAGTATACCAGGCATAACAGTTCTCTGTGTGTAGTACTGTAAGTATACCAGGCATAACAGTTCTCTGTGTGTAGTACTGTAAGTATACCAGGCATAACAGTTCTCTGTGTGTAGTACTGTAAGTATACCAGGCATAACAGTTCTCTGTGTGTAGTACTGTAAGTATACCAGGCATAACAGTTCTCTGTGTGTAGTACTGTAAGTATACCAGGCATAACAGTTCTCTGTGTGTAGTACTGTAAGTATACCAGGCATAACAGTTCTCTGTGTGTAGTACTGTAAGTATACCAGGCATAACAGTTCTCTGTGTGTAGTACTGTAAGTATACCAGGCATAACAGTTCTCTGTGTGTAGTACTGTAAGTATACCAGGCATAACAGTTCTCTGTGTGTAGTACTGTAAGTATACCAGGCATAACAGTTCTCTGTGTGTAGTACTGTAAGTATACCAGGCATAGCAGTTCTCTGTGTGTAGTACTGTAAGTATACCAGGCATAGCAGTTCTCTGTGTGTAGTACTGTAAGTATACCAGGCAGAACAGTTCTCTGTGTGTAGTACTGTAAGTATACCAGGCATAACAGTTCTCTGTGTGTAGTACTGTAAGTATACCAGGCATAACAGTTCTCTGTGTGTAGTACTGTAAGTATACCAGGCATAACAGTTCTCTGTGTGTAGTACTGTAAGTATACCAGGCATAACAGTTCTCTGTGTGTAGTACTGTAAGTATACCAGGCATAACAGTTCTCTGTGTGTAGTACTGTAAGTATACCAGGCATAACAGTTCTCTGTGTGTAGTACTGTAAGTATACCAGGCATAACAGTTCTCTGTGTGTAGTACTGTAAGTATACCAGGCATAACAGTTCTCTGTGTGTAGCACTGTAAGTATACCAGGCATAACAGTTCTCTGTGTGTAGCACTGTAAGTATACCAGGCATAACAGTTCTCTGTGTGTAGTACTGTAATGGTGCGTACACACTGGGCGATTAAAGTGGACGACTGAACGATAACGATATCGTTATCGTTCAGTCGTCCACTTTATCGTCCATTTTTAACACAAAAAAGATGAACGATGACGACGACGCGCGTTCCCGCGGGTCGTTCGTCATCCTCGTTCATCGGGCTGACATGCAGGCCAACCTGACGACCTCGTCAGGTTGCTGCATGTCAGGGAATGGGTGAGAGAGCCCGGCGCTGAACGATATCGCTAATGATATTGTTCAGCGGCTGTGCTCAATGTCATGAACGACATTGAGCACAGCCTGCCGGGGACACACTAGACGATATCGCTCAGGGAGCATATCGTCTAGTGTGTATGCACCTTAAGTATACCAGGCATAACAGTTCTCTGTGTGTAGTACTGTAAGTATACCAGGCATAACAGTTCTCTGTGTGTAGTACTGTAAGTATACCAGGCATAACAGTTCTCTGTGTGTAGTACTGTAAGTATACCAGGCATAACAGTTCTCTGTGTGTAGTACTGTAAGTATACCAGGCATAACAGTTCTCTGTGTGTAGTACTGTAAGTATACCAGGCATAACAGTTCTCTGTGTGTAGTACTGTAAGTATACCAGGCATAACAGTTCTCTGTGTGTAGTACTGTAAGTATACCAGGTATAACAGTTCTCTGTGTGTAGTACTGTAAGTATACCAGGCATAACAGTTCTCTGTGTGTAGTACTGTAAGTATACCAGGCATAACAGTTCTCTGTGTGTAGTACTGTAAGTATACCAGGCATAACAGTTCTCTGTGTGTAGTACTGTAAGTATACCAGGCATAACAGTTCTCTGTGTGTAGTACTGTAAGTATACCAGGCATAACAGTTCTCTGTGTGTAGTACTGTAAGTATACCAGGCATAACAGTTCTCTGTGTGTAGTACTGTAAGTATACCAGGCAGAACAGTTCTCTGTGTGTAGTACTGTAAGTATACCAGGCATAACAGTTCTCTGTGTGTAGTACTGTAAGTATACCAGGCATAACAGTTCTCTGTGTGTAGTACTGTAAGTATACCAGGCATAACAGTTCTCTGTGTGTAGTACTGTAAGTATACCAGGCATAACAGTTCTCTGTGTGTAGTACTGTAAGTATACCAGGCATAACAGTTCTCTGTGTGTAGTACTGTAAGTATACCAGGTATAACAGTTCTCTGTGTGTAGTACTGTAAGTATACCAGGCATAACAGTTCTCTGTGTGTAGTACTGTAAGTATACCAGGCATAACAGTTCTCTGTGTGTAGTACTGTAAGTATACCAGGCATAACAGTTCTCTGTGTGTAGTACTGTAAGTATACCAGGCATAGCAGTTCTCTGTGTGTAGTACTGTAAGTATACCAGGCATAACAGTTCTCTGTGTGTAGTACTGTAAGTATACCAGGCATAACAGTTCTCTGTGTGTAGTACTGTAAGTATACCAGGCATAACAGTTCTCTGTGTGTAGTACTGTAAGTATACCAGGCATAACAGTTCTCTGTGTGTAGTACTGTAAGTATACCAGGTATAACAGTTCTCTGTGTGTAGTACTGTAAGTATACCAGGTATAACAGTTCTCTGTGTGTAGCACTGTAAGTATACCAGGCATAACAGTTCTCTGTGTGTAGTACTGTAAGTATACCAGGCATAACAGTTCTCTGTGTGTAGTACTGTAATGGTGCGTACACACTGGGCGATTAAAGTGGACGACTGAACGATAACGATATCGTTATCGTTCAGTCGTCCACTTTATCGTCCATTTTTAACACAAAAAAGATGAACGATGACGACGACGCGCGTTCCCGCGGGTCGTTCGTCATCCTCGTTCATCGGGCTGACATGCAGGCCAACCTGACGACCTCGTCAGGTTGCTGCATGTCAGGGAATGGGTGAGAGAGCCCGGCGCTGAACGATATCGCTAATGATATTGTTCAGCGGCTGTGCTCAATGTCATGAACGACATTGAGCACAGCCTGCCGGGGACACACTAGACGATATCGCTCAGGGAGCATATCGTCTAGTGTGTATGCACCTTAAGTATACCAGGCATAACAGTTCTCTGTGTGTAGTACTGTAAGTATACCAGGCATAACAGTTCTCTGTGTGTAGTACTGTAAGTATACCAGGCATAACAGTTCTCTGTGTGTAGTACTGTAAGTATACCAGGCATAACAGTTCTCTGTGTGTAGTACTGTAAGTATACCAGGCATAACAGTTCTCTGTGTGTAGTACTGTAAGTATACCAGGTATAACAGTTCTCTGTGTGTAGTACTGTAAGTATACCAGGCATAACAGTTCTCTGTGTGTAGTACTGTAAGTATACCAGGCATAACAGTTCTCTGTGTGTAGTACTGTAAGTATACCAGGTATAACAGTTCTCTGAGTGTAGTACTGTAAGTATACCAGGCATAACAGTTCTCTGTGTGTAGTACTGTAAGTATACCAGGCATAACAGTTCTCTGTGTGTAGTACTGTAAGTATACCAGGCATAACAGTTCTCTGTGTGTAGTACTGTAAGTATACCAGGCATAACAGTTCTCTGTGTGTAGTACTGTAAGTATACCAGGCATAACAGTTCTCTGTGTGTAGTACTGTAAGTATACCAGGCATAACAGTTCTCTGTGTGTAGTACTGTAAGTATACCAGGCATAACAGTTCTCTGTGTGTAGTACTGTAAGTATACCAGGTATAACAGTTCTCTGTGTGTAGTACTGTAAGTATACCAGGCATAACAGTTCTCTGTGTGTAGTACTGTAAGTATACCAGGCATAACAGTTCTCTGTGTGTAGTACTGTAAGTATACCAGGCATAACAGTTCTCTGTGTGTAGTACTGTAAGTATACCAGGCATAACAGTTCTCTGTGTGTAGTACTGTAAGTATACCAGGCATAACAGTACTACACACAGAGAACTGTTATGCCTGGTATACAGTTCTCTGTGTGTAGTACTGTAAGTATACCAGGCAGAACAGTTCTCTGTGTGTAGTACTGTAAGTATACCAGGCAGAACAGTTCTCTGTGTGTAGTACTGTAAGTATACCAGGCAGAACAGTTCTCTGTGTGTAGTACTGTAAGTATACCAGGCAGAACAGTTCTCTGTGTGTAGTACTGTAAGTATACCAGGCAGAACAGTTCTCTGTGTGTAGTACTGTAAGTATACCAGGCAGAACAGTTCTCTGTGTGTAGTACTGTAAGTATACCAGGCAGAACAGTTCTCTGTGTGTAGTACTGTAAGTATACCAGGCAGAACAGTTCTCTGTGTGTAGTACTGTAAGTATACCAGGCAGAACAGTTCTCTGTGTGTAGTACTGTAAGTATACCAGGCAGAACAGTTCTCTGTGTGTAGTACTGTAAGTATACCAGGCAGAACAGTTCTCTGTGTGTAGTACTGTAAGTATACCAGGCAGAACAGTTCTCTGTGTGTAGTACTGTAAGTATACCAGGCAGAACAGTTCTCTGTGTGTAGTACTGTAAGTATACCAGGCAGAACAGTTCTCTGTGTGTAGTACTGTAAGTATACCAGGCAGAACAGTTCTCTGTGTGTAGTACTGTAAGTATACCAGGCAGAACAGTTCTCTGTGTGTAGTACTGTAAGTATACCAGGCAGAACAGTTCTCTGTGTGTAGTACTGTAAGTATACCAGGCAGAACAGTTCTCTGTGTGTAGTACTGTAAGTATACCAGGCAGAACAGTTCTCTGTGTGTAGTACTGTAAGTATACCAGGCAGAACAGTTCTCTGTGTGTAGTACTGTAAGTATACCAGGCAGAACAGTTCTCTGTGTGTAGTACTGTAAGTATACCAGGCAGAACAGTTCTCTGTGTGTAGTACTGTAAGTATACCAGGCAGAACAGTTCTCTGTGTGTAGTACTGTAAGTATACCAGGCAGAACAGTTCTCTGTGTGTAGTACTGTAAGTATACCAGGCAGAACAGTTCTCTGTGTGTAGTACTGTAAGTATACCAGGCAGAACAGTTCTCTGTGTGTAGTACTGTAAGTATACCAGGCAGAACAGTTCTCTGTGTGTAGTACTGTAAGTATACCAGGCAGAACAGTTCTCTGTGTGTAGTACTGTAAGTATACCAGGCATAACAGTTCTCTGTGTGTAGTACTGTAAGTATACCAGGCATAACAGTTCTCTGTGTGTAGTACTGTAAGTATACCAGGCATAACAGTTCTCTGTGTGTAGTACTGTAAGTATACCAGGCATAACAGTTCTCTGTGTGTAGTACTGTAAGTATACCAGGCATAACAGTTCTCTGTGTGTAGTACTGTAAGTATACCAGGCATAACAGTTCTCTGTGTGTAGTACTGTAAGTATACCAGGCATAACAGTTCTCTGTGTGTAGTACTGTAAGTATACCAGGCATAACAGTTCTCTGTGTGTAGTACTGTAAGTATACCAGGCATAACAGTTCTCTGTGTGTAGTACTGTAAGTATACCAGGCATAACAGTTCTCTGTGTGTAGTACTGTAAGTATACCAGGCATAACAGTTCTCTGTGTGTAGTACTGTAAGTATACCAGGCATAACAGTTCTCTGTGTGTAGTACTGTAAGTATACCAGGCATAACAGTTCTCTGTGTGTAGTACTGTAAGTATACCAGGCATAACAGTTCTCTGTGTGTAGTTACTGTAAGTATACCAGGCATAGCAGTTCTCTGTGTGTAGTACTGTAAGTATACCAGGCATAGCAGTTCTCTGTGTGTAGTACTGTAAGTATACCAGGCAGAACAGTTCTCTGTGTGTAGTACTGTAAGTATACCAGGCATAACAGTTCTCTGTGTGTAGTACTGTAAGTATACCAGGCATAACAGTTCTCTGTGTGTAGTACTGTAAGTATACCAGGCATAACAGTTCTCTGTGTGTAGTACTGTAAGTATACCAGGCATAACAGTTCTCTGTGTGTAGTACTGTAAGTATACCAGGCATAACAGTTCTCTGTGTGTAGTACTGTAAGTATACCAGGCATAACAGTTCTCTGTGTGTAGTACTGTAAGTATACCAGGCATAACAGTTCTCTGTGTGTAGTACTGTAAGTATACCAGGCATAACAGTTCTCTGTGTGTAGCACTGTAAGTATACCAGGCATAACAGTTCTCTGTGTGTAGCACTGTAAGTATACCAGGCATAACAGTTCTCTGTGTGTAGTACTGTAATGGTGCGTACACACTGGGCGATTAAAGTGGACGACTGAACGATAACGATATCGTTATCGTTCAGTCGTCCACTTTATCGTCCATTTTTAACACAAAAAAGATGAACGATGACGACGACGCGCGTTCCCGCGGGTCGTTCGTCATCCTCGTTCATCGGGCTGACATGCAGGCCAACCTGACGACCTCGTCAGGTTGCTGCATGTCAGGGAATGGGTGAGAGAGCCCGGCGCTGAACGATATCGCTAATGATATTGTTCAGCGGCTGTGCTCAATGTCATGAACGACATTGAGCACAGCCTGCCGGGGACACACTAGACGATATCGCTCAGGGAGCATATCGTCTAGTGTGTATGCACCTTAAGTATACCAGGCATAACAGTTCTCTGTGTGTAGTACTGTAAGTATACCAGGCATAACAGTTCTCTGTGTGTAGTACTGTAAGTATACCAGGCATAACAGTTCTCTGTGTGTAGTACTGTAAGTATACCAGGCATAACAGTTCTCTGTGTGTAGTACTGTAAGTATACCAGGCATAACAGTTCTCTGTGTGTAGTACTGTAAGTATACCAGGCATAACAGTTCTCTGTGTGTAGTACTGTAAGTATACCAGGCATAACAGTTCTCTGTGTGTAGTACTGTAAGTATACCAGGTATAACAGTTCTCTGTGTGTAGTACTGTAAGTATACCAGGCATAACAGTTCTCTGTGTGTAGTACTGTAAGTATACCAGGCATAACAGTTCTCTGTGTGTAGTACTGTAAGTATACCAGGCATAACAGTTCTCTGTGTGTAGTACTGTAAGTATACCAGGCATAACAGTTCTCTGTGTGTAGTACTGTAAGTATACCAGGCATAACAGTTCTCTGTGTGTAGTACTGTAAGTATACCAGGCATAACAGTTCTCTGTGTGTAGTACTGTAAGTATACCAGGCAGAACAGTTCTCTGTGTGTAGTACTGTAAGTATACCAGGCATAACAGTTCTCTGTGTGTAGTACTGTAAGTATACCAGGCATAACAGTTCTCTGTGTGTAGTACTGTAAGTATACCAGGCATAACAGTTCTCTGTGTGTAGTACTGTAAGTATACCAGGCATAACAGTTCTCTGTGTGTAGTACTGTAAGTATACCAGGCATAACAGTTCTCTGTGTGTAGTACTGTAAGTATACCAGGCATAACAGTTCTCTGTGTGTAGTACTGTAAGTATACCAGGCATAACAGTTCTCTGTGTGTAGTACTGTAAGTATACCAGGTATAACAGTTCTCTGTGTGTAGTACTGTAAGTATACCAGGCATAACAGTTCTCTGTGTGTAGTACTGTAAGTATACCAGGCATAACAGTTCTCTGTGTGTAGTACTGTAAGTATACCAGGCATAACAGTTCTCTGTGTGTAGTACTGTAAGTATACCAGGCATAGCAGTTCTCTGTGTGTAGTACTGTAAGTATACCAGGCATAACAGTTCTCTGTGTGTAGTACTGTAAGTATACCAGGCATAACAGTTCTCTGTGTGTAGTACTGTAAGTATACCAGGCATAACAGTTCTCTGTGTGTAGTACTGTAAGTATACCAGGCATAACAGTTCTCTGTGTGTAGTACTGTAAGTATACCAGGTATAACAGTTCTCTGTGTGTAGTACTGTAAGTATACCAGGTATAACAGTTCTCTGTGTGTAGCACTGTAAGTATACCAGGCATAACAGTTCTCTGTGTGTAGTACTGTAAGTATACCAGGCATAACAGTTCTCTGTGTGTAGTACTGTAATGGTGCGTACACACTGGGCGATTAAAGTGGACGACTGAACGATAACGATATCGTTATCGTTCAGTCGTCCACTTTATCGTCCATTTTTAACACAAAAAAGATGAACGATGACGACGACGCGCGTTCCCGCGGGTCGTTCGTCATCCTCGTTCATCGGGCTGACATGCAGGCCAACCTGACGACCTCGTCAGGTTGCTGCATGTCAGGGAATGGGTGAGAGAGCCCGGCGCTGAACGATATCGCTAATGATATTGTTCAGCGGCTGTGCTCAATGTCATGAACGACATTGAGCACAGCCTGCCGGGGACACACTAGACGATATCGCTCAGGGAGCATATCGTCTAGTGTGTATGCACCTTAAGTATACCAGGCATAACAGTTCTCTGTGTGTAGTACTGTAAGTATACCAGGCATAACAGTTCTCTGTGTGTAGTACTGTAAGTATACCAGGCATAACAGTTCTCTGTGTGTAGTACTGTAAGTATACCAGGCATAACAGTTCTCTGTGTGTAGTACTGTAAGTATACCAGGCATAACAGTTCTCTGTGTGTAGTACTGTAAGTATACCAGGTATAACAGTTCTCTGTGTGTAGTACTGTAAGTATACCAGGCATAACAGTTCTCTGTGTGTAGTACTGTAAGTATACCAGGCATAACAGTTCTCTGTGTGTAGTACTGTAAGTATACCAGGTATAACAGTTCTCTGAGTGTAGTACTGTAAGTATACCAGGCATAACAGTTCTCTGTGTGTAGTACTGTAAGTATACCAGGCATAACAGTTCTCTGTGTGTAGTACTGTAAGTATACCAGGCATAACAGTTCTCTGTGTGTAGTACTGTAAGTATACCAGGCATAACAGTTCTCTGTGTGTAGTACTGTAAGTATACCAGGCATAACAGTTCTCTGTGTGTAGTACTGTAAGTATACCAGGCATAACAGTTCTCTGTGTGTAGTACTGTAAGTATACCAGGCATAACAGTTCTCTGTGTGTAGTACTGTAAGTATACCAGGTATAACAGTTCTCTGTGTGTAGTACTGTAAGTATTACCAGGCATAACAGTTCTCTGTGTGTAGTACTGTAAGTATACCAGGCATAACAGTTCTCTGTGTGTAGTACTGTAAGTATACCAGGCATAACAGTTCTCTGTGTGTAGTACTGTAAGTATACCAGGCATAACAGTTCTCTGTGTGTAGTACTGTAAGTATACCAGGCATAACAGTTCTCTGTGTGTAGTACTGTAAGTATACCAGGCATAACAGTTTTCTGTGTGTAGTACTGTAAGTATACCAGGCATAACAGTTCTCTCTGTGTAGTACTGTAAGTATACCAGGCATAACAGTTTTCTGTGTGTAGTACTGTAAGTATACCAGGCATAACAGTTCTCTGTGTGTAGTACTGTAATTATACCAGGCATAACAGTTCTCTGTGTGTAGTACTGTAAGTATACCAGGCATAACAGTTTTCTGTGTGTAGTACTGTAAGTATACCAGGCATAACAGTTCTCTGTGTGTAGTACTGTAAGTATACCAGGCATAACAGTTCTCTGTGTGTAGTACTGTAAGTATACCAGGCATAACAGTTTTCTGTGTGTAGTACTGTAAGTATACCAGGCATAACAGTTCTCTATGTGTAGTACATTAAGTATACCAGGCATAACAGTTTTCTGTGTGTAGTACTGTAAGTATACCAGGCATAACAGTTCTCTGTGTGTAGTACTGTAAGTATACCAGGCATAACAGTTCTCTGTGTGTAGTACTGTAAGTATACCAGGCATAACAGTTCTCTGTGTGTAGTACTGTAAGTATACCAGGCATAACAGTTCTCTGTGTGTAGTACTGTAAGTATACCAGGCATAACAGTACTACACACAGAGAACTGTTATGCCTGGTATACAGTTCTCTGTGTGTAGTACTGTAAGTATACCAGGCATAACAGTTCTCCGTGTGTAGTACTGTAAGTATACCAGGCATAACAGTTCTCTGTGTGTAGTACTGTAAGTATACCAGGCATAACAGTTCTCTGTGTGTAGTACTGTAAGTATACCAGGCATAACAGTTCTCTGTGTGTAGTACTGTAAGTATACCAGGCATAACAGTTCTCTATGTGTAGTACATTAAGTATACCAGGCATAACAGTTTTCTGTGTGTAGTACTGTAAGTATACCAGGCATAACAGTTCTCTGTGTGTAGTACTGTAAGTATACCAGGCATAACAGTTCTCTGTGTGTAGTACTGTAAGTATACCAGGCATAACAGTTCTCTGTGTGTAGTACTGTAAGTATACCAGGCATAACAGTTCTCTGTGTGTAGTACTGTAAGTATACCAGGCATAACAGTTCTCTGTGTGTAGTACTGTAAGTATACCAGGCATAACAGTACTACACACAGAGAACTGTTATGCCTGGTATACAGTTCCCTGTGTGTAGTACTGTAAGTATACCAGGCATAACAGTTCTCTGTGTGTAGTACTGTAAGTATACCAGGCATAACAGTTCTCTGTGTGTAGTACTGTAAGTATACCAGGCATAACAGTTCTCTGTGTGTAGTACTGTAAGTATACCAGGCATAACAGTTCTCTGTGTGTAGTACTGTAAGTATACCAGGCATAACAGTTCTCTGTGTGTAGTACTGTAAGTATACCAGGCATAACAGTTCTCTGTGTGTAGTACTGTAAGTATACCAGGCATAACAGTTCTCTGTGTGTAGTACTGTAAGTATACCAGGCATAACAGTTCTCTGTGTGTAGTACTGTAAGTATACCAGGCATAACAGTTCTCTGTGTGTAGTACTGTAAGTATACCAGGCATAACAGTTCTCTGTGTGTAGTACTGTAAGTATACCAGGCATAACAGTTCTCTGTGTGTAGTACTGTAAGTATACCAGGCATAACAGTTCTCTGTGTGTAGTACTGTAAGTATACCAGGCATAACAGTTCTCTGTGTGTAGTACTGTAAGTATACCAGGCATAACAGTTCTCTGTGTGTAGTACTGTAAGTATACCAGGCATAACAGTTCTCTGTGTGTAGTACTGTAAGTATACCAGGCATAACAGTTCTCTGTGTGTAGTACTGTAAGTATACCAGGCATAACAGTTCTCTGTGTGTAGTACTGTAAGTATACCAGGCATAACAGTTCTCTGTGTGTAGTACTGTAAGTATACCAGGCATAACAGTTCTCTGTGTGTAGTACTGTAAGTATACCAGGCATAACAGTTCTCTGTGTGTAGTACTGTAAGTATACCAGGCATAACAGTTCTCTGTGTGTAGTACTGTAAGTATACCAGGCATAACAGTTCTCTGTGTGTAGTACTGTAAGTATACCAGGCATAACAGTTCTCTGTGTGTAGTACTGTAAGTATACCAGGCATAACAGTTCTCTGTGTGTAGTACTGTAAGTATACCAGGCATAACAGTTCTCTGTGTGTAGTACTGTAAGTATACCAGGCATAACAGTTCTCTGTGTGTAGTACTGTAAGTATACCAGGCATAACAGTTCTCTGTGTGTAGTACTGTAAGTATACCAGGCATAACAGTTCTCTGTGTGTAGTACTGTAAGTATACCAGGCATAACAGTTCTCTGTGTGTAGTACTGTAAGTATACCAGGCATAACAGTTCTCTGTGTGTAGTACTGTAAGTATACCAGGCATAACAGTTCTCTGTGTGTAGTACTGTAAGTATACCAGGCATAACAGTTCTCTGTGTGTAGTACTGTAAGTATACCAGGCATAACAGTTCTCTGTGTGTAGTACTGTAAGTATACCAGGCATAACAGTTCTCTGTGTGTAGTACTGTAAGTATACCAGGCATAACAGTTCTCTGTGTGTAGTACTGTAAGTATACCAGGCATAACAGTTCTCTGTGTGTAGTACTGTAAGTATACCAGGCATAACAGTTCTCTGTGTGTAGTACTGTAAGTATACCAGGCATAACAGTTCTCTGTGTGTAGTACTGTAAGTATACCAGGCATAACAGTTCTCTGTGTGTAGTACTGTAAGTATACCAGGCATAACAGTTCTCTGTGTGTAGTATTGTAAGTATACCAGGCATAACAGTTCTCTGTGTGTAGTACTGTAAGTATACCAGGCATAACAGTTCTCTGTGTGTAGTACTGTAAGTATACCAGGCATAACAGTTCTCTGTGTGTAGTACTGTAAGTATACCAGGCATAACAGTTCTCTGTGTGTAGTACTGTAAGTATACCAGGCATAACAGTTCTCTGTGTGTAGTACTGTAAGTATACCAGGCATAACAGTTCTCTGTGTGTAGTACTGTAAGTATACCAGGCATAACAGTTCTCTGTGTGTAGTACTGTAAGTATACCAGGCATAACAGTTCTCTGTGTGTAGTACTGTAAGTATACCAGGTATAACAGTTCTCTGTGTGTAGTACTGTAAGTATACCAGGCATAACAGTTCTCTGTGTGTAGTACTGTAAGTATACCAGGCATAACAGTTCTCTGTGTGTAGTACTGTAAGTATACCAGGTATAACAGTTCTCTGTGTGTAGCACTGTAAGTATACCAGGCATAACAGTTCTCTGTGTGTAGTACTGTAATGGTGCGTGCACACTGGGCGATTAAAGTGGACGACTGAACGATAACGATATCGTTATCGTTCAGTCGTCCACTTTATCGTCCATTTTTAACACAAAAAAGATGAACGATGACGACGACGCGCGTTCCCGCGGGTCGTTCGTCATCCTCGTTCATCGGGCTGACATGCAGGCCAACATGACGACCTCGTCAGGTTGCTGCATGTCAGGGAATGGGTGAGAGAGCCCGGCGCTGAACGATATCGCTAATGATATTGTTCAGCGGCTGTGCTCAATGTCATGAACGACATTGAGCACAGCCTGCCGGGGACACACTAGACGATATCGCTCAGGGAGCATATCGTCTAGTGTGTATGCACCTTAAGTATACCAGGCATAACAGTTCTCTGTGTGTAGTACTGTAAGTATACCAGGCATAACAGTTCTCTGTGTGTAGTACTGTAAGTATACCAGGCATAACAGTTCTCTGTGTGTAGTACTGTAAGTATACCAGGCATAACAGTTCTCTGTGTGTAGTACTGTAAGTATACCAGGCATAACAGTTCTCTGTGTGTAGTACTGTAAGTATACCAGGCATAACAGTTCTCTGTGTGTAGTACTGTAAGTATACCAGGCATAACAGTTCTCTGTGTGTAGTACTGTAAGTATACCAGGTATAACAGTTCTCTGTGTGTAGTACTGTAAGTATACCAGGCATAACAGTTCTCTGTGTGTAGTACTGTAAGTATACCAGGCATAACAGTTCTCTGTGTGTAGTACTGTAAGTATACCAGGTATAACAGTTCTCTGTGTGTAGTACTGTAAGTATACCAGGCATAACAGTTCTCTGTGTGTAGTACTGTAAGTATACCAGGCATAACAGTTCTCTGTGTGTAGTACTGTAAGTATACCAGGCATAACAGTTCTCTGTGTGTAGTACTGTAAGTATACCAGGCATAACAGTTCTCTGTGTGTAGTACTGTAAGTATACCAGGCATAACAGTTCTCTGTGTGTAGTACTGTAAGTATACCAGGCATAACAGTTCTCTGTGTGTAGTACTGTAAGTATACCAGGCATAACAGTTCTCTGTGTGTAGTACTGTAAGTATACCAGGCATAACAGTTCTCTGTGTGTAGTACTGTAAGTATACCAGGCATAACAGTTCTCTGTGTGTAGTACTGTAAGTATACCAGGCATAACAGTTCTCTGTGTGTAGTACTGTAAGTATACCAGGCATAACAGTTCTCTGTGTGTAGTACTGTAAGTATACCAGGTATAACAGTTCTCTGTGTGTAGTACTGTAAGTATACCAGGCATAACAGTTCTCTGTGTGTAGTACTGTAAGTATACCAGGTATAACAGTTCTCTGTGTGTAGTACTGTAAGTATACCAGGTATAACAGTTCTCTGTGTGTAGCACTGTAAGTATACCAGGCATAACAGTTCTCTGTGTGTAGTACTGTAAGTATACCAGGCATAACAGTTCTCTGTGTGTAGTACTGTAATGGTGCGTACACACTGGGCGATTAAAGTGGACGACTGAACGATAACGATATCGTTATCGTTCAGTCGTCCACTTTATCGTCCATTTTTAACACAAAAAAGATGAACGATGACGACGACGCGCGTTCCCGCGGGTCGTTCGTCATCCTCGTTCATCGGGCTGACATGCAGGCCAACCTGACGACCTCGTCAGGTTGCTGCATGTCAGGGAATGGGTGAGAGAGCCCGGCGCTGAACGATATCGCTAATGATATTGTTCAGCGGCTGTGCTCAATGTCATGAACGACATTGAGCACAGCCTGCCGGGGACACACTAGACGATATCGCTCAGGGAGCATATCGTCTAGTGTGTATGCACCTTAAGTATACCAGGCATAACAGTTCTCTGTGTGTAGTACTGTAAGTATACCAGGCATAACAGTTCTCTGTGTGTAGTACTGTAAGTATACCAGGCATAACAGTTCTCTGTGTGTAGTACTGTAAGTATACCAGGCATAACAGTTCTCTGTGTGTAGTACTGTAAGTATACCAAGCATAACAGTTCTCTGTGTGTAGTACTGTAAGTATACCAGGCATAACAGTTCTCTGTGTGTAGTACTGTAAATATACCAGGCATAACAGTTCTCTGTGTGTAGTACTGTAAGTATACCAGGTATAACAGTTCTCTGTGTGTAGTACTGTAAGTATACCAGGCATAACAGTTCTCTGTGTGTAGTACTGTAAGTATACCAGGCATAACAGTTCTCTGTGTGTAGTACTGTAAGTATACCAGGTATAACAGTTCTCTGTGTGTAGTACTGTAAGTATACCAGGCATAACAGTTCTCTGTGTGTAGTACTGTAAGTATACCAGGCATAACAGTTCTCTGTGTGTAGTACTGTAAGTATACCAGGCATAACAGTTCTCTGTGTGTAGTACTGTATAACTGTAAGTATACCAGGCATAACAGTTCTCTGTGTGTAGTACTGTAAGTATACCAGGCATAACAGTTTGCTACTTTTCAAACCCTACAACTGTAGATTTCTTTTTACATGAATTATGGGCAAGGAGCCAACATTTGCATTAGTATCTGAAATGAAATCTGTCTGTAATTGTTAGAGAAATTTGCTCCGACTGCTGTGTAAGACAATCACGCATTGAAATATAACTTCTAATGCCATAACTCATATCATTGTCTGAATGGTTTGCTGCACTCAAAATGGGACTAAAAATGGCAGCCAGCCATGTACACACAAAGACTTTTACATTCATTTTTCTGAGGTTTCCCTCAAAATCCAAGAATAATGAAAATTGCTTTAGCCTCATCTTCATTTGGGTTTAGTGATGAGATGTAATCTGTGATAGTTAAAAACATAATATAAGATGCAAAATATGTGAGGGTTCTGGTTGTCGTGGTTGTGGGAATATAATAATACTGAGCTATGCAAATCAAAACTGAGAGACAGATTTGTTTATCATTTTTGGTAAAACAAGTGTTACATTGTGTCCTTAGGACAATTACCTATATAATTATGAAAGTGTAAATAAACACAGTATTCTACATGAATATGTATTGTATTGTATTAAAGAATAAATATACTTCAAATAACTCAAGTGTTCATCAGGGCCAGGATAAGGTTTGTGGAGTCCCTAAGGCAACTAACTTGTGGAGGACACAGCCAATAAAATTACTTGCAGTCAAATCAAGTCATGTCAGAGACACACACCGTGACCTGTCTGCCTGCCATAGTGGCATATCTTGCAAGTGTTTAGGATATCTATGTATGTCTGCAGAGCACTGGTGAACAACGGCAGTTCGCACCTGCCATGGTGTGCACAGCATTCAAAGGGTTGTTTTTGGGGAAGGGGACTGGGACGCTAGATGATCCAGTGCATCCTAGGTGCTGCACATGCCCCAGTGATATGTGACCATGTACACTTTTCATGCGCCTGGGTATGTCCTGATTCCCCAACCTAAATAATTGGGAGGTACGTAGTTGGTGTCAGGTGTGTTAGAAGTTGAGTGCGCTACTGCACAGTCTCCAACCACATGGCTACTCAAGGAACACTTCTCTTTCCCTTAACAAGATTGCTGCCGATAACCTAACTGCGCAGCGCTAGAGTGTACGAGTGATACAGTGGAGGATGGCTGTCCTCTTAGCTCCTGGGACCAGTAACCACTAATTACCTCTGTTCCTGCGCCTGCACCGTTACCGCAGTATATGAGTCACTGGCTGGTAAGCTGCCTAATCCAGCTCCACTTTATGCTTGGACATAAGTGTAACAGTAAGTACTTGTTGTACTAATTTCCACTGGACTGGCTGCTTGGGACCTATATGTATATCTGCTGGTGTGTACACAACTCTGCCAAAACACCAAGTTGTACACACATTTCCAACAAGCTGGAGGGTAACTAGATGACCTGACTACAGTAGTGCAGAAGTGACCTGTCTACAGTAGTACAGGAGTCACCTGTCTACAGTAGTGCAGGAGTGACCTCTCAGGCATCCACTCTGGTCTCTCCAATTAAACAGAGTTACTTTGCATTCCTTCCAAGTGCTACATACATACACTAGATTGGCTTTTATGCTGTAAAAGGGGATTTAGAGCTGAGGCAGCAGAACCAGTGAGAACAACATTGGCACAGCTCTTTTAATACATTGCATGCCACGCATACCGACTATAAAGGTCATAGGGCAGCTTGTGTCTTAGGGGTATAGTTACTAAAATCAGAAGTTTTACAAATGGAGATGTTACCAATAGCAATTAATCAGATTCTACTTAATATTTAACTACCGCCTTGTAGAAGATAATGGCTAGAATCTGATTGGTTGCTATGGGCAACATCTCCACTTCTAAAAAACTCTCACTTTAGTAAATATACCCCTTAGTGTTTTATGCAACTTATCGTGCACTATTCATCCTATCGTCATGAAATTCACCAGAGAAATTTCATAATGCAAAACCAAAAAATAAACCAGCCACTACACAATCCACTCAATTACTTTGTCATACATTTTCAACAGTGGTTTAGCTCCTTTTTTATTTAGTGCAATACTAATATAATGCCAGAAAGTTTTCCAAATATGAAGTAGATTGGTTAAAATAAAATGTCTCTTACTTGCTTACCTCCCAAAAGTGTTAATTTCTGTGGGACAGTCACAGTTTTTGAAGGTCGAAAAGTGTGTGACCTACCTAAAAAGTGCAATGGATGTACTCTGGAATAGGTTGTGATATTTTTGTATTGACCATATTAGTGGATATGATAAAATATTCCCAAATTAGGAAATATGGCGTTAGCCAATGGGGCTAAACTCCAAAAGTCATAGTTAAATAGGGACCAGTTCGCAATTCCCACTGAGGATAGTGTGGACTGCAGTCTGCAGAGCTACTTATCCCCCTTTCAGACATACTGAGATTCCCGGGAATTTGGCCTGCCTCAGCCAAATTCCCTGGCTCTCGTGTATGTGTGAAAGGTACCTATTCGGGAACATGTTCCCGGGTAGCCGACTCTCCAATTGCCAAGGAAATTTCCCGGGAGTTAAGTTCCAGGAAATTACCCTGCTCATATCTGAATGGTGCTACCCGGGAATTTACTCCCGGGCTGCACCAAGCAGCTTTTACATTGAGTGGGCAGTGCAGAGCATCCTATAGGACGCTCATCGCTGCCACTCACCACCCCCCGCGCCGGTGGCTGTGTCACTATAGATCAAGTCAGGGACCTTGGCCAGGTCCTCACGCACAGAGAACCCCAGCCTGACGCTGGGAACACCCGCCGGTGTTGGAGATGGCCGATGGGTCTCTGCCACAGCAGGCCGCCCACACTCCTGCTGGAAAACCAGGGCAAATAGGGAAAAAAACAAATAATTTAATAATAAAATAAAAAAAATGGCTGCGTTGTGATTGGCCACCTGCCTGCTGCATTTTGATGACATCATCAGCAGCAGCCAGAGAGGGGATAGGCTAGGAGGGGCAGACGGCAGAGGCAGGTAATCTGAAAAACCCGGCTTATGTCTGAAAAGGGTCTACCTGGGAATTTCCCGGGTAGACGCTGTAGTGTGAAAGGGGAGTCTTGACCAAATACCCGGGATTTTGCACAGGAGAAATGCCCGGGTCTGAGCAGAAAATTTCCCGGGTCATATGTCGGAAAGGGGTATTAGCCTCTTGTAGAAGATCTCTGTTAAATAAAACCATTCGGAAACTGCATGATTTCAGTAAAAAGGGACTTGATAAGTAGACCTCTATTTAACTACTGTCGGTGAAGATGAATAACTATTTTAAATTCTTGTGGTTACTTATACTTTGTTAGAACTTTCTTCTTCCTTAGCTGCACCTATACAACTATCAACACATCTACTGTATGTGAATTCTGCTGAATGCAGATAGAATGTCCTGGAAAACCACTGAGGTTAGGAGGAATAAAAGTTGCTTAAAACTAGCATCAATATTAGCTTTTTGCTCAGCTTCAGGAAAGTTCCCGGTGTTATTTATGGTGCCATTACAGTACATTGAGTACGACATTTTTCATCCATGCTGTCTTACTTTGACTTTACTGTTACCACTTCTTGACTAGAAGATTATTGATGATCTACAATTAATCTTCATTGCTGTCTACAGAATACGTATTGGATATAAAGTCTCAGTAGCTTTGTAGAGATACATAATAGAGATCTTTTATGGACTATATACCCGACAGTTAGGTTTACCTTTAACTTATCCTCAGTAGAATTTCTCTACATGTCTGCATTTATTAATATTACTGGTAGATGATATATTAAAGATACGTCACCTACTACTGATATTTATGAATTCAGATTTGTCGAGAAACTCAGCTGAAGATAAATTGAGAGTAACCTTAAGTATAAACAACTAAACAGCAGTAATGCAGTATGCTGTAAGGATGAGCGGTAAGGTTTTGGCAGCAGACTAGAGATAAGTGGTTCAGTTTAGGCTTGGATCTTCCTGCTAGGTTCGGATCTCAGGATGGCAAAATGTCATCTTTCACGGACAAAGGGCCTGATTTAGAGCCGCTCGTAAGAGGCCGCTCGTTCGCTCCGAGCGATGTTTGCCCAACTGCGCATGCGTACGGATCGTTATATGCATGCACGAACCAGTCAGTGTGGCCGAAATTCGTTTGGTCGCTAAACAGCGAATGCCTGCTATTTTGAGTGACAGGAGGAGGTGTACGGGGAGTGGTGATCCGAACGCAGGCATGCTTAAAGGTCAAAACGGGCGTTTTAAGGGTGTGCATAATTAATTAGGAGCGTCACTGACCACGTCACTGGGTTATTTTACTGCCAGAACTGCTCGCAAGATTGTGGTAGCAAAAACCAACCACAAGAATAGCGAGCAGTTCATACGCTGGTCGATGTACTCGATTAATCTAATAAATAGCGGACATGACGTAGGATGCGAGCGGCCAGGGGGCGTATTTTTCCAAAAAACGACCGCAAGTTTTGTTCGCTCGTTCAGACCTAGAGGCGTGAACAGACCGCAAAGAGCGAACGGTTAATTTGGATAGCCACCCCTATTTTCTGGACGAGCGAGCGCTAATTGCGTCCGGCTCTGAATCAGGCCCAAAGTGTCATCTATGTCCGTGAAAGATGACGTTTTACCTCGTTCTGATATCCGAACTTTGCAGGAAGATCCGAGCCTAAACCGAACCGCTCATCACTAGTCTGCTGTGTGCACCCATCTTAGAATGACTAGACACATCAATGGCATAACTGACTGCAATGAGATACATTTCTGATATTGCAATCCATCAAAATAAAATATGTAAACATGTATCTTGTTTTTCATGTTTTCCCATAGTTTACTATGTGTGTGAGGATTTTTAACGTATTACTTAAATAATGTTTCAATAACGTAAAAAAAAAAGATTTGGAGTTTGGATCTATACTGCCACTCACAGCAGGTGCTGTGTAACAGGATTCAATTCCACAGGTGTGGCTAAATTGGTTAAAATCCTGCATAATTTGGGCCTGATTTAAAGCGCTATTGTTCTCAGATCCAAAAAGAGGCAACAATTAATACAATGCATTGCATATATATCAATCAACGTACGCCATATGGGTTCACAACCCAAAAAATTTGTACCTGCAACCTAGAGCAAGGGTTCTCAACTTTTTTAATTTTGAATCCCTTTAAAATCGGGTCCCCCTTGGGAGTTTTGTAGTGAAATGAATGCATGGATCAATAGCTTCTTATTGGTCCTCACCCTTATTCTGGGTACACACTAGATGATGTGTGTACCCAGCGACGGCAGATGCGATGGCACAATATATCGGGTGGTCCATACATACTGCACAATCTGGTGTCCGACTGCCTGATATATAGTTCACCCGCTGCATCCAGAGGTATGGTGTCAGCTGCCAGATCTTCTGATCTGCCATGCATGCACACAGGGGTGCCGAGAGGGGGGGGAGCGGGTACAGATTTCCCGGGCCCGGACTTCCTGAGGCGCCCAGCGGGGGCTGGGTCCGGCACCATCCCCCCCTCCCTCATAACAGCCCAGCTGCAGTGGGAGACTGCTCGTGGTTGCTGAGCAACAGCCACAGCAGTCTCCTATGCCTGTGGGGTGGAGCGATCACACTGATCGTGCCCCCCCTGGCTTTGAGCAGGGCTGAGGGGGCTCTGAGCGCTCCCCCCCCCCCCCCTCCCCAGTACGCGGCGCTGCAAAGTTTTTTTTTCCGGGAAGGGGACGTGGCCACGCCTCCCGCGATTAGGCCTTGCCCTGTTACCAGGGCCCTCCGCGACTCTTGGCGGGCATACATGCACAGCAGATCAGAATATGTGACCAATGATGCTCCTGAATGCGCAACAGTGCATACACACTGAGCGATATGGCCGATATATCTTTCTGATTTGCGCCAGAACAATATATTGTACAATATATCGCTTAGTGTGTACCCAGCTTTAGGCATCTTTCTAGCACTGGCTTTTGCTAAAGGTAGTACTGCTAGTTTTGTAAATCATACTTGTGCAGAGGCAGAGTGCATGTGTGTGTTGGGCGAAAGAGTTGTTAAACCAGAGCCTGAGTTTCCTCTAGGCTATGGGTGGGCAATAAGCGGCCCCACAGATGTTGTAAAACTACATACCCCAGAATGCCCTGCCACAGTTTTGCGATTTGGCCATGCTAGAAATGTTGCAATGCATGCTGGGATTTGTAGTTCAACAACAGCTGCAGGGCCGCTAATTGCCCACCCTTGCTCTAGGCACACCTAGACAGGGGCCTGCTTCAGAAGTGCACGCAGACGTGTCTTTATGATAATGCCGCAACTGATGATCTTCCTAGAGACACCCACGCGGTGGTGCTAACCCGTCTCGGTGCGTCTTTATACTCACCATTGGTTGCAAAAACAAAGCTTGCACCGGCTATTGAAAGGTGCAATCTCTCCAGAGCCGTAACTAGACTTTTTGGTGCCCTGTGCCAGAAAGAGCATTGGCGTCCCTCTCATTTTTCAAACGGACATAATGAACCCAAAAAAGGGCCATGACTTCATGGGGAAGGGCCAGGAAAGAGATAGGAGAAGCCAGGAGATGCTGGGGATGAAATAAGAGGAAGACACATGCAAGAATGATAATAAACAGAAATATGACAGGCCCAAACAGCGCCCCCTGAACTGTGGTGCCCTGTGCAATGGCACCGGTCGCACTACCCTAGCTACGGCCCTGAATCTCTCCATCTGAACACGGCATCCTGTGCCAGCCTTACTGTGTCTTTAGAGCTGTCGCTCTGAGTAGCGAGTTTCCTATTGAACATTTGGTATGTTTTTAAAATGAGCTTTCTGTCTGCAGTAATGTGTTGCAGCAGTTGCTAGTACTGTTTTATGATACAGTAGTACATACATTCGGCAAAATCCCTTAGCAGTTCTGAAATCGCTGTTTTTCATGAATAGTCAAAACATTGTTTTTTATAAATAAAGGGCCTTGTTTAGTGTGTGTTACAAAAAGCCATCCCAATACTACGCATAAAAATAACACAACAAAATTGCAGTTGTATGTACTAAGATATGTGCAACTTTTGGTGGGGGGGATTCAATTAACTCCGATAAATTATAGGAGGTGAAAAAGGGAGGTAGTCTCGGGCCCTATTATTCAATTAGGCTCCCTTTTTCACGAGATAGCTGTGTTAATCCTGTTACATGAATGTGTTAACGGGCGTTAACACACAGAATCTGTGTACAGGAGACCCAAAAAGAAATCCCCAATAAGCAGGGCTAATTGAATAGGGACCAGCGTCTAATTAGCACCCCTATAACTTAACGGGGCTAATTGAATTCCCACCTTACTCTAGCTTAGATATACGGCCACGGCAAAGATGTGGCTGTCATCATCATGGGATGTGTAAAATGATGATTCCTAAATGGTATATTCATAAAAGTATGCAGCTCTAAGGGGCAGTATAGGCTTCCATTTGTATCACTTGGACTAGTTCTAAATGACAAACAACAGTAGGCATAGCTATGATAAATTGGCTAAGCAAAATCTAAAAAATAAAATACTAGTTATAAAAGAGATAGTCTAGATTTACATAAGTGCTCATATTTTTGTATAACAGGCACCTTCCATCCAAAACTAAAAATGTAGTGTAGAGTGGCATTCAGTAATATAAGATACAAAGTTAATTTACCTCACATCTGGGGGTTACGCCAACCTACCATTGCTCCAATGGAGTGAGCCACACTCTACTCAGGGGAAACTTTTTCAAACTAATAATCGTGTTGTCAATGTGCCCCACCCATGGATTTACAATTTACACACATGGGGCACCAGCAACACTGTTGCCTGTTTGAGTCAGCACATGGCAGTAAGAAAGCAATATAGCACTAGGCTGCTGGAGCAATCGGTGGGGTTTTATTCTATTTACAAAGTGATATGTTTGAATATTGGTTATTGCTTATAGGATAGTGACCTGCTGCTATGATAATAGATTTTTTATAGCAAGTAACAATAGTTAAGTATAGACCTGTTGCTGTCCTTATTTCACCTTGCTATCATAGCATTGTGCACATAGAACCAGTCTGCAGACTTTGTTAAAGGACAGAATGATAAGCATGCAGATTAAAATAACACTTTGTTCAAATATTATTTATTTACTGTTGTTCAAATACACTTTTCCTTATTATTACTTTCCCTAGACATAGAAATCTTAAAAATTCTGAACCTATTATACAGCTTATTTCACAAGTGTGCATTCCTGTTTTCAATTATTTTATGCTCATCACTAATCATACTGTGGTTTCATAATATGTTTTCCTTATAAAACTACTTTAATTGTTCTGTAAAAAATACTGTTATGTAACTGGGGAAGAATATGAAAGTGGCCAGTTGTGTTTGCAATATATAAATAGTGGTGACCACACATGCTGCAATATCACCCATGATCAAAGAATCCGGGGAAAGAAAATGGGCCTCTCTGGGGCCTGGGATGCAAAACAGGCTAGCGCACATCCCCAAGATGGCGTGTCTGTCCCGTCATGTCCCCCACCCCTGCAGTTTCTACATAGGGCCCCCAACAAAAAGACAACAAATAATTAACATTAATAAGAAATGTTATTTGCATGCAACGCTTGCAGCACAATTTTATCCAGTAGCATAGATCTACAGCAAATGGACAGCTGGGGGTAAATCTACTAAAGGGAGAGTTTGGGAGAGTTTGCAAACTCTGGAGAGTTTGGGCATTTTTTCCCACTCTCCAATTTACTAATGTCAAACTCGGGAGAGAGATCTCCTTTGCTACAAAAAAATACTGGAGAGTTAGCAAACTCTCTTCAATTCACCATCGGCAAAACTCGAGAACCTTTTCACTTGTGAAGATAGGATTCTGGAATTTACCAAGCAGAGAGTTTCTAAACTCTTATGAGATGGGAAAACTCTCCTGTAAAAACTCGTGAAATAAATACACCTGCCTGTAATCTGCGAGTTTGGCAGAAACATACACAGATCACTGTGATCCATGTATGTTTCTGCCTGTAAATAGAAAAAAAGTTTAAAAGTTAAAAAAGAAAAAGGCATAGGGCTCCCCCCCCAAAAGACTAACCAGCCCCGAACTTCCCAGCCGGTCCTGGTTCTTCAAATTACAGGGAACAAAATGTTTAGGGTTCCACAGTAATTTAAGAACCAGCACCAGGCAGCAGGGCAAAACCTGGTTTTAAATATAGGGAGAAAACATTTGCGTGAGGTTCCCCTTATATTTAAAACCAGCTCTGGACTCTTTCTAGCGGGGGACTGATGCCACAGCCATGGGTGCCCTTTCAACGGGCCCCCCAGCTGCAGCATCAGCCCTGACCACTAGTCAGCCCAGGCCAAGGATCCCTGGGGAGTTGGGGTCCCTCCCAATAAAGGGGTCCCTCTCTCCAGGGCACCCCTGTCCTAGGCTGATAGCCCGGGGCTATCCCTGCCACCCCTGGGCGGTGGGTGGTGGGTTGATAGTGTAGGTGTAGTGTTAAAAATAGAATTAACAACATTGTCTTTACAGTAGAACTGCAAGTCCCAGCAAGCCTCCCCCGCATGCTGGTACTTGGAGAACCACAAGTACCAGCATGCGGGGCATTAAGGGCCTGCTGCTACGTGTAGTTCACCTGTAAAGAAATGTGTAAAAATAGACACACACACCGTGAAAATAAAGATTTATTACATACATACACACTCACACATACTCAACTGCAGCCAGATGTTCACGTCTCCTTCTCAACGTAAAGTATCCAGTGGAAGTACCTGAAAAAAACAAAACAATACTCACCTTTTGTCCCACGATGTTCTCAGCAGTAATCCAAATAGGGCCCCGGACACACTGTATCAACACGCTACAGCATGTACATACAGTACGCTAATGATAGTTCAGGGAGACTGAGCTATCATTAGTACCGAGCCGCGAGCCAATCAGCTGCGGCTTAACATTAGCTACTGCTCATTGACTGGGACCCACATGGACTTAGCCAATGAGCAGCTCCTCCACGTGGGTCCCAGCTAATGAGCGTCCGCTGTTAAGCCACCGCTGATTGGCTTATGGCCCGGCACTAATGATAGCTCAGTCTCCCTGAACTATTATTAGCGTATTGTATCTACATGTTGTGGCGTGTTGATACAGTGTGTCCGGGGCCCTATTTGGATTACTGCGGAGAACATCGTGGGACCAAAGGTGAGTATTGCTTCTTTTTTCAGGTACTTCCATTGGATACTTTACGTTGAGAAGGGGACGTGAACATCTGGCTGCAGGTGAGTATGTGTGAGTGTGTCCGGCTGTGGCATCAGTCCCTCGCTAGAAAGAGTCCAGAGCTGGTTTTAAATATAAGGGGAACCTCACGCAAATGTTTTCTCCCTATATTTAAAACCAGGTCTTGCCCTGCTGCCTGGTGCTGGTTCTTAAATTACTGTGGAACCCTACACATTTTGTTCCCTGTAATTTTAAGAACCAGGACTGTCTGGCAAGTCCAGGGCTGGTTAGCCTTTTGGGAGGCCCTATGTCATTTTTCTTAAAACTTATGACCCATTTTTTTTACAGCCTAAAACACAAGCGGCTTACACATATCTCACTGATATGTGCAGGCTGCTTACGCGGTAGAGTTTTGCAGAGAGAATACACAGCAATCTCGGGTGAGTAATTTCCTTCAAAACCTGATACTCGGGAGAGAAATCCCGTTCTGCTTCACCATCGGACATCTCACTCTCAGCTAAACTCACTTCTTGGTAAATTTGAGAGTCTCAGGAGCCTCAAATCAACCGAGTTTCGGTGAAGCTAATCCAGTTGAAAAAAGCAAACTTTCCCAGACTTGATTCTTAGTAAATTTACCCCTTAGTCTTTGCAATGTAATCATTAAGTTGGTTGCATACTGAATTGTTAAAAAAAATGCAAAACCAACTTACTTCTATACTGTTACAAAACAAACAATTAAAAACATGCCTGTTGGTGAATACACCATCTACTGTTCCTCAAGGACTGTTTGATGCAAGTTTTTTCCTGAGATCTGGTAATTGTTACCTATTCAGCTGTTGGGGGATTCATTAGTCCATGTCATTTTTGTTGTTTGTATCATGTTTTAAAATTGGATTATTAAATTGTGTTACACTATATATACCCCTTTTTTATCTTTTCTTGGGGGTTCATGACGACTGACCATTGAAAAGACCGGACCAAGAATCCTTTTCTTTTGAGGACTACTATAAAAGGATTTGAGTCTAACATCATTTACCTTTCTAATACTATTTTATTTATGTGATTGCGCTGGTGAGCTGTGTCTATCCTATTTTTTTGCATATTCTGTTTGGTGGAGGTGAGGAGAACTCCTTTAGACACAGAATACCTTAGCTGCTCTGATCACACCTTGCGCACTCTAGTTTCTTCACACACTGTTTCAATATTTGTTGTATTTCTCCTGTTGAAGCACAAGGGGTGCTGCAATATGTTTAAATTTAGGGAACAGAGAAGATCAGTATTTGAGAATGTTTTTAGAGAGGAGGGTGAAAATGTTGATTTGGTGGATGAAAATCTAGAGGATGTTATGAGAAAATTGGAAAACATCCTTCTTAAGGAAAATAGGGCATGGTGGGAGATGGTAACATTGGAAAAGTACATGGCCAACAAGATTGTTCCAAAGGGACTTGTTATACATAAGGCAGCCTCCTTTTCGACGGCCACAGAAACTTTTAAATTGAATTGGGAAGCTATTTTAAATGAATGCTCCCTGGCCCTAATGAACCTTATAATCAACGAAAGAAAAAAGGATTTAAAGAAATTTGAAGAACAAATTTGCTCTTATAAAGAAATAGTAGAACGTTTTTCAGATTCCCAGGATTATAAGGACTTTGAAAAAAGAATAGAATATAGCCTTAGAAAAGAGGAGAAAGCATTGATTGACCGTAAAGTTAAGAAGTTCAATCGTGATAAAAATCAGATTAAGGTAGGAACAATAGAAGAAGATGGGGAAAATAAGAGCTTGAGAAAGTTAAACGCTCCGAGAGAGATTAGGTTTACTGCCCCTAAAAATATGTGGGTTCCTCCGAATTTATATAGAAAAAAGAATAAAAGACGATTATCTACAAATGATAAGAGAGAAGATTTAAATCTTTTTAGTGAGAATAATCAACCAATGTTGGGGTTAAAAGGTGGCTATGGGAAGGATAATATTCCTTTACCCCAAAGAAATAAGTGGATATCTCCTAGAAACTTTGGAGTAGGCCCCTCTTGGAGAAACCATATAAGCAATGGAGATGAGACCCTAAAGTCAGATAGGTCTGTACTAACAAGAAATAGGTATTTGCCCTTACAAAATGATAGTTTGGAAGATCAATCTTTTTTATCCAGGGACAGACGTCGTCCCAGGTTCAGATAATTCACCATAAAAAAAGAGGTTGTAGAGGGGGTCTTCTACAGAAGAAACGGAAGAGAAAAGAGAAACAAAAGAGGAGAAAAAAGAATAAAGTTAAGGTTACTGGAAATAATGATGTGAATGACTCTATGAAATTAAAGAAGGTTAAAATATTTAACCTAAGCAGTCATGTACTCTCCAAAGAACAGACTGACGTCTTGGAGAAGGGTTTAAAATATGCACCTGCAATTTCATTAAATACATTTTCCACATTTGTGGATTTGAATAAATACATACGGAAATTAACTTTAAAAAAATTCTTCTTGAATAAGGGCACGAGTATAATAGAAGAAACAATTAGTGGGTCACAGACTCCTTTTAGACCAAAGTCTATTTTTTACCCATCGCATTTAAAAGGGAATTTTATTGAGACTTTTTCCCAGTTGGTTCAGGATGATATACAAAAAATAGATCCCAAAAAATTTAAACATAATTTGTCATTTAAGGAAAGAACGGCGCTTAAAGAACTAAGGGATATATCGGAAATAGTTAGCAAACCCGCCGATAAAGGTGGAGGAATGGTGATCTTAGATAGGATCAACTACGAAAAAGAAGTGTTTCGACAACTCGAGGATCAGATAACATACCTGAAAGTGAGATCTGATCCCACGACAAGAATTTTAGTGAAGTTGCAAGAACTGATAACCAAATATAAGACTAATGAAGTCATTAAAGATAGAGAAGGTGAATTTTTGATGGTGAAAGATCCTACTATTCCAGTTCTTTATATACTCCCTAAAATTCACAAGGACTCCCTCAATCCACCCGGAAGACCGACAGTCTCTGAAGTAAATTCAGCTACTTCTAACCTATCTGAGTTCATAGATTTCTACCTGCAACCTTTGGTAGTCACAAATAGATCTCATTTGAAAGATACCAAAGACCTTTTAAATAGACTGGGGTCAATCCAATGGGAGGAAGGTATGACGATGGTTACAGCAGATGTCCGGTCGTTATATACCATCATTAATCATCAAGATGGGTTAAAAGCTATCACTATGTGCTTACAAAAAAGCGAGTTACAACCAGGTTTACAGAATTTTATTACTGAGGGAGTGGAGTTTATTTTAAATAATAATTATTTTAACTTTGATGATGCTTTTTATATACAAAAAGTAGGGACAGCGATGGGCACCAGGTTCACACCAAGTTATGCAAATATTTTTATGGGGGAATGGGAGAATGAAGTGATATGGAACCCTAACCCATATAGTGCGAACCTGGTATCCTGGCTTAGATACATCAATGATGTATTTTTTATATGGAAGGGGTGTCAGGACCTTTTAAATGAGTTTTTTTAGATATTTAAATGATAATATTTTAAATATTGAATTTACATTTGTAGCCAATGAAAATACCGTCAATTTTTTGGATGTTACGATATTCATTGAAAATAATTGTCTAAACACCAAAAACTATTCAAAACCTACAGATTCGCAGTCTTATATACAAGCAGACAGCTGCCATCATTCTAATTGGATACACTCAATTCCAGGCAGCCAATTGAGACGATTGAAGCGAAATTGTACCAATACAGATACTTATTTGGCACAATCGAGAGAGATGGTGTCTAATTTCAAATTGAGTGGTTATCAAGAACAGAAAATAAATGATGTTCTGAAGGTAGTAGACCAAATTCCAAGAGAAGATCTTTTCAAAGATAAATCAAAGGTTGAAGATTCAGGAGTGTATGAATGGGCTTTCATCACTTCCTACAGTAGTCAATTTAAATTAATAGAAAATTCTCTTAAGAAACATTGGAAAATCCTTCAAAAGGATCCAGTGATTGGTACACTATTACCAGTAGTACCCAAATGTATTTATAGAAAGGCACCTACTATTAAATCGGCTCTGGTAAAAAGTGCTTTACCCAAGAAGAAAACTGTTGCAACCATTAAATCAAAAGGTTTCTTTCGCTGTGGGTTATGTTTGGGATGTAGACATATTTCTGGAAATGGAGCCATGAAAACAACTGAAATTGAGATAAATGGGAGAAATAGCCCAATCAGAGAATTTATAACATGTAATACCAGCAATGTAATTTATGCGATTGAATGTAATTGTGGCCTATTTTATATAGGTCGTACCAGTAGGCCACTTAAGGTGCGGATTAGTGAGCACCTAAGGAACATTAGGAAAGGGCTAGAGACGCATGCATTGTCCAACCATTTTAAAATTCATCATAATTGCTCCCCCTCAGGTATAAAAAGATTTGTGGGGTTGACTTGGGTAAAAGGCAACTGGAGACAAAGGGATTGGCAAGTCAATTAGCTAAGCTGGAAATGCAGAAAATATATGAATTTAATACTTTGAAGCCTGGAGGGTTAAATCTCGATTTTGAAGTTAAATGGTTTCTATAAGTTTTTTTATTACCCACTCACCTGCACTGGGCACTTTATTATTGATTTTAAGGTCCTGTTTTTATTTAAGGTATATATTTTATTTTTTATATTCCTGTGTTGATTGATATCATTCCCTTTTTATTGTAGAGAATAAAGTCTGTATTCCATGTCCTACGCTTTAGAAATTAATACCGGATGCCTCAAGTATATGCAGGACTCCATTATGACGATAAGCTGGATGACAATTCACAGCTAAGTATTAAAGACGTGAAGATACAGGACTTTATTATAAAGGAGTCCTTAGCCACTCCGGCAACTATCCGGAAGGGATTCTCCGCGTGTAACACAGCGTTGGCGTCCTGATCGTCATGGAGATGGCTCCCATAACAACAAAACAAATAAATTGTAAAGGAGTCCCCGGTTACTCGGGTAACTACCCGGAAGTGACATTTCGTATGGAACACAGCGATAGCGCTCAGATTGTTATGGAGACGGTTCCCATAACAACAGAACGTATTAAGGAAAGGAGCAAATCCAGCAATAATAGGGTGATTATGGAGGCTTTCCGGTTCGACGTAGGGGAGGTTTAGCTCCTTATTGAAAGGCCTAGCACAGCAGGGGTTCATGGGACTTGTAGTCAATTTATGTATAGGAACCAGCTGTGCTAGCGCTGAGATGATAGGTTAGTCTGGGTATACATAGAATGTTGTTTAGCAGTTTAAGTCATTCTGCTTGCTGCTGCACCTTGAAAAAGACCCCAGGACAGGGGTGGAAACGCGTCGGTGTTTATGGACTGAGGCCCCTGCTGATTGAATACTGGTGACAAAAAGGAATCCTAGCCGGCTGTGGATCCTTGATGCCTGTTGGTGAATACACCATCTACTGTTCCTCAAGGACTGTTTGATGCAAGTTTTTTCCTGAGATCTGGTAATTGTTACCTATTCAGCTGTTGGGGGATTCATTAGTCCATGTCATTTTTGTTGTTTGTATCATGTTTTAAAATTGGATTATTAAATTGTGTTACACTATATATACCCCTTTTTTATCTTTTCTTGGGGGTTCATGACGACTGACCATTGAAAAGACCGGACCAAGAATCCTTTTCTTTTGAGGACTACTATAAAAGGATTTGAGTCTAACATCATTTACCTTTCTAATACTATTTTATTTATGTGATTGCGCTGGTGAGCTGTGTCTATCCTATTTTTTTGCATATTAAAAAAATTGTGTTACACTATATATACCCCTTTTTTATCTTTTCTTGGGGGTTCATGACGACTGACCACTGAAAAGACCGGACCAAGAATCCTTTTCTTTTGAGGACTACTATAAAAGAATTTGAGTCTAACATCATTTACCTTTCTAATACTATTTTATTTATGTGATTGCGCTGGTGAGCTGTGTCTATCCTATTTTTTTGCATAATTAAAAACATATCAGTTAAATGTATAACAACAATAGAACATTAAAAAAACTGCTATCAGCTGTAGTGCACTGCAGTGATGTCGAACTGTCACCCAGTTTTTTTCTTCCCATGTTTGTTAACATTCAAAATGTAAGTGATTGCAGTGAAGTATTTTAATTATGTAAGCACATGTACAGAAATGAACATTAAGAACCGTATTCAGTTAAAGTAGGTGCGAAAAGCCCATTTCTGCGGAAAAGTATTGCCGGTGACGTAATTTCGCCCAGTGAAAACTTATCCCCGTATTCAATTCCAAAAACTTTGCGCCGGTGCGGAGAGTCAAAGCATTGTAATAGGCGAAATAGATTTGCCTGAAAGGAGGCGAAAAAAAGTGCAGAATTGGGGTTTTGGGGTGCAAACTTGCGTGAACCACCCTGCACCTTTGGGACAGTCTCCCAAAGGTAAACTGTGTCAAAAAAAGTAAAAAAAAACCCCATAAGAACACCCCAAAAAATGACTTTGGAAAAGGGGGCGAAAAAGTACAAAGTTGGGGGACAAACTTAAAAACTAGCGAAATAGACTCCAGGGGGGTCCCCAAGTATGCCCCAGGTGTTTTTAAGTTTGCAGGCAGGTGGATTTTTTACGTTTTTAAAACTTCACTTTAGCAACTTTAAAATATGCTAGCACCCATTTCGTGTACCCCAAATTTGCTGGGACTACTTATTTTCTGCAGAAAAAAACTGCTAAATGCTATTCTTCTCCACTTCTGCAAAGACGCTAATTAGCAGCTATTGACAGTATTTAAGTACCCCAAATACCTTCAGCAGGCCTATTCGGTGGTATCTATAGTGATCCCCAAAGTCACTGCATCTTTTGGGGGGTGTCAGGCTGATTTCCCCAAATCTGACAACACTTTTCGCCAGGTCCGAATTCACCGGGTCCCGTTTTTGCCGATTTCTAAATGAATACTGGGATAAGGGGGACGAGCGTGATACTTTTTCGCATGTAAAACCAGCGATGTCGGCAAAAAGTCCTGCATGCGAAAAGTACGGGACTTTTCGCACCTAATTGAATATGCCCCATAATCTTAAACTGAACCAATATCACTTTCACATATATGTTTTACTGACATTTTTCAAAAACAGCTAGAACTATATAAACAGTTTCCATTGTTTATAAATGATTCAGTTATTTAGAAACAAAAATCTGTTTGAACTAATCAAATATTTACTTTCATTTGTTTTCCATGTACTAGATTGATTAAAGCTAATTGCTGATTGGTTCCTCTTTGTTACTGTATATTTGCAAAAAAAACCATTTAATTGTGTCCTAGATGGACATTGCATGTGTTTTCTGATGTCATATTCAACAAGAAGAGTTGATTAATATGTTATTAAAACATAGGTAGAGCAGCAATATCATTATTAGGGATAATCAGGCACAAATTATAGTATAAATGTTTTGGACCATTTAAAAAAAAAAAAAAAACTGTAGGAGTAGATAGGATTTGCAGTAAATTAGACAGGATCTTAAGTATAAACAACTAAACAGCAGTAATGCAGTATGCTGTAAGGATGAGCGCTAAGGTTTCGGCAGCAGACTAGAGATGAGCGGTTCGGTTAAGAACATAGGACCACTTGACAAATATGTTTTGTACGTTCTGTGCCTGTATTTGCTCTGATGTGACCATTTGCATGGAAAGAGCATATTTTAAGATGTCATGGTCTAAGAATGCATCTAGTTCTGTACCCACATGCAAAAAATTAGATTCCATGTTGTAGAATGAGGTATTTAAATAAGTTTCAAGGCGTGGAAACTGCGCACAGGATGGAAATCCTGGTTCAACAGATATCCATAGCGCAACTCTCAAAATTACTTGGTATAATGGCTATAAAAGGTATTCACCACCTTTGGCTTTTTCACATTTTGCTATGTTACAACATGAAACCATGATGGATTTGATTGAAATTTATTTTCACTAATCAACATAAAGTTCTCAATATCATACCTCCCAACAGTTTAAAGTACCAAGGAAAATACTGGATGATGTTTTTTCAAGCATGACAGAGAGTCACGCCGTTGTTCTCATCATGCTTGGAACCTGCCTTGCCCTCCGGGAGCTGCTGGGCAGCCCCCAGCCTCTCGTAGCACACTGTGGATGATACACTATGCAGAGCTGCGTGTAACAGAGTGTCCCCCAACCTCTCCCCGCCCCGTGGGACATTGTGGCCCGCTGGACACTGGGACTGATTCAGAGCCGCTCGTAAGCGTCCGCTCGTTCGCTATGAGCGATGTTCGCACAACTGCGCATGCGTATGGGTCGTAATGCGCATGCGCAAACCAGTCATTGCGGTTGGAAATCATGCACTCGCAAAACAGCGAGGGGCTGCTAATTTGATTGACAGAATGTACCGTTTGTGGGTGGTAACAGGGGAAGGTGCTTGAAAACGGGGGAGTGGAGATCCGAACGCAGGCGTGCCTAATGGTAAAAAGGGCGTTTAATGGAAGTGCATAATTAGTAAAGCCTACCACAAGCACTGCGAGCAGTTCAGATGCCTTTTGATGTACCCGATTAATCAAATAAATACCGGAGATGACGTGTGATGCGAACGGCAAAGGTGCGTCATTACAAAATAGCGAGCGCATTTTTCGTTCACTCGCTCAGACATAGAGGCATCAACAAACTGCAATGAGTGAGCGCTCAATTTAAATAGCCGGCCCCTTTTTTTGAACGACCGCCTGCAAATAGCGTCCGGCTCTGAATCAGGCCCTCTGTTCCCGAAAAGTGGGACTGTCCTGCTGAAATTGGGGCAGTTGGGTGATATGCTCAATAATGTGCTCAGCCCAAATAATGTATCCAGCCATTTTTCAAAATTAATTTTGAACAAATACTGAATGCATTAATATTCACCCCCTTGCTGTATCCATACTAGATTTCCTCAGTAACCAGCTTTCTCCCAAAGTCACATAGTTTATTGGGGACCACCGGTGTGCAGGTAATGTGTGTCACATGACTGCAGCATAAATACACTTGTCTCTGCAAGCTTCCCCCAGGTAGTTAGTGCATTTCCAAACAAAGTACAAGGAAGACAAAGGAACATTCCAAGCAGATCTGGGACAAGATTATTGAGAAGTACTAATCAGTAATAGGGTACAGGGCATAAATACACCCCAAAGCAGTTAGGTCATCAAATATGAATCTGCCTAAAACAGGCTGCCCTCCAAAACTGAGTGTCTGGGGCAAGAAGAGCTGTTGTAATAGAGGCCAACAAGAGGTCAATGGCAACACTAAAGGAATTATAGTCTTCCATGACAGAGATGGGAGTAACTGTGCATGAGACAACAATAGCACACATGCTCCTTAAATTTGGGTTGTATGGGAGGGTGACAAGAAGAAAGCCCTTGTTGAAACAAACTCACACTAAAGCCTGGCCACAGCATGCTCAGAGACATGTGGGAGATATAACCATGTGGATGAATATAAGACCGAAATTGAACTCTTCAGCAATAATGCTAAGCACTATGCTTGGTCTCTACCTAACACTACACATCACAGTGGAAACACCATACCTTCAGTGACAGATGGTGGTGACAGCAACATGCTTCTCTGTGGCAGAGATTGAAAAGATCATAAAAATAGAAGTAAAAATGGACAGAGAAATACTGGAGGAAACCCTGCTGCAGTCTATAAGAGCACTTGGACTTGGAAGAAGATTTATCTTCCAACATGACAATGACCCAAAGTATACAGCCAAAGCCACACTGGATTGTCTTAATACCACAATGGCTAATGTCCTGTAGTTGCCTTGTCAAAGTCCAATTTAGCATCTGTGGCAACAGCTAAAAGTGATTTTCCCCAATGATCACCATCCAACCAAAATAGAACAGACTCAAATTCCAGTGACTAGATGTGCTCAATTTACAGACCCTAACAGGGCCATAACCAGGGTGATGTGACATGTGCCACAGCACAGGACACGGCAGGGCAGGGGTGCTTCTGGGGCCTCTCAATTTTCTGTTTATAATCATACTCATTTGTAGCTTCCTTTTTTATCCCCGGAATCTCCTGGCTGTCCCTATCTCCTCCCTGGCTGACTCTCCCCCCATCTGTCCACCTCCCCAAGCACCATCAGTAACATCTTCTTATTCAACACACACATTTCAAAATACTGTCATACCCAAGACTCAAACCTATCACCTTTGACATGGCAGTCAGACACTTTACACATGGAGCTATCTGGCCATAATTTCTGATGGCAGCCTTAAACACAGCTACCGATTCCTGACCCAGGTGTTAACAGCACACCTCGAGTACCTTTGCCAGTGAGTTCAGCTGCTGGCGCAGTGTATATACAAGGATCTCCTCGTATATTTGCTGCATATACACTACAAGTAGCGCTCTTTCTATATCTTCAGTTGGTGATTTGCACTGTCAGCTCAAGGCTTGTGCATGACTGTTCTGATGGACAAATCCTGCTGCAGGTGCAGCTTCACCAGTGCTCTTTCTACATCTAGAGCTGGTTAGTTAAACTGCATAATTATTGTGTATCATCACTGCAGCCATTGGATTCACACTTTTTAGGAGTGACACTTGGATAACAGGAGTACAATGGGATCAGTACCCTTTCATCATTGTAAGGGTCAAATCAGATTTGTCATACCCCTTCCCCCTTATTTGGGGTGCCGATGCTCTTTCTGGCCTAGGGCACTTAAAAGTCTGGTTAAGGCCCTGTACCCTTACCCTAATGGCTTCAGAGCTATATCTGATACCAAAGGTGGTTCTGCCAGGTATTAACACTGGGGGAATTATAATGCGATTACTTTTTTGTATTTTCCAGATTAATATTGACAAAAAAAAATGTTCTGCCACAGTATAGAGTACTTTGTATTAATTAGTGGAAAAATATTTCAAATAAATGAGAAGAAAGCCCAACGTGGGTGATTATCTTTTACAGTCACTGTATTCATACACCTTCTCAGGTAGCAGAGATTGGGTGTTATATGGAAAAGGTAAAAATGTGACACTTCTAATGAATATGAAATATAAATAATAATGTAATAAGATGCACTCTCATATGGGACCACCATCCCACTGGCCACACAAATTGATTACGTGATGCAATGGTCAGCTTCACTGAGGTCTTAGGTTCGATTCCCACAAAAACTGTGTGTGTGTGTGTGTGTGTGTGTGTGTGTGTCTGTGTGTGTGTCTGTGTGTGTGTGTGTTCTAAAGTGCTGCAGAATATGTAGCAGAAAGTGGGTCTGCACCTATTTATGTATTTTCAAGGCAGTGAAATAAGTGCATCTGAGAGGTGCATGGATATATTTAGCAAGCGGTAAATCCCCATAAAATTTCCAGACTCTGCACAACAGAAACTCAACAATTCTTCACCACTTCTTCTGTCAAAATTACCATGTTTGAAAGAAGAAACTTAAAAGCAAATGTAGCATTTAGAAAACTACAAGAGAATACTACAGATGTTGTTTTAAAATATCATGTAGAGATGTGTGCAGACTCCAGTGTTTTAGTTTTGGTTCTAATTCTAAATCATCATCGTGTTTTGGTTTTGGCAAAAATACCCTTATGCTGCATACACACGTAAAGATTTTCTGTTCAACCATCCAACTAGTTGATTGGTTGGAATGAAAATCTGGTAACGTATGGGAGTAACTGATGATCAGCAATTTGCTCCTAAATGCCAGAAGACAGATGAAAATGGTCGTTCAGACAAGATTGTTAAATGTTTGATCTAAACAATTTGTTCAAACAATAGTTTTTGTCCATTTTCCAGCATTTGGGAGCAAATTGCTAATTGTCATTTGCTTTCATACCTTACCAGATTTTCATTCCAACCAATCAACTAGTTGGATGGTTGGACAGAAAATCTTTAGGTGTGTACCTTTTGGGTAGGCTTCGTTTTTTTTTTTTAAATTGACAGCTAAAATCACGTAACTTGGACCTATTTTTGTTCCTATACTGTAGTATTATAACCATCAATAGCATTCAATTTCAGTAATTTTCAGTCAAATTTGACCAAAATTGGCACCTTGAGGTGGGACTTACAAGGTAGGGACTTACATGCAATCAAACACTCGAGTAATCCGGTTTTTGGATTCGAGATCCGACTTACTGGAAGACCCGACCTGGCACTCCATTCGACTCGAAACCTCAAAGTTCGAGTGTGTTTGGTTTTCAGCAAAACTGAAACACTCATCTCTAATGTTATGCGTCCAGTTTTGAACAAATAGACCCGATTTGTTATTTGCATTCCAAGTGTTTATAGTGGTGCAAAATATGCACTGGCTGAAGGTAGTAGCTAAGTGGATCAGGTGCAGGCTAATTGCACCTTAGGGGGTAAGTTTACTAAGAATCGAGTCTGGTTGAGTTTTTTTTTTTTCAACTCGATTAGCATCACCGAAACTCGGGTGATTTGAGGCTCCACAAGTGCCAAAGGGCAAGCATGCTGGCAACTGTAGTTCCACTGTAAAATAGTTTATAGCTATTTAACACATTATTACCCCCGTACCCACAGCCCAGGGGTGTGGGGAAGAGCCCCGGGCTTCAGACCAAGCCTGTGGTTTCGGGAGAGGGGGGAACCCTTTCTTGGGGGGGTCCCAACCTCCCCTGAGATCCCCGCTTGGGCTGACCGGCTTGGGGTGCAAATGTTTTGGCCATGCAGACCCGGAGATAGGGTCTCCTAGCTGTGGCATTCCGATTGGTTTGGGTCTGGTGCTGATTTTAATTTTAGGGGGACCCCTACGCATTTTTCCCCCCTATATTTAAAACCAGCACTTGCCCTGCAGCCAGGTGCTGGTTCCTAAATTACGGTGGAACCCTACTCGTTTTGTTCCCCGTAATTTTAGGAAACAAAACTGGCTGAGCAGTCCGGGGCGGGTTATGCTTTTGGGGGGGGACCCTACATAATTTTTTTTTTATTTAACCCTTTTTTTTACTATATACAGGCAGAAACATACATGGATCACACTGATCTGTGTATGTTTCTGCCAAACTCGCAGCTCACAGGCAGGTGAATTGATTTCACAAATTTTTACAGGAGTGTTGTCCGTTCTCATGAGAGTTTATAAACTCTCCTCTTGGTAAATTCTCAAATCCTGTCTTCACTAGTGAAAAGTTACTTGAGTTTAGCCGATAGTGAAGCAAAGAGAGTTTGCTAACTCTCCAGTATTTTCCCGTAGCAAAGGAGATTTCTTTCCCGAGTTTTACATTAGTAAATTTGCGAGTGACAAAAAATGCCCAAAGTCTCCAGAGAATGCAAACTCTCCCAAACTCGATTCTTAGTATATTTACCCCTAGGTGTCTAGTGTGTCTACTCTTGCATTGAAATGGAAAATCAAGATTCATTTTGAAGGACATAATTATTATTACAGGGGTCCAGGGCCACTTAGACATCTCTCGGTGCTAGAGAGTGGGCGTTGGTAAGGGTGTGTGGCTTTGCCCCACTCCCACAATAATGTCCTGTGAATAATCTGCTTTAGGGAGGGGGTCCTTTCTTCGCCTCCAAAGTCTCAATGGTTGACTCAGCCACCACCATGTCCCCTAGACAATGCTGGGTAATATGTATTTGCCCCCTCCCCATTCACGGCAGCCATGCAGAGTCATTTCCTCTCTATCTAAGAACTTTGTTCAGCTGGTCACAAGTACTAAAAACCCAACCTCTTCTCCATGCATTTCTATGCACACTTTTACCAATGCAATAAAAACACACAAAAGTAACACCTAACAACAACAGTGCCATTGTCGTCTCACTCTCATGATTCATTTAATTTAATGAATAAATTAGATTAAATATGGCAGCATTTAAAAGTGACATTAGGGGCATTCCTAAAGTGATAATGGGTGGGCATGCAGCACGAAAAGTGCTTGGTATATAATTAGGCGGGCTTGTGCAAATCAAACAGCAGCATGGACCGTACAATTTTTGCGCTTTGTATATGACTCTTGCTGTCTGGAATCTATTTAATGTTGTAACATGAAGGTTACAAAAAATCAATATGTTTTTTAGGTTTAAATTCCCCTCTCTCCTCATTTGCCTGATATGCTGAAAAGCTTCCTGAAAACTAATTATAAACATAAGTCAATGGAAAAAAAAAAAGTGTGTTCATGGAAAAATATACCATTAGGGAGCATTTCCATGAAATCACTGGCACATCTGCTCTTAACAGGTTTCAGCTGAAAGTATTGGGACTGTACTTTAAATGCAACGTTTTACAGTAAATATAACAGGGTTGCAATAGAAAAGGTCACGTTGTCTAAGACGCTGTAGTTATTAACATTCAGCTTCTTGAAAGAAAATACATTTTATGAAAAAATAAATATCAGCAATCTGTTCACTGGTTTAAAGAGAAACTTTCACCATTTTTAAGATGTGTACAATTAAATGTGAGCGAACAAAGCAATTTATTTAATTAGAAATGGCTTAAATTGTATAAGTTTATGTAATAAATTGGTACTAAGGCCTGATTCAGACCCTCTCACAAGCCGCCGCTCGCTCGTTCCTGGCCGATGTTATGCAATTGCGCATACATATGCATCGTAGTGAGCGTGCGCGAACTAGTCCGAGCGATCGGGAAGCGCTCGCTCGCCCAGCAAAGACAGCCCAGTGGAATGATTGACAGGAGAGGCCATTTGTGGGTGGTAACAGGGGCAGGCCACTGGAAATGGGGGAGTGGAGGTGCGAACGCAGGTGTGCTTGAGAATCTTAACGCTGTTTCAAAGGCGTGCATAATAAAAAGACAGCATCATAGTACACGTCACCTGGTTGTATTTCACACCGAAGTGCTCGCAGTGCTTGCGGCAAGGTATAGTCAACCTCAAGTGCTGCGAGCACATCCGATGGTTCTCGATGTGCCAATGTTTTCATGCACTTCCTGGAGATGACGTGCACAAGTGGGCGTCTTATGAATGGTGGATGGGCGTCTGCATACACAAAGTGATCGCTCGCCAAGACATAGTGGGCGTGCTAATGTCTTGTGCACTGCGATGCATATGCATGTGCAGAACGCCACAATCGGCCGATTACATGCGTATTAGCAACTGTGATCCTTGCTGAATCAGGCCCAATGTTATCACTACTATTTTTACACCACCCTTTACATAATGAACTCGGCACTGCCCGCCAAGGTGTGCTGGGGATAGCCCCGGGCTATCAGGACAGGCCTGGCGTGCCCTGGTGAGGGGGGACCGCTTTATTGGGGGGGGTCCCCACCTACCCGGGGTTGACTAGCGGTCAGGAGTAATGCTTTGGCCGTGGGATTCGGTGAAAGGGTTCCCCTGGCTGTGGCATTACACCCCCACTGGAAAGAGTCCGGTGCCCTGTCCATTTCTGATCATATGCAGGTCCATGCCATTTACAAACCATCCCATGCCCAGCAGACCAACCCAGTCACATACACTGCTATGCCAGTGTTATAGATTTGTGACAACTACGTAGAGCCTCCTGCACACCACATAGTGTACCATGCCCTTTCTGCCCACATTTATTGTATAGTATGCACAACTTGCACTTAAATGCCCACTATATACAGTGATGTACCTTACAAGCTGTTCAGTTAAATTCCCACCATACACAATCAATAATACAGCCGTTAATGGGATATTGCTGTAATATGCATTTATAGATTGCTATAGAGACAAATAATGATTATAAATGCCCTATTGTTTATATGCTATAGATGACATTGTTGGGTAATCAGCAGCTGCCCAGAACAGAACACATAGGCCTTTTTTCTAGCAAGCTTCCTCTGTATTGTGATTATTCTTGAGAGAAAGTCAGGTAAAGGAAATAGTGGGCCTGTCAGACCCGTTCGCACGCAGCCTGTCGAGACGAAAATATGCTAATGACCGCATACGCAATGTAACCATAGCACAATAAGTAGACACCCAACACTAATGCCGCTAACTTCCCTTCACTTACGTTCAAGACAGCAAAAACATCGGGAGCCATCGGAACCACACGCACAAGTTGTGGACCTGACCCTACTGCAGACATTGCTTATGTTTGTGTGTGTAATAAGACATTTGGATGCTTATGCACGCCCCTGAAACGGCGTCTAGACGCCCAGGCACGCCTGCGTTTCTCTGACCACCCCCCGTAATACCCTCAAACAGTCACTTCCTGTCAATCACTGTATGAAGCCACTGCGTGGTCGTGGCGGTCGATTCTTGATCGCAGCGGCCGGTTCGCGCATACCCATGAACAGAATGCAAACATCGACAGGCTGTGTGCAAACGTAGCCTTGAGACCGGGTCTGAATCAGGCCCAGTATTCCCTCCACAAATACAGTGCAGCGAGTGTCTGCCAATAAAGTGGGTTGTTCTAAAGAAGCCATGAAAAGGGTGTGTTTAATAACTGTGGATGTAAATATGGCCAGGAATGCAGCTAAGTCTCTTTCATTTCCATTTGCTGACATGCACACACTCTGCAAATGCTCTGTCCAGTAATGCTGTATTTATATTATTACTAGTTCCCGTTTTCTCACACGACCTCTCCATGTTGGCTTATTTGTAAACTCTGCAAAGTGTTATTCGTTACATGAGATTACTCTAAAGGTAGTACGTGGTAAGCAGCAGATGATTATTAAAATCACAGCTATGAAAGGGGGTGTTTCCTGTTTCACATTGTAGCCGCCCAGAAGTTTTATTGCATTTTTTCTTCTTGGTATGTTCTAATGACAAGTAAGGGTTTATTTAACAATGTTGAAAGGTAATACAATAATAATTATTCACCCAGTTATTATATTAAAATGACACTAAGCTTCACATCTTTGGACGTGACATAACATTAAGGGGTATATTTATCAGAATCCGTATCAGATGCGGATGGGATGTGATAATATCTTCCAAATTCGCAATGCGATATTTGAATACATTGCAAGGATGTGCCAAATATTGCATGCAGGGGCGCAACTGGACCTAGGGGGCCCCATAGCAAAATGTTCACGTGTCCTCCTAGGTCCGCGACCCCCTTTCCCCGCACACTCCTCACTCCCCTCTACTCAACAGTACTTACCTGCTTTGTGTTCGCGCTGCGCAGGGCAGGAAAACTTCCTCTCCCGGTCGGATCCATCTCCTCAGTCCTCACTGATTGATGCTGGGATGAGGCGGCCATGCCTCCTGCCAGTTTCAGTCAATGAGAAGACAGAAGAGCCGGGGGCGTAGCCAACCGGGAGGACACGACCATGGAGAGAGGGGGTGGGGCGCGTGACACTGGAGCAGGTAAGTCGACTCGAGGAGAGGGTAGTGAGGAGGGTGAGGGTGGGGTCCTCAGACCGAGGCCTGGCACTGTAGATGCAGGGGGAGGGCTGGGCCTCGGGTCAGTACGGGCCCCATAGCAGCAGCACCCCCTGCACCTACAGTAGTTAAGCCACTGATTGCATGCAGGGACAGAGCTTGCCAGACAGCTCTGTCTCTGCGAATCCCCTCCAAGCACTTCTCAGTGTACTTTTCGCAAAAAATATCCTGAGAGTGCGCTGTCACTGGTTGGGCCCCACCTCCTCTTCTAATGTCAGGTATGAGACTGTGCACTATAATTATACAATGTTGCTCGATTACAGAGTCAGTTACCTGGTAGAGCAGGAACATGGATGAACGGACCATACACTGTACTATCCATGTTGTCTGCAGGCTATGTCCTCTATAATGGTTAGCCAAGCCTCTGTGATGGCTGGCCACACCTCTTTGGAGGCTGGTCTCATTCTTTAAGCACGAGCCCCTAACACTGCCTTACCCGGTGGGCCCTTCATGTCGCACACTGCTTGCATCCAGTCAGGCCCTGTAGGCTGTTTATTAGGCTAGTCACAACTAATAAAATGACAATCAATTTTATCTCATCACTTAAATAAGTAAACAAATGATAATCGGATATGTCCTGCTGCTGCTAAACTAAACACGTTAATAAATACTACACGTCACTGCATACTGGGCTCGAAAATGTTTGTTGTTCTGTGTACCCCAGATTTGCAATGCATGCTCCCCTTTACTTTCGTCATATTTGAGATGTTAAAGAACTGGCCAAAACTATGTAAATTTTTAAACATTCTGAGAACCCTCTGACTTTGGTTAAGATGATGCAATTTATGTGCAGGAAATAATAAACAGTAAAAGTCTGGTTACTAATTGTTGAAATGTAGGAAGTAACTGTGGCCATTACAAGAACTAAAACCACAGGACCATCAATGTATATACTGTTTTCACCTCTACTTTTACCCCCCTAAATACATCTGTTAAAAGCACAGAGATCTGTTGGTTCATGAATGAAAGTAGAGAGATATGCCCGCATGTGGCATATTCAGGTGTGGTGTGGTGGACCGGGTAAGCTATGTGCACAGCTATTGGGCATGACATGTTGAACTGCATAATGCAAATAAGCAAATTCAATGTAGTGCCATTGCTTTGGTGAGAACATAGATTTACACCCCATTGTGCAATAACATTTACTGTTTGTCTCAAACCTTGAGCCTCATGTGCTACCTCTTCTCTGTTTATAGGGTGCAAAAATCACACTGAAGGACCGTACTCTCTATGGACTGCATTGTTTTCTATCTAACCAAATTATTTTTTAAACCTCACAAAATACTAATACCTGCCCGGGAGACACCTTTTTGGAATATAAATATATATCTATACAGATGTGTCCACATACATCTATCGTCTGTGCGCTACAAGTCGCGTTATACATAACGTGTGAGAGGTGTGTAACTCGGTAGCGCCGGGCATCTAGAATGTTTATATATAGTATATACACACACACATGCATACATATATATATATATAATTTACTTACACACACATACATATAGGTATACACACATACATATATTCACACACAAACACACATATATACACCATACACCACACATGCATATGTCACACACACATTACACACATACATACATACATACATACACACACAAGTCACACATACAGTATTACCTGGCACCATCTGCAGACTGCAGGTTGTGGATGGGATGGAGACGGGACCTGGCAGGCAGGTACATTGTTATTAAACCTGGCAAGCAAGTTCCTCTTCCTGCGTGGCGCCATCTTCCCAGTGATATTTGGGAAGATGGTGCATGCACATACATACAGCCATGGCCAAAAATTTTGATAATGACACAAGTATTGGTTTTCACAAAGTTTGCTTCTTCACTGTTTTTAGACCTTTTTGTCAGATGTTACTATGGTATACTGAGGTAAAATTACAAGCATTTCATTAGTGTCAAAGGCTTTTATTGATAATTACATTAAGTTTATTACATTAAGTTTATGCAAAGAGTCAATATTTGCAGTTTTTACCCTTCTTTTTCAAGACCTCTACAATTCGCCCTGGCATGCTGTCAATCAACTTCTGGGCCACATACTGACTGATGGCCGCCTATTCTTCCCTAATCAATGCTTGGAGTTTGTCAGAATTTGTGGGGTTTTGTTTGTCCACTCGCCTCTTGAGGATTAACCACAAGTTCTCAATTGGATTAAGGACTGGGGAGTTTCTTGGCCATGGACTCAACATTTTGATGTTTTGTTCCCTGATCCACTTAGTTATCACTTTTGCCTTATGGCAAGGTGCTCCATCATGCTGGAAAGGGCATTGTTCATCACCAAACTGTTCTTGGATGGTTGGGAGAAGTTGCTCTTGGAGGATGTTTTGGTACCATTCTTTACTCATGGCTGTGTTCTTAGGCACAATTGTGAGTGAGCCCACTCCCTTGGCTGAGTAGCAACCCCACACATGAATGGTCTCAGGATGCTTTACTGTTGGCATGGACGACGCAGCAGCCAATGAGAGTCTGTCTGACTCTCATCGGCTGCTATAACAAACACCCAGCTACCGCTGGCGGCTGTGTTTGTTATTCTGTAGTGTGGACCGCGCTCGCGGTCTGCACTACACTAGCGGCGGCAGGGGGTTGCTGCAAATCTGGTCGCCGGGCAGCCAAACCTGGCCCCCGGGTTTTGTCGAGCCCTGCATTAGATAATGGTTGCAATTGCCCTTGTCTACCGAGGCTTAATTAATTCTAGTGTATGCATTATTGGCTGAAAATAAATAGTTCTAGTTCTTCTGCTTCACAAATTGCAATTAGCAAATGTCATATAGGTCATGTTGAGCTAGGTACTAATAAACAAAGGCTAAGTAAGAGGTGCAACTTATAGGGAATGCAAAATTCTAATATCAGGTGAGGTTTAAGTTTCGTAACATTTTGAGGAGCCCTACTGGTACAGTATGTGTTAGCCTTAATTAGTACTTTATGGTTGAAAGAAATCTTACTTGCATTAGGAGTGCAGAGGGACATCAGAGTGACAAAACAGTGCTTTAGAGATCCTATAAGGATGTGGAACCTTAAAAATTGTATTGGGCATGATCTCTTCTGGGCAGGGGCGTTTCTAGAGAGGAGGAGGCCCGTGTGCAGTCTTCAACACGGGCCCCCTCCTCTCCGCTTGGCAGCCGGCAGCGCACTGAGCTTGGCGCGGCCATCGCTGGAGTTATAGACTCTGGGCACTAGAGTGGGCCCAGAGTCTATAGTGTATGCACAGGTCACCGGGGAAAATGGCCGTGGTGGCCATTTTCCCTGTACTGCGCATGCGCAAACAACGGGAAAGTGGCCGCCTCGGCCGTTTTCTAGTCGTTTTACAGCGCCGGACCCCCGCGCCGACATGGGACTCCGGAGAGGTAAGTAATTCTATGGACCCAGGGGCCCGTGTTCCCCGCACACCCTGCACCCATTATAGATACGCCCCTGCTTCTGGGGTAAAGCGCCCTTTCAAACATTGCCGGCCGGGACTCATTGGCAGTTGGTGTGGCTCCCCTATTTGAATTTTGGACTGCGCTGCAGCCCCACCTCTGGAGCCTCTACTGCCCACCATCTAAGTGTTAACATTTCCGACAATTTTTTGTGGAGTTATTTATTTCATGATGGTGAGTATACAGTACTCTAGTTAAATGTAAAAATATGTGCTGAGTGAAAACCTTATTTAAATCCAGAAATGCAATAGTTAAATAAATCAACTCTGGACTTGCTCAGGGAAGATTGGAACATCTGCTCTTTATCACATGTTGGCACAGCTCTGCGTGTGTGTGAAGCAAGGTGGCTGGTGCACTTGGCTAGTAAATATGAATGCATCCTGCTTATCTGTATAATTCTGCAGCACATCAGAATCTGACCTTCATTCAATCTGGCATTTATGGTTTATTCACCAATTTTATATATATATATATATAATATATATATATATATATATATATATATATATATGTTATAAAGGCTGGCAAATCAGAATTCTGGCTATCTATGGAAATCCCAACAACTTGTTTCTAAGTAGCAGTGGTTCACAGTAGCTTAGCTCTATGTACATGAGCCCCACCACCATCACCTGAGTTAACCACTCTTGTCTGTCTTTCTGTTTACGTGATCCTCCCCATCCCGTCAGCATACACTCCCAGATCTCCTATGCTACTGAAGTGAAATGGGTGGAGGCATGATGACTCAACGGATCCAGTCCAAGGTTAATGTGGCCCTTCTTGCATTGATCACAAGCTATTCACCATCATTCCTGCTAGTGTTACAATTTTCGCTCCAATTTAAAAGACTATTAATTACCAAATTAACACACAGTGTTTATATACTGTAAATTCATATATACATTTTATGGCATATTTACTGCTACAAACGTATACACAAATGACGTAACGGACACAATTACCCTAATTCAAATAACAATTACTCTGTTGCAATACTATTCTTCAGCCCATGATAATCCACTGGCACATAATGGTGCACAGCCACCTAATGGTCCTTAGGCACATTATGGTCCTCAGCCACCTGATGGTCCTCAGGCACATTATGGTCTTTAGGCACCTGATGGTTCTCAGCCACCTGATGGTCCTAAGGCACAGGTCCTCAGCCACCTGATGGTCCTAAGGCACATTATGGTCCTCAGTCACCTGATGGTCCTCAGGCACATTATAGTCCTTAGCCACCTGATGGTCCTCAGGCACATTATGGTTCTTAGCCACTTGATTGTCCTTAGTCACCTGATTGCCCTCAACCACTGAATCACATTTAGTAATTGTATCAGTTGAAACAAAATAAATGTATACAATTATAAATGTAAAGCAGAGATTCCAAACTAGGGTGTAGAGATTTAACTAAGTATCCCAATAAGAATGTCACAAGCCACCGCACTGCGAATACTGTGCGAGGCGAACGCCGGGTGAGCGTTCACTGATTCTCCACCGAACCTCCTGTCCATCATTCTGAGATTAGTCTGGATTGGCTCCTGCATCTATATCCTGCTGGTGCGAACCCTGTTCCGATGCCGGTGATAGCATTTCACGTGTATCCGGTTCTGCCATTGTCTCCTGTATCCAGTCGAGCTCCCAGTGTTCCAGTCTAGCTTAGTTTTTCCTGCTGTTTATGTCATCCAGTCGGCACAGTCCGCACTCAGTGTCCCGGGTGCACAAGTTTGCGTCCTGTGTACACAATCCTGTGTACTACCGCTAGTATCATCTCAGCGGCACTTAGCGCACCTCAGTGTCCTGAGTACGCAATCCTGTGTACTACCGCTGGTGTCATCTCGGCGGCACTTAGCACAACTCAGTGTCCGGAGTACTCAATCCAGTGTACTCCCGCTAGTGTCATTCCGGCAGCACTTAGTGCATCTCAGCCAAACATATCAGCCCTCAAGGCTGTTCCACAACCCAGGGACTGTTATTCAGCCCAAAGTCTGCTACACAGCCCAAAGGCTGCATCTTGTTCTTTGGTCCATAGGCCACCACTCATTTACTATTCCAGCCCCAAGGCTGTTGCTGGACTCAGTTTGTGTACCAGCCTTACAAACCCTAACAATACCCTAATACCCTTTGTTATGCCTGTGGCATAACAAAGAAGCTGGATATATCACAAAAATTTAGAGACAGTAGTAGGGGGCATGGCCATGCTCCACCAACTGCTGGGCATGATATTTTGCGGGTGAGGTAGCATTTCATCAGCAGCCATCCACGTCTGGGTTCCTCTGCTCAGAATATCCAATAGTTATAGTATGAACTTATGTAAACATTGTTGTCAAAAATGACAGCTCCTCTGATACAGTCATTCACATGTTATGGTTAAATTACTTTCATATGTCACTACAATAAAGATACAGTATTTTATAAGTGTAGCTACAATATTATTTATGACATTAAGAAGAATTAGCCTTTTCTGTACTATAATACTGTATTTACAGTTTTTATGAAAGCCCCAGGCATTGAAGTAATGGATGATGTCCAGGAACCTGCAGCTTCACATTTTTTTCTGAGATGTTTTTAAAGTATTAAACAAAAGTGAAATTCATATTTGTGACAGATAAATTAATGGCAACTGAAAAATGTCAACATGATTATTATGATACTTCTGGCTGATTTTGCAGAGATGCATAAACAAAGAGTTGTAACTAAATGTAAGCAGAGAGAGTGTATGAAAAGCTACAGACAACAACATAATATGTAGCCTCACGTACACTGTATGTTATGTAGAAAATAGATGACATATGGGTAAATTGCAAACACTAGAATTAAAACATCTGAAAACTAAAAAAAATATAGAATTTTGCCTTTGTGTCCCAAACATGAACTAAACACAACTTTCGCAGAGTACAAACTAAAACATGACACATTTCTGTACATGCAAATGCACAATTAAGGTGCATACACACACAACAATTTTTTGAACGATTATCTATAACGATATCGTTTATTGTTCAATCGTTGAAAAAATTGTTCACTTTTTGAGTTAAAACGAACGATTATCGTTCATGCGCGTTCACGTTTGTAGTTTGTAGTTCAGTCAGACTGACCAACTCAACGATTTTCAGTAAGGGAATATATAAAAATCGTTTGTAGTTAAAAGAAAATCGTTCATTACATTTAGTAAATGAACGATTTTAGTAAACGATTTTCATTCATTTTTCCTTGAAAAAATGAACGAAAATCGTTTACTAAAATCGTTCATTTACTAAATCGTTGTGTGTGTATGCATCTTTAATCTTAATCTGCTGAATTTAATACATTGCTAAAATAAAATACAAAATCAGTGAATAGGACATGTGCAAATGTTTGGGTGCCATGTGAGTCAGTAATTGGCATCACCTCCTTATGCGGTCCAAACATTTTGGGCCTAATGTACTTTTTTGCCGATACCGATCAAAAATGAAAAACGGCAAACATTGATGATAGGTGATCCGTCAGGGAAATTCACCATGTTAAAAATCCCAGACACGCCGATTCCGACAATTCTCTTGAAATCGAGATTGCCCAACATGTTGGATCTATCTGAACTCCTGACCCCGGCGTCGTAAAAGTGGGGAATTGCTCCAACATAGGCTAAATAGGGTTGGGTACGGGATCCCGGCAGTTAGGATTGTGGCAGTCAGAATACCGACAGCGGCATCCCGAAAGTCAGAATCCCAACAGAATTAGGTAAGTATCCTAACCCTCCCCCTAGCTCTAACCTACCTTTCCCACAGCCTAAGCCTAACTCTACCCTTCTGCCACCTAACCATAACCTTCCCCCCCCACAGCTTAACCCTAACCCTCCACCTAGTGCCTAACCCCTAACCTAACTATAATACTTACCGTCGGGATTCTGGAGCCAGGATTCCAACTGCTGTGTTCTTGGTTTTTCAAATTCTTCACTGATCCTGGGCCATAAGCTTCCAGAATTTGTTGATACTTAGTTGGATCCAGTCCACCTAGTCAGTGGCGCAGTGGCGTAACGTGGGGGGGTCGAGCAGGATGCATGCCCTGGGCGCCATTAGAAAAGGCGGTGCATGTACGCCGCCGGCAACCCGCTGCAGTCCAGGGTACAGGGTGCAGTCCAGGGTACGCATGGTCCGCACCGGCACTACACTCTAAAACAAACACACCGCCGGCGTCAGCGGTATGTTTGTTTTAACACTGCAGCCAATAAGAGTCAGACAGACTCTTATTGGCTGCTGCACCCAGCGCCGGAGCCGGGCTGGAGCTCACTTATGACCTCCGCATTTCGGCTTCCACATTGGATGAAGGGAGAGACGTAATGACGTCTCTCCCACAGTGCTGAGCGGGACAGGAGCAGCGGACAGCGGCAGCAGGCGCAGGAGCGGGAATTCCGGTAAGTAAATTATGTGCTGTGTGTGTGTGTCTGTCTTATGTGTATAAGGCACTACTGCTGGGGGCACTGCATAGGGGCACTACTGGGGCACTGTATATTGGGAACTATATATTGGGCACTACTGGGGGCACTGCATAAGGGGTACTACTGGAGGCATTATATAAGGGGCGCTAATGGGGACACTATATATTGGGCACTAATGGGGCACTGTATAAGGAGTACTACTGGGTGCACTGTATAAGGGGCACTACTGGGGCACTGTATAATGAGCACTACTGGGGACACTGTATAAGGGTACTACTGGGGGCAGTGTATAAGGGGCACTACTGGGGGCACTGTATAAGGGGCTCTATATATTGGGCACTGCATAAGTGGCACTATATATTGGGCACTACTGGGGCACTGTATATTGGGCACTACTGGGGCACTGTATATTGGGCACTACTGGGGCACTGTAAATTGGGCACTACATTGGTGTACTGTATCTTGGGCACTACTGGGGACACTGCATAAGGGGCACCGTAAATAATGGGTACTACTGGGGGCACTGTATATTGGGCAATACTGGTGGTACTGTATAAAGGGCACTATATATTTGGCACTATATAAGGTGCACTACTGAGGTACTGCTTAAAGGGCATTAATGGGGGCACTGCATAATGGGCAATACAACAGGAGGCATTGCATAAGGGGCACTACTAATGGGGCATAGCATAAGGGGCACTGCATAATGTGCACTACAACAGGGGGTATTGCATAAGGGGCATTACTACTGGGGCACTGCATAAGAGACATTACTGCAGGTGGCATTGCATAAGGGGCACTACTACAGTGGGCATTGTAGAAGGGGCACTACTACTAGGAGCATTGCATAAGGGTCACTACTACTGGCTGCATTGCATAAGGGGCACTACTGGGGGCACTAAGGTGCATTTGTAATGGAAAGGAATGTTCCAAGAGTGACGAGAAACGGTGGTGTATCATGTTGACACACCTCCATTTTTCAGTGACCATGTCCCTTGTGGCATCTGGCCACGCCCACTTTTTCAGCGCACGACTATGGCGTGCACATAGGTGGGGTGGGGGCAGGGCTGTAGCTAGGGTAGTGCAGCTGGTGCCATCGCACAGAGCACCACAGGTCAGGGGGCGCTGTTTGGGCCTGTCAAATTTTTGTTTATTATCATTCTTGCTTGTAGCTTCCTCTTATTTCATCCCCAGCATCTACTGGCCTCTCCTATCTCTTCCCTGGCCCTTCCCCAGGAAGCCATGGCCCTTTTTTGGGTGCATTATGTCCCTTTGAAAAATGAGGGGGGCGCCAATGCTCTTTCTGGCACAGGGCACCAAAAAGTCTAGTTACGGCTCTGGTGGGGGGCTCCATTTTTCATCTTACACTGGGCTCCAAATACCCTAGTTACGCCACTGCAGTGGTGTTCAGGTGGACTCAGGGCCGGCGCTGCCATTAGGTAACTTTAGGCAGCCTCCTTTGGGCGCCGGCCATTAGAGGGTACCGCTCGCTTTCCTGTATATTTAGTGAATGAGAATGACAGACCGTGTAATACGAGCGGCAGCCGCCGCAACCACTCTATGGGCTCTATTTACTACAATCCGCATTTGTAATGCAGATTGTAGTGTGATATTACCGACTGAATTCGCATTGCGAGTGATATTACATTGTAGTGTGATATTACTGACTGAATTCGCATTCACATTGTGAATTCAGGCAATATCACGGGGATTTACTACAAATCCCTTACAGGGACAGAGCTTGCAAGAAAGCTCTGTCCCTGTGAATCCCCTCCGCACTCTAGTCACGATAGTTTTGCAAAAAAATACTGTGACTAGTGCCCCGTGCATGCACCGACTGGCTGCCGCTGCTACCCCCTGGCACTAAGCCCCACCCCGATACTAAGCCCCGCCCCCTGCTACCCCAACCCCCCCCTGTGACCCCCCCTCCCTCCCTTCATAGCACTTACCTGCAGTCATTGGTGCTCCAGTGATGTCTTCCATGCCTCCGGTCATGTGATATCCCATACTGCACTGGGACCAGATCACCTGATGACTGGGCCCGTGTGCAGCATGGGAGACCAGCTGACCGGAGGGGAGTCATCACCGGAGCCCTGACCACCGGTCCATGGAGGGAATTTTTTTTTTGCAGTGTATCAGTGTATGGTCTGTTTAGACCACACAGCTGATCACTAGGGTCGGCTCCCGGCTCTGCTCTGCCTTTTAGAGCAGAGTAGGAGCCCGGTAACCAGGGAGACCCTGGATAACGCCACCTCCAGGCGTTATTATCACAGGGCTTTCTCCGGTATTTTTTTACAATTTATTTTTAGTAACTCTGGTCGGATCACATTTCTCATTACAATTATGGGAAATGCGATCTGCTTACTAAAAATAACTGATACTTAGGGATTGGAGTAGAATTTTACGAATTCTACTCCAATTGCCCTGTAATAACTACAGGTGATACTAAAATAATGTGAAAGGGTGTGAAAACACCCTGTTTCACTTTATTTTAGTAAAAATAATGTTAATATATAGAGCCCTATGTCCACTAGACAAGGCCGCCTCTGTAAGTGTCCTCCACCACGAACCATGTCCACGCATCGGCCACCGCGCTATAATTTTGTCCAGTGTACACAGTCCACTCCAACGGCAGGCACAGTCACATGAGACAGAGGCCGCCCCTGTAGGTGTCCGCCCGGCGCTATGAAAGGGAGTTGGGACTGAGAGACAGACAGTGTAACTGCAGCTTCACAGTGCTGCGCACACTGTCTGTCAGTCTCCTCACTCCCCAGCCAGCCCCTCTAGACTCCAGCCGCAGCGTCAGGGTTGTTCAAGGCACTAGGCAGGCCGCCTGCTTGTCAAATTGTCAGTGACTGTCACAAGTTCAGTTGTACTGCAGCCTGCCCCTCATCACTTCCATCCCCCTCCCTGCTGCTAGAGAGAGGTTAGTGAGAGCTGTGTGCTCCCAAACAAGTGTGCATGACATGTGGGGCTGGTAGGGATAATGGTAGGATGGAGTACATGTACTTCAGGTCCCTATATACTAAATCTAATGCATCTCTACTGCAGAATGTTTAACTTGCAGAATACCATGTTAATATTGTATTACATACTGAAAAAAAAAATATATATATATATATATATATATATAAACAGTATATAAGGAACAGTGTGTGAAAACGAGATTAGCTTGATTATATATTGGTATTTACAAATATGTGTGTTGCAGGGATACCGCAATCTAATTAGTTATGTGGTCCAGGGGACCTCGAGTGAGTGTGTATGTGAATTGGAGGGTATTGGGGGTAGCAGGGGCAGTATCGTGTACCTTTGCCTAGGGCGCCTAGAAACCTTGCACCGGCCCTGGGTGGACTGGATCCAAGATGCGTGCAACTCTGCATACAGTACATTCTATAATACAAATTTTTCATTCCCTTTCAGCAATATAAACTAGCACAAGAGGCAGCCAGGTTGGCACAGCAGGGGACGTGGTACAGCATAGGTGGATAATGAAAAAATGTCACCATGATCCTGTCCCTCGATATACAATGGCAAAATTACCGGCATTGTAAAGCGGAGGGGGGGAGGGGAATATACGGTAACGCAATTCAGCACAAATTGTTTCATCAGTCTTTCAGAACGCCCACTTTACTCGGGAAGTGGACATGCCCGGCGGATGCGGTGCAGCTCTGGGAGACTTGAATGCTTTTTGTGCGGCCGGGAGCGCCACTCGAGATTCTGTAGCCTCCAGGCCGATACAGGACAGTAGGCAAGTATGGAGCAATGTACACTTAGATTACTTCCAACTCAGCATCAGGCCCCGAGTGTGCTTCATAAATTAGACTTTATGACAGTTATTTATTCCCTCTGAATAGTCATATAATGAATGCTACAGATAAATGGTACCCATTACTTTGAAACTGTGATAATTTAATACCTTTCAAACATACCACTGGCGATGGGACAGTCCTGATTTTGAAGGACTACCCAAGCTATCCTGAGTTGTGGGAGGTTTGGGAGGTATTCCAGATTCTTGTGACTACACTGCATGTAGCAGAAAGAATGTCATTTTTTATATGAAAACTCATAATCCTGATGTTCCTTCTCCCAAAATTAGGAGGTAGATCATTTAAACTTATATACAGTATTACCATAAATACAGCGTCATAGGGTACAGCAGCTGAAGTGATAAGTCTGTTCTGATTACCTCCCCAGTCTTCCAATGTTAGTAAACACATTTTCCTACAGTTGGGGGTGACTTCAGGTCTTGTCCTGCTGCCACCTAGCTGATGTTTTTCTTGTCCCTTTTGCCTGTAATATCCACATTTTTGGTAGTATGCGGACCTGAAGCAGTAGCTCAATCAATTCCCATATTAACGTGACCCTGATAATACCTATATATCTATACTGTCAGTATAGTGGTGAAAATCTACATTGTCCACAGCTTGCCAGCCTGTCTGCTTTCAATAAATAGATCTGTTCTGTTTTCCACTTTGTAGAATGCAGAAGTACGACTGATTTAACAAACACGCATTAGCATACTGTTTGTTTGCCTTGCAAAACTTCAGCTTATATACAAAGTACAGTATGTGTTGTGTAATGTGTATTCTATTGTAAGCAACTTGTTATGATATTCAAGAGATGGTACAAAAGGAACATGGTTTATTTATAGCTCTGTGTTTATTTGGTAACCCGGTTCAGAGCTGCGGTAATTAAAAGCAACCTTCGTTCTTCCTATTGATACAGAAATCATTTGTATAGTTTTCAATCTCACCATATGGTTTGCATCAAGGGATTGGCTTGTGGTTAAGGGTGATACACAAAGTCACACAGCTTACGCAGATCTGAACAACCCCTTCAGAGCCCCATAATAGAGAGAGGGGCACATTCATCCGACTCAGCAGAAAACTGTCCTGCACATGTTATCTGTCTCACAGCCATGGCAATGTTCTCCTCTCACTCGCACGGAGGGGGCCAAGTCTTGCTAAGTCTGAAGACTCACCGCAACCCAGGGCATCTACTGTAATTTCACTTTTGTTCTACTAGACAGATAATCACCAATTGCTGTGAATAGTGAAAGCAGTATTGTATCCTTGCCTAAGAAATTACATTTGCATTCTGCAAACTAAGTTTCACACAATATAAAATATTTGTGTAAATGCTACCATTTACTGCACTAATTGTCACTGTATGCTTCCCATTAGGCTGTTTACTGTAACAGTCCCTATTTTTGCATGTCATTGGTGTTGTAAGCACAGTTGAACTAATATCCAATGTTATATATATATAAATAAAATGATACCTTCACGGTGATGTGAGAAAAAAGTACAGTGGCTTCATATCTGTCTTTTTAAATATCAAGATATAAATATTATTATATTTTATTTGTAAGCTGACATAGGGGGGTTAACAATCATATAGTACTCATCAAGTCCTAAAAGCTGATAGATCTTTTATCATGTGATATATCAACAAAACATTACAGATTTTAATTTGTCATAATTAATTCAACCATAAATAAGCCAACATGTAGTTATATAGGAAACAGTACATCCTTACCACTTCCTTATCAGTAAGGAAAGTAAGCTGAGCCAGGTGCTGCTAACCAAGTTCACATCATTATCACTTTACCATCATCATCATCAGAAAGAGCTACCATGTAAAAAAAGAACATCTGGCAGGTCGATTTGGAGCATTCTGCTTATGACAAGAAGAAAATATGGAATGCAGTCAGGAAGCCGACGGTCGAAATGCCGACCGCCGGCTACCCGACTGTCTAATCCCGGCAGGGGTCTAATGAAAGGCGTCGAAATCCTGACGCCTATCATTATCCCTACGCCGGGAGCCCGACGCCCGGCATACCGAACGAAGGTAAGCCGAGCGGCGGGCACAGACAGCCGTGGGGGGCAGGGTTAGGTCAGGGGCTCCCAGGGGAAATTTAGGATTAGGCACCGCCCCGGAAGGGTTAAGGTTAGGCTAGGGGAAGGAGGGGTTAGGGTTAGGCACCCCCGGGGGGAGGTTAGGGAAAGGCACCCCCCAGAGAGGGTTCGGTTTAGGCTGCGGGGAAGGGGGGGGTTAGGTTTAGGCACTTACAGGAGGGGTTAGGGTTAGGCACTTGGGGGGGAGGTTAGGGTTTAGGCACCCCTAAGGGAGGATTAGGGTTAGGGGGGGAAAGGTTTGTAATAGTAAAAATACTTACCTGTCGGGATCCTCTGTTGCCGGTCTTCCGGCGTCTAGTTTGAACAACCGGACATGCGTCCGGTGGTATTTCATACCGCTCCCGAAAATACGTCTGCAATAATCTGGGAGAAGCAATTGTTGCTGTCTGGAAAAGGGTTGTAAGGCCATTTTCAAAAATTTAAATTTTACAGCAAGAAAGATTACTTACCAGGTACCGAACAGGACTCTATGCCGCTCTGCGCCAGCCCCGCCCCCAAAACCAGTGACATCAGTAGCGTTGCCATCAGTAGGAAGTAGAGCACTGCCCGGAGTGTCCTTAGGATGCTCCGGTTAGCTCTACAGGTTGCAAAGTGTGTGTCCTGAGTGTCCCTTGGATGCTCCAGGTGGCTCTGCAGCAGTGCTGCAGGGTGCATTTTCAGGTACACTGTGCTGCCCCCCAGGCCCTGTACCCAGGACGATGGCATGGCTCGTATACAGTACCCCTAGTTACAGCCTTGTTACTTACAAATGGAGAACACAAAGATGGTTGTGAATTTACTCAGGTGTCAATGTCCCAGGAAGTTCACCCAAAAATCACAGAATGATGATCACAGAATTTGTAAACAACTAGAGAGTGTTGCTATCTGTATTGGTAGTTCATCAAGAGCAGCAATTTTACTCTACTTTTTCAAGACCTTGCCAGTTAGGGACGCCAATCCCGCACCATTTTTGTAATCCAGGGATTTGGGATCAAATCTCAATCCAGGGACTGAATTGTACAAAGATATCCCCCCCTACTTTCCTTTTCTCTCGTTCCCCCTCCCTTGCATGCCCCTCCCTCCACCCCCTCCCCTTCACTTATCTTAGTCACACAGCAGTATATAAAAGGGGCTTCTCTTGTCGAAACAAAAATAAAATATACAGTATTTAAACATTTTATTCAAGTGTAAGAAAAAAAAACTAGGTTTTTGCCTTATACTATTCATAAATCATAACTATATATTTACTTTAATAGGCTAATAAATTAAATCATTATATGTCTAAAACAAACACCAATATTGTAAATATTTACACTAGCAAATAAACACAAATCCTGTACTATAAGCTATTTATAAGTATTTGGAAAGGAGTACAGATTTATTTGAGTCATTTATTAGTGGAATTTGATAAATTTTGAAAATACTGCTGCAATAGTGGAGTCCAGTAGTTCTCTAGGGAATGATAACCATGTATATATATATCAGGTGTATAAGGAGTATACTTCAGCGCAATGAAGTCCCAATATGTCCAGATAAATATTTTCCAAGTGTATTGCAGCTAGATCTCCAAGATTCCCTCGCCACAGGGAACACAATTTCTAGAGATGCAAAATGAAATGGAGAGCACAGTCGTGAGAATATTATCAATAAATATTTACTAAGAACAAACCTCACGTCAGATGCCACGACAAAGTCAACGACGAAACGCGTTGGCCGTGGCATCTGACGTGAGACGCGGTGACGTCTCCTGCTTGTTCCAGAGGCAGCGATACCCGGGAGGTCTTACAGAGGGCTGGTTGAGGACCTGGAACTGGGTGAAACACTTGTATTCTTACCTTGATGTACGTGACCTTTGTTCTTAGTAAATATTTTTCGATATTATTCTCGCGACTGCGCTCTCCATTTCATTTTGCATGTATATATATATATAAGTCCAAATTCAGCCCGGCACTCCCCTCCAATATCCTCAGACAGCTTGCTCCTGGTGCCCTCCACTGGGGTACGAATCCCCCACAATATAGAAATGAAGAACTGGTGGCACTCAGGAGACTTTTGTAGAAATAATGAAAAACTTAGTGCTTTTAATCTACGTTTAGGGACTTTAAAATCCCTTCTTCAGGATACACAACATGATATATAGTGTTCACTCTAGCTCCGGCGGCAGGCAGGGCGCTGGAGCTAGAGAGGGCAACATTGTGCGCACGCCAAAGGCACGCGCGCCTGAAAAGGTGGCGTGGTCATGAAAAGGGGGTGTGTCTATAAGACGCGTCCCCTTTTTGTCATACTTGGGGGCGTGCCCGGCGCTTACGGACATGCCGGGCAGCCTCCAAGCGCTGCAGAAAGGGAGAATAGATGCCGGGCACATGCGCCCGGCGTCTATTCTCCGGCGGTGACCGGGTCACCGCGTGTTTCTCCACCCGCGGGACACTGCGTCCCGCGGGTGAGAACGGCACCCGCAGGCTGTGAGGGCAGGGCGCTTTTTGCCCTCAGGGTGCTTTTTGCCCTTCAGAAGGAGGGCAGGGCACCGCGCCCCGCTAAAACAGCCTAGCGGGAACGCTATATATATACTGTCCTCAAAGGCTGTCACTCCACATTTGCTGCAGCTTCATAGGGTGCCAGTCATAGTAAATAACAAATACACATGTTCCCAGAACGGCACTCCTATCTCATACAGATCCATATAATAACCCCACTGGGACTGGGTATATCTTCATTCAACGTTTCAAGAAATTTAATCTTTTCTTCAGGAATACAGAGGTCCTATCTTGAATCAATCAGTTTCTTACTGTAATCAATATTTTTCATTGCAACTCAATTTTTAATACATTTATGATAAGAAAATTGGCCTTTTATTAATGTTTGGCCTATATGGCCATTTTTTTGGTGTACATTTGGTGAAGGGTTCCATCCAGATTCGCTTGGATTATCGTTTGGATTACCTATGAAGTTATCAAATCCTTTTGGTTGAAAGAATACATCTCCTAAGAGTTAAAGGCTCCAACCAGTCTATTGGGTCAAGAATCATCTTGACTGCAAGCACATTAAAGACTTTCCGAAACATTATTTACGAGCTGTCAAAAAGACTTCTAGAGGTTATTTAATGCGCACCCTGGTATTTTTGTATTGTAGGTTAATTTGGGCTTCATTCTAACAGAGGACCCACCTTGTGGGCTGCAACTGTTAGCGCAAAGAAGGGCATATTTTTATGTTTATATATATATATAGTTATAGTGTAGAAGTGAGGACACAAGACACGCAAGTACTCGGTAAGCAGTCTTTAATGGCAGCAGACACTGCACTTCAGCATACATGAGCAGGGGCGCCGAGAGGGGGGGGAGCGGGTACTATTTACCTAGAGGGGCCCGGCGGGGGCCTGAGTCCGGCACCGCCCCCCTCCCTCACAACAGCCTAGCACACAGCGTGTGCTGGGCTGCAGTCGGAGACATCTTGCGGCTGCTGAGGGAGGAGCAATCACACTGATCGTGCCCCCTCTGGCTTTGCGTCAGGCTGAGAGGCTCACAGCGCCCCCCCCTCCCCAGCATGCAGTGCCACAAAAGTGTTCTTTATTTATTTTTGCTCAAGGGGGGGGTGACCACGCCTCCCACAATTAGGCCATGCCCCCTCTTCACCTGGGCACGGCAGGGCTCTCTACGCCCGTGTACATGAGCATAGGCCTGGACACACACAGGCACATAACACAAGTAAACCAACTAAGTAAACGTCCCAGCACTCCTCGTGCTTAAGAGTCAGCAGTGGTTTGCACCCACAATTGTCCATGCTCTCACAGCATAGCCCTTGGTCCCTGGCACTACAACACTCTGTCCTACGAACTGGCCACTAGTCAGCATCAGTGCCCAGAGCAGTGGCTTTGTGAGAGTTTTAAACTCTTCCTCTGCTGCTCAGTGATGAGTTGAAACTGAGACTGTGCAACCGTGAAAATCTGGAGTTCCACATCTCCATTGCAGAATGCACAGGCTTCACTCCAGCCTCCCTTGGAGGGAGCTGATCCCACCAGAATGTGGGCAATTCAGGTGAGAGACAATCCCTCTCACCACAATATATCAATATATATATACTTTCATAAGCTACAATCAGGATCTCAGTTTAAGCCAACATCCAATAATGCTGCAATAAAAACATTTGTAAAGATGTTGGACCAGGAAATCACTAAGATTTCCTCTAATAATAAAAAGAAGTGCAGCAATTTATCTACTGGAGAATGGAGGGCCCTATGTGATCTATCTAGTTATTCTGATATAGGCCCTCATTCAGAGCCGGACGCTCTAAGCAGAGCGCTCTGAATGAGGGCCATCCTCCATAAAAATGGAGCGTCCTCCTAGACGCTCGTATAGCTGTGGGTCACCACCCACAGCACATACGAGCGTGCAGGATGATGGCAAGACCATCGCGACCATCGCCAGTGCGACCAGAAGCCTGTGGTCGGGGTTTTCGACCACAAGCCCTGGAGTAATTTTGGCTCTATCAGAGACAAAATCACTCCCACTGACATCACTAGTGATGTCAGTGGGGCCGGCTTCTGACGGTAGGCGTTCCCTTGGGAACGCCTCCGTCTGGCAGGCACGCCCCCGGCACGCCCACCAAAGGGGGCGTGCTGTCAATCAACATCGACAGCACGCCCCCTTTGATCAGACACAACGAGCGAAGGAAAGTCCTTCGCTCGTCGCGTCTGGAACATGCGCACGACGGAGCTCCCTCCGTCGTGCGCATGCGCAGTGCACACCATCGACCCACTTGCGAGCGGACAGCCACTTGCGAGTGGGTCTGAATGAGGCCCATAGTGTTCCGCCCTGCAGACAAGGATGGGACAATTGTTGTACAGAACCTGTCTGCATATAAATCCGAAATAGAGAGGCAACTCTCGGAATGGATCAGTGTATAGACATCTTGATACTGACCCTACTGATATATTTTCTAAACAATTGCAGGGAAGGCTTTCACAGGCAGTAGATGAAGGGATGATCCCTATGAATCTGTGTGAAGTCCTAGTACCTAAATGTCCCGTCACGACTTTACTTTATACTTTACCCAAGATAGACAAGCGCCTAGATAACCCTAGGTTTCTTTTAGATACGACCTCCTTTTTGAGTAGAATTAATGATTTATCTGAGATACCAGCTGGCAGTTTGTTATGTAGCATTGATATTAACAGTTTATATACTGTAATTCCTAACTCAGAGAGCATGTTGGCAGTGAGAAAATTACCTATGAAAAGTAATGCATATGTTGGTCCGGATGTGAATCTGGTGGTTGATCTACTTGAGATGATTCTGACCAAGAATTTCTTTATGTACAACGGTCTGTTGTATTTACAGCTTGTTGGCATGGCGATGGGGTCCAATGTGGCCCCATCGTACGCCAACATTTTTATGTTTTACACTGAGCAGAAAATCTTTTTTTGTTATGTCTGTGTATCTGGCATGATTTTTTTTTATGCCAGATACATAGACGACATATTCTTGATCTGGACATGAACAAAACACAGTTCCTTACTTTCATGGAAAAACATAATTCATCTGGTAGTCCTATAAAATTCACATTCTGTATTGATAACCATAGGGGCATATTCAATTTGGTGTGTGAATAGCAAAAATCCTGCACCTGCGAGATTTTTCTTGCAGGTGCAGGATTTTTGCTAATCAGTTAGGTGTGTGTTTTTTTCAATTTAGAGACCCGGGAGGTTTTTTTCCACGCACCTCCAGAGCAAGTGTGATTTTTCCAAATCTTTATTTTTTGGGGAAATCACTGGGACTTGCTCTGGGCCCCCGGTGCCACCCACCCTGAGGACTAATTATGCAATCGGAAGTTTCCAATTTGCTTAATTAGTCCTTAATTACTTACCTTCTGCTGCGCTGTCTTCTGCATCCAGCATCAGAAGCTGGGTCTTCGGCAGCAGGGTGAGTATGTCAGTGTGTGTGAGTGTTTGTTAGTGTTTGTAAGTGTGTGTGTGTGTGTGAGTGTTGTGTGTGTGTGGCCCCCGATGTGTGTGGCCCCCGGTGTCTGTGTGCCCCCCTTCGGAATGGGCGCTGGGAGAACTACATCTCCTAGCAGCTCTTGCCCTTCCCACCAGCCCCTGGAGCCTCCCTGCAGCCCCCGGGACTCCCAGCAGCCTCCTCTACAGTGTGAAGATAGAGGGGAGGCCACCAGGAGTCGCAGAGACCACCGGAGACCCCCAGGCAGATAAGTGAAGAAAACCCCGCAACCACTTTTTTTTAATTGGGAGCGCGCATACCCACAGTATTCCAAAATTGGGTGTGAGGGGCGTGAGGTTTTTTACCTCGTTAAACCTCACGCCCAATTGAATATGCCCCATAGTGTTAACTTCCTGGATGTTCAACGTAATCTGTGTGAGGGTAAGATTGGAACTAAACTTTATAGTAAACCCACAGATAGGAATACCATTTTGCATTGTGGAAGTTTTCACCCTAGGTTGTTAATATATGGGCTACCTTTCTCACAATTTGTAAGGGCCCGTAGAATTTGTAGTGATGAAGAGGCTGCTTGGGTGGAAATTGACTTGATGTCTACTAAATTCCATGAGAGGGGTTACCACAAAGACATCCTGGATCAAGCTAGAGATAAGGCCTTGGCTATTGCTAGAAAAGAACTTCTTAAATCCGTGGAAAGTAAAGTAAAAAACCAACAAAGAATGCCCTGGGTCAATCACTATTATATTTATAGTGATAACATTAGGAGAGCCACCAAGCAATTATGGCCCATTGTGGTGACTGACCCAGCTTTAAATCTTGATAACACCCGTATTATGTCCTGTTATACAAGGGGTCATAATATATGTAACCGAGTAATGAAAACCAATATCACTGGTTTGTGTTCTGATAGCAGTGATCGATTTCTATGTTCGAAACTGGGATGCTTCAAATGCTTAAACTGCTTAACGTGACAGGTAACAGCTTTTGTCACCCTTACAGTGGAAGGAAGTATTTCATATGCAGAGTAACATGCATGACAAAGTTTATTGTGTACCTCATTACTTGCCCCGTGGGTTAGTGTACATGGGAAAAACAGACAGGACCCTCAGGGAACACATGGCTATTTGTGGTCATTCGTGTTGCAATTAGTTCTGGCATCAGTGACCAGCCGGTAGCACACCATTTCACACACAAGGGACACAATCTGTCTACCCTCCGTTAGATGATCATTGATCATGTGCCTAAATCTCCCAGAGGGGGCAATAGATCCTTGAGACTTTTACAGTGCGCGTCGTGCTGGATCTACAGACTTGATTCCCTGGACCAAAGGGACTTAATGAGAACCTTGGGCTACATTGTTTTTTATAATGATGTGTTTATAATGATGTGTACACATTGTGTCCATGAGTACAGTGACGACATAGATCTTGCAATCCCAATAATTATTATTACATATTTAGTGTTTCTGTTTATAAGGTGATGCTATTTGTAATAGGAGCATAGTGGCTCTATGTTTGAAAGATTTGGGAGACGGATCGTCGTGAAATCGTACTGTATTGTATATGATAATTCTTTAGACACATGTGGCATTGAACCTCATGACATGATTAATCATCAGTAGATTTTGTGTATATAATTTATGGCACCAATTGTATATGATTGGGAAAACGATATGTATCTAATGGTTATGATGTCTATTATATTGGGGTAACATGAGTCTATATTATTGTGATGAGTAATATGTTTTATATTCATTACAGTAATTGTGGAATGTGGATCTTGTTTGCACCTAGATAACATGTGATCATGAGATGTTTTTTATTCAGTTTTGATATTTAGAACTTTGTTTAAACTGCCTTTCACTTATGTGTCCTTTGTAGTTATGTATGTCCAGGGCTGGCCGTTGTCATGGTGATGGGGACGTCATTTGATGGCGCCTCCTTCGTCCTGAGTCGGTTGATGCCTTGTTGCAGTGGCTGTGGATGTGATGGATGACGTCATCGGAGTGTGAACTGATCCCTGATGTCGGACAGCGCGGACTTCACGTGGGGGGGTGCCCGTACAAGTAAGTGTTCTTTGTTTGTATGTCTTTTGACCTTGAAGATGGGGTAATAAAGGGCTCCGAAACATTGGTGATTTACACCTGTATTTTGGCTCCTTTATATACCTGAGTGCCACCGATCCGGAAACATATTGTGGACTACAAGCTGTTAGTTCTAACAGAGAGCACCAGGGGCATTGTTGGCTATTCACTCGGATTGCCACCCATGTGGACTTTTAATATATATATATATATATATATACTGGAATTTAGGGGGAATTCGGTTTGTCAGGGTCGGGTTCATAGGGACTCAGAAACCCCCCCTGCGTGCACTAATGATGACTGTGCTTTCAATTGTTTTATAATGAACAAAAGTGTATACAAGTGTTAAATTGGATTTGTAGCACTGTTATGTAACCGAGATTTAAATGTTTAAAGAGCTTAAAAGACTAGAAATTGTGAGTAGTGACACAGTCAGTAAAAATGGCCCAATCTAGTATATATATATATATATATATATATATATATATATATTAGTCCAAAGTTATCCAGTTACAATGACATTGTCATACGCCCGGCCGATAAAGGTGGGGGTGTAGTTGTATGGGGTATAGAGGATTATAAGGGAGAGGCTTATCGCCAATTGGAAGACCATGATGTGTACAAACGTTTGGATAGTGATCCAACCAATGCCTTCCATAAGGAATTGGAGGATCTTCTGATTAATGCAGTGTCCAGTAATATAATAACTAACAAAACGGCGACCTCATTGCTTCATGAGGCACCTAGAGTTCCGATTTTCTATCTGCTCCCTAAACTGCACAAATATAGTGTACAGCCCCCTGGTAGGCCAATGATATCGGCCAGGGATTCGTTGTACTATGACATCTCAAAATATTTGGATTTATATCTTCAGCTGGTAATTCAGAGTGAGACTACTTTTTTGAAGGATACTACTATGTTCCTGAATAACTTGAAGGATTTGGCATACTTACCTCCTGATTTGTTTATGGTCACTATTGACGTAATTAGCCTCTATACCAACATCCCCCATAATAGAGGTATTGAGGCAATGAAATGGCTTATTACTAATAACAGTAATTATTGTGGCCCTGATATAGATTTTTTTTCTGGATCTACTCCGTTTGGTACTGACAAGGAATTTCTTCATTTTTAATGGAGATTTCTTTATCCAGCTTCAAGGGTGTGCGATGGGGTCCTGTGTGGCCCCCGCATACGCGAATGCTTTCATGTTTGTCTCTGGAAAGAGATCTGTTTTTCCAAGAATCTGTAAATGCAGAAAAAATCATCTTTTACAAGCGATATATAGATGATGTGTTCCTCCTATGGATGGGCTCAGAAATTGAAGTTAGAGAGATGATGTCCCAATTTAATCAAAAGGATCCCAACATTAAGTTTACGTACGAGATCAGTAATAAGTACGTCCATTTTTTGGATGTAGCGGTGACACAGAAGGAAGGAAAAATCTGCACGTCAATCTATAATAAACCCACTGATTGTAATACATTGTTGGCTGCATCTAGTCATCACCCAGCTGCCCTAAATAGAGGCTTACCATTCTCCCAGTTTGTGAGGGTGAGACGTATTTGTGATGATAGAGAGGAGGAGGAAAAGAAGATGGACCTCATGTACAATCGTTTTTTGCAAAGGGGGTATTCTACTTTGGCGCTCACAGCAGCCAGAGTAAAAGCTATGAATATACCTAGATCCAAGCTGCTGCAGAAATCAGTTGCACAGTCTAATAAGAACTCGATGTTGTTTATTAACCAATTCTCTACTGCTAGTACAGAAAGCCAAGAGACACTGGCCTCTGATTAATCAGGAGGAAGATTTGCCCCTGCTTAACAATGCGTCGTTGGTTCCATGTTCTAAGAGAGCCAAGAATATTAAAGATTGGGTCGTTAGGACCGATATTACTGGTTGGGATTCTAAGATGTAGAAACAAGCTAATTTTTTAACTAAAAAAAACAGGTAATTATCGGTGCCTTAACTGTACCGCCTGCAGCTTTCTGGAGACCGGGGATTCATTTTCTCATCCTATGACAGGGAAGAAAATTCGGATACATCATGTCCTTACCTGCACAAGCAGATTTGTGGTGTACTTTATTCGGTGCCCCTGCGGACTTCTTTATATTGGAAAGACTACACGTCAATTTAAAGAGAATGGCATTGCACAGGAGTGCAATTCGCTTTGCTATTGCAGGTAGGGCATCCGATCAACCTGTTGCTAAGCATTTCAGGGATGCCAAGCATAACCTAAGCTCACTGAGATATAAAATTATAGATCAAATCCCTGAGCACCATCGAGGGGGGAATAGATCTAAATTATTGTTGCAAAGGGAAGCTCGTTGGATCTATAGACTAGAGACATTGAGCCCTAAAGGATTAAATGAACTATGCTTGCTCAATTTTTTATTTAAAATCGAAACCCTTGATTATGGTTATGCTTAATATCTTGCTCTTAATGTTTGTCGTTGAGATGTATTTTTCTGTTTTCTAATGCTGACTCTAGATATTGCCTCAATTAATGGTTATTTCAATTAATTACTAGTGACAGGTTTATTACCGTGTGCCTTTTTTGTGTAATGCTGTTTTGTATTATTATTGGAGACATAACTAAGGTATGTCTGCACGCTTGAGAAATATTAATTGGCTTGCTCGCTATGTTGCTGAACTTTATGCGCGAGCCTCTGTTTGTAATTTCTTTATTGTTGATTTCTGTCACTTAGCAACATGGCCTCCCACTGATGACGTCGGCCCCGCTGTGACTGGTTCCCGAACGGCGTTGACAGGCGTCAGTGTGCGAGGTCCTTTCAGCACTTCACATTTGGGTGTCTGGTGGAGGGTATATAAGTAAGTGCTTGTACGTTTTGTATGTTATGTCCTGATGAAAATTCTGCGTTTGGAATTGAAACGTTGACAAAAGACTTGCGGAGGTTCCGTGTCATTCCTTGTTAACTATGTGAGTGCCGCCTGCCATCTCTATCATTATTTATATATATATATATATATAGATAGATATAGATATATATATACACACACTGTATATATATATATATATATATATATACTGTATATATATATATATATAGCTTCAGCAAAGTAAATGATATATTGGCCAAGGTTAAACGTTTTATGGGTAACAACCCAATCATCAGGACCGCATACACAATCATACACGGTCGTATGTTGTCCTGATGATGGGGTTGTTACCCTGAAAACGTTTGACTTTGACCAATATATCATTTTGCATTTATGCCGTCTCTGAATGCCATCACTTTGCTGAAGCTATGGAAATTATTTAATGTGCACCTGAGTTGTTTAAGATTGGAGTGCCGAGGACTATTTTATATATATATTTCTCACGTGGTCTGGCACTCACTCACAACAGTCACAGCTTGCTAGGGTGCTCCTTCTAATAGAAATAATATACACGCAGATATGAATGGCACTCCTGGATCATAAAAAAATCACAGACTCCGCTGGTGAAGTTAGTCAACGTTCCAGCGTCGGAGTGCTTTTATCAAGACATGTCTTAATAACAGTGCTCCGACGCTGAAACGTTGACTAACTTCACCAGCGGAGTCTGTGATTTTTCTGAACATACGAGTCCAGGAGTGTCATTCATGTGTGCGTGTGTGTATGTATATCTTCCACAGATAGTCGATAATCGGGGTGCTCCCCACTGGCACCACTCCGGGTCCAGATATATACAGGTAAGTCAAAGACAAAGGGGCACACACCAGAGTAAAGATAGGGTCACAGGTAATTTATTGCTTACATCTCCAGTCAGTCGACGTTTCGGTCAAAGAAGACCTTTCTCAAGGCATACAACTATAGCAGCAGAGCATCCACAAAGGCAAATTTGTCAGAGGAATAGCAAACCGGGCCACCTGCAGGGGAGAAGGGAAAAAAATGGTACACTAGTGCAAGTGGAGGAGGGGGCGGCACACAGGAGGTGTTTTGGAGGTGCAGAGTGAAAGATGGCTGCGGGGGTGGGCTGCAGGTGTGTGGGGCAGCAGCGGGGTGGGGAGCAGTGACAGCAGTGGGGCAGTGCACAGGGGCATCACCGGGTGACAGAGGGCTCACCGGTGCTGGGCTTGCATCTGAGAAAATAAAATCAATAAGACACAGGTGCAGGGACGTATCAGTGAGGTCCATCTATACACCTATGTTAAAAAATGAATATATGTAAAATAAAAAAGCACATGGCCTCCACTCCCCAAAGCACAACCAGCCCCGAGCTTTTCACTCCTGGTTGTGAAAATATGGGGGACAAAAAGCATAGGGGTCCCCTGTATTTAGCACAACCAGCACTGGACTCAGCCGAGCCGGTCCTGGTTTTGGAAATACAGAGGATAAAAAGCATAGGGGTCCCCCGTATTTTCCATAACCAGCACCAAGCTCTTTCTAGCCGAGGGATAATGCCACAGCCAGGGGAACCCTTTTACCTGGTCCCCCAGCCAAAGAATTAACCCTGACCGCTAGTCAGCTCAGGCCGAGGATCCCTGGAGAGCTGGGAACCCCCCAATAAAGGGGTCCCCTTTTCCAGGGAATCCCAGTCCTGGGCTCATAGCTCGGGGCTATTCCTGGCACCCCTGGAGCAGTGGGAGCCGGGTTGATTGTGTGAATTGACTCCACCCTTCCCCTAAAGCACATCAAGCCCCTCTATTTTCACTGCCGTTCCTGGTTGTGAAAATACAGGGGACAAAAAGCGTAGGGGTCCCCCGTATTTAGCACAACCAGCACCGGGCTTTTCAGAGCCAGTCCTGGTTGTCAAAATACAGGGGACAAAATACTTAGGGGTCCCCTGTATTTACAGGACCAACACTTGGCTCAGCCAAGTTGGTCCTGGTTTTGAAAATACAGAGGGAAATATTTAAGAGGGTTCCCCTGTATTTACCAAAATCGCACGGTTTGGGAAAACAGAGCAATGTTGATGGGGGGGGGTACAGAGTGGCATGGATGTGCTAATGGCACAGCCAGGAGAGCCCTTTCACTGGGACCCCCAGCCAAAACATTACCCCTGGCCACTAGTCAGCCCAGCCTGGGCATCCCTGGGGAGCTGGGAACACTTCAATAAAGGGGTCTCTTGCTCAAGAACACCCCAGGTCTAGACTGATAGCCCGGGCTATCCCCGGCACCCCTGGGCGGTGGGTTCCGGGTTTACTGTGTAAGTGTGGTGTTATATATTTTTCTTTGCAGGTGAACCACAGGTTCCAGCAAGTAGCTGTATCTGCATGCAAAATGCTACATTACGGTGTCACAGTCATCAAAAGAAAATAAGTATCACAGCGAATAGTGGAAAACATGAAATCGGGTATTGCAGGCAGCAATGTTAGTATCAATACTTGCAAAATTTCCCAAAATATATTGTTACTAATATTATATAGAAATATCTTGCAACATGCATTTAGGCACAGTTACGCCCATAGGTGGAGTTAGACATGCCCTTTGGGTGGAGCATGACATGCCCTCTTCAACAGCGAGCGGCGCATTCTACTACCAACTATTATTTCCCTGAAACTTGTTTTCAAAAGTAGGCAAGTAAGGTTCAACTCTAAATGAGATCTTATATATATCTGTTAGACACTGATAAATTGTTAAATATGCAGATATTCAGTGCAAAAGTCATTACTTCCTGTTATCTGAGTTTATTAGCGGGACGCTGCACCGGGTGACACAATCCGAGGGGACGATACCAAAATAGCAGAGCTGCTTTGCTATGTTGGTGTCAACTGGTCGGATGGTGTCACCGAGCGGCGGGCAGCGGTGATGGATGACGTGCGCATCTATGGCAAACTGTATTTTAAAACCTGGTGTGAAACATTTGCCTATGTGGAATGCTTAGATAGATGAATGGTAACAGGCCAGATGTGTGGCTAACTTATCTTATTCAATAATAATAATAAAAAATCATGACATAATTATCATTAGTGATAATTATGTTTTAAACTCACAGTGAGTTTGAAAAATGTTTAAGCTTTACGGAAAAGCGATAGTTTTATCCACAAGGATTTCCTCACTGCTGCATGTCTCTCCCCTCTCTATTCCTTGCTGTTTATCACCCCCTCTCCACGCGTCCTCCGGTGTCCGATCTGGCCACCGCGTGTGCTCGATCCACGCCAAAGCGGGTGTCCGATCTGGCCCCACGTTCCCCCCTGTGGGTGTCCGATCCGGCACCCCTCCCCCCGCGGGTGTCCGATCCGGCCCCCCTTCCCTTGCGGGTGACCGATCCCACTTCTCTCCCCCCCACGGGTTTTCGATTCCCGCCCCACGGGTGTCCAATTCCCCCACCCATCGCATCCTCTCCACCGGCTCACAGCAGACACAGCATGGAGGGATTCTAACCACTTAACTAATGATTATTTCTATTTTTTTTTAATGAGGGAATTAGGTGAGGAACATCCATTTTAACTTATCCAAAATTATCTAATAAAAAAAAAATGTAAAATTTGTTTAAAAATAAAAAGGTTTTTCAAACACTGGAATCACTATCGGGACATCGGAAACATCGCAACGTTCAATTTGAGACCGGTTTCAGGCACCAGGTACACTAGGGGGAGGTTAATTTACTTTTCCCCAGCGGCTGCTATTCTTTGCAGCCACTGGGTTGGGTGTCCCGCTTTGCTGACCGATCAGCAGTGATCGGTCAGCACAGCAGACACAGGCAAGCAGAGGGACCGGAAGGCCCCTCTGAGAGCCACTGCTGCGGGAAGTATCTCTTCCTGTGGCCGCCCTCATGTTTATCTGTTGGGTCGAAATTTTGTGACCAGAGCAGATAAAGAACTGTCTGGTGTGGTCATAAAATTGCGACCATGCCAGACAAGTGGTTAATAGATCCCTCTGCTGTGGCTGGCTTGTAAATCTTCACAGGCTGCCATCTAAACAGCAGCCTGTGAAGGTTATCCGGTGCTGAACGTCATCTGAAAGTGGCATTCAGTAACACCTTCAAGTTTTAGAACAAAAAGCTTTTTCGGAACTTGATGAATGGCCCCGACACTTAATTTTTACAAAAGTATATGAAAAATGTTTTCACCTGCTTTTGTAAAAAATAAGTGATGATGAACAGGCCCCTAAGACTGATGGCAGCTATTCCTTTTCAGATTTCAGAGGCCTCGCTTGGTAGATTACAATCTTATTATAAATACTCTTGGCAGTCTTGGTCACTTTGATACTTGGGAATACATCTTGCGGGGGATAAAGATATCATTGAGTGTAACTATGGTCCTTTACTTACAGCATTGCAAAGCTAACTAAAGATTGGATGTTTTACGAATAGTCCTGGTTGGGTCGAGTAACTGCTGTCAAAATGGTCCTGCTCCCAAAAATCTTATATCTTTTTCGTACTTTCCCTTGTCTCCTTCCCAAACCGTTAAAGACTGCTAGAGGTACGCTCTCTCTCCCTAAAGATGAGGGAGGGGTGGCATTCCCCGACCGGGAGAAATATAAAGTTGCCTGTTTAGTTAATCAAGCCAGGAATTGGTTTGCAGTAGATTCACATAAACCTTGGGTAAGCATAGAAAGTGAGGTTGCAGGTCCTGTTGCCCTTATGGCTCTTTTATGGTTTCCCAAGTCTGATTTTTCTAAGGCAATTCTGTGTACCTTGTTTGCCTGGCATAAAATGTTGTCCCGAGGACTTCCGGTTCCGGCTTCATGGAGTGAGGACGCAGCAACCTCAGCTCCGCTTACACACTGCCGGGACGAACTATTTCAAAGCTTTTACAGCCTCCAAATCACCCCCACTCACTCGGGAAGCACCTTGCGGCTAACCATGGACCGCTATGTGGACTGCTACGCGACCTCCGCCACACAACAAGGAGCTCTGCCAGCACGGCAGGAGAAAACGTGCGGCAATATGGCGCCGGAAGCTGGAGCAGACAGCGTGTCCCCAGCACCCAAGAAGTCTGTGACATAAAAAGATACTGTCACTCTGCAGGTATGCCGACCACCTGATTCCCCAGTCACATATGGAGAGATAGTAGAGGCCATTAAATCTACCATGACCCCCCTCCTGACACAAGCGATTGCAGACAGGTCCAATAGCTCTCTCACAGAGTTACACATGCTGAAAATCAAGCACTACATGATATTGATGGGCTGAAGCGCTCTGTCAAGGAGCTTAAACATGATGGCTATCAGATTTGGAACAAGTTAGATGATATAGAAAATCGATCTAGAATAAATAACATCAGATTAGTGGGTCTTCCTGAATCGATCAAAGGCCCAGCTTTAGCGCAGTTTGTGCGCAACACTCTGCCCTCCATACTAGAGATTGAACAGGAATGTCAAGATTTAGTAATCGAAAGGGTCCACAGAGTTGGTCCCTCCCCAGACTCCTAACAAGCCGCACCCAAGAGTCACCTTTTTCAGATGCCTAAATTATTTACACAAAATGGCTTTCTGGTCAGCTTCCCGCCGAGTGAAAAATATGATATGGGAGGATCATAAATTATTTATATTTTAAGATTATTCAGTGGAACTGACAAGGGCTCATAAAGCCTTCTCACGTATATGCTCCCCACTCGTTGCAGAGAGCCGCATGTTTGGTTTGTTATACCTAGCCCGACTACGCATGATTCTTCCCATAAAGATTTCACCTCTTCTGCAGATGTCACAGCATATCTACAGGAACTATCTCAGGCAACCTCAGCTGACATAAGTGACCACCCTACAGGTTGAGATTTACCTTCCCTTTTGGAGGGCCGGCTATGACGGAGACAACGGGACTGCACCCTTTATGCATACTCCTTTACTGGGTCACCCACTCTCGGCTGATATATTACGTTAGTTATTCCTTGGATCTACCTAGAAATTATGCTCTGTTGTTCTAATTTCTAAATGCTTATTTTTTAATTTGCCCACATCAGGAACAGGATTAACATTTATTGCTGGGATTATTGTTTTATTTTTTGATAATCATTATACTAGGGGATGTGTTCATTTTTTATTGTATTTTGTTAATATGTCCTGCCGAGTGAGTAAGACGAGAGCACCCTATTATTCTCACTCTGGCTGGTAGTAAGTTTGTATAATTCTAATCAATTAACTTGTGCTACCCTATTGCCAATTGTATTTTCCTGGAATCACAGTATTTTGTTGCAATTTTTCTTTTGGTTATATCTTATATCGATGTATACTGTGTCTAATGCCATTTTCCACTTTTGGATTATCTGTCTTCCCCTCCCTCTTCTCTTCCTTTCTGTCCCCCTCTTTCCTTCCCATTCTCTCATCACATTGTCTTCATAATGAATACTATGCCTGGCCTGTATCATTTTTATGCTTTAAGCTGAGTTATGTCTTCTCTTAGCATAGGATCCTGGAACGTTGGAGGTATCCACTCCCCTACTAAAAGGAGAAAAATCCTTCTCTACCTTAACAAACAGAATATTGACCTTGTACTACTCCAGGTAACACACTTGCTCTCAGATGAGATTGTGAAGCTTAATATACTGAATTGGCGGGTTCTCGACTTTAGTACATTTAATTCTATATCTAGGGGAGTGGCTATCTTAAGCAAAAGTCACATTCCACCAGAAGTCCTATCTACACTCTCTTATCCTGAAGGTAGATATGTCATAGTCCAGTGGTTCCCAAACTGTGCGCCGTAGCACCCTGGGGTGCCTCGGGACAATTGCAGGGGTGCCTCAGATTTGTGGTCCAGCACCAAATCAAATTATTTATGGCCAATGTAATGTACATATGTAGACAAACAGAAGCACAAACCTGTCCACCACCACATACCTGAACCTAAGGATGACCGACCAGCACAATATACATCACTTTATTATTTTTTTTCTGAATTTCTCAATAATAAACTTTTGGCTTAGGGGTGCCGTGAAAACAATGCTGATACTCCAGTGCACCATGCTTCAAAAAAGTTTGGGAACCTCTGTCATAGTCACAATAAAGATCAAAGGACACATTTATGTATTCTGCATTATTTATGCCCAAATGCATATTCCAAAAATGTTTTAAAAAAACTCCTAGCACTTCTTACACCCCTACTTTCAACCCCCCTAATATTGGGAGGTGATTTTAACCTGATTTCCGCTGGTTTGTTAGATAAATCACAGCCGTACAAAATCCCTCCCTCTTTTCCGAGTTTGGGAATCCCTATCGGCTGCACATCAAACCCTCTCAAGAATAGATTACATATTAGTCCCTCAATCTCTATTCCCTAACATACAGGACTCTAAGATTGAAACAATTTCGATCTCTGATCATGCTCTGATCTCAATTGTTTTACGTGTCACGGAAGATTCCAACATACCTAGGCTTTGGAAATTCCCATCATACCTTGTTAAATCTACTAAATTCAGAATTAGATTAGAATCTGCATGGGAAGAATATAGTCTCAATAATCTCTCTCACTTATTCTATTTTGGATAACAGCTAAGTCTGTACTCTGGGCCTGATTCAGAGCCGCTCGCTCTGACAGAGCGCTCGCTCTGAATCAGGGCCAGGTTTTTTTTTTTAGAACGACCTCCTGGCCGCTCGCAGCGAGCGGCAATGATGACCATGATGATGATCGCGATGGTCAACACCATCGCGACCATCGGGCTTGCGACGGGACCCTTGTGGTAGGGTCTTGTGGCCGCAAGCCCAAGAGAGTTTTCGGCTCTAACAGAGCCGAAAGCTCTCCACTGACATCACTTGTGATGTCAGTGGGGCCACCCCCAAATGACAGGCGTTCTCATGGGAACGCGTCCGTTTGGGCAGCCACCCCCCGGCCCGCCCACCAAAGGGGAGGAGCTGTCACTCAACATCGACAGCTCGCCCCCTTTGGTGCGAGACACGGAGCGACGGATTGCCCATCGCTAGCCGGGTCTCACGCATGCGCACGATGGAGCCGGCTCCATCGTGCGCATGCGCTGTGGGCCACCATCGACCCGGTTGCGAGCGCTCAGCGCTTGCGACTGGGTCTGAATCAGGCTCCCTGTACTCAGAGGAAACATTATTTCTTATGTCTCTTCGGCTAACAAAAAATATGCTACTCAATATTTGGATGCCCAGACTTCAATGACAACAGCCTTTCAGCAATACAAAACCTATCTCTAGGCTAAGACTAATTTTGATGAATTCATGTCCCAACTGGGAGACAGATATTTATTCTCTGTCAACTACCGTTTCCATAAATTTGGTAACAAGACAGGGAAACTTTTGACTAATCTACTCAATGGCTCTCGTCCTCCTATGCTTACGCAATCTTTAAAGACACCTCAGGGTACCTCTATGAAAATTACTTATCTCGGAATTCAGATTCCTGCAGACCTATCCCTTTTATAAAAGGAGAATTTTTCTCCTATCATTACTAAAATTGTCACTATGCTAGATAATTGGAAACTCCTCCCACTCTCTAATCTAGGCAGAGCTGCAGTAGTCAAAAGCTTTGTCTTCCCTAAACTATTCTATGTAATGCAAATGTTGCCCATTAGGCTTTCCAAAAAAGATATTATCCGTCTCAGACAAATTTTGACACGATTCATTTGGAAATCAAAGAAACCCACTATAGCATTTAATAAACTTATGGCTTCTAGAAGTACAGGAGGTATTGGGATTCCAGATTATTCTGCCTACACACTCTCCATTTTCTTTAGATATGTTGCTGACTGGCTGTAAAAAAAGAGAAGTTTTTACAAATAAGAGATTGGACAGAGCTCTAGTCTTCCCGTATTCGCCAGGTGCATTGTTACACTCGAAACCCTCTGACATCCCCTCCCACATCCTTCGAAATCCCCTATTCCATGATATTTATTATGCTTGGCTAGCTTTAAATCAGAATTTCAAGAGAAACCATTTAACATCCCCCCGTATCCCACTTTGGGGGAACTCTGCCTTCCCCCCGTCCCTCTCAAATGTACACTTTTGCTTTGGAAAGATAAGAGTCTATCAAATTCCTCAAAAGTTTTTGACCCTGGAGGTAGTCTACTTCAATTTTCTGAACGTAAAGAGACCTATGATCTCCCACAATTTCTACATATATCTACAGGCGCAACACTACTTGCAATCCTTACCCCCTCCTATGGATACCAATTCAGAATCAGGTTCTGATCCAATAAAAACTGTACTCACCCTATTTGAGCGCTTCACATACCGTATAAAGTATATATACTCTTTACTAATAGACATTTCCTTGAAATCTAACTGGGACAGGTTGTTGACACAGTGGCGGAGAGATATACCATCCATTTCTGGCGCATCTCAAATACTTCAACACTATGATTCGACAATGAAAATACTTAACTCATCCTATCTTCAGGAAGTACACTTCCGCTCGATATAGAGGGTGTATATCTCTCCGACACAACACACTCGTTTTAACCCTACACAAACTGGAGTATGCTACAAATGTCATTATAGCTCTGCTTCCTTTTTTCATTGTATGTGGGAATGCAGGAAAATCAGATATTTCTGGAATAAAGTCATGGCGTTCATTAATGAGATTTTTTTCTATAAGAGTGTTCCCAGACCCACTGGTATATTTATGTGCTAATTTCTATGGTTGGGATTTGGGACCTTCTCGAAACTCCTTAATACCTATTCTCACTATGTTAATAACTGTTTCAAAGAAAATTATTCTAATGCATTGGATTTCCTGTTCATCCCCTTCCCTTGCAGAAGTAAAGGGGAAAATTCTTCAAACCCTATATTTTGATAGGAAAACTGCTCAGACTGACCAAGAGAAAGGTGTTGTAGGCTTTTACAGGAAATGGGGCCATTATATAGAGAAGATGGAACACAACACTCAAACGCAAATATTCAAAGTATTTGAACAGACCGAGTGGTACCTCCATAGACAGATATTACATGACTCATAGCCTTGCTTATTTGGTTGAAATGGTTATATGACATAAAGGCCGGGACAAAAGGTGAATTAAGTATAAGAGGTTTCTTTCTCTCTCTTACCTTAACCCCCCCCCACCATTCCTCTTCTGTACGTTACTTCATTGACAATACTCTAATAATTGTATATTGTTAATAGTGGTGTGTATTGATAAGATTTTTTCTTTATATTATGAGAATAGTCTTAAATATTATTCACAGGATATGAAAGTCAATTGTTCATTCTTTTAAATGCTATTTTTATCTGACTGGAAAATTTGCAATCTCTAATTTACACTGCTTTATTTTGCTGTTATTCTAAAAAAAAAAAACTATAATAAAAAAGATTTTTAAAAAAAATGTTGTCCCACACAGATGAATTATGTTTGCCTTCTCCTGCACTGTCATTAAAGGGAATAGCAAATTGAATTCCTGATCTGAAATTAGACTCATGATCTGGGGGCGCTCTCACCTCTCTGGGTAATGTCTTTACTGAAGAAGGACTAGCCTTATTCTCCTACCTCCAAGCAAACTATGCAGTTACATCGCAAGATTTTTATAAATATTTGCAACTAAGGCACTGGCTCCAAAGTTGTTTGCATATCCCAGTCAGTAAACCGGTTTTCCCAGCATTTATTACATTTCGTCTACAATCCTCTAATCATAGGGGTCGCTTTCGGAGGATGGGTGCGAGACCGAATTTCGCAAATGTTTTAAAGTTTCCCGGTGCATTAACCATTCAGAGACGTTTTTTAAGCGGATTCATAGGGTGTATTTTACACCAGATAGACAGCACAAAATTTAGCCCTCCATCTCTAAGTACTGCTGCAGGAACTGTGGAGATGTAGGGGATATTGTCCACATATTTTGATCCTGTCCTTGTATTCAGCTGCTTTGGACTGAAGTGTTTAGAATAGGAAAGTGATTGGGGAGACTGTCCCAGTAGATCCATTAACTGCCCTGTTTCATTTCTACCCTGGTCAATTATTCAAAGGGGATAAGTATCACATGGGCCACATCTTAGTAGCCACCAAAGCGGCTATTGCCCAGCTCTGGAGGACCGCCTCTATACCATGTCTAATGGCCATAGAAAATAAAATTCAAAAGCATTTATTTTTGAAAAAGCAGACTGCAAATACTCTACTTTGGCTCTTTACCCCACATGATCTGGCTCTGGTGGAGTGAATACCTTGAGGAACAAGGGTGCTCCTCAATTCACAGTAATGTTATAGATCATGGTGTTTTAAATTAGCCTTCTCTCTGAGTTCACATGATATCAGTCCAGTGTGCAGTGTGCTCCAGTGTGCTTTTCGTTTATTTTGATGTTTTTGATCATTGTATCATTAGGTATTGTAATTTCAGACTATTACCCCATTTTTTGCTTTGTAATCCCGTCTGTCTGCTTTCCCCTTTCAATTCTGCATCCCCATTTATTATTATGATGTTATTCAATAAAAACTACTGTTCAAAAAAATAAAAAAGGAAAAGAAATTGCTGCCAAACAGTTTCCTCTAATTAGATTATCAGTCCAGGGCACTTAATAGTGATTGGCTAGGTGGAGTAGGAGATCGCTCCCGATTGGCTGCCAGGCTATTTTTATTCAATGGAGTTTTGATTTTTCTGTATTTTATTTTTTAAAATGTATGGCTTGCAAGCTTCCCATTAGGGCTACTTAGAACCAGGAGAAAAATAACATTTAAGATATTTATTTGGAGACATTTTTTTATTTACTGGGTGACAATTTTTATTTTATTGGGTAACATGTTTTATTTTACTGGAAGACATGATAACTAGTTTATTGGAGGATATGTTAATTATTTTATTGGGACATGTTAATTTTTTATTGGTGAATGCTTTTATTGGTCAGTGTGCATGCTGGTGTTGTTTTTCTTAAAGCTCTAGAGTGTAATCACACTCATTGTCATCAGGACATGTTGACACATGTAGAGCCACAATAGTTGAAATAGTGAGGTTCTAACAAATCTGAAGCCACAGTTGGATTAAAATGACAGGCTTAGAACATGTCATGGCTCCTAAAAGGAGCAGTTTTGTTTTTTGTGTTTTTTAATTTTGCCAAGCCAAGAATTGTTGCTACCTACTATACATGGAACAAAGAGCACCCCTCCTTGGAATAAGGTGAGTAATATAGTGGAGTATGAGGGCATGTGTAGAAGAGTCTTTAATTTAATCAAATATTATTATTTTTTTCACAGTGTGTGGGTTTTTTTCTTCAGTATTTTACTACAGGTGGACTATAAGTCCCAGTGGGCCTTGGATACCAAGGCATGCTGGCACTTATGGTTCCTCAAGTGCCAGAATGCCATAGCAGTCGTGGGTATGCTGGTGCTTGTAGTTTCACTAGAGCCAGCATGACCATACACTGGACAGGGATTTTTGGGACATGTAGTTGATCAGAAGAATAAAAAACACTTTCTTCTTTTTATCATCCCATATATAATACCCAAGGGTGTTTGGGAAGAGACCTCAGGGTAAATTTACTAAGAATCGAGTCTGGTCGAGTTTTTTTTTTTTATCAACTCGATTAGCATCGCCGAAACTCGGGTGATTTGAGCCTCTTGAAACTCACAAATTTACAAAGAAGTGAGTATTTGCTGAGAATGAGTTGGCCGATGGTGAAGCAGAACGAGATATCTCCCCCGAGTAGCAAGTTTTGAAGGAGATTACTCACCCAAGATTGCAGAGTTTTCTCTCTGCAAAACTCTCCCAAGCAAGCAGCCTGCACATATCAGTGAGATATGTGAAGGCTGCTTGTGTGTTGTAGCTGTAAAAAACGGGGTGCGAGGAAGAGCCCCGGGCTTCAGACCAAGCCTGGGGTTTCGGGAAAGGGGGGACTCCTTCTTGGGGGGGTCCGTACCTCCTCTGAGATCCCTGGCTTGGCCTGACCAGCTTAGGCTGATAATGCTTTGGCCCCGGAGCCCCGGTGAAAGGGTCTCCGGGCTGTGGCATTACAGCATGGATGTTTTGGGTCCAGTGCTGGTTTTAAATATAGGGGCAACCCTACGCATTTTTTCCCCCTATATATAAAACCAGGACTGGCCCTGCAGCCTGGTGTTGGTTTCTAAATTACGGGGGAACCCTACACATTTTGTTCTCTGTAATTTTAGAAACCAGAACTGGCTGGCAGGAGGGGGACCCTATGTCATTTTTTTTTTTTTACTTTTAACCTCTTTTTTACAATTTACAGGCAGAAACATACATGGATCACAGTGATCTGTGTATGTTTCTGCCAAACTCGCAGATCACAGGTAGATGTATTTATTTCACGAGTTTTTACAGGAGAGTTTTCCCATCTCATGAGAGTTTAGAAACTCTCTGCTTGGTACATTCCCAAATCCTATTTTCACCAGTGAAAAGACTGTCGAGTTTTGCCAATGGTGAATTGAAGATAGTTTGCTAACTCTCCAGTATTTTCCCGTAGCAAAGGAGATCTCTCTCCCGAATTTGACATTAGTAAATTTGAGAGTGGAAAAAAATGCCCAAACTCTCCCGAGTTTGCAAACTCTTCCAAACTCTGTGCCTAATTGAGACCCGCTCGTAAGCGCTCGCAAGCGGGTCGATGTTGCCCAAGTGCACATACGCACGACGGAGCCGGCTCCGTCGTGCGCATGCGCGAGACCCGAATAACGACAGCCAAGCCGTCGTTATGGGTCTCGCACCAAAGGGGGCGTGCTGTCGATGGTGATTGACAGCACGCCCCCTTTGGTGGGCGTGCCGGGGGCGTGGCTGCCCAGACGGAGGCGTTCCCATGGGAACGCCTACCGTCTGGGGCCGGCCCCACTGACATCACTAGTGATGTCAGTGGGAGTGCTTTTGGCCCTGATAGAGCCAAAAGCACTCCAGGGCTTGCGGCAGCGAGACCCTATCGCAGGGTCTCGTCGCAAGTCCGATGGTCGCGATGGTCTTGGCCATCGCGACCATCATTTTGGCCGCTCGCTATAGCTGTGGGTGGTCACCCACAGCTATGCGAGCGGCCAGGAGGCCGCTCCAAAAAGGAGAAGGGACGGCCCTGATTCAGAGCGAGCGCTCTGTCAGAGCATCCAGCTCTGAATCAGGGCCTCTATTCTTAGTAAATTTACCCCTAGTGTTTTTTTTTTAACTAAACAGTGACAGCTTTTATAAATAGGACGGTTCCAAACCAAGAATGCTATTTGATACCATCTTTATCTGTAATGTTCCATTATTCCCATGAGTTATAAAAAATGAAATATTTTGATTAAATAATGTAATGGCAAAATGTCAATTAAATATGCACAATTCTGGATATAAATAATTTTTCCATCACATTAAAAAGGTTTCCTTTTTTTCCCCCTAAAATATTGCTATTGCCTCTCTGTACTCTGTCACTAATTTGAGTAGGAGATTAAATATCAAGTAATAGAACTGAATGGGGGCTAATTAATGAGCGCCCAGTATTGCAATTCAATTGTTCTGGGCGCTCATTAATTATCGCAGTCTTCACGTCTTATCAGACCGGGTTTAGCCAAGTAAAACAGCTAAACCCGTTTCAAGTCCTGTTTAGAAACAAACAGAACTTTGGGCGTCCTAACCACAGGTTTATCGCTGCTAGCAGAAGGGTGCGAGCAGAAATGCTGGCGGATATCATGCCATAAAAAATAGCCGCCTTATAAACAATGGAATCGCCCCCAATGTGCAGTAAAAAATTAATATGAAGTATGGTCATAATAGTTCATTTACTATCACATTTTCTACATTCAAAGTAAAATAATGTCTGCATTCAGTGAAACTCATAGCTATTTTGATCCTCTTTTGGCAACGCTGATAAATTGCCTGTCGGTAATTAACAAACCTTAAGTTTAATTGTCTTCGAAGGCCATAAATATTAGCCATTTGTAATTTTTTTTTATATATATCAATAGAGTCGGTAGATCCAGATCATTAAGCTGATGTGATCCTTTATTTTGTACTAAAGATATTTCTTTTCATGGCATTAAAAGTGTTAAGCTGACAGGGGAGAAGCTGGTAACTTGAGCAGCAGCCGTCTCTCTGCCTGTTATAGATTTATGATTGTTTATTCAACAACAGACTTTCAGCTATCCTAGACTGAAAAAGATTTCCAGTTTCCAAGCAAAGCATATTCTGTGTCAGCATAAACAGATTATAACCTTCTAATTATTCCAACTAGCCTTCACTGCATTTATTAACGTATTCTTTGCCACGCAAAGCAGGCACTTACACCAGGGAGAGAGACTTGATGATCTTCCTGTCTGAGAAGTGGTTAAAGTCACAAAAATTTTCCGTTGTTCTATCATCTAAGCCCAGGAGCATAATGTCACGGACAGTAATTCCAGTCTGCGATACACAATGCTTTTATTATTTTTTGGGGTTTTCTTCAGTGTATACCATCTTGCTCCCTGTCCCTGGGCGTTTCCTATTTAATATTTGTCTTCTGGCTTATTTCTTGTCTTCGTGATAGAAAGCACACAAAACACACCAGCTGGTCGGGCTTATCCCTGTGACTGCAGCTTACATTGCTTTACATATGTGCAAAACTAATGGCAAAATTGTAGCAACAAAGCTATTTTATTTACTTTGGATCCTATTAATAACATGATAATTGCTGGATTAAAATGAGTGCAAATCAAAAATATATAATCACACTGATTAATTATCCAACAATTTTCTGTGCAACCATATACAAATAAAAATCGGAGGGAGTTAATTTTCAAAACTTCAATTGCCACTAATCCTAATGGTGATGTAAGCTATTATTCAGAGACGCCAACTAATAGTGCCGATAGATGCTCAATTAGGGATGTAGTCGGCATCCCGGCATGCAGGATGCCGACGGTCTGAATACCGGCGCTGAAATCCTGACAGGTCGGGAACCTGGCACCAGTATCCCGATCTCCAGAATCCCGAAGGTAAGTATCGGGGTGTTAGGGGAGGCTAGGGTTAAGTAGCGGGGTTAGGCATTAGGGGGAGGGTTAGGGTTAGGCATCGGGTAGAGAGTGTTAGGATTAGGGTGCGAGGAGGGGGAGGTTAGGTTTTGGCACTAGGGGGGGGAGGTTAAGTTTAGGCACCGGGGAGGAGATCTTAACTTTAGGGTGTGGGGAGGGGGAGGTTAGGTTTAGGCACTAGGGGGGGAGGTTAGGGTTAGTAACCGGGGAGGGTGAGTTAGGGTAGGGGTTAGGAAAATACTTACTGTTACTTCCTATGGGTGCCGGGATTCTGGCTGTCGGGATGCTGCTGTTGGTATTCTGACCAGCGGCATCCCGACAGCCGGGATTTCTCAAGTTAGTCAGTACAATACTTATTATAATATGTTTTTTTATATATATATATATATTTTTTTTATTTTTTTATTTATCTATATAAATGTTAATTTTTTTTATTAAACCTCTTTGACTTTTGAAATGTGCAACTGCCTACAGCCGTGGCCAAAAGTTTTGAGTATTGGTTTTCACAAAGTTTGCTGCTTCAGTGTTTTTAGACCTTTTTGTCAGATGTTACTATGGTATACTGAAGTAAATTTACAAGCATTTCATAAGTGTCAAAGGCTTTTATTGACAATTACATTAAGTTTATGCAAAAAGTCAATATTTGCAGTGTTGACCCTTCTTTTTCAAGACCTCTGCTATTCGCCCTGGCATGCTGTCAATCAAATTCTGGGACACATACTGACTGATGGCTGCCCATTCTTGCCTAATCAATGTTTGGAGTTTGTTAGAATTTGTGGGTTTTTGTTTGTCCACTCGCCTCTTGAGGATTGACCACAAGTTCTCAATGGGATTAAGGTCTGGGGAGTTTTCTGGCCATGGACTCATGAATTTCAATGTTTTTTCCCCAAGCCACTTAGTTATCACTTTTGCATTATGGCAAGGTGCTCCATCATGCTGGAAAAGGCATTGTTCATCAACAAACTGTTCGTGGATGGTTGGGAGAAGTTGCTCTTGGAGGATGTTTTTGTACCATTCTTTATTCATGTCTATGTTCTTAGGCACAATTGTGAATGATCCACCTGCCTTAGCTGAGAAGCAACTCCACATATGAATGGTCTCAGGATGCTTTTCTGTCGGCAGAAGTCTTGAAAAAGAAAGGTCAACAATGCAAATATTGACTCTTTGCATAAACTTAATGTAATTGCTAATAAAAGCCTTTGACAGGTATGAAATGCTTGTAATTTTACTTCAGTATACCATAGTAACATCTGACAAAAAGGTCTAAATACACTGAAGCAGCAAACTTTGTGAAAACCAATACTTGTGTCATTCTCAAAACTTTTGGCCATGGCTGTACTTTTCTACTTTAGGTATATAAATGTGCAATTGATAATGGTAACATCTTGGAACTGGCAGTACCTCAGAGCATTTACATATTAATTGTATATTCAGATATTTAATGGGGCCTGACTTTCATTGTTTTGAGCAACAAGATGTGGTAATGTAACTTACTAGGGAGAAGCTGAAGTTCCGGCAGAGTCATCTGATGCGCCAGCATTCCAGTAAGTACAGTCCCCTACCCTGAACCCATAACCCTCCCTCTAGTGCCTATCCATAACCTCCCCCTCCTGTAGCCTAACCCTAAACCTCCATCCCGCAGCCTAACCCTAACATCCCCCTCCTGTAGCCTAACCCTAACCTCCACCTCCCATAGCCCTAATATCCCCCTAGTGCCAAGCATTAACCCCCAATCCCATAGCCTAACCCTAACCCTCCCATAGCCTAACCTCCCCCTCCTGTAGCCTAACCCTAACCTCCACCTCCCATAGCCCTAATATCCCCTTAGTGCCTAGCATTAACCCTCCGATCCCACAGCCTAACCCTCCCAACCCATAGCCTAACCCTCCCATCTCACAACCTAACCCAACCTCCTGTAGCCTAAACCTCCCATCCCGTAGCCTAACCTTAACCTCCCCCTCCTGTAGACTAACCCTAACCTCCCCCTAGTGCCTAACTCTAACCTTCCCATCCCACAGCCTAACCCACCCCTCCAGTAGCCTAACCCTAACCCTCCAATCCCATAGCCTAAACCTAACCTCCCCCTCCTGTAGACTAACCCTAACCTCCCTCTAGTGCCTAACTCTAACCCCCCCATCCCACAGCCTAACCCACCCTTTCCATCCTATTGCCTAACCCTAACTCCCCCTGGTGCCTAAACCTCCCATCCCACAGACTAATCCTATTCCGATAATGTCAGCATTTCACATGTCAACATTCTGAGAATGTCGAAATGTTGCATATTGACAATGTTGACATCATAACTGTTGACACTTTTGTGTCACAACATTGTTATTGTTGACTTAATGACTACATCCCTTTATCTAGTACTTGCTATGATATGATAGGTAGAATCTGGATGCTATTAGCAACACCTTCACCTATCATCTTTAAAAGGTGTGATTCATATCCACATATCCACCTGGTGATGTAATATAGATATGGGGTGGCAGTACAACCAATAAATGATTGTTTTCAGTTTATTATGTAGAACCATCATACAGAAAAATGTACAATGCAGTAACAAAAACAAATAAGTATCTAAGGTCAAGAACAATTATTTTTTTACAACAAGAATGAGAACATGCTGTACACAGTATATACAAATACTTCACAACCATCAATTACATGGTTCATCAATAGAATACCAGAAGACACATTATTTTCACTTGTACATTTATTTTTTAAATTAACTACTGTATTACCATTGTAATGCCACCTTGCTGTATTCCCCTTAGGCCTGCTACATTATATCAGCCTCTGATGGCATTCCACCTGTACACAATTCCTCGTGCAGCGCACTGTACTGTCAGCTCTACTTGGTGCCCTGGGCAACACTAGATATGCCAATAGGTGGAGCCAGAGCAGGACATGTCCCTTCAGCTTCTTCTAAGTGTTACTTGCTCAATCGCCCTCAAATTATTTTTCACATACTGTACAGACAAGTCTGCAAAATAATGTTTGGGGCTGATGCAATTATATCTTTAGAAGCCTAACAAACACTTGTGTGAGTCATCAGAGAATGAATTCACAAAGGACTGTATATAGCATCATAAGAAGGATGATCGGAAGGAAACAGAGACAATAGGATTTTTTTTGTCCAGGTTAAAATGGATCAATATTGCACTATGGGGTATATTTACTACAATCCACATTTAAAAAATGCGATTGTAGTGTAATATTTTCACCTAAATATGCTCTGTCCCTGCGAATCCCATCAGCACAATTCTCACTGTATATTTTGAAAAAATACAGTGAGAATGTGTTTGCGTATGCGCCCCCTGCTCCTGCCTGTCTTCCCCGGTCCCCGACCGGCCCTTTCACTGCATCTCAACTGACTGCACACAACAGCTGATCGGGTCACAGAGAGGAGATCACCGATCAACCATCCGATGTGGGAAAGTTTTATTTTATTACTTTCTACACCACGGGCTGTGGAGCAAGGGCAGAGACAGAGGGAGTGGGGGGATGGGGAGGGTCAGCTGGGACAGGAGAGAAGGCAGGGGGCCGGGGATCATTGTTATCTGCATCGGATGGCCAATTGGTAATCTCCTGTGTGTAGTCAGCTGAGATGCAGTGAAAGCACTTTACTGCATCTTAGCTGACTGCACATATCAGCTGACGGGTCACAGAGAGGAAATCACTGATCACCTGTCAGGTGCAGTCATTTTTTATTTTTTTACTTCTATCCTACACTTCTGTGATCAGCCTGCTGTCTATTTAGATGGGATGGCTGATGACAGGCACTGGCACTGGGCTTTGTTCTGCCTGTCAGATGTCAGGCAGAGCAGAGAAGAAGAAATCGTTATTGTCGCACTGCTTCCTCCGGTATATTTTTACAATTGAACATTAGTAAATTAGAAGCAGATCGCATTTTCCATTACAGGTATTATTTATTTATTAATAGTTTCTTATATAGCACAGCATATTCCGTTGCGCTTTACAATTGGAAACATTAATAGAACAAAACTGGGTAATAAGACACATATATACGTAGGAAGGCCCTGCTCGCAAGCTTACAATCTATAGGGAAATAGGCTTTGATACACAAGGATAGGTGTTATGTATTGCAATTTTGGTCTAGCCAGAATGCAGAGTTTCTTGGTGGGCTGCATGATCCAGTCACACAGGAATGTCAGCCAAATGTCAGGAGGATGTGAAAGAAAGACAATGTGTGAGGTTATGTGTGGACTGTGAGAGAGGATGTACTTAGACATGGAAGTTATGAAGGTTATGCGGGCGGTTCTGGAATCTGATAAGCTTGCCTGAAGAGGTGAGTTTTCAGGGAACGCTTGAAGGATTGTAGACTAGAGGTAAGTATTATTGTGCGCGGTAAGGCATTCCATAGAGTGGGTACAGCCCGAAGAAAGTCCTGTAACCGTGAATGGGAGCAAGTAATGCGTGGGGATGAGAGACGCAGATCTTGTGCTGAGTGCAGAGGTCAGGTTGGGAGATATTTTATAGTCAGTGCTGTCTCTGTGGAGTGTTGGGAACGAAAGCAAGACGGAAGTGGGTCCAATAAGTTTTGTGAGTTTAGAAAGTATGTGATGCGGGTGTAGACAAGTCTCTCAAGTACATATACAATTTATGAGTGGTGCAAAAGCACAAAGTCCCTGTTAAAGATCCGTATTCTTAATCTCGATATTTCTCCTGTATGGGATCCCTCAACGTCTCAGAAAGAAGAAGAGAAATGAAGCAGTCTATTATGTTCATATATCAACATAAGATTTCAGCTTATGAAGGATTTTCTTTGGACTCACCTCACAATAATGAGATGTGTACCTATAAAGGTTTCTTTTATATTCTCTCTGGTCTGATCAACATATATGTCTGCATAACTTTTTACTTCAAACCCTGAACCCCTCTTATATAAAAGCTCACCTGGGAACAGGTATAAATGTTCACATAAAGGTATCTTTATATCAGATCGAAAGATGTCCAGGGAACCACTTGATCCAAAAAGGATATTTAATCCAAATATATAATAAAACAATGTCCAATAATACAAATAGCGGAAGTGATGAAAACATCCAATATATCAAGAAAAAAATAAGAATTATCCATTAAAGTGAAAAATCTTCCCCCATGGAGAGCCTATCCGCAGAAGGGAACTGGGACAAACAGCGTCACCTCTCACCCGGTCTGAGTGGGGCAAAGATGTCCATGGTAGATGTAAATACCGGATTTCCACAACTGCATTAGGGTCCCCTATTACACCAACACGTTTCTGACAATAGTCCTTCGTCAGGACTCACCCTGAAATCTCATGGTGATATATGAAAATAATAGACTGCTTCATTTCTCTTCTTCTTTCTGAGATGTTGAGGGATCCGCTACAGGAGAAATATTGAGATTAAGAATACGGATCTTTAACAGGGCTTTGCGATTTTGGACCACTCATAAATTGTATATGTGCTTGTAAAGGTATGGTGACTCAGAGTGTGGACTAAGCAGCAGCCCTGGGACGCAGGTGGCTGTAACACATTTTTTCAAGTCTCTCAAGAGCTTGGAGGGGCATGGGAGCTGGGAAATAGGACCGTAATTTGAGAGAGTGTTAGGGTCAGAATATAGTTTTTTCAGAATGGGAGTAATCACTGCATGCTTGAACAGTGATGGAAAGATGCCAGTAGAGAGAGAGATTTCAGATTTCAGTTAGGGTTGGGATGAGCACAGGAGCCAGAGCTTTACTGATTTGTGAGGGTATAGGATCAAGAGGAGAGGTAATAGAGTAGGAGTATGAGAAGAGTGTAGATACTTCATCTTTGTTTGTGAGGCCAAATGAAGAGAATGTGCCAGAGGGTTCAGGTAGGGAATATTGAGCAGGTCACTAGCTGAGGAAGAGCCCACCATTTAATTTTGGATCTTATCAATCTTGTAATTAAAATAGGAAGCAAGATCATGCACACAGATATTAGCAGGTGGGTTTGGAGAGGAAGGGGTAAGAAGCAGTTTAAATGTATTAAAAAGTCGCTTGGGGTTAGAGGCTTGAGCAGAGATAAGAGATTGGAAATATGTTTGTTTGGCAGCGTCCAAAGCAGTAAGATAAGAGTTGTAGATAGTCTTATATGTGAGGAAGTCACATGGAGTACAAGACTTTTGCCACTGACGTTCTACTTTACGTGAGAGTTTTTGTAGATGCCTTGTTAAGTTAGAATGTCACGGTTAATGTCTAAGTCTACGTGGTGTGTGATGGGTAACTGGAGCTACTTCATCGAGGGCTTTTTCTAGAATCTGGTTTAGGTGTGTTGCAGCAGTCTCAGGAGAAGTGAGAAGAGAAATTGGTGAGAGTCGTTGTTGTAGAGAGGTACAGTAGATAGTTGTTGAAAGTTAATAGCATTAATATTTCTGTGGGTTTTAGGAGGATTGGTTGATTTCAATGACATTGTGGTTGATGTAATGGAGGAGAGTGTGCAGGTGATGAGGTTGTGATCTGAGAGAGGGAAAGGAGTGTTAGTGAAATCAGAAACGGAGCATAGTCTGGTAAATACAAGATCAAGGCAGTGGCCATCCTGATGAGTAGAGGAGTCAGTCCATTGGGAGAGGCCAAGAGAGGAGGTTGGAGGCATGAGGAGATTGTGGACTGTCAATGGGGATATTGAAATCACCTATATTGATGGTGGATATGTCTGAGGATAGGAAGTGTGGGAGCCAGGCAGAAAAATGTTCCAGAAATTGTTGGGGTGGCCCAGGTGGACGATAGATAGCAGTAACTCGCAGAGAGAAAGGGATGAAAATCCTGATAGAATGTACTTCAAATGATGTAATTGTGACTGAAGGTACCTGTGGGATAACTGTGTACGTGAAAGATTGGGAGAGTAATATTCCTACCCCACCTCCTTTACAATTACCAGGCCTGGAGGTGTGTGAGAAGTGTAGGTTACAATGTGAAAGTGCAGCAGGGGAGACAGCGTCTGATTGTGTGAGCCATGTTTCTGTTATTGCCAGAAGGTTGAGGTTAGTTGAAATAAAGAGGCCATGGATGGATGTTAGTTTGTTGCAAACAGAGCGTGCATTCCATAAGGCACATTTTAATTACTTGGAGGGTGAAGGGAGGCATGCAATGTTTATGAGGTTAGCTGGATTTATAGTTCGTTGTGGTTGTGGCATGTGGGTTGGGCCTAGATTTGGTGATATGTCACCAGCTAATAGAGGCTGCAGGAGATACATATAAATATAGTTGTGGGATTTGTCTGAAAGAAATGTATGGCGACAGGTTGTGGATGTTATTGTCAATGTGTATAGATAAGATAAAAGCTCATGTGTGTTTGTAAGAGGAGAGAAGATTAATGAGGCAGCAACATGTACAGAAGGATGAGCTGCAGGGAGAGTAAAGGATGCAGTAGCCTTAAGGCCCCCATACATCAGCAATTGATTGCAGCAATCGTATAATTTGCAATCGATTGTGTATAAAAATCTTTCCCTTTTTCAATCGATTGCAGATTGCAGAATTGCCACAATCGATTGAAAAAGGGAAAGATTTTCATACACAATCGACTGCAAATTGCACGATTGCTGCAATCAATTGCTGATGTATGGGGGCCTTTAGAGATGATTCCATGGAGTGAGATTATTAAAAGAAGTTTTTTGATACATTGTTTTTTTTTTCTAAACATTCAAAAATTATACAAAACACAAACTACTGTTAAGTAATGATATTGTAATTACCTGGTCTTAGATGTTGTGCAACTGTCTTTTAACTAAATTACACTTAGGGCCGTATTCAATTTGGCTGCGAAAAGTTGGAATCGGCGATAAATTATCACCGATGGCGTCATTTTCGCATGTTTCAATTATCCTCATATTCAAGTACAAAGACTTTTCGCCGATGCGAAAAGTCTTTGTAAAAAAACTGGGATAAGTTTTCACCATGTTTTACATGGCGAAAAAAAGTGCAGAATTGGGGTTAGGGGGGCAGGCTTAAAAAAAATAGCCTGCACCCCTGGGAATAGCTCCTAAAAATGAACTGTGTCAAAAAAAGTTGAAAAAAAAAATAGGGACACCACAAAAAAATGTATTTAATTTTGGGTTAAAAAAAAAAAATATGGGGAACAAGTTTTTAAATAACAAAATTAATTCAGGGGGGGTTCCCAAGTATGCGGCAGGTGTTTGCGGGTGGTAGCAGCATTACCCCCATTTTCATGTACCCCAAATTTCATAGGAAAAGCTAATTAAATCTAAGTGCTATTCTTCACCACTTCTTCATAGCCGCAAATATGCACCTGCCGTGACTATTACAAACCACGACTTCCTTCAGCAGGCAAAAATGGGGGTACCCATAGTGATCCCACATGTCTGAACATCTTTAGGGGAGGTCCCAGGCACATTTCCCAAAAATTCCCATTTTTTTTCGCAGATCCAAGTTTCGCCGACTCCCGTTTTCGCTCCTTTTAAATTGAATACAGGGATAAGCGGGCACGTGCCCGATAGTTTATCCCCACTCTAACCTCCGATGTGAAGCGAAAAGTCCAGCACGGACTTTTCGCTCCCATATTGAATATGGCCATTAGTACTTATAATACACGGCTGCCATCATCATCCACTGCTGCCTCAACACTGATTCTAAACTTAAAGTAAGTCTGATTGAGACATGCTACAGCTGAGCACAAATGCTCCACTAATCAAAGAAGAAATTTAGCACTGGGTTTGAAAAAACACAAGCAGTATCCTACAACAAACTAGGCTCCGCTGAACAACATATCGTAATACCAATTACAATCAAGTCATTACATTACTAAAAATATGTAAATTTAAGGACTTTTTTTAATACATTTAAGCGATACTAAAATTAGTAAAAATAATTACATTAGTAAAAATAATATTGATAAAATGCTCATATGTATTGCTTCAATCATCAATCAATTAATTGCAGCAGGAAATTTTATATTTCTCTCTCATAGGTCCAGATCTGCTGCACAACTGGCTCTCCATGGCCTTCAGTATACAGTTACTCACCTTATCAGTAAACCCCTGAAAACCACCACCCGTTCATACCATACTTACCTACTCTCCTGCAAATGCTGGAAGACTTCCAAATTTGCAGTTAGTCCTTTTGAAAGACAAAAGAGTAAGTGGATCTCCCGTATCCTGCCCTCTTCCTACTGAAGTTGGCAGGATGGGGAGGATAATGGTCTGTAGGGAGGGGCCAATATGATTTCATTCTCATAGAATTTTGGCATGGGTGGCATTTGCTGTAGATGGCATATTCTCTTTGGGTTTACAACCAATAGAGGATTGGCAACTATAATTCATACAGTACATCTGAAATCTCATATAAAAATACTCTCACACTCCCGCCTGCAGGACTACACCTTGTGCTAGTACCCAATAATGAAAATCTCTAGCACACCCGATCAAACTCTCTCACACCTTTCAATCTTCAATGCTCCCTGAAAACACATCTATTTATCAGAGATTACTTACCCTTCTTCCACCTATACCACTCACCCTAATGCCCCTTCACAACTCCACTGTGTCCTCTTCCAGTTGTAATATTACTTGAGCAGGCCCTCCCTACCCTTTGATTTAATGTCTGCATTTATTTTGCCTCCTGTATGTCCCTGTTTTATGTATTTCTCGTCCTTCGCTACTACCCTGTAACGGGATCCCGGTGGTCAGAATCCCAACGCCGGCATCCCGTCAGGGTTAGGATAAACACCTGTCAGTCAGTATCCTAATCCTCCCCCTCTCCCTACCCCTAACTCTCCCTCCCCGCTGCCTAAAATTAATGTTTGTGGGGGCCCTGGGGAAACAACCTTGCGGGGCCCCTATCAATATAATTGTATTTGACATTTTTTTTTTTCATGTGTATGTATATATATATATATATATATATATACTACATTTGTGTATTTGTGCATATATATATATACACACATACATACACCACAAATGCATATGTTTCTATGGAATCGGTATGTAATGCCGGTAGAGTAAATACAGACGCTGGAAGCCCGAACCATCAGGATCCCGACTGGTGCTGGTAAGTACCCTAACCCTCCCCTCTCCCCCCCAACCCTAACCCTCACTTGGTGGTACCCTAACCCTACCCTCCCCCCCGGTGGTGCCTAACCCTAACCTTCCCCTGGTGATGCCTAAACCTAACCCCCCTCCCCGCACCCTAAACCTAACCCTCCAGGGCTGGTGACTAACACTAATCTCCCCCCTGTGGTGCCTAACCCTAACCCCCCTCCCCGCACCCTAAACCTATCCCTCCCGGGATGGTGCCCCCGGGGCTTCCCTAACCTAACCCTCACCCCTAGATTCCGGCGTCGGGATCTAGACGGGCGTCAGGATTTCGTTGCCTGTCTTTAGTCCCGTGTCGGGATTTAGACGCCGGGATTTTTTTAAAACGGTTTCCCGGCCATCAGCATTTTGACAGCACCCCATACATACATACATACATATATTTACACAGAATAGCACATATATATACACCACACATGCATGTGTCACACATACATTACATACATACATATATACACACACAAGTCACCCACACTTACCTTGCAGCATCTGCACTGAATGTTGTGGACGGGATGGGAACGGGACCTGACAGTAAGGTACCATGTTATCACGCTCCGCCCTCCTCATGGCAAAATGCTGCATTTCACGGATCAACCGGAAAAGGGCAGGGCCAAATTACACAATTTTAGTGAAATCACATCATATTGGCCCCCGCCTCCAACCGACTGACCCGCGAATCGCTGCATTTTTCCGCAAGGTGGCCAGGGCTTAATAACATGGTGCCTGCTCTGGTGCAGCTGCTGCTGCTCTCTGGGGGCCCCCTAGGGGCCCCTATCGCCCCCCCTATAATCTGGCCATCAGGGCTGCCATCAGAAATTGTGGGGCCCGGTACTGGCAAAATAGGCAGGGCCCCCCTCCCCCCCCCCCGGGATGGATGGAGCAGAGGCGGGGGTGGGACATCAAATGGCGCGTAAACCAGTTTAAAAACTGCTATAAAATTCACACACATATAAACCAAATTTTATATATATATATATATATATATATAAATATATATATAATATCTATATATAGATATATATACATAGATAGATACATAGATAGATAGATAGTTATAGTGAAATCAACATTGATTCTAATATATATATATATATATATATATATATATATATATATATATATATGAATATGAGACATAAAAATAGACTGTAAAAGCCAGATCCACATACAAAGCCAAAAGGATGGGTAAGTGTAGGACACAGGGCAGGGAAAGGCAAGCTGGGCAAGGGAGAGGGCGGGGGGGGGGAGGGGGGCATTGTAGGCTGGCTGTATTGGGGGGGGACTGGGCAGGGAAGGCCAGCTGGAATTGGGGGGGGGCTTGGGGGGGGCGGGGAAGGCTGGCTGAACTATGGGGGGAGGTACAGGGCAGAGAAGGCTGTAACGGAGGGGGGGGCAGTGCAGAGAAGGCTGGCTGGAACAGGCTGGCTGAACTAGGGGGTAGCACATGTCAAGGTCAGGGAGTACCTGGTTAGTGGTGTGTTCAACTGGCTGCACTGGTGCATCCAGCCAGTTAGAATCCACGCTGGCTGTTTTTGAAGAATGGAGAGAGATGGGCCCTGGGTGGTAGCGGTGCTGCAGCGGCAGCCAGGACAGCAGAGATAGAATAGGATGCTGACGTTTCGCAGCTTATTGCACCAAGCCCCAAATGCAATCACAGCTTGCGGAACGGCAGCCAATCAGGAGCGGCCGCTACTGCCGTTCCTGATTGGCTGCCGTTCCGTGATCTCACTCAGGCTGGCTTGCTTCCTCCCTGCCATCACTTGCTGCTGCTGCAGCTGCGCTGCTACCCAGGCCCCCCTCTCTATCCCCTCGCTTGTACGTCCTAGTTACATCACATTGCGACCTGGTGCACCAAGAGTGGCTTTTTGGGGCGAATGTAACAAAGATGTGTAAGGTCACATCTGTAGCTGTATGTGCATAAGCTAGATCTACTAAATAATTTAAATATGTAAAACAAGTACGTAAAACAATATCACATCAGCATTTAACTCATCCTTAGCAACACCTGTCTAAGTCTTATTTACGATAAATTCATCAATAATGTTGCAGAAAGACCTAATGTGTAATGATTATCGACACCAAATGCAACACTATTTTTCCTTTTTGTTTCATTCTGCATCATTACAGCATAACAGTAGTACGGAGGAATAGTCTTTAGATCATATTTGTGGAGTGCTACAGCTCGTACACACAGATGTTAATTTCAGCGCACATTCTTTGAGCATGATAAATACCCTGTAACAGTGATAGTCCAAAAAACAAAGTAATGTAATGGGTCTATGCACACACTCTTCCTGACAAGCTTAATTCTCTGTAAAATATAAAGCTTCCTACAACCCCGGGTTTACCTCTTTGGTATTGCACTTGAGGAGGTTTTTTTCAATAATGCTTTGTAGAAATATGTTATGTGCCTGACCACTTTGGTGAAAGTCGTGATAGCTAGAACTTGGCCGGATCCCCCTTCTTTACATATATGGCGGGCTCTTGTTAATGAAACTGCAGACCATGAAAGGTATGTATACACCTCTAGGAATGCTGCTCATAAGTTTTGATAAGATTTGGGATAGCTTGTGTCAGTCTCGATATGACCTCCGCTGGGATAGGCATGGTAGTGTTTTTTCATACTTTTCACACTCCATTTTTAGTGGTCACTCTTATAGGAATTTTAGTCTGTAGCTTATGCTTATTTATTTATTTTCTTGATCACATTTTGTGGGCCTGACCCTGTACTCCACAGAATTGTTGATTTCCTTGCATCTTCCTTGCAACTGGTTTGACGCTTTATTTGGGTCTAATGTATATTTATGAGTTGTTTTTTTATGTCTGCCTACTTTGCATAAATTTTTTCACATTACCCATGATTCATATTTTGTGCTGCTGACACCCATATGTTTATTAGTGTTTATTTTATTCTTGGTTTTGTTTTCTGGCCAATGCTATCCTCCCCTAGGCGCAGGACCGTAACTAGGGGTGTGTGAGCAGTGCCGCCACACAGACTGCAAAACCCAGTGAGCGGCACCGCTGCACCACAGTCCCTGTATCTGGCTAACAGGTTGCCTGGAATGGCAACCTTCAGCCAGAAGTTCTAGACATGCACAATGCAGCGTGTACAGCTGCCCGGAACACCCTGAGGATGCTCTGGGCAGTGCTGTAATTCCCGGGGCTGGCGGCCCCTCTGCATGACATCATGCACTCATGGGGCGTGGCCAGCAAATGGCTCAATAAGCCCTGTTAAGGCGCTTCCTACTGTAGGCATGACATCATGACCTCACGGGTTTAGGGAAAGACCTGTTCCGGCCCTGGTTTGGAGGTCAAAACTGCCAGAAGTGGACAGCAGATTTGACCTTTTGGCAAAAACACGCCCTTTAGTAAATTTCCACCTTAGGGTTGTTATACCATCTGGAATTGCCAGGTTATGACTCAGGGGCAGCTGGAAAAGCGGGCTGGCAGAGTTATCACACAGGGCGCTGTAGCCCGAGGGCACAGCAGCAGTCATCCCGCCAGAGCTGTGACCAGTCTCTATCCCCGCGGCCACCCAGTGCGAGGAGTCATCCTCTCTCCTCTGACCTCCATATGATATGGAGGGACAGAGAGTGTCCACAGTGCCTGAGTAACTCCAGTGTCCGCTCCACAGTAGAGCTAGTGGTGCACTGCAGCACTAGTGTAAGGAAGGAGAACTGGTAGCTGCTTATCAGAAACTTCAGCAGGATGTTGAAGGAGCCAGAGAACACCCCATGCGCTATGGCCACAGAGATCCCTAGCATGCGGCCCTGACAGATTTACATCCTTACAAGGTGCTGCAAATAATGAAACTCAAAAGGGGCAGAGATTGCACAGAAATGTGTATCACCCAAAAGTGCAGTTATTAAAGGTCATATTGAGGTATAGATTGGACAAATCAGAGCAGTCCTTATATTGTCCCCATTTTACTTGTATGAAAAGTTGGAGATACGAATATACAATATCCATGTCACTCACATAAACTAAAGTGTCAGAGAAAAAGAATATCTGATCAAACTTCTTACCTCAGAATTTCAGAGGACAGAAAGAGATATCTCATTTGTGACTTCATTTTCAATACTTTGGTCAAGGTGCTCCCTGTAGTTCTGAGCAGGTGCAGGATGATTCTGACATCTTCTTCTGCCATCAAGACCACAGTAATCCCAACCTAACAAAAAGGGGAGAAATATAAAAAAATATCACATATAAAATCTTAATAATGTATATGTATTGAAATACAAATATTGGCCACAAGTGATTAAAAAATATAAATGTTATTTGCATCCACATTCTTCTACCTATGTTGACGCAACTGTGGCATGTTGGGCACATTATTCCATATCTAATGGGAATGTCCTGTGATCCAACAGTTTTGGTCTATGCTGCGCTGTGAGCCCCTCAGCCCGGCTCTTATGCAAGGGGGGGGGGGCGGAGGAGGCAGAGGAGACGTCTCAGCAGCAGCATGCAGTCTCCCACTGCAGCCCAGCACACAGCTGCTGACAGGTAAGAGGGAGGGGGGAAACGGCTTCGGACCTGGGCCCCCACTGGGCCCTTCAATCAAGCCAGGGCCTGGGTAATTAGTACCCGCTCCCCCTCTCGGCACCCATGTCTATGACAGTAAACCTTGTGTCGGTGGTTACCTCCTGCACTGTGCCTAGAGATCCACTATTGCTTCTGCTGCATGGGCCCTTGCGTTCAGGCCTGTGAATAAATTGATTGTGTATATGTGAAATGCCTCCAAACTATTAATAGCTAAACTTTGTAAGTCCCTTCCATCTCCCACCAGTGATGCCCTTGCCAGGTTGTGGAATGTTTCATCAATGGAATATATTACTTCCCTTTTAAATGCTACTCTCTGCTAATCATACTTTCCTACTTTTTAATTCTCTTCAGGAAAAGCCCGGAGAGGAGATGCAAATGACCACGTTAGGGGCGGGATCATTACATCATTAGGCCCCACCCCCGCCATAGCAAAATGCTACAAATTACAGCTCCATGGGGAGGGACTCAAACTACATAATTTAGCCCTGCCCCATCCATATGGAGCCGTATTATCTCCCCATCCTGCCCACTTCGCTAGGAGTACTGCAGTGTCTCATAAATAAAAGGTTTAAATAAAATAAAAATAATATAAATGGTAAATGAACATTACTATAAACAAATCCATCATTAGAAATGCTAGACCCAGTATGAAGATGGGGCATGGCCACAGTGTGTTATAACAACCCCAAATGCTATGTCTCCAATGCTGCTGAAAGTGGCATTACTAAACCATGTTGGGGTCATGGTGGTGTACCTACCTCTCCCAACCCTTTCATAATAAAAATTAATATAATTTTGAAATATGCCAGCAAGGACCAAGATGCCTGGAACACGGCTGTCTTTATAATGTAACCACACAAAAGGCATTGTTTGAAAAAAAGAAAAAAAACAGTTGCATAATATCTGCAGGTTCTATAAAGTCACAAGACATAACTATTCCTTGCATGTAGCAAGTGAATAAATTTGCCAATTTTTGTCTGTTAAAGATGTTCATCTAAAATGACAGTCCCATTGGCAAGGGAGAGTTTCTCATGATGTATCAGCTGTAGACTTGACTGGCTGTGGGCTGTTACACACACAAACAGATCCATGCAAGTTATACGTGCATGCCCGGCAGAGATGTGCCTACTCATTCTGCTCCCTAAGCCTGCAACTGCTTATCCCTTACCACAACAGCTAAAGACATTGGAAATAAATAGTGTACATTATAAAAGACAAATAATATCAGTCTGGTGGACATGCCCTAATATCACCCCTTTCTGGTTGATGGTCCAATCTTTGGTTTCCTCTCTAGTCCATCTTAACTCCCCCCTTTCCCCAGCCTTGCTGCTTCTGTGCGTCCCGGTCTGCAAGGTCTTTAAACATGAAAACAAATTACTTCTGCATCTTTCATGCGCTGCTAAATTTCAGATCGCTGGATCCTGGGAGCAACCACATGCTCCGACTCGTAAACAGCATTTGTTTTGCAGCCAAAATGGAGTATATAACAAGAGTCCAAAATAATACGGTGGATAAGTTTACTGCAGTATGGTCATTGGTCACCATGGTACAGGTCTCAATGAGTGACCATCCCCACTCTTTCCTGACCTCTCGCCCCCGCTTCCACTACCCCTCCTTCTGTTGTCCCTCCTCTTTTCTCTCCCCTTCGTTTTTTGGGCTCCTCTCTTCATCTCCCCCAGCTCTCCCTTTGTTATATATTCTTGTTTACTCTCTTATTTTGGTTTTTCCCCACCCCCTCTTTTTTTTATATCCTCCTTCCCTGCCTATGACCTTGTCCCCTCCACCCATCTAGACCTTTGCAGTTTATTTATAATAAATTATATGTAATTGCGCATTGTGATCATCTACCTCTCTCCTTTTCTCTTCTTTTTCTGTATGAGAATTTTTTTTTTAAAGTTGTGTTCCATTATTCAGCGCGTTATTACTTGTTTACCTGTAGGATGTTTAACGTTGGATCTGACATCTATTCTCTTATGGTGATTAGTTTTCTGTATGCTTTTTCTGATTCTTTAATAAAAATTTCATGAACAACAAAAAAAGACAAATAAAATCAAGAGCACCACAAGACCACTAAAGAGACGATTTATGGAGCATCGCCGGAATGTTATGAATAAAGTAACCACACAGTCTATCTCTTCATTATTTTAAAGTACATGACAGTGATCCACAATCACTGAATGTTATAGGTTTGGAACATATCCCCACCACTCAGAGGGGTGGAGATAGATTTAAAAATCTGTGTCGGCAGGAGGTCTTCAGGATGTTTATAGACTTAGGCCCTGATTCAGAGCCGAACGCTCTGACCAGAGCGCTCGCTCTGAATCAGGGCCCTTCTCCATGAAAATGGAGCGTCCTCCTGGACGCTCGCATAGCTGTGGGTGACCACCCACAGCATATGCGAGCGTCCATGATGATGGTCGCGATGGTCTTGACCATCGCGACCATCGGGCTTGCGACGGAGACCCTGCGGTAGGGTCTCGCTGCCGCAAGCCCTGGAGTGATTTTGGCTCTATCAGAGCCAAAATCACTCCCACTGACAGCACTAGTGATGTCAGTGGGGCCGGCTTCAGACGGTAGGCGTTCCCATGGGAACGCCTCCATCTGGCAGGCACGCCCCCGGCACGCCCACCAAAGGGGGCATGCTGTCAATCAACATCGACAGCATGCCCCCTTTGGTGCGAGACCCCGAGCGACGTATTCCTCGTCGCTCGCCGGGTCTCGCGCATGCGCACGACGGAGCTCCCTCCGTCGTGCGCATGCGCAGTGGGGGAACATCGACCCGCTTGCGAGCGTCCTGCGCTCGCGAGCGGGTCTGAATGACCCCCTTAATTGTTTACATCCAGATGGCCTCAATGAGTCCATTGAACTAAACACGATTTTGTAACCCTGGTGGGTGGGTTGATGAGTAAATGGGGTCCCCATCACCTAGCTTCCCCTTACCTGGTTCATATATCAATGTGTATAACTCTCTTGACAAGATTCTCCACTGAGTTTTTTATTTATTGTTATTTTTAATTTATATATATATTTTTTTTTATTATTATTATTTTTAGTTTTATTCTTATGGGTTTGGCAATGGCTTTAGTTAATATTTGTCATTAGGATTATTTTTACGATACATGTGGTTTTTATTTTAGTTTTTTTTATTTTTAGTAGTTATTAATTGTATTTAAAACAATATTTTTTATTATATGTAATTGTGCTTGGAATATGCCACATATTTAAGACATATATGTGTATATGCCTTAGTCATTGATAGTATACTGATACTGAATTCATTTTGAATGCTAAAAAAGAGGGTGATGTCTATACACTCCGGGAATTGATTAAATCTTTGATTCTGAGGTACTAGACTGGAGTATTGGACTAATGGACTATTTTGGTCATTAATATTTATTTGAATGAATACTTATGAGTTTATATGGAGTATATTATATTGAGGTTGAATTAACAAAATGCAATAAGCCAATATCATAATCAACTAAATATTTATAATCTATATCCATCAGGTGCATAATACTTACATAATACATATATAAAAATTATTAAGACTCGACTATCTGTTATGGATGAGTTAATATACAACTATCACATGATTATTGTTTATATCATATGATCGGGGGAGTTTCCATTAGTTAGGTATGATTCTGTAGTAATTGTCATTATACAGCGATCACATGGTTACTTCTTGTACCATGTGTTCTGAGGTAATACTTTTAACTAATGTCATCTTTCAAATAAGCTGGATGGGATCACGTGCTTTATATTTACATCACGTGACCCGCGGCGTGTGATATTGATCCATACAGTTCCGCTGGACCTTGCGGTCTCTGGGCCTGATTCAGAGCCGGACGCAATTAGCGCTCGCTCGTCCAGAAAATAGGGGTGGCTGTTCAAATGAACCGTTCGCTCTTTGCGGTCTGTTCACGCCTCTAGGTCTGAACGAGCTAACAAAACTTGCGGTCGTTTTTTGGATAAATACGCCCCCTGGCCGCTCGCATCCTACGTCATGTCCGCTATTTATTAGATTAATCGAGTACATCGACCAGCGTATGAACTGCTCGCTATTCTTGTGGTTGGTTTTTCCTACCACAATCTTGCGAGCAGTTCTGGCTATAAAATAACCCAGTGGCGTGGTCAATGACGCTGCTGTTTTAATTATGCACACCCATAAAACGCCCGTTTTGACCTTTAAGCACGCCTGCGTTCGGATCTCCACTCCCCGTTTTCAAGCACCTTCCCCTGTTACCACCCACATACGCCTCATTCTGTCACTCAAATTATCAGGCATTCGCTATTTTGCGAGCACATGAATTTCGACCGCACTGACTGGTTCGCGCATGCGTATAACGATCCGTACGCATGCGCAGTTGGGCAAACATCGCTCGGAGCGAAGGAGCGGCCGCTTACGAGCGGCTCTGAATCAGGCCCTCTGTTGATAACAGGTGGCCCGTTGCTAAGCCATTACAGGCTGCTTTGAGTCACGTGATTTTTAATAGAATCACATGATCGGACATTAAGTTCCGTATATAAAGGTATTTTTTGAGAATTTGTGTATATCTATGAAATTAAACCTTTATTAGATGTATGTATTAATATGATCTATTGTATGTGAAATAGGTGGTGATTTTGTATATGGCTTGATTGATTGTTTTCTTGATTGAATAACAGCTGCTCATAGTTTTAAATTAAATAAGGGTATAAAAAGCCCTCCACTGGATATGGGGACATATGCTACTGAAGAAGCTCTGGGTCCTACCACAGTGAAATGCGTTTAGCCTCCCCACTTCAATATATACAGCACTTGGAACCTTTGTGGATTTAGGCCCTCATTCAGAGCCGTACGCTCTGAGCAGAGCGCACGCTCTGAATGAGGGCCGCCCTCCATAATTCTGGAGCGTCCTCCTGGACGCTCGTATAGCTGTGGGTCACCACCCACAGCCTATACGAGCGTGCAGTTTGATGGCCGTGATGGTCGTGACCATCGCGACTGCGAGCCGGAGCCTGCGGTTGAGGTTTTCAACCGCAAGGCCCGGAGTGATTTTGGCTCTATCAGAGCCAAAATCACTCCCACTGACATCACTACTGATGTCAGTGGGCCGGCCTCTGACGGTAGGCGTCAACATCGACAGCACGCCCCCTTTGATCAGACACAACGAGCGAAGGACTTTCCTTCACTCGTCGCATCTGGCGCATGCGCACGACGGAGCTCCCGCCGTCGTGCGCATGCGCAGTGCACAACATCGACCCACTTGCGAGCAGACAGCCGCTTGCGAGTGGGTCTGAATCAGACTCTTAATCTGGACCGGCATCAATTCACCTGTTTTCCAGCCTTCATCTCTAATGTCAGCATGTCAGTGCAGAACTTTCTTGAGCTGTGGACACTTCAAAGGAGACTGGTAATTAACTTACTAGCTGGACAATACCCCGGATACACATATATAGACCAGTGACTGTTGTCAAGCTAATTTGCCTATGTTATTTGGACTGAGATTGCTGCTAAATTATATAGAGCTTCTCAAAAGATTCAGGGACATTCTGTCCATTGGAATAAGTTTGTCGTTTGGATACAAGAGATTTTTATTTCATCTCATTCCACTTATTTTAATTTGTTTTTATTTACCAATTTTTATTAATATTTTGCATGTATTGTGCTATATGTGTTATTACTATTCATGTGCACATTGGTGATATACTCATATGTTTTTAATAAGTAATAAATTGTATTATTGTTACAATCAAGCCATATAGATTATTCACGATTTTTTCAAACACAAATTGTTGTATTTAATCACATTCATTATTATCTGTGTCATTACTATATATAGACATAATTATTCAATAGAGATCTAGCTGTTCATACATATTTTCTGTTATATGCATTTGTGTGCCTGACTCAGAAATACTTTTTTTTTTTAGTTGAATGTAGCTTTAAATACAGGGTCGGATTAATAATGGGGCAGGTGGAGCTGCAGCTCCAAGCCCACCATGAAAATAGGCCCACAGGATCCACTGCAGTGCAGACAGTACTGACAGGGAAAATAAAAATCCATGTAAACACTGTCTGCACTGCACTGAATCCTGACAACATGACTGTTTGTATTGCAGACGGTGGAAGGACCCGAAGCCCCTCCCCTCGACTGTCCAAAGCTCCGCCGCTGGACAGACTGAAGCTTCGCCAGTTCAAAGCTCCACCCCCATGCTCCCAAAGCTCCACCCCCATGTCCCCAAAGCTCCGCCCCCAGGTCCCGCTTAAGCAACCCGGCCTGGGCCGCCCATAGTTGTGTACCCCAGGTGACCAGAAGCTTGGTCTCTGGGTCATTTAAAGCTCTCCCCCCACCTTCCTGGGCTGACACAGCTGGCCCTGGAGACAGAAATTATGAGGTCAGGGTGGAGCGCAGAGGTTGAGCTGCCTTGCACAGGAGGGAAGGCATTTGTCTCCAGCCGCAAACAGCATGCATAACCAGGTCAATGTCTGCCACCTATTTATGTGTATTCTGGATTCACTTTTTGGAGGTAATTGCCCCTAAGGGGCTTAATGAGGTTCTGCCCTTGAATGGATACATTGGTGCCTTTTTGGTCTGATTTACACTTTAGGTTGTGTGTGTTTGATTTAATACACCCTTTGTGCTAGCTTTTTGATTATTGTATATGTTGTCATTTTTGCTTAGGTTATTGAACCTGTGATTTGTAGCTAGCCACCTACCTGCATCATTGTTTATATCACGTATGCTATCTGCCTTATTGATGTTAGATTTTCTATTCCCTCATGACACTGCTCCTTGTTATATTTAGATTTTTTGCTTGTTATTTGTCTTTACAGCACATCGTATTGTATTGTGCCTCTATGATGATGGGTTAACTGTCAATGACGTGTGCCGTGCTTATGCTTCTCCGCCCTCTGTGCCCGTTCGGGATGCCGACGGGATGCACAAATTCACACGCTGGGTGAGGGTGTATAAGGTAAGATGTTTTTAACTATTTTTGTATTACCTGATGAAAATCATAAATTATTGAAACGTTGAAATTATCTTCACGTGTCTGAGCTTTCTATGGATATGCATTGAGTGCCGCACCTTTGGAGCTGCTATTATTGATATTTGTTGAGGCATACAAACAAGACCAGAAGTGTCAGCTTTTGGTAAAAGCCAGATAATGTGTCCTAGGCCTGTGGATGGAGCCCTCCCTTCTCTTCTCACATCCACACCCCTAGGACCCATTATCCGGTTTTTACCAAAAGCCAACACTTCTGGTCTTGTTTGGCATAACAGACTTTTCCTGGAGTTTGTAAAACACATGATAGGAATCTGGGACACACATATATGCCATCCCAGACTTCTCCAGTGCTGCAGCCCACATCATGGGTCCCCACTTCTCTGCAGGTCCTACACTATCTGTCACACTGATGGAAACCTGGTAGCATCCTGTGATGTGGGCTGCAGGCTTAAATGCATTGATCAATCCATGAACCAAAACCCCATTATTTATTTATACATTATTGTGAGTGTTTAAACATGGTGAGTGCTGAGTTTTCTGATTTTATTTATTTAAGCAATGTGGTCAAAAGCCACTTGCACCCCACTCCTGGGAATGGCGAGTGCAGATCTGCACCCCAAGTCTGGGGGTGGCGAGTGTAGTGGATTTTTGACTTTGTATATATATATATATATATATATATATATATATATATATATATACACCTCAACAGCTATTGGAGGTACCAAGCTGAGATTTGGCACTGGCAGGTAGAACTGTCTATAGGTGCTGCATGCCAAATTTCAGGATAAAAAAAAGAAATGAGGATTTGGGAGTAATCTAATGTTTCAACTGTCAGTTTTTTTCTGACACACTCAATTAGGACCACTTTTCTGCTGTTCTCTATGGGGGATTTTTGGGAAGGCATAACTCAGGGTAGGGGGTGAATTTAGACTTGAGGTTTGTTTTGTTAGGTAGCTATTGTTCCAGGGTAGGTGCTTTTGGGGTTCAGGTAAATTATAAAGTTACAGTTTTAAACTATTACCTCACAATTGCGCTATTATAGAGATAGAAAGCTTCAACTTGTTGCGCTGCCTCAGTTGGTGCCTTCAGTAGGTGCACTCACTGTGTGCACCAAGATGGCTGGCCAGTGCGGGTGTCAGTGGCGGTGGAACCCGGCAATTGTAGAGGACGTCAGTGGTGGTGGAGACCCGGTGACAGTGCGTGAATTAGCTATGTGGGGACCAGCGGTGGTGCGGGCATCAGTGGCGGCGGTACCCGGCGGCAGCGGGACCCGGCAGTGGTGCAGGTGTTGTTGGCAGGTCTGGATCCAGTCCTTTCCAGAGTTTGGCAGTGGTGCCCATTTGAAAAATGGCACCTTAGCGCCATTTTTGAAATTCAAAGGGCTGCCGCGAGCCATCGCCCCGCCCCCTCAGCTGGCTTATATAAGCCAGTGCCAGGAGGCGGCATGGCTGTATGACAGCGGAAAAGCAGCAGTGAAGAGCTGCCGAAGAAAGAAGCCGCCGAAAGTCCTAGTGGGTGGCGGCCATGCAAAAGAGCTGACACAGGCTGCCGCCCACTAGGTGAAGACGCCGAAAGTTCTAGTGGGCGGTGGCCATGCAAAAGAGCTGACACAGGCTGCCGCCCACTAGGTGGGGAGGACACCAGAAGCCCAAGGGAGGTGGCAGCCGCACAAAAAAGCTAATTGGCTGCCACCCCGTTGGTGAAGATGCCGAAGCCCTGGCGGGCTGGCACCCGCCAGGCAAAGACGCCGAAGCTCTGGCAGGTTGGCCCCCACCAGGCGAAGACAAAGAATTTCTGGGGTGGCGGCGGCCACGAAAGAGCTTAAAGGCTGCTGCCCTCGGATGCGTTGGCACCCGCCAGGCGAAGACGCAAAAGCCCTGGCCCTGGCGGGTAGACGCCCGCCATGGTGAAAACGATGAACTCCTGGCATGGCAGCGGCCACGAAAAAGAACTTAAAGGCTGCCGCTCCCCAGGAGAAGATGCCGTAGTCCTGGCAAGTTGGCGTTCGCCAGGCAAAGATGCCGAAACCCTGGCGGGTTGGCTCCTGCCAGGTGAAGACGCCAAAGCCCTGGTCTGTTGGCGCCCTCCAAACAAAGACGCCGAAGCCCTGGTGGGATGGTGCTCGTTATGCGAAAATGATGAAGTCCTGGGGTGGTGGCAGCCATGAAAAGAGCTTAAAGGCCGCCGCACCCCAGGTGAAGGTGCAGACAAAGTCAATTATTTTTTAAAAATCGGTGTAGTCTGTTCATTTTAATATTTCTTTTACAGGTGTACTATAGGTACCAGTTGGCCCTAAATGCTCCGCTTGCTAATACTTGTGGATCTCCAAGTACCAGCATGCGAGGGAGGCCTGCTGGGACCTATAGTTTACCCACAAAATAATATTCTTTCAAATACACCACATTACACAATCAACACGGCACCCTCCACCCAGGGGTGCCTGGGATAGCCCTGGGCTATCAGCCTAGACCTAAGGTGCTCCAGCTCCCCCCGGCCTGGGTTGACTAGCGGAAAGGGTTGATGCTTCGGCGGACCCGGTGAAAGGGCTCCACTGGCTATGGCATTAGCCCCCCGCTAGAAAAAGTCTGGTGCTGGTTCTGGACTATGCAGGGGGACCCTACACATTTTTTATCCTGTATTTCCAGAACCAGGACTGGCTCAGAGCCCAGTGCTGGTTGCGCTGAATACGGGGGACCCCTACGTAGTTTGTCCCCTGTATTTTGGCAACCAGGACTGGTTCTGATAAGCCCAGTGCTGTTTGTGTTAAATAAAGGGGACCCCTATGTAATTTTTCCCATGTATTTTGACAACCAGGACCGGCAGTGAAGAGCCCAGGGCTGGTTGTGCTTTAGGGGGAGGGGGCCTCTTTACACAATCAACCTGCCACCCACAACCCAGGGGCGCGGGGATAGCCCCGGGCTTTCAGCCCAGGCTTGGGGTGCCCTGGAGAGGGGGATTCCTTTTTTGGGGGGTCCTCTGCTCTACTGGGATCCCCGGCCTGGGCTGAAAGCCTCAGGGTTATTGCTTCGGCCGGGGGATCCCCCTATAGAAAGAGCTCGGTGCTGGTTATGGAAAATACAGGGAACCCACCCTATGCTTTTTTCACTGTATTTACAAAACCAGGACCCGTCCGGCTGAGCCCAGTGCTGGTTGTGCTAAATACAGGGGACTGCTATGCTTTTTGTCTCCTGTATTTTCACAACCAGGACTGGCATTGAAAAGCCCGGGGCTGGTTGTGCTTTGGGTGGGGGTGGGGGCGGCCATGTCCTTTTTGTTTTTTATTTTACACATACTCAATTTTTAACATAGATGGATCTCACTGATACATCCATGCATCTGTGTCTTATTGATTTTATTTTCTCAGATGCATGCCCAGCGCCAGTGAGCCCCTTTGTCACCCGCTGACGCCTTTGTGCAATGCTCCGCACCCCCGCTGCTGCCGCCGCCCCGCATTCCTGTAGCCCTCCCCCGCAGCCGTCTCTCTCTGTGCACCCCCAAAATACCACCTGTGTGCCGGCCTTCCACCAGCTGCGCTAATGTACCATTTTGCTGCCCTTCTCCCCTGCAGGTGGCCCGGTTTGCTCCTCCAAACACTGATAGTTAATACATTTTAAAAAGGTAATGAAATTCCATAGACAAAAAAAACTTACGGTTTCACATGTCCTATTAAGGCTTCTTAGACATGATCTGAAATTTCACAAAATCTATTGAATTTCTGACACTCACACTTAAAAAAGCAATGAAATTCTGATCATTAAGGGGCCTTAATGGACGTGTTCCTTGCGCAATACAGATATGGTATGCCATCACACCCTGTGGTTAACTGCAGATTCAGCACTCTCACAGATTGAGATTACTGTCACTCACAAAATGGTGGAGCTGCTAATTCACAGAATTGTGTGCTCATTGGAATACACACAAGCAGTCTATGCTGAGGCCCTGATTCAGAGCTGAACGCTCTGACAGAGCGCTCGCTCTGAATTAGGGCCGTCCCTCTGAATTTAAGAGCGGCCTCCTGGCCGCTCGCATAGCTGTGGGTGACCGCCCACAGCTATAGCGAGCGGCCAAAATGATGGTCGCGATGGTCAAGACCATCGCAACCATCGGGCTTGCGACGAGACCCTTGCGGTAAGGTCTCATTGCCGCAAGCCCAGGAGTGCTTTTGGCTCTATCAGAGCCAAAAGCACTCCCACTGACATCACTTGTGATGTTAGTGGGGCCGGCCCCAGACGGTAGGCGTTCCCATCTGAACGCCTCCGTCTGGGCAGCCACACCCCCGGCACGCCCACCAAAGGAGGCGTGCTGTCACTCACCATTGACAGCACGCCCCCTTTGGTGCGAGACCCATAACGACGGCTTGGCCGTCGTTATTCGGGTCTCGCGTATGCGCATGACGGAGCCGCCTCCGTCGTGTGCATGCACACTTGGCCAACATCGACCCGCTTGCGAGCGCTCAGCGCTCGCGAGTGGGTCTGAATAAGGCATACACATCCCACTCGGTGCCCAGAATCTTCCTATTCATTCACCAAAGCAATCCCACTGGCTTCCAACATCCTTGTCACTCCATACATCCATCTCATTCAGAATACACATTCAGCTCCATAATAACTTACACTATCATGCTCTGTCTAGGCATGTACACTATCTGCACCTCCATTGTGCTCTATCTTCCCCTATCCCTGCAGCTGTGTTGTCTTCTGTCTGTGCTAGTTCTTTATTCTGGGGCACCTACAGCGCCACCCTCTCAGCCTTTGCACCCCGGGTGGTGGCATCACCTGCAAACCCCTTAGTTACGGCCTTGTTAGCAAGTCTAAATGTAATTCTTATTTATTAACAATAATTATATACAGGGGTGTTTCTAGATTCTAGGTGGCCCGTGTGCAGTCTCCGACACGGGCCCCCTCCTCTCTGCCCGGCGGCCGACAGCGCACTGACCCAGGGGCCCATGTTCCCCGCACACCCTGCACCCATTATAGATACGCCCCTGTTTACATAGCACATACATATTCCACAGCATCTTACAGAGACTAATTAGTCATTCACATCAATCCCTGCCCCAGTGGATATTATCTATCACATGGCCACAAAAAGACTAAAAACCTCCCAGTATGTTTTTTGAGTGTGGGAGGAAACCAGAGCACCAGGAGAAATCCCATGTAAGCATGGGGGGACATACAAACTCCACACAGGTAGGGCCTTGGACCTGGTAGGCATCAAACCCAAATCCTTAGTGCTGTGAGGCGTTATTGCTAACCACTGAGTCAACTGTACCGCCCAAATGTAAATGTTGTTTACCTTTTTACCTAATCACTTTACAAATATCAGAATTTATAAATGTCTACGACAAAACACATGAGTAGCTCTAACACATGGCTCCATGAGTCTATGCTACAAAAACAAGAACAATCTCAACATTTGTTGTGAGAGTAGAAAACAGTATTCACTAAAAAACAGCAAAGTGGCCAAAACCAGTCATTTAGGCCAATACAATGATGCCGTGGGGATTCCCCACAGATCAGCGTGGAGAATGAAATTCAGAAGGGGCCAAGTGAATTGTGAACTATTGCATCAGCTGACACTGACGCTGACTCATTCAGTTTAACAGGTGCCAGCCCAGATAATCCTGCTGTACAGCAAATGGATATGCGTGCTGGATACTGATAAACACAAGGTGCACACTGATTTTTATTTGAAAATGACTGTGTTTTATTTCTTGCAAGATATCACAAAATGTGCCTATCATACAGAAGACAGTGAGACTGTTTTGAAAATGCAACAAACAAGAAAAGAACCACAGAGGCAGAGGAAAAGGGGAACATTCTCTTTCCTCTGGGTACACACTAGAATGACGAATCAACCATCCGGCTGATCCGCCATTCTATCTGACGATTGATAAGTGCATACACACTTACCAATCATCGGCTCGATGTGTGGTATCTGACGTCACAACTGGGAGGGCATTTACATGTGCCCGCCCAGTTGTGATGTCAGTCACCACCGGCCTCTGCAGCAAGTGTCCGCCCGTACACACAGCACGATGTGCCGATCTACCTGCAGGTATATTGCCCATAGGCTGTGCTGCACAGCCAATGTTATATGTGAACGATGGCGTTCACAGACATATTGCTCGTACACACTGGCGATGCACACATGATATATCGGCCAGTGTGTACCCAGCATAACTAATGGAACTCTCCATTTCACAGGCCACACTATAATAAGATTCAAACTCATTTTATATTACTAGAGAAAGACTACACCCGCCCACAGATAATTCAGACAATAAAAGAAATTTGTCCTGCAGGTACTAGTAACAGTGCGTGAGATTTTGTACAATATGGATATATTTATTTCCATGTGTTGGAATATTTGTAACTAATAAATAAACAGATGTCTCTCTATCCCTATCACCTTCCCCCACTCCACATCACACTGCATGTGACAGGTCCCTTGTCCTCACACAAGCACGATAGGCGGACCACTGTCTCACACATCATCAGCTCACTTTCTCCTGAAATAACCTGTGCTGCTGTGAACATTCTGATTATATTAAAGATAGAGATGGATCTGTCACCAGTCTTACTAGTATTTTTTTTTTTTTATTGCTTTAATACATTGGGGCATATTTATGAAATTTTGCAGACAAGTCCCGACACGTAACATTCCTTTTCGCCACATATCACATATCTAAAGATGGCATTAGCTAATGGGCCAAGCTCAGTAAAGCTGTTCTTTTCAGAGTTTGGTAAACCAGGCTGTTATTCGCAGTCTCCATAGAAAGCTATGGTGGCTGCTTTGGTGGGCGTATAGAGGGGCTCCACAGTCCCATAGTGTACAAGACACAATACAGCAAAATAAATCAAAACTGTGACATGTCAGCTTTAATAAAATCCTGTTATGTAAGGGGGGTACTGTAGATGCTGTGCTGGAAAGTGCTTGTCACATGCAGACACGCAAGGTTATGAACAAATAATAATTAAAAAAAAATTCTAAAGTATTTAGTTTGTAAGGAGGAGAATGAATGCTCATCAGACATTCTGTTTGCAAGTTTAATGAAGAACAAAGCTATCTAAAACTGACATTCAGAAATACAGTAGCTTGTCCTTTGATAACAATGGTACATGCAATGTTGTGATCTAAAACCCTGTCACAGAGTGGGGAAAATGTGAGCCAAAAGGCCTTTTATTTTAGGTTTATTTAAAACAAAGTAGTTCTTGTTTTTTCTGCTTACACAATCTTTATTCGGTGTCTTTGCTCAGTAATGTCCATTTTCAGCCATATTTCATCTGCTCTAAAATTTAAGAGTAAACTTATATAATTAAGAACAAAACCAATTCACCAAATGGCTTCATTAAATGTGAGATCACAGAAGATAACTCATCACTCTTCGCTCCGTGAGAAATACAGGTGATAAGAAATAATAAGTCCAATTACAAAGGCAGTTAAATGAATCATTCGAGCCGTCTGTGAGTCTGCAGCTCTTGTTTATCAGAATGTGACTGCTGCTGAAGAATAAAATGGTAAACATATTTTGCTGGTCTCTCATGATTCAGACTGAAAGGAACAGAATAAATGCTGGTTTATAGATTCAAATTAGTTATTGGCAAAAAGCGATCAAAAATAGCTCTTTCTGTACGGTAAACAAACTAACCTCACACAGGAAGCAAGCTGTGGGGACCGAGATGTATGAACAAATTAAAGGAGATGGGAAAGTCACAGCATGTTCTACAGAAATCGGAACAATAAAAAAAATATATATAAAAACCTCCTTTGTTGCTGCTTTTTTTTCTTTAGTAATAGAATTAAAATAAATGTTTTACGATACATAGCATATTTTACAAGCAGACGGGTAGGAGCATGACAAGCCTGGCAGTACAAGCTACAGCGTGGAGAAGTGTGAATAACGTATAATCCTGACACACTGTTGTCAACCTTTTATTTGTAATGTGATTAGTAAATTCAGACATACAGTTGGAGTCTGCCCACGCAGCATCCACAGATCTCTGATCCACGCCTGCAGTGGCTCTAAAATTGCTTTTAAACCTGAGAAGAACCCTTCTAATTTGAGTAAGCAGACACATGTGCAAAACGTTTACCCGTCTAAAAAGAAAATGACAAAAGACTTTCATATAAACATGAGCTTACTTTTAAGGGTTATGAAAATGGGTTTTGGCAAGTAAGCACGGAGAGGGAAAATCAAGCAAAGGCCAATAAAACACAGTGCTGCAAATCAGTACTACAATAGAGACATGCAGCATATACAGTACCTGCCAAACACTAATTGTACTGCACATTTGCAGGAACAAAACACAAATGATACTTGCAATGTGATCTCGTAGAGTCGTAGTCACATTACAGTTTATTAACTCATGCAGGACAGTAAAAAAAAAAAGCAATATGTATCTTACAATACTTTTGCCTTATGCAGAGAAATAGCTAGGAAATGTTACCCATTTTGAAACACATTTACATTTTGCTCTCCCTGACTGATTGTATGTAATGGGTGCAGATTCTTGGAGCCAACAGAAACAGAATCTGACAAATTACAAGAAAGCTCTCAGTTTGGCTACTGTATAGCACTTCTGTTTTATTGATGTAATATTGTGTTGGAATCCTAGATACAGATCACTTTTTACACTTTTTACACATGCAATATCTTTAACAACAAAAGAACAAAACAAAGAAACAAACAAAAACATTGATTATATGATTTCTACACATAAGGAAATATTCCAGACATATTAAGTATGTGCTGTAAATAGATGACTTGTTTATGAATGTTCAGCCACATAGTGAAAGGCACTCAAAATTAATATAAACTTGGCCAGTCATCTTTATAAATGATCTTTCAGATGAGATAACATCATTAAAGAATATTGGTGCCAATAGAAATGTAGAGAACTGCATAACAGCAATCTATAATAACAAGGTAGTCAGACATGTCACTGTCCTGATATAATATACCACACGTAGCTACTACAGACATTGGTACCATTGGTCTCTGTCTGTTCTGACATATGTTGAAATGTGTCTCGATGTCGATGAATGAAACTTCGACTTAATGGAAATATTCCAGATAAACCTCTGTTTTTGCAATTTTATATAACTGCAGTCCCTGCGAGTCCACGGTAGTACATAGCCAGGATGTGTTTATTAAAAATGAAAATACCCCTGGCGAGTTGGACCGTTAATAATCACGGCAGTACTGTGATTATACGTAGGCCCCTAAGTCCCTACAATAAAAACAAGACAGTCACTCGGAAATAGAAGCTAAATGGCTTCACATATAGAGATAAATATATTTACTAAAGTGCAGGTTTTTAGAAGTGGAGATGTTGCCCATAGCAACCAATCAGATTCTACTTACCATTTAACTAGCACCTTCTAGAAGACAATAGCTAGAATATGTTTGGTTGCTATGGGCAACAACTCCACTTCTAAAAACCCACACTTTAGTAAATATACCCCAAAATGTACAGAATTACAAAAAAAAAACATGCAATTCATGGTTATGTGATCATGGGGAGCCCAAGTTAAAGTGAATCTTCTTCCATTTCACAAGCTACAGTGTATTCTGTTCTCGCGGTACTGACTTTAGAAAAGGTTAAACAATTTTCCTACTGAAAGTGTGTGGGTTGTGAAAGAACATGTTTAATGAAGAAAAATTTCCCCATTGCAGCTATTTTATTATCACCAAAGCCATTGAGTTTCAGTCTGAGCTATTTGTATGTATTTATAAAGGCAGAGATAAGATAAACTAGCACAAAAATATAGACACCATCCTAATTTGTGGGTTTGACTTGAAGAAAGGAAAAGATATTTTGTTTCAGAAACAACCCATAATCTGCAAACGCCACAGTCTCCCAGCCAGCGATGCACAGAGGGTAACAACAGAGCAGGAAGTCGTGCTAGACGTGGTAGTAATATTGTGTCACTAGAGAAAAATGTTAAATCTATACTAAGTCCAAACTGTCTCAAATAGTTGGTACAATAAAAATATGCTAATAGTAAAATGTTAATAGAGCTATAGGCAACCTCTATTATTTATTTATTAACATTTATTTATATAGTACCTGTTGCGTTCTACTTTTCTTGAGAACAAAAAACTAAAAACAAAAAAAAACAAAATGAGGGATAATAGGTAGAGAAAGAGGAAAGAAGGCCGTGCTCACAAGCTTACACTCTATAAGTAACAGCACCTGTCGTCTCATAGCACGTCATTGCACATTTGCCTAGTTTTGATGTACACTATTTAATTAAAATATTATTCACATGTTGAATAGAATAAAGATTACCATTATTTTTTTTTGTAGTGGTACAGAACTGCAACTTCAGTACACCTGCCTGGGAAATTTATTACAGAGTAATAGTGTAAATGCAGTCACTTACACACACATTTTGTGTGTGTGTGTATATATATATATATATATACACACATATATATATATATATATATATATGTATATATATATATATATATAAAATACATAAGTAAAACAACTTCTTTGTAGATTAATGTACATTTACAATTATTAAACATAATTTGATTTCGTTTTACGCCCACAATAGTAGTGAAAGTTGCATTATAGAATTACTAACTAATTCCATCCAGACTGTCTAAATATAAATCACTGCCACTGTTTCGCTCTGCTTTCTACATAGATCAGCTTCTGCTGAATGCCGACTGAATTCAGCGGGAGTGATTTGTAGACTAAAAAAAAGCAAATATCTGATTGGTTACTATGGTTTACTATACATTTGCATAATTGTCACCTTAGAATTACACAATGTATATAGTTTAATGTCAACTGTGCCAGCATTTTGTAGCAATAGACATTGGTTCTGTATTTTAGCTACATAATGAAACGTTCCTATCAAAAAAAAACCAACAACATTTAGATCTTGTTTTTGAACCACTGTTTTTGAGATCTGGCTCACTATGAAAATGCATATGGTTAACACTGCCCACACATCACTTCAGTGACCTAAAATGCCAAACACTGATCAGAAAAAGAAACGGTTAAATATATTTAAGCTTGTTTTGAAAGGACTGAAACTATTCTTCATAAAGTATTTTTTTTTCTTACTTCAGCCTTCAAGGCACGAAAACACTCAACCCTTCCGCCTCACCAAACACACCCAACACAAATTGGAACAACAAAACAGGTACAATTTGATTAAAAAACAAAACAAGATACAGTATATGACCTTACTTATGTTTTTACATCTAATGTTGTTGCCTGTACTTATCAGTCACATCTTTAATCTGCCGGGCTAAGTACATTCTGTACACAAAGACCACAGAAAATGTGTTGTGTTTGTATGTACACCACACGAACACACATGCATGTATGCATATATATATATATATATATATATATATGTATATATATATATATATATGTATATATATATATATATATATATATACTGTAGACACACACGAACACACATATAAACATATCAATACATGCACAATAACATTCTAGTGGAAATGGAGACCTGCATTTCTGATATGTGACTATTAACAATTAAATATATGCAACACAGATGTTTGCTTCTAGCTGTACCAGATAAATGAGAGGTTACCTGCAAATCATATTATATGCTGTGTGTTTTATTTATATCTTTGAAAATACTTGACAGATACCACAAGTGTTTATTTTTTTATATTCTTTGCATAATTAGTCTACCAGTAATACTACTTCAAATATTAAAGTAATGATTACTTGGCTCAAAATATTTTATGATCAAATAATTCCATAAATATGACTTGTTTTCATTCATGTTATAGCGTACATTCAAGATGGTTTGGTGTGTAGTCTTCTTTCCCTTGCACAGAAATGCACATTGTATTTGATTACATGAAAACAATAAAACCACAAGATTGTTAAATTATTACGCTCTTACATTGCCACTGTTAAATTCGTTGAAATAGCGTAAAGTGAAAGGTTTGGTTTTTGTCGCGCTGATCGAACACTAATTTCCCTTTACCAGTCCTGAACGCAGTAAAGAATAACAAGCAACAACATATTTCGATCTTTGCCTTTGACACTGAATGATACCTACACGTTGTGGTGTATTATTAATACTGAAACCAAACATCAGGCTGATACTGTTTCGTCAGAAACCTTAGTTGTTAGAAAAATAGTATACGTGAAGTAGCAGCGTTTTGTTCTACTTTTCATTTAGAAGAACCGATATAAACGGGCAAGTTTGAAAACACTGCAGCAAACATTACACCTTTTAGTATTCTCATGATAATTATCGGTATCTATATAATATATATATATATATACATTCTATACACATACATATATTATGTATGTGTATATATATATATATATATATGTATAAAAATACATACATACATTATATATACACAAGTATACACATACATGATGTGTGTGTGTGTGTGTATATATATATATATATATATATATATATACATACACACGCATGAGCCTACATATAAAATATCCTGGTGGCACACCTGCTTAAACTGGTCTACAGAGCATTTTTTAAATTGTAATCTCTCTGTTTGGTTCTGTCCCATTTTCTAAATGTAAGTTGTGTGTATGTCTGCCACTGTTTGTGATCTCCTCTTTTTTTAATGAACATGTTTTGGTACTTTGTAAATTAATAATAATATGATCATGATGATAATAATTAAAATGTCTCTGAAATATTTTTACCTAAGGTAGAGCAGGACTCTAATGAATTCTATTTTTCAAGATTGTTTTCCATATCTCAAGCTTTCACTAGACCTTTTTATGCTCATTTTTAGAATCAAGCCTTACCCACATAAAATAAATATACATACATTAACAAAACTTAGTACATTCACTGAGTTTACAAATGGCAAATAATATAGATACTGGCCACAAGTTTTATTCAGCATCTCATTTATCTGCCTTCATACCCTTTCCACTTATTTTAGTATATCTGCAATGCTTTTTTCCTACGGTATTCGATAGGAATTTATTGTTTGCTTTTGGGATTATTGGAAGTTTTATAACTTATTCCAGAAAGAGGGAGAAGTCAGTGAGATCTTTTCATAAATGAATAAAAAAAATACTTATCCCAGTGTATTGTATGTAAGCTACTATACATCGTGCATCTTGCATCAACTTGTAACTGTGAGTACCGATACCTGAATTCATAGCAGAAAAGCACTGTTTATTTATGTGATCTACCTACAGTATTTGTGGCAAGCAGGCTGTGCCTAAAATTGAAAATGTGTGTATATATATATATATATATATATATATAATTGAGATATATATATATATATATATATATATATATATTCAAAAAGGGTGCTGTGTTACTGCAGTAGATACTTAGACACATCAATGGGTTCAGACGGTATTGAGTTATAATAACTTATTACTTGCAGTGTTAGTAAACACACTTTCCAGCAGGTGTAATCGCAATGTGATTGTAGGGTGGCATATCCAGATCTATTAGAAAAAAAAACCAGATACATGTACAGTACTTTTGACTTAGTCTCACGTTAGTACTAAGGCAATTGTTTAGGTCATTTAAATATAACAATTCAAATTGTTGACTATTCATATCTAACAAATGTAGATTTTTAAATTTAATTAGATTGTAGCAAGACATTGATCCCAGAACAAATTTATTCAAAGAAACAGGTTGGAGTTGCCTTTAAAAAAGTTTGCTGCTTGAAATCAGATGGAAAAATTGCAGGAAAACTGTCACTTTTGCCAAATTGGAACTTCTTACATTTGCCCGAAAATGTTGTTGTCTGTGGTGTAAGCACAGATCTAATAACCAGTGGAAAACTGTGCTAAGCAAGCAATATAGTCGAGCATTGAGAATAGCCTGTGGAAAGGACTGTTCGTAAAAGTACAGGGAAAGGTAAAATTGCAACTCTATAGATCCTGGTAGGACCTCACCCAAAGTTCTGTGTCCTGTAGGCCTTATCTCCAAACAAGATATTCATATGAATGAGATCCATAACACCACTTTTCAGGAAAGACTTCTAGACCTGAACAAGTACAGCTTAGAGGAGAAAATGGACTGTGGTGATACTTTTAATATATTTGAATATTTCTATTATATTAGTAGAGTTCAGGAAAGCAGTATTCTTCAAAATATGGATTTCTAGAAGATGGGGACACACTTGGAGGGGGAAGGACTGAGAGGCCATAAAAAGAAGCATTTTTAGAGAGAGGGTGATAGATTGAATAGTCTCCCAGCAGCTATGGCACAGAAAAACAGCCCCAACATTGTGGCATAGAACATATGTCACTTATCAGTGCTAGATAGATTTCTAACAGATAAAGCCACGCACCGTTGCTGGAATTTGGGCCTGTGCTATGCTTCTACTTCATATAAATTTGTAAAACCGAGTATGCAAAAAAAAGGAAATTTCATTATGCAACTTTCTATAACAACCAGTGAAGTCTTTGATGCTTAATCTGTGACACACACAAAGAACATTCACTATTAGGGATTTTTCTGCCTTAAATCACAAACCCCACAGGTATATAGTAAGTGACTGTATCAGGGGAAAATGACACATTTAGAAACCTCTCAGTAATAAACTTCACTTTCTCCGTCAGTTTCTTCAAACATAATAATTCCTTAAGAGTAACATTGACTTCTATGAAAATAAAGCTTAAAAATGTAAACATAAAATATTTTTTGCTTGTAATTACAGAACATAAAGCTGGGCAATAAAAGGTAGTTTCAATAATATAATTATATAATTTTTCAATTATTTAAAAATAGCCTTTTTCATCATTGTATTACAGGAACAAACTAAAGTGATACAGAAACACAGTGGCTAGCAAAAGTATTCAACCCCATAAAAGACCACAGATTTGTCTATATTACTAGTGAAACATACTGAACACAATTTGTTCCATAGAGTATTTTTTTTATTGTGAACCAATAGGCGCATAAAGTAAATATTCAAAGTCTTAATACTTTGTCTGTAGACTAAAAAACCGCAAAATGCTGCATAAGTATTCAACTCCTTGGCTGTGGAAACTCCAAGTTTACACAGATGAAATATATTTTCCTATCACCTTTCAATTTGTCTCTATTTTAGGATTATTAAAATAGGCTAATTTTTATGGACAAAACATATCTGTCCAATCTGTCTGGTAGGAAGAAAAATCTGGTAAATTATGGGGGCAAATAACAATAGAAATTTGCTCCCAAACACTGGAAAATGAACCAGATTTTCCTTCCCACCAGACAGATTGGACAGATATATCTTTAGGTGTGTATGGGTGAATATGAAGGAAAGCTGTAAAAATGAAGATCAAAGAGCAAAATTAAAGCTATGCACAATAGAAAAAGACAAAAAAATAACATCCAAGTGCTTGGATATCCCAGTGAGTACTGTTAAATGTATTGTGAGGAAATGGAAGCTGCATCATACCACTTTGGCACTGACTAAACCAGGCCATTCCTCAAAACTCATAGTCAGAACAAGGAGACTTTTGAGGGAAGCTGCATATCACTTTGAAGGAGCTACAGAGTTACGTGGTGTGGCTATTAAATAACAACATTGATGCCATAATTTATGTTAAATTATATAAGTACATTTTAACTCCATTCCCCTTCTAAGTACTCCCTTTCTGAATCCACACACCGTTGCATTCTTATTCTCCATTGGTGAAAGCCGGGCTGTAGCTCATTATCTGTCAGCTGTCTCAACATCTCTATTGTTTTCTTCTTTACCTCAGTAACTGATGTAAAACAGGTTCACTTGAGTACAGATCTGACTTTAGGGAAAATAAAGAAGTCACAATGTGTTAGGTCTGGCGAGTATGGAGGGTGTTCTAGCACTGAAATCTGTTTCTTTGGCAAAACTGCTTCACAGAGAGATCTGTGTGGGCCGGTGCGTTGTCCTGATGGAGGATGTAACTAGTTTTCCACAACTCTGGCCTCTTTCTTCTGATTCTTTCCTGCAAAGTTGCTAGAACATTTTTGTAGTAATGTTGATTTATCATTTTGATGCTGAGTCGACGGTCAATTTAACAATTTTCTCAATTTTTCAAAATTTTCATTTGATTTTGATGTGCAAAGCCTTCTGGGATGTTTCCGGGATGTTTTTGACATCTTCACGACCGTCACTAAATATTTTGTGCCACAAAAACACACGTGCACGTGACATACAATCTGCCCCATAAGCCTTGGTCAGCATACGCAAAAATTCGGCAGCCATTTTGTTCATCTAAAAATTTTAAGTCAACACATTGTTCTATTTTTGAACTAAGCATTTTTAAGACGCACAGGAAAACACAACTTCTTCAACTGCTGTGGGACAGCAAACTATCTGTGCAAGGGAGGTGAAACTTCTAAAACCGTTTTGGGAAAATCCAAGGTCAGTGTTCCCCCACTCCCTTTTAACTCACTCAGTATGGTTTATCTTTTACAAGTACAGTCTCATAATTTAATAGCCACATCTCGTAAGAGGCTGAGAATGGAGTGAAGATGCATCAGTCAACCATATCAAGAGCTCTGCATACAACTGTCCTGTATGGGAGGGTAGCTAGAAAGGTGCCATTACTGAGGAAACTCCACATCAAAGCACATATAGAGCTTGCCAGAGCACATTAGAGTGACCCAGGCCAGAAATACTTACAATCCTAACACTGCCCATTCCTTAGCAAACACCATCCCAGCAGTGAAGTTTGAGGGTGGCAGCTTATGTTGTGTGGATGCTTTTCCTCAGCCAGGACTGGGCATCTTGTTAAAATTATAGGACCGATGGATTGTGCACAATACAAGGAAATACAATACAACTTGCTTCAGTCTGCAAGAAAACTAAATCTTGGGACAAAGATCACCTTTCAACACCTTTCAATGATCCCAAGCTTAATTCCAAAGCAACACTGGCATGGCTAAACAACAAAAAGGTGAATATTCTACAATAGTCAAGCCAAAGTGCAGATCCCAATCCAATTGGGAATCTATTGCACTATTTGAAAATTGCAGTCCACAAGCATTGACATGGAACAAATCTGCACTGAAAGGAACATTTGACTAAAATCACTGCCAAACAGTGAGCAAACCTGGTAGAAACCTCAACAGATAAAAGCTGTCATTATGTACCTCTACCAAGTTATATTCTGCAGGGGCTATCTATCTATCTATCTATCTATCTATCTATCTATGTATTGTCTATCTATCTATGTATCTATGTATCTATCTATCTATCTATCTATCTATCTATCTATCTATGTATTGTCTATCTATCTATCTATGTAATGTCTACCTATCTATCTATCTATTGTCTATCTATCTATCTATCTATCTATCTATCTATCTATCTATCTATCTATGTATTGTCTATCTATCTATCTATCTATGTAATGTCTACTTATCTATCTATCTATTGTCTATCTATCTATCCATCCATCCATCCATCTATCTGAAACACTGGCCATGGTGCCCTCTAAAAAAATGTAGCTATATTAGCAGTAGCTGTGTTTATTTATACTGGAGTGCTTATCTCATTTGTAAATCTTCATCTCACTCTCTCTTTCCCTAACTCCCTCTCTCTACCCCACCCTCTCTTACTCTCTCTCTCTCACCTCCCTCCCATCCTAACTCACACACTCTCTCTCTCTCTACTACAATTTGTATCATTCAACAACCGCCCCCTCCCCGACCACCTATATCATCATGGAAGTAGGCAGCATCTGCAAGGCTTGCCTACTCCTCCCAGAGACTGACAGAGATCCCCAAATTTTCAATAATCTCCTGGACGTCCCGGTGGAGAAGGCAAGTATGGGTAAAGTGGAGGACACCATTAAGCCTTTGGAGGGCCATATTACAGATATACATGAAATTCTGGATTTGATGTATGAAGGATGCCAGCAGCAACTAAACACCCAAGTACTGGAGACAAGTACCAAAATAAAATTACTATACATTACTAATAAAATGTGGTCTCTAGCAAACTGGTTGCAAACCCAGTGATGTAGGAGCTCAAGTGGTTGGAAATGTGGTTATACTGAACCAGACATACACAGTGCTATAACATTATAATGTCATCTATAATATATACTTTAAATAACACCAGGAGTCCAAGAATGCTAAAAAGTTGATTTATTTCACTTGTAAGAACGCATTGTTTGTCACAATGAGAAAATAGTAAATTATATAATTTACAATTTAAATAAGAGTTGGAAGAGAGCACCTGGTCACTTATATGGCAATAATAACAAGCTCTTGTTTTTTCTGATTAGAAACTGAAATACGTTATCAGATAAGCTTGTCTGCTGCTATAGAAAAAGCCACATGCAAACCACTTAGTCCTTTTCCAAGTTTCATACTCATAATAGCACAAAGATAAACACAATATTTGAAAACAAGTCATATACAGGACCACATATGCAGTATGTCCAGGGGCGTAAGTTCATACCAGGAGCCTGGTGGCAAGATGGTTGTTGGTGCCCCCCTCTGCTCGCATGTACCACCAACACTCCAGTCCCAGCAGCACTCACGCGCACTCCCCGAAACCCACATTCACTGCCAACATCCCAGCAGTGCCCAGTCAAACACTCTACTCCCCCTGCATTCACTACCAACATCCCTGGAACACCCAGTCACACACACTCCTCCCCCCTGCATTCACATCCAACACCCTAGCAGCACTCACACACTTTCCTCCCCCCGTATTCACTTCCAACACCCTAGCAGCACCTAGTCACAGATGCTCCTACTACTGAATTCACTGCCATCACCCCAGCACCACCAAGAAACACACCATCCCCCCTGCATTCCCTTCCAACACCCAAGGGGCGCAGGCACACACTCTCCTCCTCCTATCTTCACTACCAATACACCAGCAGCACCTAGTCACAGACACTCCTCCTACTGCATTCACTACCAACACCCCAGCATCACCTAGACACAAACCCTCCCCCCCACTACTAACACCATAACAGCACCCAGACATACTCCTCTGCTTTTACTGCCAATACCCCAGCAGACCTCACACACTCTCCCTCCCTGCATTCACTGCCATACCAAAATAGCAGCAGACACATACTCCTCCACCAATTACCTACCAACAGCCCAGCACACAAATACTACCTATTGCTGATCAGGGTGTTCCATTCTTGCTATTTGCTGCTCTCACAGCAACGGTATAGGGAGCAGGTCCCACATGTGTGCAGAGGAAGAACCATGCCCCTTTTTATATACATTGGTGTCGTTTCTTGCTGGAGATTCATCCCTATAGACCCAACTCCAGGGTGGGGGCCATGTGAGAGGGAGGACCATGGCACATGCCTCCAGGGCTCCCTACTTACTCCTGCGCATAAAGCAGAACCTAGCGCAATGGAGGAGATCAGTGTGCCCCCTTCAGGGCTGGTGCCCAGGGGTGACCGCCTTCCATTGCCTCCTGCATTTACACCCCTGGGTATGTCAGAAATGATTCTGACCAGGCCTTATATTTAGAGTAGCACCAATTATCTGTAATGGGAAATAGGGAAAATAGGTTCATATATGTGACATGGTGTTGTCTAAGGCTCAATTGGATGTCTATGAAGGGCTGAAAATGTGACCAGTGCTGCTTGGGTGTGGCCAGTGCTGTGTGGGCGTATACACCTTTCAGCCTCAATGTCTCTCTAAATATGTAAAAGTATAAAAATTGCATCATTATATGAGGAAAATAGAAATTTTAATACTTATGATTTGTGGCCAGCTGGGTGTCTGGTCATCATCATGCTGTCATTATGATGGGCCTATTTCTATTTGGAGGCTTACAGCGAGAGGGTAAGCATTCCTGCCAGGAAGCGTAGCTTCTGCATAGGCCAGCTACCAGTATTCCCAACTGGTTGTGGCAACGCCCACACAATCTTGGCCACGTCCCTGTGCTGGGTTCCGACAGATCACTTGATTGTCTGCATAGATATGTATACATACAGAAAGAGGGGAGGTCTAGCATCTGAATGACTTATATTGACTTGCACCTGACTCAGTATGGAGTTCTACCATTGCTAAATTAGAATAAATAAATATGCAAGTATAATAGTACGTAAAATATATCCTTACATTTGGTTCAATGATATTGCTTGTGTCACGTGATGCATGGTGTGGAGGTAAGGCACAACTGGATATGTGGATCACTTCATACAAGCTACAATACATGCTTTTTCATGAAAACCAGTGTATTAGAAAAATTAATATAACCTACACTGGAAAACAAAGAATATCAGAACACACCTTGGAGCTCGATGATATGTGCAAAAGCACTGGGACTCCCCGGCAGCATATATGTTTAGATTTCACTATGCATTATTATTATTAGTGTTTGTGGGTAGTTTTAGCACAGACCTGTTGTTACAAGAGTTTTCTTTTACCTTCCTTTCCTTATGTATTGCCATCTTCCCATTCTGTAAGTATAAATTGGAGGGGCATAAATTTTTCATTGTGTGGGACATTTTGATGTATTAATTATAGAGGGGACAAGATTTATTTCTTATAAGGACAGGATTTATGTTATAATCAGTTTTGTAATTACAAGGGCCTAGTATGTGTTTATTATGGGGGGGGCATAGATTTATTTACTCATTAGTGGACCTTTATAATTATACTTATTACAAAGACATATTTCTATATTCATTTTTAATATGCATGTTGACGCTTGTAGTGCTACAAGAGCTTGCATTCATTTGGACAGGGCCACCCAACAGTCAAGGGTACCAGGAGGGGCCAGTGCTAGTCAGTCACTCTCTAAATGTGGGCGCACAAAAAAATGTTGAGCTGACCTTGAAGACTGGGCCCAATGCAGAACAGATCATGCAAGTACAGAATGTAATGTAGGGGGTCACTTTTTAAATAATTTTATTTAGACCCCCCGATTCATGTATAGAAGCACACGTTTTGATATATATTCTTCTTTCACACTCCAGGAGTCATTCATTCATTGTTCACTTTCAGAGTAAACATGTATTATAAATATATTGTTATAGTTCGTGAACCACACATTATAACTGTTGACTGCTTTCATTACTGCAACTTGCCTTCCTCGACAGATTGAGGAAGGATTATTCTTTGTTCTTATTCTGTTATTACTGTGATATTATTGTACAAGTATTTCCAATGTACTGATATGTCTTGCTTTAATAAAAAACTAATAATAAAAAAAAAATGTATTTGTTTAATTGTAATGATACTAGTGGCCCTGGCAAGATGGCACCCACCCTGCCTGTCAAGCCAAGTACAGTACACCATACCAAGACCGCCACGTATGTTTTACCATGCAGTATGGCCTAAATTGGGGTTGCAAATCTATTTCACAAGTATGTACCTGTACCACAAGAGATAGGCAAAGCAGCTGTATTTCCATAGTCAAAATTATTATTATCCAACAAATCCTTATTATATTTTATGTTTGTCATCTTCTGACATCACTATTCTTGAAAGATAATATGTTTCACTATGTTGGCCATGTGATGATATACCGAATCCATGCCAGATAGGGACAAAGCCAGTACGCTCGTCATTTCTTCATACAATAAGGAAACACCCTGAAAATGGTTGTTTTGGGGGAATACCATCAAAATGTAAGCATCCCCAGGATGTATGTAGAGGTTCCCCTATTTTTAGTTGCAATACAAGCCCTAGAGCATGGCCCTGGTAGTAAATGCCAACTTTAGATGGCGTTAGCTATTGCTGCATACAGGCCACGGGTCGCAAAATTAACTGGGAGTAGGGATCCATAGGATCCCTCCCCGGCAATGGGTGCTCACACATGCATGGCCTGCTTACCGTGTATGCAGTAGGCCAGCTGGGCACTACATGACTAATACACTGAACCACTACTTCACCTGAGCCCACTATAGCCCATCCCCAGACACCGGCCTATCACAGAACCCAACACATTACACAGCTGTGTGACAGAATGACAGCATTGATTTCTCTTATTAAAAAATACATTTTAAGAATAACTAAGTATACCAAAATATAATTTAATATATTGAAATCTGAAACTATTATCCCTGTATTACAAAGTATAATGCACGCCCTGTTGTGAATTATAAGTATATAATAACTTACTTTGAAGTCATATTACTTTTATAAAAGCACTGTGCTCATGTGCTTGTATATGGTAACAGAATCTTGGAATGACTTCTAATAACCATATATTTATAGTGATTACATAACCCCATATGAAATGAGTGCAGTTGGGGTGTAGCTTTACTATACTTACTCTACATTTTTCACGTCCTGGTTTTGTTTTGTTTTTGCTGCTTACGGGAAGGTTTACCATGACTTAAAAAGCAGAAAGGGAAATCTTGAAATACCAAGAAGTCTAATTTATTGTAATGCTTTAATTCAAATTAACTTAATAAAAAAAAAATTCTAGGCCTCCCAGACCTGTTGTGTAGTGTTGCTATAATATGCCTTAAAACAGGGCCAACTGTCGACACCAAGATACAAGGCAAGCCCATTACGAATTTGAGACAGCAGGTTGCCTGTATTCATCTTCGGCGTCCAAACCGCTGGTTTAGATGGAATGAATATTGGGCTCATAGGCAATTGGCAGCTGGCCAAAGATGTAGTCATTCACCATCTTGGTAAATTGAAAAGTGAATTTCCTTTTTTTTTCAGATGTATGTGTTTCTTATGTTCAACTAAAGAAACCCTAGTTTACACTGTAACTTCTTATTGTAATATATTTTCTTTTTTAGATTTATGTGTTTCTTATGTTCAACTAAAGAAACGTAGTTTACACTGTAACTTCTTATTGTAATATATTTTCTTTTTTAGATTTTATATGACTTTAAATATTTTCAATGCTCTTAAAGTCTGTACTTTGAGTATTGTATTGTTCATATTTTCTAATGGACTTGTGACCCTCACATTTTTTCGATTGCCATTTGTAGTTCTATTGTAATGATCAAATCTATGGACATTCTCTAATATGCTGTACAGTATGTACCCTTCCTTTCCCAATTTTTTGTTATCCTTTCTCTTTTTTCCCCCTTTGATTTTCTCTGTTTAAAATTGTGAAATTCAATAAAAATGTAATACTGAAAAAAAAAAACAACAACCAGGGACACAAATTAATTGCACAAGTTATGTGGATGATTAAAGCTAGGTGACAGGCATACTTTAAGTTAGTCAGCCACAGAACCTGTACAATTCATGTGTCCCTATTTAAAGGTATGATAGCAACCCCAGTTTGGTTGGGAACGAAGCAGCAGAGGGGGGCCTTCAGCGGGATTTAGTGAAGAGGATATCATTGTCATAACAACTGGACCTGGCTTGGCCAATGGTAGTGGAGAAGGGCCCCACAAAACTTATGTGTACAGTGACACATGGGGTGGGGGGGCACTAATATAGTGGGAGCCAGGGACGGACTGGGGCTCCAGATCAGCCTTGGCAGCCCCCTTTCAAAATGGGTGTGGCCTTGTCACAAAAGAGGCGTGGTTATGTCTCACAGTGGTGTGCCGTGAGTCACGAGGGCCTGGCCTCGCGGCAAGTCCCTGACTTTCAGTATCCTGGCCGAGCAGAGTGCAGGGAGACGGATATTCTTAGCCACGGTTTAACACGGATCTGGGCCATCAGCCCTACTGGCATTTGCCAGAAGTTCCAGATAGCAAATCCAGCCCTGGTGGTGGGTGTGGGGGAACTACCTCTGGAATCTATTACCACTAGGTGGTGGAGTGTGATAATGCTGGCGATCTTTTGACACTGGGGGGCAATTTCTGACAGGGGTGGAAGGTGATTTTACAATGGGGGCCTATGGACATGGGGGGGGTATGTTTTTTTTTTTATAAAATATTTAAATATATTATTAAAAATACATTCCAAACTTTAATAAATAGAATTTTTTTTTTAGTTAAGTGGTTAAATAGGCAGAGGGGGAGTTCAATTAGTGTTGAGGTTCCATAGGTTTTTTGCTTGTACCTTATAGAGATTTTCCTCCTATATTTTCTTGCAATGTGCAACTGTGCAAGGTTGTGATATAAACTCACCACTAAGTGAAGCTCCCCCTTAGATAACTATACATACAACAGTCATACAGTACTTTAGTGCGTACAACCTCTGTCTGTTGTAATGATGAGTATAGAGTTTCAATCTGTGATGTATTGGTGCAGTTCACTTAGGGCCAGTTTGTGGTGTAGTGTGTGCAGGATTATTCTGTAGTGTAGTGTGCAAAGGGTCAGTCTGTGATGTAATACAGTGTGCGCAGGGCCAGTGTGGTGTACTGCCGTATGTACAGGGTTAGTCTATGGTATAGTTTGTGATGAAGTGCAGTGTTTATAGGGTCAGTTTGGGTGTAGTGCACCGTGCACAGGTTCACTCTGTGATGTGTTATGGGTATCACAAATTTGTAGTGTAGTGCCGTAAGCTCAGGGTAAGTCTGGTGCAGCGTCAGTAGTGTCCCTCCCGAAAGCAGGCTTGTCAGTCAAACACCTTGTGCTGCTTCTTTTTCCGCCGTGCACAGCGTCAGCGCAGAGACTGCACCCACCTGTCCCCAACCTGGACAATGAAGCATTACAGAGCCCACTCCATGTTTAGACCCATTTCTCCAATCTGACTGCCGGCTGTCATGTGACCCATACATCTGCGATGGATTGCCCCAATTCCCCATTGTACTGATGCCAGGGTTGGGGAAATCCAACATGTTGTGGGGCCCATACATCTGCGATGGATTGTCCCAATTCGCCATTCTGCCAACACTGGGGTGGAAATTCTGGATTCACTGATCCCGACCAAAAAATTATCAGAGTCTTTGAGTCAGGGATTTTTAATATGCTGATTTTCACCAATCCGCAGACAGATTTTCGATCATCAATGGCTGCTGATCGGCGAATGGGGTCATGGATTGGATCGACAGAATGTTGAATCGGGGTCAAAGATGTATGGCCCACATAGCGGTAGCAGAGGGAGGAGATCAGGATATGTAGAATCTGTTAATGTGCTTGCAAACAGCACCACTGTGCTTTAATCCCTCCACGTACCCATGGCCACCAGACAGCTGACAAACTGGGGGGTGGATTCTACAATAAAAATTTAAAAAGAGATGCCGGCGGCAGTTGCAGGGGGGCCCCTAGGACTCACCAGGCCCTAGGCAGCTGTCTGCACTGAATTGTGGGCAATTCGGCCCTACATGGGCCGGCCATGCAGTGGCAAGTCTGTAAGGAAAAATGTTGTGCTTCATTGGTGGCTGGTTCCAAGGTAAGGGCAAGCCACTGAAGCCCAGTAACTGCAGGGCAGCCCCCTGTAACCAGGGGTGGTCCTGTTAATCCCAACCAAAGCAATGGATTCCATTTGTCCCCTTCCTTCCACAAACCCAAACCTGGGGCCTCAATTCAAAGTAACCCTTGCAGCAGCAGACGGTTCCCCCAGGTATAATCAGGCAAGGGCTTGTACCTAGGTTGCCTAATGAGTGATCCAGCCCTCCCTGGGGGGCAGGACTGTCAAAAAGCTGGACACCCCTTTACTAAGCTTAGAACATTCCATAGCTTAACCACCTGATCTCGTAATTAGCCAGGAAGTATCACAACCAAGGTGTTCCTAGCCAAAGGGAACAGCACTTGACTGAATGTGATCGTCATGTGATCACCTCATATCCATTCAGAGGCTGCCTTCTTCAGCACAGATAATAAGAAAAATAAGAATAACATACTGTATCATATAGAATAAGAAACATGGCACCATGCCTTTGGCCAAACTTATTTAGTGACTCATAAATGAGTGACAGTTGGTAACTACGCAGTAGAGACGTGGCACGTGTAGGAAATAAAGCACATTTAGCAATCCCTTGCCTTTCAAATCTAGAAGTTACAATTCTTTTGTTTGTGACTAAATTACAAAAATAGAGTGTTGTGTTTCACCAACTGGCCTGAATCGCTACTCCCATACAACCATCAATTTTCTAAGATAAAAATATACATAGATTTAGGGAACTTCTTTAAATAAAGTGTACTGAGAATAATGTGTGGTCAAATGTCTTTCCGTTCTACTGTAGGATTATGTAATTTTCCCATGCAATAGTCGTGCAATAACTGTACGTATGTAAGATGAACACCAATAAAAACATTTACTATCTGAGTGCAGTTGTTCCAAACAGCAATTTAAAATGTGTCTTTTTGTGAAGTTTTCAAACCATGCAATTTGTCTGAGTAAAAAGTGCACACATTAAGCAAGCTGTTTTCAGACTGGCAGATCGCAAATTGCAATGTTGGTTTTGTGACCTGGCTTCCGTACTAACAAGTAATGTATCAAGCCACATGGAAAACCTCACAAAAACATGCACTTTCTCATTAGCACAGTTGGCTAGATCGCATACAATCGCATGTCCATGCAAAGGTGCTTTATTTACACTTGTTTGCTAAAATGCTTCCATAAATTAGCCACAAAAATACATATAAAAACAAATATTATGATATGTACAAAATATAGCATACAGATGCATCCAGAGTACAGAAGTGGTCTACGAAATGCACAAATATAGATCTCCTAAAAAAATGGATGTTAAAGGTACTTGCAAGTCAAAATTGGATGGATCACAATGGTTTAAATCAGAAGTTTTTGTGTTCTGCTTGCACACCAGCAACATGCTATAAATGATTTCTTTAAACTTCCAAATATCTGATGCAATTTACACATTTAATTATTAGGTACTGCAATTTATGTTTGAAAACTGTATCCCTTAGAGAACAATAAACTGCACACAGCCCCCCTACGTTTCTTGTATCATATATGAAAGATAGCGTAATGTATGTTTTTTGGTATTCTGTTAATACATAATTCTGTTAATTCTGTAATAAACATTGTTACGATATACCCAGTTTGTGAAACCTTTGAATTGCTTTAAAGGGTGGTATCTATTAAAAGTTATGTTTTAAAACTTTCTATTATTTTTCATGATTTAGATTCATTTGTTAAAGTGTTCCCCAAAAAGCAATTTTTTGTCTTGCCATTGCGTTCTTGCAAGGAAAAAGATTTATGAATTTAGATACTTAAACTTTGGGAGCACCACCAACCAACAGCTGTATGATATATGTTCGTTTGAACGGCTAAAATGTTGGGACCTATGAGATGAAGATTTTGAAGCTGATCTTTGTGTGGATTCAACCTTTATATATGAATGAGTATTATTGACTATTAAAGTGACCAAAATTGGGGCTATGTGTTCTCACACTGCGTACATGAATGACATGCATATATTGGCCCATATGCAGTTATACACATCTTACTGTGCACCCACACGGTAAGCATATAAAGTGTTGTGCTGTGCTGTTAAATAAATAATGAATTATAGTATATATTTATCTGTATTATTCAGTGAATCCCTGCTAATTACCTAGAAAAGATACAAGCACCAATAATTATTTAGTGCATGTGGAACAGAAAATTATACATGGAACAATGCCTTATTCATGATCTCTCAGAGGACCACTCGCTGTGGTGACAGTGTGAACGCTAGTCTGTGCCATTATTTTACGTAAAACTCTCATGCCTCCCTCGTTCAGACTGTTGAGGAGAATGATATTGGCTTACAAAGAGTTCTTATATCATCTACAGCAGTGGTTCTCAAACTCGGTCCTCAGGACCCCCCACAGCTCATATTTTCCTGGTCACCTAGCAGGTGCACAGGTGTACTAATTATTCACTGACGCATTTTAAAAGCTCCGCAGGTGGTGCTAATTATTTCACTTGTGACTCTGTAAGGAGACCTGGAAAACATGTACTGTTTGGGGTCCTGAGGGCTGAGCGCTCGCAAGCGGGTCGATGTTGGCCCAGTGCGCATGCGCACGACGGAGGCGGCTCCGTCGTGCACATGCGCGAAACCCGGATAGCGACGGGCAAGCCGTCGCTCCGGGTCTCGCTACAAAGGGGGCGTGCTGTCGATGGTGAGTGACAGCACGCCCACTTTGGTGGGCGTGCCGGGGGAGTGGCTGCCCAGACGGAGGCGTTCCTATGGGAACGCCTACCGTCTGGGGCCGGCCCCACTGACATCACTTGTGATGTCAGTGGGAGTGCTTTCGGCTCTGATAGAGCCGAAAGCACTCCAGGGCTTGCGGCAACGAGACCTCACCACAAGGGTCTCGTCGCAAGCCCAATGGTCGCGATGGTCTTGACCATCGCGACCATCTTCCTGGCCACTTGCTATAGCTGTGGGTTGTCACCCACAGCTATACGAGCGGACAGGAGGCCGCTCTAAAAATGTATAAATCTGAATAAACCTACACATTAGGTTTATTGAATGCCTTAAAAAGAAACACAAGTTTTGCAGCTTTGTCAGTACCCAAGTGGTTTCTCATTTTGACTGCACCAAACCAAATGTTTAAAAATATTCTTTCTACTGAAGCTGATGATTCTGCAGCTGTTAGCAATTGCTCTACTGCTACCATATTTTTATTACCAGCTAGTTTCTGAACCAATGTCAATTTTCCACCAATTTTAGCAATACATTAAACACCTTGATTTTTTATTTAAAAAAAAAAAAATCATGTGATTTAAATCAATGATTTAAAAAAATTAAATAAATGTGATTTAAATCGTGAATGTGAATGTGTCGGCTCCCTCCCACTCCATTGAGTGGCTTAAACAATCCTTCTCCTTTTCCTGGCACCCTACTAGCCTCAAGTATCTTGGCGTCACCCTGCACACTGACCCTTCCCATCTCTTTGAGGATAATTTTAAACAATTACTCCTCACACTCCACTCTGAACTCAGGGACTGGGGTACCAAATGGCTCTCATGGCTCGTCAGAATTTGTGTAGTTAAAATGAACGTGCTACCAAGGGTTCTATATTTACTTCAAACTCTACCTATACATATCCCTAATGTTTGGCTTACACGATGTTGTCAGGGACTTTGTATGGGAAAATAAGAGACCACGGTTTCAACACGCTATCCTCTTTAGACGAAAACACATGGGGGGCTCCAATTGCCACATTTCTCAGTTTACTATGAGGCTGTTGCATTGGGCAGGATAATGGAGTGGTCTCAGACAACTGATACCAAACAGTGGATTCACTGCCCATACATATAGCACATTACCCCTGGAGGTCCACGGTTCCTGTTGTCTCTCATCCCACCATTGATCCAACCTTGGCTCGCTGGAACGGCATGCGCAAGCTCCTGCATGTCCTCAAAATTCTCCCCTCTGACCCATTTGATTAATAACCCTGATCTCTCCCCGGGAGTCGCTAGCTCTGCTTTTTCTATATGGATACAACGTGGAGTGCAATTGGTTAGTCAGCTGGTGGGGGGGTATCTCAATTTCCAGTTCTACAGGCTAGCTGGGATCTTGTTCTACAGGCTAGATTTGGAGTTGAAGCATTTTGTACAAAACGGGGATTTACGCACAGCTTCTGTCAGACCCCTGACTCCTTTTGAGCACATGTGCCTAGCACCTATACGCCTGACACTCTTCCTCTCCTGGGGATACAGACTTCTGATTGAACATATGTATTAGTTTCCCTCTAAATATACTAAAGATTGGGAACGTGATCTACAGCTTGACTTAGCAGAGGATGATTGGACCAGAATCTTTCAGACTACATTTGTTAGTTCTGTTAGTTATTCTGAGATTGAGACTCAATTTAAGGTTCTGTCACGCTGGTATAGGTGCCCCCTTACCCTAGCTAAGATGTTTCCTGTTGTGTCAGACAGATGTTGGCGGTGCAATGCTGAGATTGGTTCTCCACTACACATTTGGTGGGATTGTAGGCTTCTATGTCCCTTTTGGGACCAAGTGATAGCTATCTCCAGGTCGATAGCGGATGGGGAGATACCCCCTGATCCCTCTTTCTGGCTCCTTAATTTGTTCCTCGGCCCTTTGGGAATGTATAAAACCTCCCTACTAAAGTTTCTTAATAGCGATGTGAAAGTTGTAATCCCGGTTCGCTGGTGGTCTACTTCCCCTCCCACTCTTGGTTTGCCCGAATAGACATGTATAAGTCTTTGGAGGACCTTCGTGTTACCCCGGAGTGGAACCACGAGTTCATCGCTACTTGGCACCCATGGCGGGAATTCAAATCTTCAGGAACATACCTGACCATCGCAGCTTCAGTTTGTGTATTTCTCCACTGAGTAGTAGCTTCCGCTGACGACAGGCCTTCCTCCATTATCCACTTTATATGCACTCTAGGGCTTCCAACTCTCCCCACCTTTCCCTCCCCTCTAGTCCCATCCCATCCCTTTGATGTGTTGTTTTTGTCTAATTTCTGTCGGTCCCCCATATTTATGTCTGTATTACATTGAATAATATTTAGATATTGGCGCTCTGTTTTGCAAACTTCTGTATTATTAGTCTATGTTGTGTGAGATTTTTATTCGCATTCTGATGTTATGTTTTTGACTATTTTGTAATTTATTTTTGAAAAAATATTAAAATAAATATATATTGCAGAAAAAACATGCTTTTAATGTATATATAAGTGTACACTTATCTTTATACTGCTACAAGGTATTGATCTAGTAACTGTTAAACTCTGGCATACTAGTTATTTACTTACTGAGTTTTTGTTTAATTGAAACTGAGTAGAGCAAACATACTGCAACTGTCATAAAACAGAGCTACTTTTTATCAGGGCCGGATTAAGGTCTGTGGGGGCCCCTGGGCAACAAACTTGTGGGGCCCCTATATACCACTGTTTCTTGTCACCCTAGGAATTTTTTTCTTCATATACACCTTAATGCCCCCAGTAGTAATGCCCCTCTTGCAATGCCCACTGTAGAAGTGCCCCTTATGCAATGTCCCCAGTAATGTTCTCCCCTATGCAGTGCTCCTTGTGCAGTGCCCCCTGTCGTAGTCCCCCCTATGCAGTGCCCCCAGTAGTGGTCCCCCCTATGCAGTGCCCCTTATATAATGCCCACAATAGTGGTCCCCTCTATACAGTGCCCCCAGTAGTGGTCCCCCCTTATGCATTGCCCCCAGTAGTAGTCCCCCCTATGCATTGCCCTTAGTAGTCCCCCCTATGCATTGCCCCCAGTAGTAGTCCCCTCCATATTAAGTGCCCCCAGTAGTAGTCCCCCCCTATAAAGTGCCCCCAGTAGTAGTCTCCCTATGCAGTGTCCGTTATATAGTGCCCCCAGTAGTATTTCCCCAAAAGCATTGCCCCCAGTAGTAGTCCCCCCCTATACAGTGCCCCCAGTAGTAGTCCCCCCATGCTCTGCCCCCAGTATTCCCCCCTATAGAGTGCCCCCAGTAGTAGTCCCCCCATGCTCTGCCCCCAGTAGTAGTCCCCCCCATACAGTGCCCCCAGTAGTAGTCCCCCCATACAGTGCCCCCAGTAGTAGTCCCACCCCATGCATTGCCCCTAGTAGCACCCCCCTATACAGTGCCCCCATGAAGTGGCCCCCCTATACAGTGACTCCAAATACAGTGACGCCTGTAGTGCTCCCCCCTATGCAGTGACAGTGCCGCTTATCACACACACACAAAAAAACAACTTACCTGAATCCCCGCTCCTGACGCGACCGCCGCTGTCCGCTACGAGTCCCGGCTCTTCTCCTGCACTACAGTATGCACTACAATATGGGGGAGACGTCATGACGTCTCTCCCATCACCCGCTGTGGGGGAGCCGGAAGGCGGAAATCATGAGTGAGCTCCAGCCGGCTCCCTCAGGTGACACAGTAGCCAATGAGAGTCTGTCTGGCGGCTGTGTGTATGTCACTGTGTAGTGTGACCACGCTCCCTGCAGTCTACACTACACTAGCGGAGGGGACACTAGCGGCAGGGGCAGACAGCGGCCGCTAGTAGGGGCCCCTCCGTGTGTGGGGGCCCTGTCGCCCCCCCCTTTTTAAAGTAACACAGACCCATCACAATCATTAGTAAAAAGCGTCAGACTAATGATTTAAAAAAAGAGAGTGTGTCAATAATAAAAGGTTGATATATTGTCGCTTCAGTATAGTCACTAGTTATCCTAGTGGTCCAGAGAAAAAAAAAACACAATATGAGATTATTTTAGAGAAAAATGAAACATAACTAAATATAGATCATTCTCAACAATTAAGAGAAATTAACATTTGGAAAAAGGTAGGTACTGTACGTGATTCCACTTAGTTATTAATCTTTCTGTTTATGACAAACCAGGTGCTATAAAACCAAATGGAAAATCTTAATGTAGTATTTAGGGATCTCTGAAAGTAGATAAGCCCAAGGAGTCACAGAGGATAACTGTCTCAGATCTGTCTTTCCCTGTATAATGCATTTAAAACAAAAATATATTTATTTCACTAGGAGAAGAAAGATATGTTTAAGCCCCCCAAAACAATATGATGCTACTAAGTTAAACAACACCATTAAGTTATTCTTGGTTTGGCCACCCATACCTATAAAGGTGATAATAGGTTTACTCTATGCACTTCGTAACACTACATACTATGTTGTTATACTGTGCATTGAGAATTGATAAAATTCTTCAAGGAAATTCTTCAAAGAGAAGAAATGAGTAGACCCTTTAGCATTTTTTGTTCTAGGTTCCTGGGATCTCATGACCAATTATGTCACTGCATGTAGTCTTCCTGATAAATCAGTTTAACCACTTAACTGGCGTGGTCATATGGAATGCGACCACAGCTACAAGGTTCCAACCCATTCAACCACACCGCCTCGCTGTATCCCCCGGTTTTTAAAGAGGAGATCCATTCTGCACATGTACAGAACGGATCTCCTCTGACTCCCCGAATCATAATGTGTAATGAAAATTAGTTTATACATTATGATTCTAAAGATTTATATTTTTGCACTTAGATTAGTTGACATACCAGGTTTAAATGAATGGTGATTAACATATAGACATGTTATATAGGAAGGCTATGATTCATAAAAAAAACCCTGTCAGTTAGTTATGCTCAATGCAGGTGACATGGGTGAATTGGTAAACTTGTAACCACACACAGTCACGCTTCCTCCCAGTGAGGAGAGATGGAGCATCAGCACGAGCCCATAGCAGCCACACCCCCTGCACCTACTGTAGCTACACCTTTGATTACTAGCCTAGGGCTTTCAACTGAAAGCATATTATTGGTGTTTATTATTGAAGGCAAGAAGCACTTGTTGAGCATATCTTCTGCCCTTTGTGTACTTACGACACTAGGCATGTGCCCTTTTTTTATATGGCATTTCTTGAAGGAATGTATAACAATCAATGGGGTCATTTAGGAATGGAGAATATGTATTTCCTGTGCAAAAGTGTTTATTTATCCTCCTAACCATATATATTTGTTGACTGACTTGAAAAATCACTCTGTGTCTCCATTTTATGGGAAAGTTCAATAACTACGATTATTACTTTATTTTTCCAAATTATTGCTCTTTCGAACCTCATTTAGATCTTAATACTCCAAGATCTACCTGTTAACAAAGCAAGTGGAAGAAACTCTACCCAGCTCCCGGCGCTAATAATTTAATATATAAGCAATTGGCACGTATTAAATCAGCAGCACGTGTAGGAAGTTTAGTGTCAAAACTTCAAAAAATTGCAAGCTAAACATACTGTATAAAGAAAAAAACACTCCGCTTGATGTCCCATCAGCTTCCAGATTGCTACAAGTGTAACTGTACATCCATTCAGCATTCTCAAAGCTATAGGCAAACGCAGAGGGGGTTTCCAGTTGCCTGGAAACCCCCCTCCGGCCCAGCCAAAAGCTTGAATCATGACCAAAATAGCAGTAGTATATAATATGATTTTACTAGAGCTGTGGTCACAACATGTAGTATTAGGGATGGAACAGAGTTGCTGCGTATGCCCAGTGGCAGCAGCTTCTCCTGCCAAGTCTGCTGTATGTGTGGATCTGAGCGCTGATTTAGTGCCCTGGACCAGAGAGCAGTTGCCAGCAAAAAAAGACAGACATCTAACCATGAGGTGGGAGAGTGTGTGCTTAGGAAGCTCAGTTCTATCTCCTACTGGTTATACTGTGTATGTATATTAACTATGGTTGTTTAACCTTTTCCTGATCACTTATATTATTTATAATTTTATATGAGATTAATGTTTGTGTCTCTACACCCCTTATCATGGTCAATGACAGAGAGTAAGAGAGAGAAAGTTGTCGGGCACCTAGCTCAAATAATGGAAGTGATGATGTGTCTTCCTTGACAGACAGGAAGGTGAATATACACAATTTATCAGGGCCTCCACATAGATCCACATTTAATAAAGTACAAAAATTTTGTATTCCTATAAACCTTGCAAGTTGCAGGTTTATAGGATTCCGGCACCAGTATTCCGACCGCCGGCATCCCAAAGGTAAGTATCGGGGTGTTAGGGGGAGGTTAGGGTTAGGTAGTGGGGTTAGGGTTAGGCATTAGGGGGAGGGTTAGGCACTGGGTAGGGAGTGTTAGGATTAGGGTGCAGCAGGGCCGTATTATATGGAGGGCATCAGGGGCGGTCGTCCAGGGGCCCCCACGCTGCTGCAGATATTGACCGGAAGCTGGCCACCCACCCTGGCCGGCTCCCCGCAGAAGTATCACACCGGCATTCAGGCACAAACAGCACGGTGACACGGACTATTGAAGCCCCGCCCCCTTGTTGACAAAAGGCTGCGATTCGTGGGTGCATATGTATGGGGCGGGGCCTAATGCAGTGAAGTGCCCACCCCCATCAGAAAGCTGATGGCTGAGCTCCTGCAGCTTCAAAAGGTATGTGTGTGCGTTCACTCAGTTCCTTCTCTCTCTCTTCCTCTCTCTCTCTCTCCCTGTCCCTTCCATCCACCCCTTCCTCCCTCTCTTGTCTCTCTCTTCCATACCTCTATCTATCTCACTCCATTCCTCCCTCCCTCTGCCCCCTCTTCCCCCTCCCTCCCTCTCTACCTCTCCCTTCCCCCTCTCTCTCTCTACCTCTCCCTTCCCCCTCTCTCTCCCTCCCTCCCTGTTCCTTCCTCCCTCTCTTACCCCTTCTTTACTGATGTGGATGATATGTCGTCCGATTCGCCCGATCGGATGTCATATAATCTAGTGTGTACCCGGCTTAAGGGGAATAGTAGTTGCTCGGGGCCCCCATAAGCCTTAAACCAGCCATTGGGGTGCTGGGAGGGGGGGTAGGTTTAAGCACTAGGAGGGAGGTCAGGTTTAGGCCCCGAGGAGGGAGTGTTAGGTTTAGGGTACGGGGAGGGGGAGGTTAGGTTTAGGCATTGGGGGGTGAGGTTAGTGTTAGGCACCGAGGAGGGAGGGTTAGGGTAGGGGTTAGGGTAGCAGTTAGAAAATCACTCACCGTGCAATCCTATGGGTGTCAGGATTCTGGCTGTTTGGATGCCACTGTCAATATTCTGACCTGCAGCATCCCGACAGCCGGTATTCTATATCCAACCCAGTCTATGGGGCTGATATGGTTTAATAACTTGTGAGAGTGAGGGGACATCCGGTCTATTTCTGTTACATGTATCTTTTGTACAGTTTTATGACAGTGGTAGAAATGTGGCAAGAAATATAAAGTTCACTTGAATGGAACTTTATTCAATGGTACTATTGAAGGCATGGTCTGAGGATAACATATGAAAAATCAGGGGATGCCTAAAAATCATCAATTCCATTTGCAAGGGAAAAAAAGACCCTGCCCCCACCCTCCATTAAAAAGAGAACTCCCCATAAATGCAGCCTCTCTATATCTTGAATATTATTTACAAATCTCATGTTACATTTTCTAAAATCATGGTGCCATTTAAAATTTTCGGCCTGCTACAAGAGGAATTTCGGTTCCCTGCATCAATGACATGCTGAAGTGGGCATGGCGACAACTTGCTATGGGCATGACTGTGCCTCTATGGCAGCTCCCTGCCCTCAGCACAAGGAGCACAAATACCCATGCAAAATTTAGCACCCATTCAACATTATCATGGCCAGCCAATACACTGCCAGTATAATCTGGGACCTGGCAAGTGACAACGGTATCCGGTTGATATATCTACAGTAAAAAGTTCGACAATGTTTAGGTAGACACCAGGAAGGGTATTCAATTAGAGGCGAAAAGTCTGAAAATTTTCGCCTGTCCGACTTTTCGCCTCATTCGCCTGTTTCAGAGGCGAAATCAATCCATGCGCGTCCCTGCTTTTCGCCTAATTCTATTGCAAAACAGGCGAAAACGAAAAATAGGCGAATGCGGAACAAGCGAAAAGTACTGAAAGAATTGGGGAAATCAGTCTGTACCCCAGAAAAAGATGCACTAACATTGGGGGTCAATATAGATGTGTACTAATAGCCCTAATACAACTGTTTGGGTACTTAAGTTATGTAAATTGCTTACTATTAGCGTCTTTGTAAAAGTGGTGAAGAATAGCATAAAGCTGTATTTTTTGGTGAAAATAAGTAGTCCAGTCAAATTTGGGGTTCTTTAAAATGGGTGCAAGCATGTTTTTATGTCTCTAAAGTGAACTTTTTAAAAACGTGAAAAATTGACCTGCTGTATGCACCTGCAATCCCAAACACACCTGACCCATCCTTGTAGCCCCCCAAGAAGCCTATTTCACTAGTTTTTATGCCTGTCCCGCCACTTTTTACATTTTCACCCCTAAAATGACATGTTTTTTTTTTTGCAGAATTGTTTTTTGAGGGGCTGTCCCAAGGGTTCTGAGTCGTTTCCCCATGTTTGCACCCCAAAATAAAGTTTTTGAACTTCTTTTCACCTGCTACTGATTGGAGAAAAATTTTTGGCGAATTCAATGCATCAAGTTTCCGCTTACGCGAAATTGTCCTGGAATTGAATTATGCGAAAAGTTTTTATGCAAAATTTTGCAAACAAGTAAAGGCAGTGATGAATAAATAGGTCCCTAGGTGCAGTGAGCAGGGGGTTAGGTGTGAGGCAGTTATGTGGGAGGTATAAGGCACTGAGGTGGGAGGTGAGTACACGGGAAAAAAGGCTTTTCGCCTCTAATTGAATATGGCCCCGGGTGTTAGACAGACAATTGGTCGACAAGGACAAAAGGTCGACAGGGACAAAAGGTTGACGCTATAAAGGTCAAAGTGTAAGAAGATTGAGAGGTACGAATGGTCAACATGAATAAAGTGTCGATACCAAAAATGGCTGACATGTTTTTTATATTTTTTTAGGGTTAGGCACTTACCGGTGGGTTAGGCACTTACCCCGACGGTTAGGGTTAGGCACTTACCATGATGGTTAGGGTTAGGCACCAGTAGGGAGGGTTAGGCACTTACTGGATGGTTAGGGTTAAGCACTAGAAGGAATGGTTAGGGTCAGGCACCTACCCCGACGGTTAGGGTCAGGCACCAGGAGGGAGGGTTAGGCACCAAGGGGAGGGTTAGGGTTAGGGTGAAGATTAGGGTTAGAAAACAAACAAAAAAAATGCATCGACCATTTTTGCGCCAACCATGTTTGTGTCAACCTTTTGACTAGGGATGTGCAGGCTCAGTTTTGGATAGCCAATAAGATTCGGTAAAAAGAACCGAACGGAACCGAGTAGAACCGAGCCTGCACATCCCTACTTTTGACTATTTGCACATGTTGACCTCTAGTGTGTCGACCTTTTGTCTATTTCGACCTATTGTCTGTCTAACATCTGGTGTCTATCTAAACATTTTCTACCTTTTTACTGTAGAATTTTCAATCCACACCCAATGACAGCACAATATGGTAGTTGCAGTGCGGGTCCCCATTTTCTTGTTTGTAAATAAGCTTTAATCAATGTAAGGCACACAGAGATATGAGGTACATCTGTTCCCTTTGCTCTCAGTAGTGGCATGCAGATGAATGACTGGCTGTGGAACAGCTTCCAGTCAGCACTGTATATTTTATGATCCCAAAGCACACAAGGTGCTGAGCCAGTGCCCTAAGCTATGACAGCAGAAAATCACACAATCTCCAGGCTGTTTCTTCCTGTTTTGTAATGTTATTCTGCTTATCATGCCACAACTGCACCTGTCTTAAATAACATGTCAAACACAGATTTGCCAAAATAGAGGATACGTTTTTCAATGTGTTTGCAATGTAACAGTAAGCTGTGTACAGTATGTGAGGCAGTGTATTTACTTGTGCAGAAACAGACGAGAATATTGTGCAAATTGAGTGATTAACTGAAACATCAAAATATAACTTGTGTTGTTCACTTAAATTGGTGCCACATTGTAAATGAGGAACAATAATATTTATAATGCACTTGTTTTTTTTTGCCGTTTTTTACAATGATGTCCAGGGTATGCTCCGTGACCTGATAATACTGAGCACACAGAATAAAGATTCTGCTGCAGAGCACTACTGAACAAATGACACAAATAATGCACATGGTGCAGAGTCGCACGCACTGCCGGTGTAAGACATAGTGAGTGATTTGTTCCCACTGCGCATGAACCGAAGTTGCACCATGCATGCATCCCATGTGTTCATACAGAGCTGCAATTTCAGACCCACGCACACAGAAATAAATTGACCATGTACTGGGCATGATTGGCCAGTGACAGGAAGGTGGCTTAGCGCACACACAGAGATGGTAAATCTTATGGGTGCATTATGGGAGTGCTGCGGGGATGTCAGTGAATGCAGCTGCATAAGAGATGACCAACCACTCACATAGGAGCCATTCTCTGTCGTAGGAACTGCCCCTGCTATAGGGCTGGTGCTAGTGTCAATGGCGCGTCTAAAGAAACACCGATCTGTATTTCATCGTCAACAGACGCTAACAGTGAGTGTCTCAGGCCTTGCACAGATGTACACCAGGGAAGGGCCTTGTGGCAGTAGTTGCATAAAGTTGCAGACGTACGAGCAGCAAAAGACATGGATGCGGTTGTGAACAATTCAACCCCTAATGGTGCGTACACACTGGGCGATTAAAGTGGACGACTGAACGATATCGTTATCGTTCAGTCGTCCACTTTATCTTCCATTTTTAACACAAAAACGATGAACGATAACGACGACGCGTGTTCCCGCGGGTCGTTCGTCATCATCATTCATCGGGTTAACATGCAGGCCAACCTGACGATGTCGTCAGGTTGCTGCATGTTATGGAATGGGGAAGAGAGCCCGACGCTGAACGATATCGTTAATGATATCGTTCAGCGGGTGTGCTCAATGTCATGAACGACATTGAGCACACCCTGCCGGGAAAACACTAGACGATATCGCTCAGGGAGCATATCGTCTAGTGTGTACGCACCAGAAGAGTCTGATTCGGATGTAAAGTGCCGACATATTCAGACGACCACAGCTGCCAGACTTCCTACCTTATGCTAATGCGTGTATCCATCTGTCTACAAATCCATCGCCATACGTATCACTCCGCCCACTGTTTCCCCAGTCACAGCTGAAACTCTCATCATTATTACTAGCACATACACCCACCCCAGGCTGGGTGCAAAAGGTCTGAAGAAAGCATCCCTTCTGTGTACACACGCATGAGACTTATATTTTCCGTGTGCCTGCACAATATCGTCCAGAAAAGCCCATTTCACAGACAGAGCAATCCGGGCATGCACTGAGTGAACCGTGTGCTCTCAAATCCTCTGTGATGGCGCATATGCATCGCTCAGCTCATGCGCAGTCTGCCATTGCTTCTTATGGCACATGGGCGGTCTGCTGACAATCGCGGGAAGCATGTGCTTTAGGATTTGTGTCCAGCTCAGGATCAGGCAGTAAATAAATACTGCTTGTGTAATTCACATCTACTATATCATTCATACATTAGGAAATGTACATCTACTGTATATAATAAGCGAGAAAGTGTGTCTGTTTATTTGTCCTTTATGCATGGGCGTGCATAAATTAGCCACTGCTATTGCATACACAGCTCTGTGTGTCAGAACAGAGCACCCAAGACTGCAGCAGGTCAGACCTGCCGCAAGGATAAGATGGCCCCCGATGTGCTTCAATGTTACCGATATTTGCGCAGATATGTGTCGTCACACGCAGGTAAGAAGGCAGCAGTGGGCGTCTTTATGCCCATGTGATCTTTGCTAACATTATCAGATTTTTGCACCTGCGATCACATGAGCGTGCATCTCTGAATCAGTCCCACAATCCACAAAAATGGGAACACTATTAGATTACACAGGTTCGGCTCCAGTGGAAATTGGTATTATGCCAAAAACCTGTGTGAAAGCTACAAAAGTGTCCTTTTAAACTCACAGTCTGAGCAAATGTTGAACTGTATGACTCATGCAAGTTCATATTAAATCCAAAGTTAGTACTTTTTAAAATGACCATATACAGTCAGGTGCATAAATATTGGGACATTGACAGAATTTTCATATTTTGGCCTCTATTCACCACCACAATGGATTTGAAATGAAACAAGCAAGATGTGCTTTAACTGCAGACTTTCAGATTTAATTTGAGGGTAATTACATCCAAATCAGGTGAACGATGTAGGAATTACAACGGTTTCTATATGTGCCTCCCACTTTTTAAGGGGCCAAAAGTAATGGGACAAAATAAACAATCCTAAATCTAACTTTCACTTTTTAATAATTTGTTGCAAATCCTTTTGCAGGCAATTACAGCCTGAAGTCTAGAACGCATAGACATCACCAGACGCTGGGTTTCATCCCTGGTGATGCTCTGCAAGGCCTCTACTGCAAATGTCTTCAGTTCCTGCTTGTTCTTGGGGCATTTTCCCTTCAGTTTTGTATTCATCAAGTAAAATGCATGCTCAATAGGATTCAGGTCAGGGGATTGACTTGGCCATTGCATAACATTCCACTTTTTAGCCTTAAAAAACTCTTTGGTTGCTTTTACAGTATGCTTCGGGTCATTGTCCATCTGCACTGTGAAGCGCCGTCCAATGAGTTCTGAAGCATTTGACTGAATATGAGCATATAATATTGCCCGAAACACTTCAAAATTCATTCTGCTGTTTTTGTCAGCAGTCACATCATCAATAAATACAATTGAACCAGTTCCATTGGCAGCCATACATGCCCACGCCATGGCACTACCACCAGCATGCTTCACTGATGAGGTGATATGTTTTGGATCATGAGCAGTTCCTTTCCTTCTCCATACTCTTCTCTTCCCATCACTCTGGTACAAGTTGATCTTTGTCTCATCTGTCCATAGGATGTTGTTCCAGAACTGTAATGGCTTTTTTAGATGTTGTTTGGCAAACTCTAATCTGGTCTTCCTGTTTTTGAGGCTCACCAATGGTTTACATCTTGTGGTGAACCCTCTATATTCACTCTTGTGAAGTCTTCTCTTGATTGTTGACTTTGACACATATACACCTACCTCCTGGAGAGTGTTCTTGATTTGGCCAACTGTTGTGAAGGGGTTTTTCTTCACCAGGGAAATAATTCTTCTGTCATCCACCACAGTTGTTTTCCGTGGTCTTCCGGGTCTTTTGGTGTTGCTGAGCTCTCCGGTGCATTCTTTCTTTTTAAGAATGTTCCAAACAGTTGATATGGCCACACCTAATGTTTTTGCTATCTCTTTGATGGGTTTGTTTTGATTTCTCAGCCTAATGATGGCTTGCTTCACTGATAGTGACAGCTCTTTGGATCTTATATTGAGAGTCGATAGCAACTGATTCCAAATGCAAATGTCACACCTAGAATCAACTCCAGACCTTTTACCTGCTTAATTGATAATGAAATAACGAGGGAATAGCCCACACCTGTCCATGAAATAGCTTTTGAGTTGATAGTCCCATTACTTTTGGCCCCTTAAAAAGTGGGAGGCACATATAGAAACTGTTGTAATTCCTACACCGTTCATCTGATTTGGATGTAATTACCCTCAAATGAAATCTGAAAGTCTGCAGTTAAAATACGTCTTGTTTATTTCATTTCAAAGCCATTGTGGTGGTGAATAGAGGCCAAAATATGAAAATTCTGTCAATGTCCCAATATTTATGCACCTGACTGTATATATTAGTCAGCCCTCTGTGTTTGCATGCAAGGATGTAACTAGAACTTTGTGGGCCACATAGCAAAATCTTAAAAGGACCCTGCCAAAGGTAAAAAAAAACCACATACATTTGCCTCCACACATAGCCCATTCAGGTTATGCCACACAGTAGTACCATTTAAACACATTATGCCACGCAGTAGTAGTGCCCCTTATACATTATGCCACCCAGTAATGCCTCTTACACTACACAGTAATGCCCCTTACACATTATACCACACAGTAATGCCCTTTACAGATTATGCCACATAGTAGTAGTGCCCCATATAACACATCATTCCACACAATACTAATGCCCCTTACCCATTATTCCACACAGTAATGCCCCTTACACATTATGCCCTCACCCAGCAACTCACCTCCCTGTATCCCTCCAACAGCCTCTCACCTCCCCCTGTGTGCCATCAGCAGCCAGCAGGTGTAGATTTGGTGCTTGACCACTAGCTAATTACAGCTGTCACACCAGCAGGCAGAGACCGACAGCGCTGGTGCAATTTGAATCTGGCGCCAGTCACAAGCCAATCGGAGCTTACTGATCGTCAGCCAATCAGGAGCCACAGTGCTGATTGGCTGCTGGCCTGCAAGCTCTGATCGCCTCACGACGCAGGGGCGCTGTATCTCTCTGTCTACCTGCCAGTGCATCAGCTCTAATTAGCTGGCGGGCCGGCATCAAATCAACATTGCTGACACCCAGGCCCCCCTTGTCGGCCCTGACCGGACCGACCCATCTTGTGTGCGTGACTGGGTGCAGGGAGAGCGGCGGGCCACAGAGGCAGCTTGGGCACCATAGCAGCCACACCCCTTGCATCCGTGGCAGTGGGGTCCTTTTCAGGATCTATGGAATGGGGTTATAAGAGAGGACAATGTAAACGTATAAAGGCTGCAGATGTACATTAGGGTCCAGTCTTCAACCCGGGAATCCCAGCTAGTTTTATTATAATGTAGTAAATATGTGTATATAATAGATATGTTAGACAGAAAATTAATAATTCATAGATTGTGACTGACAAGAGTGAAATAGACAGTTTAATGTATTCGACAAAATCCAGACTATTAAATTACATAAGTAGAGTCTTACTCTTAAAATCCTCTCTAATTCCCTTCTAATTTGTATTACACACCTCGTGCAGCTGACGTCCTCCTAGCGTTGCCTGCTGTGGTAAATGGCCCAGAGGGGGAACCTGATAGCGCACTTTGTGAAAATGATTCAAGAAAGAATGCTATGAAATCTCCCAATTCTCAAAGGTGACTGACATGTGATTTAATACTTTGTCAGATGGTAATAAAACGTATAGCTTTACACTCTGGTGAAAACAAATGGCATTAATCAAAACATGCACCTGACTTCTATCAAAAAGGTCAATCTGCTTGTACACATAAATGTCAGGTATGCTGTGTCATGCTGCTGTACTGTCTGCCTTGTGTCTCAGCATTAGAATGACTTGTCTGTAGATGGGATAACCCTGTTAGCAAAGCACCAGCCACTGTAGGAAATCCCAATTGAGTAGAAAAACAATAATGATCATGTAAATGTATGCTGGAAAAAGGAACACGTACACTGAATATGACAGACGTGCGTCATAGTAAATGGAATGAGGATCATAAACTTGTTTTATTGTATTTGCTGAGAATAAAAATAATTTACAAAAAAACTGTAAATAACAAAGCAAAAGTTACATTGTGTAGCCCGCTCTGTTACAGTGGGTACAGTATGTAATGTCGACATCATTATGTTGACACCATAATGTCGACATCGACAAAATGTCGACCTGTTCAATATGTTCAGTGTATGAATGTCGACAGTCAGGATGTTGACTAAGCCTAACTCTAATCCTACAGTAATTGCAGACTAACTCTAACTTCATGTGTCGACATCCTGACTGACAACATTCATAATGTCGATATTTTAAACATGTTGAGATTTTGTCGGTGTTGACATTTTGAATGTCAACATGTCAAATGTCAACATTTCCAACATATCGGCATTTTAAATGTTGACCATGTTAACATCATGGTGTCGGCATTTTGAAAGTCGACATGATGGCTATAATCTATTACAATACTGTAAACAGTCATCTATGTTGTTGCTCTCAATCTTAAAACATGAAATACTTCCCCTTGCAGTGTAAGAAATTAATATGTATCATGTTTTGTCCTGTAAATTAGCTTTTAACCTGCATTAATCCCACCAATCATAGTTCCAATTATCACTGTAGGTCACAAATGTTTGAATGATTATCCAGTTTAGACAAATGTTACCATACTGGCAAACTGCATCTCTTTGCACCCACTCAGATAAAAATGTGTTCTATTGACTTTTAATGGACCTAGAGCCTGATTCAGCAGGGATTGCTGATGCGATCAAGGCAGCAAGTGCGTCTGCTGCGAAATATGCAAATGACTGCGATCGCAATGCCGCCGCAACACAACATAAAGACGCCCACTTCCCTTTACTCACATCCGTAATACCTTACAAGTCTGCGAAAACATCGGTACCATGGAGTACCATCTAAGCCTCACATACAATTAAGGGCCTGATTCAGAGCCGGACGCTCTGACCAGAGCGCTCGCTCTGAATCAGGGCCCTCCTCCATGAAAATGGAGCGGCCTCCTGGACGCTCGTATAGCTGTGGGTGACCACCCACAGCATATACGAGCGTCCAAAAAGATGGTCGCGATGGTCTTGACCATCGCGACCATCGGACTTGCGACGGAGACCCTGCGGTAGGGTCTCCCTGCCACAAGCCCTGGAGTGATTTTGGCTCTATCAGAGCCAAAATCACTCCCACTGACATCACTAGTGATGTCACTGGGGCCGGCTTCAGACGGTAGGCGTTCCCATGGGAACGCCTCCGTCTGGCAGGCACGTCCCCGGCACGCCCACCAAAGGGGGCGTGCTGTCAATCAACATCGACAGCACGCCCCATTTGGTGCGAGACCCGGAGCGACAGCTTGGCTGTCGCAGTCCGGGTCTCGCGCATGCGCACGACGGAGCTCCCTCCGTCGTGCGCATGCGCAGTGGGGAACATCGACCCACTTGCGAGCATACTGCCGCTCGCGAGTGGGTCTGAATGACCCCCTAAGGCAGGTCAGACTTTCCCCAAAAATTGCTAAACTTCCTGTACACAGCTAGAGCTCATGCTGCGTATGCCGATGCTGTGGCTAATTTATGCACGCCCCTGTAACAGCGTTGAAATGCACTGGCACGCCTGCGTTTCTCTGAACACCCACTCCCTATCACTACCCCCAAACGGTACTTCCTGTCAATCACTCTGCGATGGGTCTGCATAGTCACTGCGATCACAGTCCCGGTCACAGTCGCACATACGCTTGCGCAGAATGCAACAATCGACTGGGTGCGTGTGTTTTTGAACTTGCGATCCTTGCTGAATCAGGCCCCTAATTAAGCTGGTGCAGAGTTGAATGCAAGTCCATTCCTGGAGCATTTCTTGTGTGCTTCCGCACTGTGCATACATACGCATCTACGGGTGATGCAGAGCAGTAAGTAATTCTGTTCCAGTGGCGTCGCTATGGGGGTGCAGGCGGCACCCAGGTGTTACCGTCGGAGGGGGTGGCATCAAAATGCTGGCTCCTCCTCAGTGACAGGAGCTGGGTGCTGCAGTGCAGTGTGACATTCCCCTACAGCGCTCAGCTCCTGTCACCCGGGGCGTAGGGAGGGCGGTTCCAATGGAGCGCAAGCTCCAGGCGCCGAAGGTGTCCGGAGGCGCCGCCCACTGTGTACCCAGCAGCTGTCTAAGCTGACAGCCTTGCAGGGCAGAGGCTGGCTGGGCTGGAGGGCAGGGTGCCATGTGCCCTCCTGGCCGCAGCGCCATGCGGGCCACGGGCAGTCTGTGTCTCTGTGACACAGCTGCACAGCGCGTGTAGCGCTGACCGGACGGAGGTCAGTCAGCACTACACAGTGACAAACACACAGCTGCCGGCGCCAGCAGCTGTGTGTTTGTTTTAATTAGCAGCCAATGAGAGTCTGTCAGACTCTCATTGACTGCTGCTGCGCCCACTGCCGGAGCCGCTCCATCTTCCGGCTCCGGCAGTGGGTAATAGGAGAGACGTCATGACGTCTCTCCCATAATGCAGAGCTGGCCGGCCCAGGAGGACAGACGGAGGAGCGGATGGCGGTGGTGGGAGCGGGGATTCAGGTGTTTTTTTTTTCTTTTTATTACATGTGTCTACTGGGGGGAGGGCACTACTGGTCGCACTACAAGGGTGGGGACTACTACTAGGGGCACTACAAGGGGGGGGGCCACTACTGGGGATTACTACTGGGATCACTTCAAGGGGGGGATTACAACTGGGGGGACTACTACGGGGGGCTACTACGGGGGCACTACAAGGGGGGACTACTACTAGGGGCACTACAAGGGGAGCACTACTACTAGGGGCACTACAAGGGGAGGGGACTACTACTAGGGGCACTGCATCGGGGGACCACTACTGGGGGCTCTATATAAAGGGTAATACTGTGGGTACTGCATAGGGAAGGGGATGAATTAGAACTGGGGCCACTATTTAATGAGCACTGCATAAGGGTTACCATTATTGGGGGCACTGCATGGGGGGGGACTGCTACTGGGAGCACTATATAAGGCACAGAAACAGACAAATCCCAGGTGCACAACTCCAAATTATTAATAATATATATAAATGCAATAAAATTTTGCAATCAATAGAGGTTTTTAGCATAATCATGGCCAAGGTTATGGGCCTACCCACCATATCCAGGTAACATCTTTTGGGTAGGTCCCTAACATACTAGGGTTCAAATCCAGAGCGCAGGAGCCCCCAAAACCGGCCCAGCCAAGCTGCCCCAGGGCACCACCATAGTAAGAAAAGTGCAGTGTAAAGAGATAGTTAGGAGCAGCTGCATATAAAGAATGAAAATAAAAAAGTGAAGTACATATATATGAAACACACAGTGAACGGTTAAAATGTGTTATAAAGGAAAATGTGTTATAATGCGGTGCCCTGAGACAGATCAACCAACGCAATCTAGGGGGACCCACACCCCAAAAATGAACCAAAGTTGCACTACAGTATATAACTTGTACGACTTATCTACAATTGTGCCTAAAAGCATGGAGTATGGTAATGTATATGCACACTGTATTAGGCACAATTCTAGATAAGTCCTACAAGTTATATACTGTAGTGCAACTTTGGTTCATTTTTGGGGCGTGGGTCCCCCTAGATTGCGTTGGTTGATCTGTCTCAGGGCACCGCATTATAACACATTTTCCTTTATAACACATTTTAACCCTTCACTGTGTGATTAATATATATGTACTTCACTTTTTTATTTTCATTCTTTATATGCAGCTGCAGCTGCTCCTAACTATCTCTTTACACTGCACTTTTCTTACTATGGTGGTGCCCTGGGGAAGCTTGGCTGGGCCGGTTTTGGGGGCTCCTGCGCTCTGGATTTGAACCCTAGTATGTTAGGGACCTACCCGAAAGAGGTTACCTGGATATGGAGGGTAGGCCCATAACCTTGGCCATGATTATGATAAAAACCTCTATTGATTGCAAAATTTTATTGCATTTATATACATTATTAATAATTTGGAGTTGTGCACCTGGGATTTGTCTGTTTCTGTGCCTGCAATTAGTCTCATCAGGTGCACCTCCCATCATATATATAGTCAAGTTGTACAGTCCAGAAATCTTTCCCATAGCACTATATAAGGGGCACTGCAAGGGGGTTCCACTACTGGGGGCACTTTATAAGGGGCTTACTACTGGAGGCACAAGGAGCACTGCACAGGGGGGACTACTGGGGGCACTGTATAAGGGACACTGCATAGGGGGGATCACTACAGGGGGCACTACTGGAGCCTGCATAAGGGGATCCTCTCCTGGGGTACAGGGGGCACTGCATATGGGCACCACTACAGGTGGCTGCCCCTAATCTTTATTTTTACTTTACATTAATCCCATATTGACCTGCCTCCTCCCTGGAACACTTGAGGGGGGGGGCACCGTAGTACGCATGTGCTCCAGGCACCCTGGCTACACACTAGTCCTCTGCCTGTCACAAAGGAGGAGCCGACAGTGCAGGCACTAGGCTCCGGGGGCAGCCCAGCATCTACAGGGATGCTAGGATGCTATCGGGATTCCCCACAAGGCCACGCCCCCTTTTTGGGTGCACGTGGCTCCACTGTGCAGGGGGAATATGGATTGCGCACAAGGTGTCACCAGCCCAGTGACGCCTCTGTTCTATTCCAACTCCACTTGCAACTAAATAGGTGTGCCTGTGTTATAATGAGATATTCACAAAGTTCAGTGAGAGCTACAGTATTTGCATTTAACACAGGACTGCACAGAAGTCCATAATTATCTCCTATATATGTTTAGCTGCTCTTTTACTTATTTGTTTGTAAAAGCATTCCTTATCGAAGAAGGTGACTTTTAAGAAACATGATACTGTAATAGATGTATTTTTATTCTATTTTCCTGTATCCCTATTGCATAAGAAAACATTGAGATGGGCGTGGTGGAATTAGTATATTTGACAAGCCTGCATGAAGTGCATTTTACAAAGTATTATATCACTTGTGTTCTACTTTGCATCAGCATCTTTGTTTCTTATTACTTTTCTGTCACTCTACGATGTAGGAATATGAACACGCTGTGTTGTATTGCTATTTGTATGCTAGTGGTTATAGGCCCTCATTCAGAGCCGTACGCTCTGAGCAGAGCGCACGCTCTGAATGAGGGCCGGGCTCCATTTTCATGGAGCGTCCTCCTGGACGCTCGTATAGCTGTGGGTCACCACCCACAGGCTATACGAGCGTGCTTTGTGATGGCCGCGATGGTCGAGACCATCGCGACCATCGAAATTGCGAGCCGGAGCCTGCGGTTGAGGTTTTCAACCGCAAGCTCCGGAGTGATTTTGGCTCTATCAGAGCCAAAATCACTCCCACTGACATCACTAGTGATGTCAGTGGGCCGGCTTCTGACGGGAGGCGTTCCCGTGGGAACGCCCCCGTCAGGGAGGCACGCCCCCGGCACGCCCACCAAAGGGGGCGTGCTGTCAATCAACATTGACAGCACGCCCCCTTTGATCGGACACAACGAGCGAAGGACTTTCCTTCGCTCGTCGCGTCTGGCGCATGCGCACGACGGAGCTCCCTCCGTCGTGCGCATGCTCAGTGCATAACATCGACCCACTTGCGAGCGGACAGCCGCTCGCGAGTGGGTCTGAATCAGGCCCATAGTGTCACTGGGCAAATGTGCAAAGTGCTACCTTAATCTTTTGGTGGAAGTGTGAGAACAAGCTTATTAGGACCAATATGGAGAGGAGTGGCGAGGTACAGATGGATTTTGGTGTTCTTTATTAAGATTTAAAAAGAGGCAACATTTGACCTCTTTCAGAACATCTACTGAACAGTTAAAAGGCCAATTGGTAATACAAAGTAGACATTTCTTTATAGTTTTAACCAAGAATTATGTTAAATCTCAGATAATGAAAGGAACGAAATATTAATAAAATGCCAAAAGAATGCACCACATAAAAAGTCTCACTAAGCATACTTTAAGTAGATATAGGCCCTCATTCAGAGCCACTCGCTAGCGGCAGTACGCTCGTTCCGAGCGATGTTCGCACAACTGCGCATGCGTACGGTTTTTAGTACGCATGCGCGAACCAGTCAGTGCGGCCGAAAATCGTTGGTACGCAATATAGCGAGGGCCTGCTATTTTGAGTGACAGAATGAGGCGTATGTGGGTGGTAACAGGGGAAGGTGCTTGAAAACGGGGAGTGGAGATCCGAACGCAGGCGTGCTTAAAGGTCAAAACGGGCGTTTTAAGGGAGTGCATAATTAATACAGCAGCGTCATTGACCACGTCACTTGGTTTTTTTTAACTCAGAACTGCTCGGAAAATAGCGGTTGAAAACACCAACCACAAGAATAGCGAGCAGTTCATACGCTGTACGATGTACTCGATTAATCTAATAAATAGCGGACATGACGTATGGTGCGTGCGGCCAGGGGGCGTTTTTATAAAAAAAACGAGCGTATGTTTTGCTCGCTCGTTCAGACTTAGAGGTGGGAACAGACTGCAATTTGCGAACGGATCATTTGAATAGCCACCCCTTGTTTTTGAACGAACGACCACAAATAGCGAACGGCTCTGAATCAGGCCCATAATGCTGACAGGACCGGTCTTTTATGTTCTTCTATGGTGCAGACACTTGTGCATATTCAGTAATGGGGAGGTTTTGCTAATTTAGGAATAACTTGTAATGACCATAAAAGGTTTGATATTTAATGAATATGTACTCTACTTGGCAAGCATGATAAGCACAATAAATGAACAATTAAACTAAAGAGATTAGATATAAGTACTATATGACAAACAGCTCAGGGCTATTCTGCCATCAGCCTTGGTGGTGCATGTGAAGTAATATGGAAAGGAAACAAAGGAGATGCATTGTTTTAAAAGCTTTTAATATTTGAACAAACAAAGTGGCTGGATCTCTGTATCGGATCTCTGAACACCTGTTACTCAAATACATTTCAAAACCCTAGTATAAGTAGTCATTCCGCACCCAAGAAGGATTAAGAAATATAAATGTGTGTGTCGATCATAGCAGAGAAGTACAATGGTTATACAATGTTTTTGAGCCATTTAAAATTGTAAAATTTCAGCATAAATGTGTCTATAAAAGATTTCAGATAATCTAAAAGATATATATATAAGAGACCACCATCAAATAAGTCAAATAACACACTAAAGGATTAGAGATGAGCAGGTCCGGTTCTGTGAGAACCGGACCCACCCGAATTTCGGGGATCCGAGGCAATCCGAGCGACACTCGGATCTCCCTGCCTGCCCCGGATCCCTGACCCGAAGCAAAACCTTGCAACCCCTCTGTCGAGTCGCGAGGTTTTGTTTTCAGCGGGCTTAACGCTGATTGGCTGAGAGAGCCGTCTGTCACGGCTCTCAGCCAATCAGCATTAAGCCCATTGAAAACACTAGAAAGGAGGAAAAAAAGATGGCGCCCGCCTGACACTGCCGGCACCCCCCGCTGTCAACACCGCCGGCACCCCCACTGGCAGCATTCCACGCTGCCAACACCACAGCTGCCGACACTCCTGCACTGCTGCCCAACGTACTGAGGACACCGTCAGTGACCCCCACACTGCCGACACTCCCACAGTGAGGACACCACCAGCACCTCTGCACTGCCGACACTCCCACAGTGAGGACACCACCAGCACCTCTGCACTGCCGACACAGTCAGCAAACCTGCACTGAGGACACCGCTGACACCCCCGCTCTGCCGACACCACTGGCACCTTGCATTGAGAACACCTCTGCACTGCCGACACAGTCAGCAAACCTGCACTGAGGACACCACTGGCACCCCCGCTCTGCCAACACCGCCAGCACCTTGCATTGAGAACACCCCTGCACTGCCGACACAGTCAGCAAACCTGCAATGAGGACACCGCTGGCACCCCCGGTTTGCCGACACCACCGGTACCCTTCACTGAGAACATTGCCAGCACTGTCATTCTATGTACTGAGGACACCGCCAGCAACCCCGCACTGCCGACACAGCCAACAAACCTGCACTAAAGACACCGCTGGCACCCCGCACTGCCGACACATCCAGCAAACCTGCACTAAGACACTGCTGGCATCCCCGCACTGCCGACACAGCCAGCAAACCTGCACTAAGACACCACTGGCACCCCTGAACTGCCAACACAGCCAGCAAACCTGCACTAAAGTCACCGCTGGCACCCCCGCACTGCCGACATCACCGGTATCCTTCACTGAGGACACTGCCAGTACCGCAGCACTGCCATTCCATGTACTGAGGACACTGTCAGCAACCCCACTCTGCCTACACTGCTGTCACAGTAAGTGCACTATTGGTGTATCCAACCCACACTGTATAACACACTGTATCCATGTTGGAAATTAGAAACTAAACTGCCACATGTTAGTGCCGCCCACCGTGTCACTTAGCTTAGTCAGCCAGCTAGCTGGATGCAACCTTTTGGTCTTAACTAGATGAAGCAAATAATATTGTGAGGTCGTCAAAATTGATTGGAAATTACTGGAAATAAATGTTATTGAGGTTACTTATACTGCAGGAACAAAAACAGGCCCATTTTATGTGATTTTTAGCTGTTGTGGTTTTTTAAGAAAAAAATCCAGATCCAAAACCAAAACACGAAAACAAAACACCAAGAAAAAAATCCAAAACCAGATTCAGGGCCTGATTCAGAGCCGGACGCTATTTGCGAACGGTCGTTCAGAAAAAGGGGCCGGCTATTTAAATAGAGCGCTCGCTCTTTGCGGTCTGTTGACGCCTCTATGTCTGAACGAGCGAACGAAACATGTGCTTGCTATTTTGGAAAAAACGCCCCCTGGCCGCTCGCATCCTACGTCATCTCCGCTATTTATTTGATTAATCGAGTACATCGAAAGGCGTATGAACTGCTCGCAGTGCTTGTGGTTGGATTTTCCTACCGCAATCATGCGAGCAGTTCAGGCTAAGAAATAACAAGTGACGTGGTCGATGACGCTTTGTTAAGTATGCACACCCTTAAAACGCCCGTTTTGACCTTTTGGCACGCCTGCGTTCGGATCTCCAATCCCCGTTTTCAAGCACCTTCCCCAGTTACCACCCAGAAACGCCTCATCCTGTCACTCAAATTAGCAGGCATTCGCTATTTTGCGAGCACATGAATTTCGACTGCACTGACTGGTTCGCGCATGCGTATTACGAGCCGTACACATGCGCAGTTGTGCGAACATCGCTCGGAGCGAACGAGCGGCCGCTTACGAGCGGCTCTGAATCAGGCCCTCAGTTCCAAAACCAGGGGAGATTCAAAACCAAAACCAAAACACGAGGGTCGGCGCACATCTCTATAAAGGATACACTTTTCCATTTATTGATCAAAATGATACATTAAATTATTTGGTTGACAAAGTATGTGAACCTATAGAATTCAGTAATTTGTGACCCATTTGAGCAGCAATGATTTCAGTCAAACTTTTTTGGTAATTGTTTACGGCATAGGTTCTCAAACTCAGGGCCTGATTCAGAGCTGGACGCTATTTGTGGACGGTCGTGCCAAAAAAGGGGCCGGCTATTTAAATTGAGTGCTCGCTCTTTGCGGTTTGTTGACGCCTCTATGTCTGAGCGAGCGAACGAAAAATGCGCTCGCTATTTTGTAAAGACGCCCCTTTGCCGTTCGCAACACACGTCATCTCCGGTATTTATTAGATTAATCGGGTACATCGCAAGGCATCTGAACTGCTCGCAGTGCTTGTGGTACATTTTTCTTACCGCTATCACTGCGAGTAGTTCAGGCTAAAAGACAACCAAGTGACGTGGTCGATGACGCTCCTTTACTAATTATGCACTCCCATTAAACACCCTTTTGACCGTTTGGCATGCCTGTGTTCGGATCTCCACTTCCCCGTTTTCAAGCACCTTCCCCTGTTACCACCCACAAACGGTACATTCTGTCAATCACATTAGCAGCCCCTTGCTGTTTTGCGAGCGCACGATTTCCGACCGCAATGACTGGTTTGCGCATACGTATTACGACCCATACGCATGCACAGTTGTGCGAACATCGCTCAGAGCGAACGAGCGGCCGCTTACGAGCGGCTCTGAATCAGGCGCTCAGTACTCAGGACCCCACACAATTCACATTCCCAGGTCACCCAGCAGGTGCACAGGTGTATTTATTACTCACTGACACAATTTAATAGTTCCACAAGAGGATCTAATTATTTCACTTGTGAGTCTGTGAGGAGACCTGGAAAACATGCTACATGGGGTCCTGAGGCCCGAGTTTGAGAACCTGTGGTTTACGGTAATTGTTGATCTGTCTTGGCTTGGAGGAAATTTGGTTCACTACGTCTTACAGAACTGCTTCAAATCTTTTATGGGCTTCCTTGTATCTACACTCTGTCTCACGTCCTGTCACTACATTTCTTATTAGATCACAGGTTCTGAAACTCGGCCTTCATAACCCCAGACAGTGCATGTTTCCCAGGTCTCCTCACAGAATCACAAGCAAAATACTTTTCTCTACCTGTGGATCTTTTAAAATGTATCAGTGAGTAATGAATACAACTGTGTGGGGTGCTGAGGACCGAGTTTGAGAACTACTGTATTAGATTCAGTCCTGAACTTTGACTTGACCGTTCCAAAATGTGAAATTCTTCTTCAACCATTACACTTTATAAACAGACTTTGGTACTGAAGACTTCTGTTTATGTTTCTTTCTCACACCTGATTGTCATCAAATTGATTGACAATAGTTATCCTCTTAACTGAACAAATCATCCAAAAGTTGAGCTTTGCAGAATTTTTTCTCAACAAAGAAATTGAACATTGGATGATTTGTTCAATAAAAGAATGAAAAGTATGTGTGTGTATTATTTAATTTATTGGGTTCTCTTTATCTAGTATTTTTATGACTTCTATGAATATCTGAAAAATGTAAGTTACATTTAAGAAGCAATTCAGAAAAATCTGAGAATTCTAAAAGGTTCACAAACTTTCTAGCAACCACTGTAACTTATTAGGGACCAGTGACGTGCGGTGAGGTCAATGGCTGGGGAGGCATACATGTATAAAAACACAGATTTAATATTTAAACTTTGGAGCATGACAGGGAGTATGATAAGAAAGGAAGTATGACAGGGGAGGCTCTGACTGCACTGTTAGGGAAAGGTGCAGGACAAATCACTGTCACAGTCGTCTGTAACTGTCTATAATATAGGTAAGCTGATGCTCTGGAGGAACACTAGTCCTTACACTACTGTATGTCTACTGTTTATCTTCCTTTACTTTTTATCTTTACCGCTGCCTTTTTAATGCCTGTCTTCTAGTTTTCATTGTTTTCATACCCATCTGTAAATACCTCTGATCCTCATTTCTTATGGTGGGTACACACTGGCAGATATATTGGCCGATCAATTGATAGGCCAATATATCTTGTGCTGGTGGCCAGTGTGTACAGACAATATGTCTGTGAATGACGTAGTTCACAGACATATCGCGTCGGCTGTGCTGCACAGCCGATTCAGAATATATCTGCAGACATATTGGGCATCGTGCTGTGTGTATGGCCAACCCGCTGACCACACGATTGGTTGGCCGTTCAGTGCCTTACCATGATGTGCCGGGTTATGCAAAGCAACTCCTGAGTCCTCGTCATGGGAACTGCAGCCGGCGTCAGCTTGGGATCATCCGGACTGGTGCCTCTGACAGGTGAGTTTGCAGTTGCACAGCCAGGAGGAGGACCCAAGAATGTGGGAGGGTTGGTTATGCGTGACCCCCGGCCAGCGGAAGGGTGACATGCAGAGGCGTGGCTTCAGTGCTTTGTGGGGGAAGTTACTTGCCTCCTCCCGCGACTGTCAGGCTGTCACTGGAGGACAGCCCCTAAAAGCCAGCCGCAGAGTGTGCTTCTCCGGCTGGCTGCTCTGACAGTGTGCCACCCGTCCAACTGTGCCTGTCCATCCACCAGTGCCTGTCCCCCGCTCCCCGCCGGAAGGTCTCTGCCATAACCACAGAGCAGAATCTGGCATTGTGCGTCCGCCGCTGCCCCCCAGTGTGTGTCCATCCCCTGCCGAATTCAGTGAGGCACAGGACAGCCCCTCATACTGCGCACTGTGCACCTAGCTAGTACAACAGCTTTGGGGGTGCTAATTGCCCACAGCCCACCCCTAACCTAGCTGATCCCTGGAGCTCATCTTTACTGCTGGGGCCTTTTAATTGCTTCCACTGGCTCCTACACTTCCCCCTGCTTCCTTATATCTTCCCCTGTGACACCCTGACAGCTGTGAGTGCTCTCTGTTAAAGTATTAACTCCCTCACTGCCAGAACGTGCACAGGCTCTACACATACATACTGCACACACACATACATATTGCACACATGCCCATTGTACACATGCCCACTGCCCACATACATACTGCCCACATACATACTGCCCACATACATACTGTACATATACATACTGCACACGTACTGCCCACATATGTACTGCACAGATGCCCACTGTACACATACATAATGCACACATGCCCACTGCCCACATACATACTACGCATGCCCATTGTACCCATACATTCTGCCACATACATGCTGCAGTTATACTTACTGCTCATATGCCCATTGCACACATACATACTGCACACATACATTTTTTTATTTACATTGTATTTTTTTTTTCCGTTAATCGTTTCCTTTTATTCCCTTAAGCTGGGTACACACTGATAGATATATAGCCTGTTCCACTGAACATGTGATATATCTATAGTGCATCACATTGTGTGTACAGCAGATGTGTTTGTGAACGATGTCGTTCACAGACATATCCGATCTTCTGTGCAGCACAGCAGATGGGCGATATATCGGACATCTGCTGGTGTTTACGGGTGAACCGCCGATCGCTTATTCACATATGCTGCAGGGACCCGGTGGTGATTGACAGCTCACCTGGGCGGGCAAATTTAAATGCCCACCCAGTTCAGTTAAGCTGTCTAGCCTGGCACAACTGTGAATCGACGCAACAATCGGCCATCTGCGTAATCGCAGTTGCGACCCGTAATGAATCGGGTCCTATGACACAGATACTGATACAGCAGCAGAGGATAACAGGAGAATAGAGGGCCCATTTCCTTTCCCTGTATGATCTTCAATAGGCCAGCCCACTATGTAAATTACAGGAAGAGTTGGCACATTTCACAAAGACGATCTGCCAATGTGTACGGAGTAAAAGATTAATTTGCCAATGTCCTCACACCAGATATATCTTTAGATGGCAGTGACTCTTGTTCAGTGTGTATGAACAACTATCATATATCTTTCAGGTGTGTACCCAGCTTTACTTACAGTATGTCTTTTCTCTACGTTTGATTATTAAGGAGATGAAAATATTACAGTTCTGCCAATATATTTATGTCTGATACATCCTCCGGAAGTTGGAAAAGGCACTCTTTTATACTCAGCAGTGCAAAGACAAAAGATTTAACCCCAAATATCTGAAATTCTATCAAAGTACAGGAAAAAAAATATTTTACTAGTAAAAATAATATTTTATAAGAGCAACCTGGTGCTTTTGATGCAATTTTATATTACAATGGTTTTTGTGTATATTTACAAAGATTTGAACTCGTCATAGTTAGCTGAATAAACCTGGTATTATGTACTGTGTCAACCCCGTGGTTTACAAACTTGCTTCTTAGGTCGTCCGCCCACAACTACCAGCTAAGCACTTCAACATTAAACCTACAGATAACAAACAGGCAGCTAAATCATTATCTCAGTGGTTTTCTGCATAACACATAGTACTATTGAAATGAGACATTGAAACAGACATGACACTTTAGTGGAAGCAGTTTGGTAGATACTGTACTGTATATTGAAATTTGAAACTTAGGCCCTGATTCAGACCCACTCGCAAGCGGCTGTCCGCTCGCAAGTGGGTCGATGGTGTGCACTGAGCATGCGCACGACGGAGGGAGCTCCGTCGTGCGCATGCGCCAGACGCGACGAGCGAAGGAAAGTCCTTCGCTCGTTGTGTCTGATCAAAGGGGGCGTGCTGTCGATGTTGATTGACAGCACGCCCCCTTTGGTGGGCGTGCCGGGGGCGTGCCTCCCTGACGGGGGCGTTCCCACGGGAACGCCTCCCGTCAGAAGCCGGCCCACTGACATCACTAGTGATGTCAGTGGGAGTGATTTTGGCTCTGATAGAGCCAAAATCACTCCGGGCCTTGCGGTCGAAAACCTCAACCGCAGGCTCCGGCTCGCAGTTTCGATGGTCACGATGGTCAAGACCATCGCGGCCATCAAACTGCACGCTCGTATAGGCTGTGGGTGGTGACCCACAGCTATACGAGCGTCCAGGAGGACGCTCCATTTTTATGGAGGGCGGCCCTCATTCAGAGCGTGCGCTCTGCTCAGAGCGTACGGCTCTGAATGAGGGCCTTAGGCCAATGTAGAGTTGGAAGTAAATTGGCGTACAATGGGCCTGATTCAGCACGGTACAAGATTGCACACGCACGTATCCATCCGCTGTGACTTTATGCAAATGAATGCGATCGCAGCACTATACCAAGACCCCCACCACTGTATAAAGCCGCCCACTTCCCTTTACTTACATCCGCAATACCTTTGCAAGTCTGCAAAAACATCAGTAACACCGAGTAACATCGGACCCATACGCACAGTTGTGGTTGAGCTGACCTCACTTACAAACTGCTAAACTTCCTGTCGGTATCTAGAGCTCAGGCTGCGTATGCTGTCGCAGGGGCTTAATTATGCACACCCCTGTAATGGCGCTCATACGCACTGCAACGCCTGCGTTTCTCCGACCACCCCTCGTCACCCCCCACAAATGGTACTTCCTGTCAAACACTCTGCAATTGGTCTGCGTAGCCACTGCGGCTTTGACGCATGTGCAGTGTGTAACAATCGTCCGACTGCATGCGCAATCGCATCTGCGATCCTTGCTGAATCAGGCCCAATACTCAAAAGAAATGTGCTTGGAAGTATAAAGTATGGCAGTGGCGTAACTATAAATTTTGCTCCCCCATGCCAAAAAAGTTTCAGGCGCCCCCCCCACCCAAAGATCAAACACACCCAAAGACTACGTTTAAGGTGTGTGGTTACATGATACAGCAACGTGCCTTACACATTATGACACACTAAGTAATACCACTTATAACACAGTGTGCCACACCGGAATGCCCCTTACAACACATTATGTCCGTCATCTCAGCTCCCTCCGTCGTGCGAATGCTCAGTGCAGACCATCGACCCACTTGCGAGCGGACAGCCGCTCGCGAGTGGGTCTGAATCAGGCCCATAGTTTATAACCTGTAAACTGTGTATCAAATTAGTGCCCCTTATACAGTGCCCCCTGTAGTTGTGCCCCAAAACACAATGCCCCCTATACTAGTGCCCCTTATGCAATGCCCCCTGTAGTAGTGCCCCTTATGCAATGCCCCCTGTAGTAGTGCCCCTTTTGCAATGTCCCCTGTAGTAGTGCCCATTATGCAATGTCCGCTGTAGTAGTGCCCATTATGCAATGCCCCCTGTAGTAGTGCCCCTTATGCAATGTCCCCTGTAGTAGTGCCCATTATGCAATGTCCCCTGTAGTAGTGCCCATTATGCAATGCCCCCTGTAGTAGTGCCCCTTATGCAATGCCCCCTGTAGTAGTGCCCATTATGCAGGGCCCCCTGTAGTAGTGCCCATTATGCAGGGCCCCCTGTAGTAGTGCCCATTAAAGTAGTGCCCCCTGCAGTAGTGCCCATTATGCAGGGCCCCCTGTAGTGCCCCTTCTAGTAGTTAGCCCCCTGTAGTGCCCCTTCTAGTAGTTAGCCGCCTGTAGTTAGCCCCCTGTAGTTAGCCACCTGTAGTTAGCCGCCTGTAGTTAGCCCCCTGAAGTTAGCCGCCTGTAGTTAGCCCCCTGAAGTTAGCCCCCTGAAGTTAGCCGCCTGTAGTTAGCCCCCTGTAGTTGCTCCCCCCCTCCGCGCGCACACAAACAAACACACACACACAAAAGAAAAAAACACAAACACTTACCTTTATCCCCGCTCCAGTGCTGCTGACGTCCATACCCCGGCGTCCGCTTCTCGACACTATGGGAGTGACGTCATTACGTCACTCCCATAGTGCTCTGCGGGACCCAGAAGACGGAGCTCACTCCTGAGCTCCGTCCCCGGCGTCCGCTCCTCGGCACTATGGGAGTGACGTCATTACGTCACTCCCATAGTGCCCTGCGGGACCCGGAAGACGGAGGGAGCTCCGTCCTCCGGCTGCCGCCGGGGGTTTGAATAGGAGCCGGGCGCCCGCTGGTAACACACTCAGCGGGTGCCCGGTAGATGGAGGGTGCAGGGGGTGCGACCGCACCCCCTGCACCCTCCTAGTTACTACTACTGCCCCCGTCGGCCCCAAGCTACCCAGCGCCTCCAAGCCACCGCGGGGGCTGCGGGGCAGTAGTTACGCCACTGAAGTATGGTGTATTTTTGCATATATGCAGAGCTGTATCCATCTCGAGATGCATAAACCACACTTGCCATCTCTCCCTGATTCCCTGAAGAGTCTAGTAATCTCCCTGATTGCACCTTACCCCATAATGTAGCTGTTAGATACTTGGAAAAAAAAATCGGAAATATATACATTGAAATGGTATAATCAGTGCCATTTCCCTGCATAGGTTATAAGGCACAATGGAGCTGATTCAGAGCCGCTCGCTAGATGCGATCGCTCGCACAATGTGTATGCAAATTGCATAGGCAGTGCAATTGTACAGCACTGCATTGGCACGCCCAGTATTTCTTAGAGAGCGATCACATAGTGTATGCAGACACCCACCAGCCTGTCTTAACACGCCCACTTGTGCACGTCATGTCCAGGAAGTGTATGCAACCATCGGTACATCGGATGCTATCACAGCGCTTGAGGTTAACCATACCCATCTGCAAGCACTGCGAGCACTTCATTGTAAAAACAAGCCAGGTGACGTGTACTATGATGCTGTCTTATAATTATGCACACCTCTAAGACGCCGTTGAGATGCTCAGGCACGCCTGCGTTTGCACCTCCACTCCCTCATAGGTGTTGCTTTCGCACTCTCCCTGAAATGCTTTTTTAAAAGTAGACAAGTATGGCATAAACCTCTGCATGGACAACATATACAACTGGTTTACTACAAGTCATCAGCATCACCACCACTGTGTACTTGCATCTGCAAAAGATGTGCTTCCTAACAGGCATATATATCCGCTTATGTGCTGGTTTGCACTGCCATTACATGTCTCCGTTCCGTCTCTGGTCAAAAGAATAGCTATGATCAGAGCCATGAGTTTAACGCTTCAGTCCCGTATTTGGGTGAACTCATTTTCTGAGCATGTGCAGTGTGAGTCCACGTAAAATAAGCCATGGAAACTTGCATATATTTGAACTTTGCATCAGGGCCAATTTACTGTACAGATTATTTCTATTTCATGTCACATGAAATAAAACTGATTTTGTATCCCTCACCTGCCATCATGAACTGCCCACTGTCACACAATGAATTGTGCCCATTCTCCAGGAACCATTGCTTACAATTTCACATAAGTGGGAGGAGCTTGTATTTTACATGCATACAAACATTGCCAACAGTAAATACGCTTCAATGTGGTTAATAAGAACAGAAACAATGTAATCTATCAGTAGACTCAGGCTTTTGCCTATTTTTTTCCATATGCAGAAAATGTAGGAGTTGAAAATCAGTTTCAGATGAATTGTGGAGCTTATGTCACTTTTACTGGGCCTATAAATGCCTGATTTTTAACTCAACAGCCTACAGTACATCTTCAGCTCAATTTAAAACAAAATAAAACAAAAAAAAATCAGGCATTTAAAGAAAAATTCTCAGGCTGTTTATAAGATATTATACTGCCCAAAATCCAAACTAATGCTGGGCCGACAGATATTTGAGACCGACAGACATTTTACCTGGCAGCCTGATGCCCAGCAGATATCAGGACCAAACCTGTGAGATATGTCATCAGGGCCAGCCCTATGTATAAGCAACCTATGCACTTGCCTAGGACAACCTAGCTCCAGAGTGGGCATCTGGGGTTACTACCCATCCAGGATTATTACAGACAGTCATGAAATCCACCACACCGAAGTCCAGATGGGTGTAGAGATGTGTTTTGCTGGGGACACATCTGTGGCTGGTACTGGGACTGGACATTAAATCCCAGCGCCAATGGAGGAGTCGTTGCAGATTTTCAAACTTGGTACCTGCTGTAAGCAATTCACGGCTCACAGACCAGCTGCCAAGCAGGAGCAGCCAATGAGAGCCAATCATGGCTGCTGCATAATCACTCCACCCTCACAAAGTCGGTATAATGGCGGACGGGAGTATAGAAGAGCTCCTGAATAAGTGTGGAAGATGCCGCACAGAAGAGGAGACCTGACAGGAAGAAAATCAAACACAGAAGATCGGAAGAGACATCAAAAGGAAGACAGAAGACACTGGGTCAACCAAGAAGACTCCAGGATGCCTAAAACCTCGCAGCAAGGGGGCTCTTACAAAAAAGCTTATACTGGACCCAATGCTGTTTAGGTGAAGTCTAGCGTAAAACAAGTAGATAGTGGAGTCAAGTGAGCAGCAATTGGTAAGAGATGATCGAGCACTTGGCATGCTGTGAGGAACCAGTGCAGAGTATACTCCGCTGTGATCTCCAAGGTCAGCAGCATGAGTGAGGTCCCAGTAGTATACCCTTACCTCATTACCACACTAGACGATCAGGGTGTTTGATGTTAGGCTCGTGGTACACAGTCAGGTGGCAGGCCTGCGAACATGGGGTGGAAGCTACCTGCTAAAACACTGCCTAGGGTAACAAATTGGTCTGGGCCGGCCCTGTATGTCACAGTGTTGGCACACGATATTTGCACTCCTCACCTGGGGAGGAGACATTTCCCCATTCCTCCTCTGTGACGGTACAAGGGAAATGTCCATCGACCACTGCCAGATGCGCCCAACTTTTACCTTCTAAAATATCGAATCGGACGTACATGCTGGATGATCAGGCATGCCCAAGAGATCGATATTTTCAGATCGGTCGTGCATATACACAGTACAATTATCTGGGCGATACGCCAATATTAGGCGGATTGCCCAGATAATTGTATACTGTATGCCCAGCATAACAAATAATACAAAAATTATAATTTTATCTTGAATGCTCATCTGACAGCAAATTTATCAACTGTCTCTAATTTCATACGAGAGACCCAATTTTTAAGATTTTTTAATATTTTCCCCTGGAATTTTAGCCTTTGGAAATGCCACTTCAATACCGACCAACTACAAAGGATATTTATATTATATTGTATACTGTATTTAATTTCAGGCATTTTTTAATAACGTAACAAGAGTCTCTTATAGATAGTAGTGCTTATGATATACGGAGATGCAACGGCTTAAGTAAGAAGTGTTCCAGGAAATTGTTTCAGAATGCTAGCAACTGTGTGATAGTTATTTTGTACAGCACAATTTACACAATTATGAAGCCTACCTTACATTAGTCTCTGATGAACAATTCTTGCATTCTCTCTTACACCATAATGAAGGTAGGGGTGGTTCCCTGGAGGAGAATTAACTCCTTCCTATCATGTCACCTGCAATAAAAATGTAGAAAAAGGTTTTAAATTATGTTCCTAATTGTTCACAGGAAATAGTTCCAACTTTAGTTTTTTTTTAATTGCCAGATAGCAGTACTTAAAAAGACACATATTGTACATCAATAGCTAAGAAAAGCTGTATACAGTATGCCTACAATACTAGATTAAATTGCTTAAAACTTCTATACAGATACATGTGAAAATTTGATATAAACTCAAGCAACCCATTTGCTTTGATTCTCTGAACTTTAAAAGAAAAATACAATACAGAAATGCTGGGTACACACTAAAGATGTGTTTCAAGCACGACATCGTTAGCGGCAGGACCCGGCGGGAGTCCCGGCATCGGCAAGTGCATACTCACTTGCCGTTGCCGGGAACGACGGCAATGTCTCTGACGACACACCCTGGCCGATGTGGACAATATTTCGTCTGACCCGCCGGATCAGACGAAATATTGACAGACATATCGGATGCCCGATATATCTGCTTCTCATTGCACATTAGCCGGCATCTTATAGCAGCAGATCATGTCAGATCTGCTGCAATGGATGCTGGGTAACAGGAGGCAGAGTATGCAGCTTCCCTGCTCTGTTCGGTTTGCAGTACAGGTTATGCCATCCTGAGATGGCGAATCTGTATGCAGCAGAGGAACGGAAAGCTGAGCTTTCTGTTCCTTTATGAATTGCACTCACCATACAAAAGTATGGTGATGTGATTCATACACGAAGCAGGGGTGTCCCTGGAGAAGAAATAAGCTTTTCCACGGTAACCCACTCTGAGTAGCTGAAGGCAGTAAAAAGCCCTGTTTTCAATTAAACAGGACTTTTCACTGCTCTATGAATAGACCGCTTTATAATTGACACCTTTAGTATGTTTCACTCATTATGTGAAGTGCTGGGGGAGCCTATAGTGTGTGAGGGAAGGGGTTTGCAGGTGTTATCAGGGTTGGATTTATTACAACCTTTCGTCTTGTCTGCTGGAAATTCCCTCCCTCCCACCCTTTTAAGATTGATATGTCTTGTTTTTTTTTTTTTGGTTGTGGAAAGAAAGGTTGTTTCTGTGGTTGCGGCATTAATAGATCACTTAGTTGTGCTCTCCTCACACACTATTATGATTATTAAGCCATATTGTATCAACCGATATATTGGACTCCACCCGTCCGGGTATGTAAACTGGGGGCAATTGAACACCAATGATTGTGTTATTAAATGCATGTGGTTGTCCTGTCTTGTTTTTTTGTCTGATATCATACTAATATCTTGAATTAAATAAATGTCAAAACAAATTTCACCTGATTTGAATGCCAGCACGTTGTTATGTGTCATTATTTATTTATATTTGTTAAGTCTTTATTTTGTTAAGTGTATATACTGTATACTTATATATATATTATGTGTGTGTATATAATTTTAACAACATACTTCAAGTGAGTTTAAGAACTTGCAACTAATGTTTGAAATTAATCAATGTCTGGTGCTAACTAAAGCCTAGAACTACCTAATCCCTGGAACTAACTAAAACCTGGAACTACTTAATGTCTGGAACTAACTGAAGCCTAGAACTTCCTAATGCCTGAAACTAACTAAAGCATAGAACAACCTAATGTCTGGAACAAACTAAAACTGGAACTACCTAATGTCTGGAACTAACGTAAAGCTAGAACTACCTAATGTCTGGAACTAACTAAAGCCTGGAACTACCTAATGTCTGGAACTGACTAAATCCTAGAACTTCCTAATGTCTAGAACTAACTAAAGCCTGGAACTACCTAATGTCTGAAACCAAGGCCTGGAACTAACTAATGCCTGGAACTACCTAATGTCTGGAGCTAACTAAATCCTAGAACTTCCTAATGTCTAGAACTAACTAAAGCCTGGAACTACCTAATGTCTGAAACCAAGGCCTAGAACTAACTAATGTCTGGAAGTTTCTAAGGCCTGGAAGTCGTTATTGCTTGGAAAGCACATTAAAACCAATATAAATCTCTTTGCAGCCATTAAATCCAAATTACATAGATCTTTTTCAAATACCACATGGTATGCTCCGTATGGTAGACAATGATCCTCCAATTGTTATGTGATTTTCTTTTCCTAAAAAACTAAATTTGTGCAGAAGTGAGGGATTGCTTTGGATTGGGGGGGGAGGGAGGCAAGCAAGTTAATTTCTTTTATAACTATAAATTTCAACACTGTACTTTACATGACCTTTTGTATACAATGATATTTCATGATATGTCTATATTTTAAGAAATGTATATGCTGATGGTCATCCTATAAATTTAATTGGATGCTTTCAATGTAACTCTAATTGCTTTAATAAATATATTAAAAAAAGAAAAAAACAATCTGAATGCTTTGTGAAAGTCTTGTACCCGTCAATGTGTTCCAAAGTTCACTACGTTTTTCTGAAAGTTTTTATTTTCAAGAAGGAAATTTGAATGATACTTATTTTTCCATCGGAAGAATATGTATTACAATAATTGCAAATCATCTTACAATCAAATGTCAGATATACATGAAAAAATTTATTGTTCCTTTGTCATATAGGTTTTAGGCTTAGCAACTGAAAGGAGGGAACTGTGATTAACTTAAATGAAGAAGTGAATCTTTATGGTCTATGTTTTGTACAGTTGTTAGGCCATTAACTAAGCATAAATAAGGTTTAGTACAAAAATATGGATTCATTTATATGATCCCCAGTCTAGGTGAGCACATAATGTGGGTATGACCTTCTCTCAGGCACTTTATTGTTAAACTTTGTGCACATTTGCAGATCGCCACGCCAATAAAGTACCATAAATGTGAACTAAAATAAATAAAATAAATAAATGGATTTACATTCTATAAATTACACACAACAATCAGTAAGTAGGGGGATTATGCCTCAGACCTTCCTCCATTGTCCCCTGTCCTTACTTAATTTCAGCCACATAAACTCATTTGAAAATTTCTGTGTTATATCTTTCAGATGTCTCTAGGCCACAAAAAGAAAGTGGTGGGGAACAGACAGATAAAATGCTGTGCATATCAAGTTCTCCACCGAGAAGGCCTTCTCTCAGCATAGGACAAGGGAATAACAAGGCAAAGGGCATACTTACCAACTCTATCTGATTGTCAGGGAGACTCCCTGAAATAGTAGCAATCTCCCTGACTCCCTGAAGAGTCTACCAATCTCCCTGATTGCACCTTATCCCCATTATATAGCTATTATATATAAGAAAAACAAAGATATGTGCATTTAAATGGGATCATTAGTATAATTTCCCTGCATTGGGTATAAGGCACAATGATCCCTATGGCTACATGCATTTTCTGAAAAGTATCAGAGTGTTTTCATCAACATGTAGATCTTAAGGTGGGTACACACTATAGCGATATATCTGCAGATGATGGTTCATACACATTGAACAGCCATCATCTGCTTCTGCCCTGGGTCCCGTCGGCCGGGTCCCGCCCCTCTCCCTGCGGCTGCCGCTGTATGTGTACGGGCAGTCTGCAGACATATCCGTCCATCGGCTGTTCAGCACAGCCAATGCGATATGTCTGCGAACAACGTCGTTCACAGACATATCGCCTGTACAAACTGGCCGACGGCCAGCAGATATCAATTGATCAGCCAATATATCGGCCAGTGTGTACCCAGCATTACTGACTGCTTTGGGGCTCGTTTACATTTGGATGTAAGTCAGGTTTATGACATGCCTCTCAGGTGTAGCAGGACACGTCCACTTTACCACTGCGCTCATAGGTGTTGCTTTCACAATCTCCTTGAAATGCTTTTTCAATAGTAGGCAAGTATGGCAAAGGGCACCCACTGTAAAGGCAAGGGTTAGCAATATTTTTAAAAGGGTTTTCTAAAACGACTTGGCAAGACCCAGAAAGCAAAGGATTTCAACCTGTTCAGGGTTTTTAAATAAACTCAAACTGTAAATGGTATTTTTGAACAACATATTTACAAAAAAAATGAACTATATAAATATACATTGTTAATATATTTTTAAATGACAGAACACATTTGAGATGATTTTCCTGTTTAAAAGAAGAATAAAGTTTTGAGAATTAATGGCCATAAATTATGAATAGTCCCACAAACTGAACCACTGGTTCCATGCATTACTTTTGGGAAGGCATGGGCTATAGCAGACATTCCCAACTATTTTTTGGGGGTTATATTATTTAGTGGTTGTATTACCAAAAATGTTATAGTATTTTCTAATGGTTTTAGTAAAACTGCTGAATTAAAGTTGGGGTTAAAAATATAGTAAATAACACCAATTTAAATTACAATTGAGTCAGTTATTGGTGAGTCTCACTGCACATACATACAGTAATGTGGCTCTTACATAGGTTACGGACTCTAGTACATTTGTCAAATAGCACAAATACGGAGGAACCTTGGAGCACTGCCCCTATGCAAAACAGGTGCGTATTGTAGGATTTCTAAAATATAAATGACTTAAAATTATGTGTACATTGAGCATCTGTTCTGCATAGAATTGTTTTTCTGTGGTTAGAATACAAGTGTGATCTATATATTACGGAGTCATGGTGCAATGAAAAACATGACTGGGACATAGCTATACCGGGATATACTTTATTTAGAAAAGACAGAATGGGAAAAAATTGCAGGAGGGGTAGCAATGTATGTGAAAAACAACATAAAAATGACTTCAATACAAAATATTGCAGAAAAAACTGAGGCCCTTTGGGTGACCATAGAAACACGGGAGAGGCACATTATTCACACTGGGGTGATTTACAGGGGGGGGGGGACTGGACAAGAACCTTTTGCAAGATGTCACTAATATGACTTTAAGAGGAGAGGTAATAATATCATGGGAGACTTTCATTCCGGAGGACTGGAAAAGAGCAAATGTAATCCCACTGTACAAAAGTGGAAGCAAGGAAAAGGCAAGTAACTAGATTGTAAGCTCATAGGAGCAGGGTCCTCCTCCCCACTGTCTCACAGCCTTCTTCTCTTGCACTTCTATGACAGCCTTCACCTTCAGAGCTGTACTGTGTTTGGAGAATTGTGTTGCTAATTGTTACTTGTGTTCTGTTTATATTTTGGTTACTGTATTGTATTGTAATGTTCTGTGTACCCTTTACTGCATGTATGGCGCTGTGGACCACTTGTGGCGCCCTATAAATAAAATGTAATAATAATAATAACTACTACCGACCAGCGAGCCTTACATCAGTAGTAGGGAAAGTAATGGAATCACTATTAAAGAAAGACTTGTGGAACATCTTAACTCCAACAATTTACAGGATTGCAAACAACATGGGTTTTCTAGGGGGAGATCATGCCAAACAAATCTTATTGATTTTTTTTGACTGGGTAACTAAAGTAATAGAACAAGGGGGTGGGGGGACCTAGATGTAGCTTATCTATACTTTAGTAAGGCTTTTGACATGGTCCCACATCGCAGACTGATAAATTAACTTTAAAACTTGGGTCTGGATTCAAAGGTGGTTAAATAGATAAGAACTTGGTTGTAGAATAGGATACAGAGAGTTGTAGTAAATGGAGTGCAGTCTCAGGAGGAAATTGTGAGAAGTGGTGTACCCCAAGGTTCTGTACTTGGACCAGTGCTTCTTAATACCTTTGTTGGTGACATTGCAAATGGTATTAAAGGGACACACAAAAATATGCAACAGGGAAGACACACCTGGAGGGGTAAGACAAATGATGGAGGATCTAGGTAGACTAGAGGAATGGCCAAGAACATGGCAACTACAGTTTAATGCTAAAAAATGCTAAATTATGCACTTGGGTCTCAAGAACCCAAAAGCTAAATAAAGTATTGAGGGGACTCTAATGGAAACTACAGAGGAGGAAAGGGATCTAGGAGTCACTATTTCAGGTGACTTAAAGGCAGGTAACCATTCTAACAAAGCAATGAGAAAGGCAAGTCAGATGCTTGGTTGCATAGGGAGAGGAATCAGTAGCAGGAAGAAAGAAGTAAGAATGCCCCTGTATAGGTCATTGGTACGTCCTCATCTAGAATACTGTGTTCAGTTCTTGAGGCCACATCTCCAGAAGGATATAAATACATTAGTGTCTGTACAAAGAAGGGCAACTAAAATGGTGTACGGCCTAATAGAGCCATAACTAGACATTTTGGTGCCCTGTGCCAGAAGGAGTTTTGGTGCCCCCCCCTTTTGTAAACAGAGACTTGGTCTCATAGGGAAAGTGCATGGCCACACTATAGTACCCTCAATTCAAATTACGCCATTCAGTAGTGCCCCTAACTCATATTACACTGCCTTGTAGTGTCCCTTAATCATGTTATGCTACACAGTAGTACCCCTTATACACCAAAGTACCCTGTTATACATGTTACGCCACACACGAGAGCTCCTATTACCATTATGCTACACAGTGGTTCCCCTTATACACATTATGCCACACAGTAATGCCATAACACACTGTGTGTGCGTTCCTGTTCCCGTCAGGATGTTGTCACCTCGAGTACAAGCTGGGACAAAGGAAGTATCATTCCCCTGATCTCTCTCCCCATGCCCATGGCCGGTAGCAGCAGCAGCCCACCAACATCGCCAGCACTGATCTGTGACTGTAAAGCAGGGGTGAGCAATTATTTCAGTGAGTCCATCACAGGCTACCCAGTATTGATACCGTTTGAACAGCATCGATATTAGAGAGATTTGATTGCACAGACCAGATTGCCCATACCTCTTTGCCTTCACATACAAAGGCGTACAGTACACATGGACACGACTACCCCAGGGCTTCATTGACAGCCCCAGTATCTTCTCCCAGGCCTTACATGATTGTTTACAGTCTTTTCAACCTGCCAAAGGATCGGTACTAATCCAATATGTAGACGATTTGTTGTTATGCTCTGATTCGTTTATGTCATGTTTAAATGATACTAAACTTTTGTTGCTTCACCTCTCGCACACAGGGCATATGGTTGCTAAGGACAAGTTACAGCCGTGCCAGACCAGGGTTAAATACTTGGGACACTGTCTTACCCAAGGCCTCCGACATCTGACAGCGGACAGAATCCACGCCATACAGACCATGACACTACCGCAGAACCAGCACCAGATCCGTACCTTCTTGGGCATGTGTGGGTATTGCAGGTCATGGATACCCGGTTTTTCCATTCTGGCTTTACCACTGCAGGAGTTAGTATCTTCCACAAAACCAGACCGTGTCTTGCACTCTGAAGAGTCAGAGCAAGCCTTCCTTAATCTTAAGGACAGTCTGATAAGAGCACCTGCATTGGGGATTCCAGACTATGGGAAGCCCTTTTATTTATTTTGTACGGAGGCTGCTGGTTGTGCGGCAGGAGTTCTCACACAAAAACATGGTGATGCCAATAGACCAGTAGCATACTACAGTGCCCAGTTGGATGCTGTGGCAAGAGCACTCCCACCGTGTTTAAGGAGCGTAGCTGCAACCGCACTCTTAGTGGAAAAGAGTGAGGATGTAGTGTTAGGCCATGACATGACTGTACATACACCACATGCTGTTTCTGCCCTGTTAAATTCGGCCCAGACCAGACACATTTCCTCCGCTAGGTTCACTAAATGGGAACTAGCGTTAATTGCACCGACCAACATTACTATAAAGAGGTGTAATACTTTAAACCCTGCTACATATTTACCAAGTGTGCCTCATGATGCACAAAGGGTGGAAGGTAAAGATGAACCGTTACCAGTGGTAGAAGGTGAGTTTGGCACAGGAATTAATAGGCATGACTGTATGGAGTATTTAAATCAAAATTATACAGCTAGGCCTGAATTTCATGACACACCGTTAGAAAATGCAGACTTAACGTTTTACACGGATGGGAGTTGCCATAGACAGACTGATACAGGTGAGTTATGTACAGGTTATGCTGTGGTTGATGACAAGGACGTTATAGCGGCCGAACCACTTGGTCCACCCCATTCAGCGTAGGTGGCGGAACTCGTGGCACTAAGGAGAGTGTGTGAGTTGGCCGAAGGAAAAACGGCCAATATTTACACAGACTCCAGGTACGCTTTTGGGGTGGTGCACGATTTTGGGGCCCTATGGCGTCTAAGAAATTTTCTAACGGCAGCAGGCACACCAATCGCACATGCACATCACATAAAACGACTGTTGACGGCAATACAGCTACCCAAGACAGTAGCTGTCATTAAGTGTAAAGCCCACACCTGCGAAGATGATCCAGTATCATTGGGTAACAACAGGGCTGATGAAGCTGCCAAATGGGCAGCAGGTTTAAAACTTAATCAAATGGATAAAGTGTTGGTATTTGAAACGGTTGACATGCAGAAACTGGTTGAAATGCAAGGTGTGTGTACCCATCAGGAAAAGGCAAGCTGGAGATCCAAGGGATGTGAGCAAGAGTCCTCTGGGCTCTGGAGAAATGGACAAGGGAAGCCAGTAGCTCCTAAGGCATACTACCCAAGCTTAGCAGAAGCAGCACATGGTCTGACCCATCTGGGTAAGGTTTCCGACAATAATACTTAAAAGCTGGCTATGCGATTGAAACGCAAAACAGTATTTAAACAGTATTGCTGTACTAACTTTGTTATGTGTTTATGTAATGTAAAATGGCGCTTAACCGTTGTGAGCACAGAAGCATGGCTCGCCATTCACAATATGGCGAGTTGCGGGGGCATGGGATGCGTGTGCATGTATAGCGAGCATGTGCAATTGCACATGCGCAAGTGCGTGCGCGAATGCGGCTGGAGCGTGTGTTCGCATAAAATGGCCGTGGACGATCAAATCGTCCAATGGATGTCGTGTTGCGATTCGTGCGCAATTAAGCGATCGCAACCAATTTATACAGTTTCGACACCAGTCTCTCTCTACTCCAACTTAATATAAACAACTAGTCCCTGACTCCCCTTTCCAGCGCACTTTACCTTACGGGAGCTCCGGGCAGCAAGGCTGCAGGGATCTGTAGTTTATTTGAGTTTTATCATTGTAGTGCAGCGCCGGACACCTGAGCCAGTTACAGTGACTCCCGCCTATTGTTTCTTATTCTCCTCTCCTCCGCGCTGCTGCTGCCTGTCTCCTCCTCCTGCACAGACCCGCTTCTTATGGAAGCGGCTGCAGGCAACAATCCATCATCCAGGTTATGGGGGGAGGTCCGTCAGGTCTCCAGGCTCAGTGGCCGCAGTGACAGTGCAGCAGGGGAAGGGGGAGTTCTTGTTTAACAGGGACATACTTTCCTCCAGCCTTGGAAGATGCTACACAAAATGGGGAAGAGGTGGAGCACAGGGGGAAGGCAGCTGCAGCGCTGCCCGCTGTAATGTGTGTATTAGTAGCGGTGTGCCCAGCAAAGAAGAAGCCGGGCACACTGCTACTATTGTACATTGCAACGGGCAGCCACATTAGATGTGAGGCAAGCTAAAAGGGGGGCATGTGCGCTCTGTATGGGCGCACCGGCCGCACCACGCTAGTTATGGCCCGGTGGCCTACTTCACAAAACTTACCAGGAATGACTGAGAGATCTCAATATGTATAGTCTGGAGCAGAGAAGGGAAAGGGGGTACATGATAGAAACTTTCAAATATATCATGGGTTTTAACAAGGTGCAGGAGAGAGACATTCTTCAAAAGAAAAGAAGTACTAGAACACAAGGACATACACTGACACTGGAGGGAAGTAGATTCAAAGGAAATTTGAGGAAAAATTACTTCACAGAAAGGGGAGTAGATAAGTGGAATAGCCTCCCATCAGATGTGGTAGAGGCTAAGACACTAGAGCAATTTATACATGCTTGAGATAGACATAAGAATATCCTTACAAAGAACTGAGGATCACATAGGGTTGAGGTTACCAAAAGGTAAAAAAGGGCAGACTAGATGGGCCAAGTGGTTCTTATCTGTCGTCAAATTCTATGTTTCTATTTTTATATATATATATATATATATATATATATAATGATATATATATATATATATATATATATATATAAAATGATATATACAGTGAGGTCCATAAATATTGGGACATTGACAGAATTTTCATATTTTGACTTCTATTCACCACCACAATGGCTTTGAAATGAAACAAACAAGATGTGATTTAACTGCAGACTTTCAGATTTAATTTGAGGGTAATTACATCCAAATCAGGTGAACGGTGTAGGAATTACAACGGTTTCTATATGTGCCTCCCACTTTTTAAGGGGCCAAAAGTAATGGGACAAAATAAACAATCCTAAATCTAACTTTCACTTTTCAATACTTTGTTGCAAATCCTTTGCAGGCAATTACAGCCCGAAGTCTGTAACGCATAGACATCACCAGACGCTGGGTTTCATCCCTGGTGATGCTCTGCCAGGCCTCTACTGCAAATGTCTTCAGTTCCTGCTTGTTCTTGGGGCATTTTCCCTTCAGTTTTGTCTTCATCAAGTGAAATGCATGCTCAATCGGATTCAGGTCAGGGGATTGACTTGGCCATTGCATAACATTCCACTTTTTAGCCTTAAAAAACTCTTTGGTTGCTTTTGCAGTATGCTTCGGGCCATTGTCCATCTGCACTGTGAAGCACCGTCCAATGAGTTCTGAAGCATTTGACTGAATATGAGCATATAATATTGCCCGAAACACTTCAGAATTCATTCTGCTGCTTTTGTCAGCAGTCACATCATCAATAAATACAAGGGAACCAGTTCCATTGTCAGCCATACATGCCCATGCCATGACACTACCACCACCATGCTTCACTGATATGGTTGTATGTTTTGGATCATGAGCAGTTTCTTTCCTTCTCCATACTCTTCTCTTCCCATCACTCTGGTACAAGTTGATCTTTGTCTCATCTGTCCATAGGATGTTGTCCCAGAACTGTAATGGCTTTTTAGATGTTGTTTGGCAAACTCTAATCTGGTCTTCCTGTTTTTGTGGCTCACCAATGGTTTGCATCTTGTGGTGAACCCTCTATATTAACTCTTGTGAAGTCTTCTCTTGATTGTTGACTTTGACACATATACACCTACCTCCTGGAGAGTGTTCTTGATTTGGCCAACTGTTGTGAAGGGGTTTTTCTTCACCAGGGAAATAATTCTTCTGTAATCCACCACAGTTGTTTTCCGTGGTCTTCCACGTCTTTTGGTGTTGCTGAGCTCTCCGGTGCGTTCTTTCTTTTTAAGAGTGTTCCAAACAGTTGATTTGGCCACATCTTGGTGAATAGAGGCCAAAATATGAAAATTCTGTCAATGTCCCAATATTTATGGACCTGACTGTATACCGAAATGTCGATTGGCTAAATCTGCTGCCTTGTGAACTATGAAATACAACTGTGATATTTTCAAGTCTGGTGAGTGCACCCCTTCATTTGGAAAAGCTATATTGTGGATCCTGTGTACCAGGAATTGGTGTGGCACCCCAGCCATAAATTAATAGGATGGAGTGAGTGTGGACCATTTGGATTTTATATAAATATATATATATATATATATATATAAAGAAATGTTGCTCCAGCTATATAAAACTGGCATATGTAGTGGTCGTGAAAATAATCCTAATCAGTCACTTATACATACTGATAAGCCAAGCTTCTGCATGTTATATTACTAAAAGTCTGCTACTAATTCCATACCTCCAAAGCGAACAATTGGTACGGCATGAACAACAGATAAACGTGACAGTGTATGTAACCATAGAGCTGTTTATGCCCTAGAACCAAAACTGCTTTCTGTTCAGGAAGCTACATTCAGTGCTGTGTCGAGAATATGAAACACAATATATTTACACCAGAGTGATCAAAGCCACAAACATTTTACTGTAAAAAGACAAAATGCTATTTACCGTATAACTGCCAGCTGTGTATGTCTTTCAGTGTATTTCTACTAGTTCATGCACCATTAGTCCCTGGGACAGAACTAACATTTCTAGCACACAGATATACGGTCATGGCATAAACAGAAAAGGAGTTTAAATAAATGAATGTTGGAAGAACATTTGCACACTGTATAGGTCTTTGCCTTTTCCAGTGACTAAGAATGATATCATTAATAAAAGGGCAGATGAATGTTACTTAACCACAGCTAATGGAATAAATGCACAAGGGAAGACAAAGGGATGCAACCCACTAACATCCTACTTAATGCACATTCTAAATTACATATAGATCATATTGTAAGGATTTTCTTTGCATATTCTACACTGAATTTCCATTAGGTGAAGTTCTAAACCTATATCACACAGGCCTCCACCATAACCCTGTTGTCAGCATTATTACAGAGACTGCCCGAATCCAACTGGCGAGGGTTGGAATATCAAAACCTGATTGGATTTACAGATATTGGCTCCAGTCTATTTCGATGAAGCCTACAAGAAAACACAAGCCTGCAAGATGAAGACTGATGTAGTAGGGTCAGTATTATCAGGGGCTAAAATATATAAAAAAAAATATAATATTTTCTTCCATTAAATGCAGATTTTAATTTCTATTCTACCGTTCATTGTAAACACAAAACATATTTTCTCAATAAGAAGACAATAGCAGGTCTGAGCAAATGTTAGTAGTATCCCTTTGTCACAAAATATACAGATTAGAGTAAAGTGGCTACATTTATGCCTAGATGTACAGTAGGGTTCCACAAAATTATCAGAAGTTTTTCTTTGCTAAAGGTTATAGGTTACAGAACGATCCAGATTTCCCAAAGCTAGCAGCATCTATGTAATTGTGTACATGACGGTGTAGAAAGACATATTTATAAGCCATGTATAACTTTGTTTGCGTTTTTAACTTCTTTATTTTCATGTGTATTGCAGTATAAAAAGCTGATAACAGGTGTGTGGATGAATTATTCTGACTATGCATTGCAATCACACGTCTAAGCATACAGTAGCTGTAGCTGTACTGTTTGTGTATGCCCATAATTCAGTACAGCATATGTTACATAAAAATGTTCCTGGTGGGATCATAATATAGTATAATATAGTTTAATAGTATATTAATGTTAACTATCTGCTACAGCATCAGCAAGAATAGAAAACAGTGATATTAAATCTCACTCCCTCGTACTATACAGTAGCTGAGACATTAACTCACATGCAGTTTGCACACAAATGTGGGGTACAACACGTGATGTGTAAATCACGTAGCATCGTTCCTTTAATGTTGTTATGCATGCATCTTGTTACAAACATGATCTATTGTATAGAGAATGTAAATGCACTGTTTTCAGTGTCTTGTGATGTGCAGTTATAGTCATTTTTCAACATCACTAATAATATTATTTCACTGTTAAAATGTTAAAAAACATGAATACATGAATGTATGATATCTCAACATTTTGAGACCTGACCTTTCCAACTCTATTACTAATATTAACTGTAAGTAATCCCATATACAATTCCTATTTGCAAAAGTAACTAGATGCAATGTGGTGAATATTACATAAATAGTATAACTATCAATACTCATGATAGCAGTATGTATTTTAAATTACATCACAGAGCTGTAGGGGACAGATAAAGAACTCTGGTATTACAAAACTAGAAAATCCTTAACATTCATTTGTAAACCATATAACTCACAATGAAGACGGTGTAAATAAGCCTGGCCATAGTCTTACTCATTTCAGTATTTTCATTCAGATTTTTTTTAAACATAGGTCATGTATATTCAAGTACGCTATGTAAGTGAGTGATTTAATGGTTTAATTTTAAGAAAATATGTACTGAATTAAATGTATCAGTGTAATTGTTTAATTACCATTGCCATGTGTTTTTTTTTATTATAAGCATGTTTTGGTAATTAACACATTACTTAGTCTTGCTGCATTAAACTTGAGAGGTTGACAACTAAAAAACATTAATTTTCTCAGTGACATTTGGAATTAGTTGCTTATTTATATATTTAGAGATTATTTTACTGCAAGTAATAATCTCGCCTTGGTACCATTTTCAAGTGTGTAACATGTAATGTAAATATTCATTTTATTTTAGAGTTGTAAATACATAGTTAATAATAGGATATAAATATTGTACTTATAAAAAAAAAATAGTTTCCAGCATTATTAATAATAAAAAGAAATGACAGTGTGACATTCATTGAGCCGGATGTAATCTGAGCTTCAGTGCAAATAGGTACACATTCATATTTAACATTTAATATACTTTCTTAGGCTGAAAGAAACCAGTAGTGCCTTGCATGCGATAACACCTTACACTCGATTTATGTCTCTTATGTGGTTTTGCTATTGGAGCTTATAATTTAAACTCTCATAATTGCATCGGCATGATTTTACCAGCATGCAAATATATCACAGGTCGGGAAGGCTCCGTCAGCACAAAGCGCTTCAGGTCACATAGGAGGTTGCTGGGTTATTTATAGGTTTTTATTTTCATGATTTATGTAAATTTGTAGTTCATAATACATAATAACAAGATCTACTGCAAGATGTAATTAAGCATAAGGTAGGAGTGTGGCTGTGAGCATACTGTACATATACACCACCAGTTAGGTGCGCAGTAACATATACAATGTTGTTTGTATTTATTCACATTCAGTAGAGAATAAAATTTCTTTGGTCCCCAGGTCCTAGAGGTTAGGAATCACTGGACACATATTATCTTACTAAACTCGATCTTTAGTAAATAAGTCAGTTCAAACTGACGTCTGCATTATCAGGTAATCAGATCCATTGCTGTCTACTGTACAATGTAGCATCACTTATAGAGTAATCCACACATCAGAATCGTGTTCTGCTCCAGGCCTATTAGTCAGTAATGTATACCAAGTACACACGCTGCCTACAACCAAAGGATGCTTTTCATTGAAAGTTGAGAACGCTACAGCAAAATCTTGGTTTCTCAAAAGAGAATGAAGCTACAACGCTCTAAGGGGAAAAAAGGATGGACACACCCCAGAGGTAAGCTATAGCTATAATAATTACAGGTGTGTCACGTATATTATAGCTGTGCCTACTTTCATTTATGGACCTCTGCGTAGGTCATTTCTGTAATGTTTCTCATTCTTTCAATATTCTTTCAATAAAAGTTATCATAATAATAATAATAATAATCCTCATTACAGGTGTGTCAGTCACAGCAAGCACCTCAGTGCATAGAATATATATGTGTGATCACATACAGTTTGTTGCAAGCCCAGGCTCCCGAATCGCAATGCTGGTCCCCTAGACCTACTAACACAGGCATCACTATTTGAAGAGAGCATGGAATTTACAGTCACCTGAAAATGTGTAACGCTATCTGTCCCTAAGGATTGGGTCTAAACCAATGGTTCCCAAACTTTCTAGAATCATGGCACTCTAGAGTATCAGCATTTTTTCCTGTGCGTCAAAAGTTTCTTATTGAGAAATTCAGCAAAAACTAAATGAAGTAAATTGTGTTTATATGTCACCCTTGGAGGTTCAGTTATGTGGTGGTTGACAGGGCTGCACTTCTTTTTGTCCACTTATTTTTTGATTGGCAGCCATTAGTGCTGGTTTTGCCTATCACACTGACTGAAAATTTTATTTGGTATTGGGCCACCAACCTGAGGCTCCCCTGCAAGTGCCCAGAGGCAACCCAGGGTGCCACTGCACACAGTTTGGGAAACACTGGTCTGAACAATGTCACAATTCTATGGTGCTCAATGGAAATTGCAATCTAGTTGATTTGTCAGCTAAGGTTTCGAGCTGGTTACACACTGACAGATATATTGGCCAATATATCTGGTGCCCGTCGGCCAGTGTTTACCAGCGATATGACTGTGAACGACGTTGTTCACAGACATATTGAGTTGGCTATGCTTCACAGCCGATGGCAGATATATCTGCAGACATATCTGTCCATCAGCAAGTGTGTACGGGTGGTCTGCAGACCGCCTGTAAACTCACAGTGGCACCTGCGGGGAGAGGGGTGGGACACGCCCCCGCCCGCCCCACGGCTGCCGTGACCCGCGGCAAGACACAGATGGTGGCCGTTCAGTATGTATAAACGACCATCATCTGCAGATATATCTGTATAGTGTGTACCCACCATTAGTTAAATTCACTCAGTAACTAACCGGCTTGTGTGAGATAAGGATTCGCGAATGTTATAAATTTAGCACGTACAATAATATTATAGTAGGTACCATAGGCTTGCAGTGAGAGAAATGTAAAGTTACAGTTTGTTTATATGTTGTGGGTTAATACTGTATAATACTGTATGTATGCCAAAATTGACACATATTTTGTTCCTTATGAACAAAGACAGCTCACCTACAGCAACATAATAGAAATAATAATCCAAAAAATCTGTATCTCCTTTTCTTTTTTTTTGTTCAAATGAATAGCCTTAAAATCAAACGTTTGATTTATAGTTTAACATTACAGGCAATTCTGCAATGAATTTAAATGACTATAGTTACTGTACCTTCTCTTTCAATATCAAAATTTTAAATAATTGTTTCAGGTGAATTGTATACATCTAGGAAGATATGGGAACCTACATTGAAATGATGATACATTCATTTGATTTGTTCTTCATGTGTCAGGCACCTTGCTATATAAAAAAAAAGCTTGCAAGTCTATAATTAAAGCAGTCAATTTCTTAAAGAACACCTCCCCCCAGAGGCGGCTCACGGTAACTAACACAGCAGTCACAACACGGCTGTATCACAGTAACTACTTATGAAATGATCAAATCCGTAATAGGTGAGTATAGTATACTATAGCAATAAGTGACTTAAATGCAAAGAAACAACATACAGCACGTGGCTAAAGAAACACTGTCAACAACAACTTTTACATTAAAGTGGAAATGCCATTTTAAAGGCCAATATCTTCTTAATTACAGACAAAAGAGCGACACAGGTTACAATTTAAATTTCAGAAGTTTATACACTTCAGATTTATCTGTTATATACTTATTGCCCTCAAACCCTCAGCACTTCATGGGGAAAGGTCAAGGGAAACCAAATAGGTTTGTATACTTCTTTTAAGTTAAAGTTCATGTAACCAGGCTGGAAGGAAGTGTTAGATGGTGGTCTTATCTCATCACCATCATTACTCTGAAGAGCATTCTTTTTATTTATATAGGTAGGAGAAAAACTCCCCCCAAATCTATAAGAAAAAGGAAAAAGTAGCAATTTAGCTTCTAAGTAAGATTCATATGTCATTTGGGAACGTTAGAGAGGTTTTATCTGCATTCATTGCTTGTTTGCTAGGGGGAATTTCCAGCTTTTCTACCCACTGTAACATTTTAAATGGCCCAACCTCCACATTTACTTTATTAATACCCTAAAATGTTTTGATATTTCCAATGTATTGATATTTCCATTCAGTTTCTAAGATTGAGTTGCAAACTGCGTGTACCCTATCTGCAAGCATATAGCAATGCAAATCATCTTGTGTCACACTGATCACTTGTATATCGCCATTTATAAGCCAATCACTACTGAAGTATGAGAAGACAAAGGGGATATGCCTTATTGTAACATATGTGTGCTTTTTTATTTATTAGTATTTATCAATATGTTGTATATTTGTGAGGCTTTAATTAGTACATCAACTGTCCTATAAAAAAAATCCCTTTTTCTTCCAGAGCTCAGCCATATTAACATTCATGGAGCCTAGGCAAGATAACAGTTTGGGATCCCCTCCTGCGATCCATCTATACCACTGTTTATATATCCAATTCCCCACGCCCTAATATTATTTCTCCTTTTTAGTCTGCATATTCTCATTATCCCCAATATACTGTAATATTACACAATAAAAACATGAGTGCAAGTGAAGACAAACATATATAACTATACATACATTGTGTACTTGTACCATTTCACTATGCACATACTGTATAATGATTTCACAAAATAAATGAAGTTATATTATTCACCTGCTGTACCAAAGCTAGACAATAACAAATAATCCACTGCAATAACTATATTAAGAAATGTATGAGTTTATTATAACACATAAAAACTTGTGAACAATTACTAATTCCTATACTGATAATTATACACAGGTTAATACACACTGACCACTATACACAGGTCACACCAATATCACACACCTGATACCACTATACACAGATGGCCTGTTTCAGAGCCGCTCGTAAGCGGCCGCTCGTTCGCTCCGAGCGATGTTCGCACATCTGCGCATGCGTATGGGTCGTAATGCACATGCGCCAACCAGTCAGTGCAGTCGGAAATCGTGTGTTCGCGAAATAGCGAGTGCCTGCTAATTTGAGTGACAGGATGAGGCGTTTGTGGGTGGTAACAGGGGAAGGTGCTTGAAAACGGGGAGTGGAGATCCGAACGCAGGCGTGCCAAACTGTCAAAATGGGCATTTAATGGGAAAGCATAATTAACAAAGCAGCGTCATCGGCCACGTCACTTGGTTGTCTCTTAGCCTGAACTGTTCGCATGATTGCGGTAAGAAAATCCAACCACAAGCACTGCGAGCAGTTCAGACGCCTTTCGATGTGCTCGATTAATCTAATAACTAGCGGAGATGACGTATGATGCGAACGGCCAGGGGGCGTCTTTACAAAATAGGCAGCGGATATTTCGTTCGCTCGCTCAGACATAGAAGCGTCAACAGACCGCAAAGAGCGAGCGCTCTATTTAAATTTCCGGCCCCTTTTTCTGAACGAGCGAGCGCAAATAGCGTCCGGCTCTGATTCAGGCCCAGAGCACACTGTTATCACATGTGATATATACACATCAGGGGCGTTTCTAGAGAGGAGGGGATCCATGTGCAGTCTCTGTCCGGGGCCCACTCCTTTCTCTCTGACGGCCAGCAGCACTCAGCGTGCACCAGTAGATTCTGATACAGATCACTGGTTGCACCAATATCACCTACCATAAACACACTGATCATTATACACAGGTTACACTTGTCACATAGTTAATACACACTTATCACTATACACAGGTCCTGCCAATACAGGTTGAGTCTCCCATATCCAAAATGCTTGGGACCAGAGGTATTTTGGATAACGGAATATTCCGTATTTTGGAATAATTGCATATCATAATGAAATATCTTGGGAATGGGACCCCAGTATACACACAGAATACATTTATGTGTTATATACAGCTTATACACACAGCCTGCAGCTCATTTTATACAATATTTTCAATACTTTTGTGGCTCAAGCAAAGTTTGTGTACTACATACATGAAATAAATTTATGTTTCATTTACACCCTATACACACAGCCTGAAGGTATTTTTATACCATATTTTGTAATAATTTGTGCCTTAGACAAAGTTTGTGTACATTGAACCATCAAAAATCAAAGGTTTTATTATCTCAGTCATGCCAAAATTATTCCGTATTTCGGAATATTCCGTATTTCGGAATATTTGGATATGGGAGACTCAACCTGTATTATAAACCTAATACACACTAATCACTATATACAGGTACACACTGATATCACACACCTGATACACACTGTACACAGGTACACACTGATATCACACACCTGATACACACTGATCACTGTACACAGGTCACATTGATACATACATGCCGACTTTCTGGCTGACCCCTTCGGGACGGGACAGCCAGGTCAGCGCAGGAGGGGGCATGGAGGCATCAATGGTGGGCGGTGCGGGGACATGGCAGCACGAACGCATCATATATAAACTCAAATGTCTTGACTCACTGACTCATCAATGCCCAGCCAAAACCCCTGGACCTAGAAACAGGAAAATCTGGGAATATATACTTTCCATGACGTTGGCACCCACTAAGCAGGGATTTTTCTAAATTCGATTCCTAAAGGGGGTGGACTAAAATGTTTCCTCCCCCTGTGCAATGTCCTGAATGACTCATTGGGGCCACAGCATAGTTCAATATTCAAATAGGGGAGCCACACCAACAGTCACCCCAAGTGCTGCTAATCATCACTGGCATTTTTTGAATATTGGACTGTGCTGCAGCCCCACATCTGGAGCCGCCACTAGCCGTACAATCCTGACATGGCTTATGAGGCAGACAGCACTGTAAAGGAGTAAAATGTGTTTTCACGGATTCCTCAATAGCTTTTAGGTCACAAGTGAGGGAGGGTAATGTGTTAGTACAGGTGTGAGGGAAGTAATGTGTTACTACACAGATGAGGGAGGGAAATATGTTACTATAGAGGAGAGTGAAGGGAATGTGTTACTACACAGGTATGGGAGGTGAATGTGTTACTATACAGGTGAGGGAGGGGAATGTGTTACTACACAGGCAAGGGAGGAAAATGTGTTACAATGGCATTAAGAGGGGAATGTGTTACTATAGAGGTGAGGGAGGGGAATGTGTTACTACACGGGTGATGGAGGGGAATGTCAAATGTTTTACTACAGGGTGAGGGACAGAGAATGTGTTACTACAGGGGTGAGGGAGGGGAATGTGTTTTTACAGGAGTGAGGGGGTAATGTGTTACTACAGAGGTAATGGAGGGGGTATGATACTACAGAGGTGATGCAGAAGACTAAGTTACTATAGGGTTGAGTGAGGGTAATGTTGTTACTACAGGTGTGAGGGAGGGATTGTATTTCTACACAGGTAAGGGAGGGGAATGCCGAATGTGTACAACATGGGCGAGGAAAGAAAATGTGTTACTACAGAGGTGAGGGAGTGGAATGTGTTAGTACACATGTGAGGGAGGGTAATGTCTTACTACAGCAGTGAGGGAGGGGGTGCATTACTATAGAGGTGAAGGATTAATGTGTTACTGGATTGGTGAGATGGAAATTGGAACCGTAAATATCAAAGGTCTACCCAGGTGAAACATCATCTAGTATAAAAATAACTAGACAGTATAAGAACAAAAAAAGCCTAACTAATAAGGAAACTCACATAGACATATTCATATGTTACAAATGTATTAAGTTAAATATGAATATACATTAGAAAATACCATCCTGACTTCCGGTGGGTGGGCTGAAAGGACTGACTGCATTTACAGAGCTCCCTGAGTCTCCCCTTATACCGCTGAATCTCCTTACAGCTGGTGTCGGAAACCGGATCTCGATCGTTAGCTATGGTCCCTGGGAGAAAGTGTGGCCGAGGCCCCGGCTTCTTGTGCACACTAATCCGCCAGAAATTTAGCCGCACATAAGTACGGCGCTGCCCGTTGCCGTCATCTTGTATTCACGGCCGGTTCGCGGCCGGGCACTTCTCATTCTCTCCCCATATCCTTACTGGATTAAAGCCCTCAGAGTTACCTCTGGGCTCCCCAACCTCCAATCTCCTTACTGGCCAGCTAGTTAGGCTGCGATTGGAGCTGTGACAGGGAAGCATAACACCAATCTCTCACTATTCCTCCTGCCCTCACTGCAGCTGGCTGCTGTATCTTTGCTGCTGGCATCCATAACAAGTGTGTGCTTCCCAGCTATTTCTCCTCTTGGTGAGGCTCTAGCTATCCTCTTATTTTCATCTCACCTCCATAGCCCAGTAAACCACTACAGCCATAGATAGTGGACTGAACGCCATAAAGGAACACTGATATCTCTTTGCTGTTATGGAGAAGTTTGTGGCCAAATCCCAGAGAGGCCCCAGAGGCACCCCAGCGGCTAAGAACAAGGACAAGCCGACTGTATCTGGGCTCGCTCCTCCCCGACCTCCCCGTCCATTGAGGATCCTTTTGATAACCTGTTTGAATCAATTAAATACAGCACAGCATCTGTACAGAAGGCTAAAGAAATCTCAGATATCATATCACAATATTCTCAGCGGCTAGAGGTCGAGGAACGGGTTACATGAAGCTAAAATACTAGTACATACACATGAATCCACTATTACATAACTACATGATAAATTGGAGGACCTGGAAAACCGAAACAGATGCAACAACCTCAGATTGAGCCTCCCTGAATTAGTCAAACCCAGGGAACTTCTGTCACTTGTCTCCTCATGGCTGTCTACTACTTTGGTCATGGAGGCTCCACTGATTTCTATCCTCTGGTTGAGAAGGAACACTGAATGGGTCCAGACCATCAGGATCCGCAGCAGCGCCCAAGACCGATCATTTTTAAGATCCTGAATTATGCTGATAAGGTGCGAATGATGGAGGCATATCATAAATCCAGTTTGCTTTCCTTTGAAGGCCACAAATTGCTCTTATTTCAGGACTTTTCATCCCAAGTTTCAACTCAGCGACAAGAGTTCTCTCCAATCTGCAAGGAACTCTACTTTAAGGGAATACACTTTGCATTGATGTACCCAGCGAAGTTACACATTATCCATGAGGGCAAGCCTGTCTACTTTGAATCACCCATACCTGCTCAGAACTTTTTGAAATCGCTTTGGCACTAGATATGCCTTGTCTCATTCTACCCAAGACGACAATGACTGACTTCTGAGGGACGCTTTACTTGATAAGTATTTATGTTGTTGTTAACATGTTGTTTACTCACAGGACACTTGCATTTTGCATCATATTATTTGACCTTGACATTGCTCCTTATAGTATTGAATTATTTTTTCCACTTTATCCCACGTATTTTACTCAACAACCCTTAGGGTTGTTACACTCAAACCACTGTTGGTATTATTATATATCTGAGCAACATTCTTGGTCACTGTACTGGGTTCTTAAAATGAAAAATGTTGTTAGGTTTTTCTGACATAAATAAATAATGTATTCAGGCACTAAACCTTAATGATAAAAAAAATCTGATAAATATCTCAATTAATAGCTACAGGGCTCTATAAACAAAAACACACAATCACATAAAGAAAGAAAAGAACATTGCCAGCCTCCTAAAAAAAAAAAAAAACAATCACAGAAAGAAAGAAAAGAACAGCATTTAGAATAAATTTTTATACAGTCAAATGATCCGGGGCACTTGTTGGGGTGCCACGGGATGGTGGTCCAGGACCAAATCAAATTATTTACGTTCAATGTGATAGGCAACACCACAGCTTGTGGCTGCCAATCATAAAATGTGTGACCAAACAAATACAATCTTGCCCACCACCACAATATTGAACCTAAGGATAACAAATAAGCACACTTTACTTAATTGAATCATTTTGCTGAATTTCTCAATAAGAAACTTTGGGCCTAGGGGTGCCGTGTAATAAATGCTGATACTCTAGGGTGCCATGATTCAAGAAATTTTGGGAACCACTGGTTTAATTTACTGTAATCATCCTTCCAAGAATCACTCGCAAATGCAAGAATCTGCCTCAAAAGCCTTTGTATTCTGCTTCATACATGACCCTAGTCTAGTCCACGCACAATGGACAAACATAATAAAAAAATTAATTAAAAGATGTAAAAATCCTTCTTGATTATGTTTCGATATGACATGCCTTTAAACCAACAAATAACTTGCACATACTGTGCTGAGGTGCATTTGAGGTCCCAGCTTTACCCAATTATAATAAACCTGTAATACACAATATGTATAAAATGTTACAGTGTCAATGCAATATATCTGACTGCTCACAAACATAGTACTAGTCAAAACTAGATAAAAATAATAAATAGAAATATTTACCATCCTGTTCATAATAGGATGATGGAAGCTTTGTGAGGTTGTGGGTTTGTGAATAACAAATCTGTAGTGGGCAGACTAATATATAAGAATACAAAATAACTTGAGACCTGTAATGGTAAGAGCATTTGGAAAAAACAATAAGGTGTGACTGTATTGTGTCTGCATTTTTTAAAGCCAATTAAAACACATAGTACTGCAAATAAAAATAAAAATATTTAGGTGCATTAAATGGGATTGGGGCTTTAAGCCTCTATGTTATGAATCTATAAATTATGAAGTAGTGCTAATGCTGCATATTATATTGTGCCTTACAGCTAAAGTATGGTATTTGTTGGCTACACAGTCGGCAAGGTCATATGTGGGTTTATGCATTGATTAGGACAGTAATGTTAAGTCCCCACCTACACAAACTTAGTTTCAGTCTCTATATGCTGCTGATTTAATCAGAAATCCATTCCACCCACCAACACAACTCAAAGTGTCTCCTATATACAATACTGACTATATGAGTTTACTGTGTAAACAAGAGTACTGCTTTCAACAAATGAGAAACATAGATAGATAGATAGATAGATAGATAGATAGATAGATAGATAGATAGATAGATAGATAGATAGATAGAATCTTGACTCGTGCTCACAATAAACAAGCCTCTCACTTTAAAACTGTATTTAAAATATACTAATCCCATGATATATCACCCTCTATATAATGCCATCCTTTCTACAACACCCGATTTGGGGCATATTTACTAAACTGCCAAATTTAAAAGGTCAATAATATTTAATGCAAAACAAGTATGATTTTGCATTTACTATTAATTCCCTTTTAAACATGGCAGGTCAAAAATAGCTGGTTTTAAGAAATCCATTGCTTAGTAAGTATACCCCTTGGCCTGTGATTTAAGCTGCATTGGGTGACCTTTCTTTCTCAATAATCACAAACTATATTTAACTAAAATGGGCAAAGTAAGACATACATTGTTTATAAGGTCCTATAATATAAACTATAAAGAAAAAAATATTTCTGAGAGGGTCACTCTGAAGGCTATGAACTATGAACGCCAATAATATATTTATTCTAACAGCTTTTGTAGTTACACTAGAGTCTAGACCAAACCTTAGACCAAACCACCCAAACCTGGCCAAATGCGCAAAGCACAAATTCAATAAACAGGACTGTACAGGTTGAGTCTCCCATATCCAAATATTCCGAAATACGGAATATTCCGAAATACGGAATAATTTTGGCATGACTGAGATAATGAAAACTTTGATTTTTGATGGTTCAATGTACACAAACTGTGGCAAAGGCACAAATTATTAAAAATATTGTATAAAATTACCTTCAGGCTGTGTGTATAAGCTACATATGAAACATAAATGAATTTCATGTATGTACACAAACTTTGTTTGAGCCACAAAAAATTTGATTAAGTATACATTACTAAACATCTATGCTCCAAATTCTGCGCAAAAATACTTCTTCTCAAAGTTAAACCAAATACTTTTAGAGAGGGAGCGTCCAAATTTAATAATAGGTGGGGATTTTAATTGGGTGGATAACCCGACCTTGGATAAATCTAAAGTGCCAAAATCACACGTTTATAGTCAACCTAATCCTATAGCTAATCTTAAAAATATGCATGGATTGGTTGACTATTGGAGGATGATTAATCCCTCGGGGCGTAAGTTTACATTTTATTCAGGGGTCCATAAATCACTGTCACGGATAGACTACCTTTTGATAGGTGAGAGATTAGTGTCGAATGTAAGCGATGTAGATATAACTGAAATTATGATATCAGATCACACTCTGATTAGCATTAAAATTAAAATCCCAGAGGTGATAAAGGGTAATTATAGATGGAGGTTTCCATCATTTTTATATAAATCAGAAGACTTTCATAAATATTTAAAAGTTAAATGGGCAGAGTTTCAGGAGGATAATAGGGAACATAGAAAGGACCCAATATTATTTTGGGAGACCTCAAAATCGGTAATTAGAGGACATATAATGTCATATATTTCTAATTATAGAAAAAAAAAACCAGACAAAAGTACCAATCACTGAGTAGTGCGATTTTAGAGAGTTTTAGAATTTACATTGCGGATCCCTCAGAGACAACTTTCGTGGAATATAAATCGAATAGACAATTACTTGAAAGCTATTTATTAGCGCAGGCAAAAATATCATTAGACTATTCTAAAAATCGCTATTTTAGATGGGGAAACAGACCAGGCAAACTCTTGGCATCACTGGCCAGATCACAGAAACAAAGGAATCATATAACAAGGATCTATGATACAGAGCAAAATAGGTTAATAACAAATGATGAAAAAATTATTAAGATTTTTCATAGATTTTATTCCAATTTATATTCGGCCCCTATTCAGGATGAGGATTTAATGAATTTTCTATTATCAAAGGCCCATTTGCCAAAAATATCTCAAGTACAGAAAGATATGTTAAACTCAGAAATATCTACGGAAGAGGTACAGGAGGCGCTTGCGGCACTACAGCTGAATAAGGTTCCGGGCCCGGATGGACTATCGTCAGAATACTATAAAATATTATTGCAGGAGATTTCACCTATATTGGTCGACTTATTTCAGCATATACATAAAAATAGTCCAAGATATCCAACTTTTAACTTGGCATCCACAATCCTACTGTTAAAAACGGGTAAGGATCCGCAATTGGAGTCATCATATAGACCTATAACACTCTTAAACTTGGATTGCAAACTGTTGGCCAGGATTATGGCAAACAGGTTGCAGTCAATTAGTAGTGAATTATTGACGGAGTACCAATTGGGGTTTGTAGCATGCCGACACTCAGTTAAGGGGATAAGAACAGCAGTAGCGGATGTAGGTCATGCACACAGAGTAACTTCGTCCCCTAGTATTTTACTTAGTTTGGATGCTAACAAGGCCTTTGATACTATTTCCTGGTCATATCTACAAAAAATATTGCTAATAAGGGACCTTGGAGGCAATTTTATTCAGTTTATTCAATTTTTGTACGATTCACCGCATACAACAGTAGTTATTAATGGGTTTAGTAGTCAAAAGGTGATAATGAGTAGGGGTACATGTCAAGGTTGCCCACTCTCCTCATTACTGTTCAACCTGGCATTGGACCCAATGCTAAGATATTTACAGAGTTGGGAAGAATTAAGAGGTTTGGGGAAGGGTGCTCTTGAGAACAAGATGACCGCTTTTGCGGATGACTTGCTGATGTTTGTGACGAACCCCAGGTCCTCCCTGGTGCCCTTGATGCAGAAATTGGAGAGCTTTGGGAGTGTCTCGGGGTTCTCGATAAACTTCGATAAGTCAGTGGCGATGTACTTAAGGTTAGGTTATAGGAAACTGGTGTGGGTAAGAGACTTACCTATTAAATGGGCTTCTAAATTCATAACATATTTGGGTGTGAAAATCCCCAAGGAAATAAGCACTTTACATAGTATCAATGTTAAAATGGCAATAAAAGCATGTGAGAAAGAACTTGCGGGTTGGAGTTCGTTATAAATATCTCTATTTCGTCGTATTAGTTTGATAAAAATGATATAATTCCCCAGGTTGTTGTATCAGGTGCAATCACTTCCGATTGTGCTAGCTCGTAGAGAGGTACGGGAGATTAATAGTTTGTTTAGTAATTTTATATGGGCGGGTAAAAGAGCTAGGATAAGCTTAGAAAAATTACAACAACCTAAATCCAAATGGAGGTTTGAACTTCCCCAACTTGGAAATATATAATCTGGCTGCCCAGCTATGCTACATCAGAGATTGGTTAGAGGAAAAGGACAACTATGCTCATACGTCATTAGAGCGCACATTTCTTAGAGGAAAGCATTCCTACATTTAAGGGAAGTAGATATAGATCCAGATATGGATAGAAACCCACTTTTAATAACTACAAGGAAAGCGTGGTTAATATTACGACATAGATTTAAATTAAATCCTCATTTTTCAATACATTTGCCGTTTATGGAAAATCATAAATTTCAGGCAGGAGAAGCACTGAGGACCTCATTCAGAATCGGTCGAAGCGGCCGCACGGTCGTACGGGAAAAGGGGCCGGATATGTAAATGATTCCCTCGCAAGTTGCGTCCCTAAGTTCGGATCGGTAGCTGGCCGACCAAGGGGAGGAAGCGGCCGGAATGCAAAAAAATACGCCCCCTTCTCGTACGCATTACACGTCGTCTCCGGGCATATAAGGATTAACCGAGACCATCGAGAACCATCGGAACTGGTCGTAGAACATAAGGTTGACCATACCCTCTCTTAAGCTCTACGATCATGTCAGTGTAAAAACCTCCCATGTCACATGTGCCATGACGCTACTTTGTTAATTATGCACTCCCATAAACCGTATGCACTCCCATAAAATGCCATTCACATAATTAGGCACGCCTGCGTCCGGATCTCCACTCCCCCGTTTTCAAGCACCTTCCCCTGTTACCACCCACAAACGCCTCAATCTGTCACTCAAACTACCGACCTGGCTGTGTTCAAGGAGAGAGAAATATCTGATCGGAGCGGCTAGTTTGCGCACGCGCATTGCGAACTTTACGCATGCGCAGTATAGCGAACATCGGTGGCGTACGACCGTGCGGCCGCTTCGACCAACTCTGAATGAGGTCCTACGTCCCTTTAATGTGTGGAAAACGCAGGGTTTATCCAGGGTTGAGCAACTTATTAAAATTCAAATCAAGAAGCCAATGAATATGACCCAAGCAAGAGAAAAATTTGAAGGATTAATTTTGGGGGGTTTGGCATTTATTCAGGCCCAATACTATATAAGTAGGGTAATACGGGAGCTGAACGAGAGTGATTTGGCTAATCAACTGGATAGACTGTTGGTCCAAGGGGTCTTGAAACGAAAGGCGATATCATTATATTACGCATTTATCAGTCCACAGTTAGAATATAAGGAAGTTAAGACGGGGTTAATTAAATGGAGGGTAAGTTTTCCCCAACTTTTAGTGAATGCACTATTAGGCGCACTGAAGCAATCATGTAGATTACTCCCTATCCCAACATATAGTGAAATGTTTTATAAGATTTATCACACAGCATATCTATCCCCACAGAGACGCAGTGAGATGGGATTATCCCATTCAAATAGATGTTTGAAATGTGGGGGCAGTAGGGCAGATCTCTACCACTGCTTTTGGGACTGTCATGTTATTAAACGGTTCTGGAAAGCAGTGGGAGGGTTTGTGGGCCGATATGTGGAAAGGGGTTTTCAGTTGTCGGCAGAATGGGCCATATTGGGTATAAGGCTGCAGGGTAGTATAGATACACAAGGGAGACGAAAATTATTAATGGCAATCTCCGCTGCAGCTCGGAAAACGATATTATAAGCATGGGCTCACCCAGGCAAACCTACTATGTCTATGTTCTTAGACAAATTATATTATTTGTTTCGGATGGACTGGGTAGACTCAACAGTACAAAAGGAAAGAAGTGCTCAGAGATTCTATGATACAATGGGTAAATATATGGTAACGTTATCTAGAACAACACAAGAAAAAATATAAATATGTTTCTCAGGGATTATTTGGAATGGATAGGGGTAATCAAGTCCTGACTTAAAAGTTTAAGCAATGGAGTTGGAAGGAACAGGAAAAGGAAGAGAATTATATTATTATTATTGTCGTTTTCCTTTTTTTTTTTTTTTTTTCTTTTAGGGGGGGGGGGGGGGGTAATGGGTTTAATTAGGTTAGGAATAGGGGACCTATCCATGTCCTGTTCTGCCATGTAAGGAATTAAACCATTGGTTTGTGTCTAGGTTTGACAGTGTTGTATACCCAGTATATTTATGAACAAGATATGTTGATGTAGGTTATGCGGATATTGTTAAAAAAAATTCTGTCTGATTTTAGAAATAATCGATATAATAATCGTATGGATTATGTTGATGATTGTGGAAATTTTTTTGGATATTGAAGTTGTGCAAATAAAGAGAATTTAATAAAAAAATTACCTCCAGGCTGTGTGTATAAGGTGCATATGAAACATAAATGAATTTCATGTATGTACACAAACTTTGTTTGAGCCACAAAATGATTGAAAATATTGTATAAAATTACCTGCAGGCTGTGTGTATAAGATGTATATAATACATAAATGCATTCTGTATGTATATTGGGGTCCCATTCCCAAGATATTTCATTATGATATGCAAATATTCCAAAATACGGAATATTCCGTTATCCAATATACCCCTGGTCCCAAGCATTTTGGATATGGGAGAGTCAACCTGTATACACCAGACTGCATCACATAGCCAGTAATGAATGCTAATAGACGCAGGGCCGGTGCTACCATTAGGCATCTTTAGGCGGCTGCCTAGGGGCGCCGCACACTGGAGGGCGCTGATGAGTCCACAAAAAAAAAAGATGTCTCTTTTATTCCCAGACAGGCTTGTTTAGTGTGTAAGTTGGGGGGTAATGGGTACTGACATATATTGGGGCACACATGTGTGGCATATGTTGGGGCATGGATGTGTTGCATGTTTTGGGGCACAGCTGTATGGCATATAAAGAATTTGTGGCACAGGTGTGACATATGTACTAGGGGCATTGTTTGGCATAATTCATGGCTATGTCATACAATAACTTTGGTGCACAGCTGTGTGGCATATGTATTGGATATGTATTGGGGCACGAATGTGTGGCATATTATGTATTGGGGAACGAATGTGTGGCATATTATGTATTGGGACATAAACATATGGCATATGTATTGGAGGCATAATTATGAATTGGGGATAAAGTTGTGTGGCATATAATGAATTGTGGAACATAACATTTTATGAACTGGGGGCAGGGTTATGAGGCACAGTATGATTTTGGGTCCCTGCTGTGTGGCATATTATAATTAGCATCACTAATATGTGGCATAGTATGAATTGGAGGAAGCAGGGGCGGTGGGTGAAATGTTACCTAGGGCGCCCAGACAACTTGCACCAGCCCTGAATAGACGACCTCTTCCCAAGGAAGTATACTGTATGTTTCCGATAGCCAAAGATGAAGCAAGTGATATTTCACTACAGAATAAGTAGACAGTATTCCTAATTCGCATACATTTAGGACGACCTTAATATTTAATGCCACCTAAATGACTGATTATGATGAAAGACCCCTAAGAACAGAATCAGCAGCAGAAATCTTTGGAAACGATGACGTTCTGATAAAACACAGGTTCATTTTCATCAAACAAACTTTAAACTAGTGACTCATACTACACAGATAAAAGAGATTGGGGAATATTAAGGTCAAAGTGTTACACGTTTTGGTTTTGTTAGTGTTGGCACAGGGCTGACACACTAATGTATCTGGTTTCTACAATTCATCCAAAACCACTAAGCCCCACTGCATACCATTTATGTAAAGCTTAAAATACAAGGAGTTTTTTTTTTGTTTGTTTTGTTTTAACTGCCAAAGAGTGAGACAATAACAGGGAAGATAGTAAAATACCAAAACACTGAAAGCGCGATGCATTAGACAAGTGTTTTCATTGGCTGAGTGCACTGTTCCCACTGCTTACTCACAGCTTTCCAAATTAAACGCAAGATCTTTGTCACCTGGGGCAAACATTAACTGTGACATGAAGGTCACGCGAGGAGTGTCCTGTAACACATTTAAAAAATAAATAAATAAAAAAGCATGTCGTGCCTGGAGTAGTTATTATATATAAATTTACATTGGCAAGGCTTTGCTCAGATTTATAAATCACACTAAACACCATATTAATCTACACTACACTTGGTTTGTAAACGCAACAATATCAGCAAAGATTTTAAAGTGCTTATTTTCCTTATTCTCATAATTTTTCTATAGAAACCAGTATATGCAAATGATGGTTAAAAAAACAATGCTCAGTGTTGCCTTGATATATACTTAACTATAACGTTACAAGGGACTGAAAACTTCCCACATCTGATGGGGTTGGGGCAGATAAGTGAGGGAATGAATATCATATTGAAGGAGACAAAAGCTTTGCGGACTACCTAGATAACTGTTTTTTTTTGCTCTGTAATTGCTGTTGAAAATCTAAAGAGGTCACCTACAGTACACTACAGGCGTACAAATATGATATACCCCACTGAAGTGTAGCCACAGCTATATTTCTTGCAGAAGAGGTAATACTTGCACTATCAAACGCTAATAGTAACTAAGTAGAAGGGTCCAGATTATGTATATCTAAAGCTGGGTACACATTAGACGATATATTGGATAATTTGTCGGCTTGAGGCGTACACGCTATCGCTCGCTCCCATGTGTCGTTCGTCGAATCTTCACATCGGCCTGCAGTTCAGGTCAATCTAAAGATGCGGCGGATGACATCATGCTTCTGAATGCGGTTAGGTAACGATATATCGGTGTGTGCAGTGTGTATGGACCGCCCGAGAAAAGAGTGGAATGCAATATTTTTTTTACGCCATATCTGCGTTAGAAGTTAGAACTATGTTATGTTACAAAGGGAATCTGGAAGAAGACAAAGTAGCTGATTCTGTTGGCTGCAATCGTGCACCAAATCGCAGGTGTAAAATGAATTTACTAAAGAAAAGCCTTGATTGCAGACATATGCAGATTTGCAACCATCAGAAGATGCATGCATGTTGGCACCAGTAGAATATGCCTAAGGCAGTGGCATGTTTATAATGGGTGCAGGGTGTGCAGGGCACATGGGTCCAGGGGGGGGCCCTGCACCCATAAAACTTACCTCTCCGGAGTCCCACGTCGGCTCCGGTATCTGCGCCTGTAAAATGGCCGCCGCAGCCATTTTCCCATTGACCTGTGCATGCGCTATCGACTCTGGGCACACTCTAGTGCCCATAGTCTATAAGTGCGGCGCTGGCCGTGCACTGCTCAGAGCGCAGCCTGCCGCTGGACAGAGAGGAGGGGGCCTGTGTCGGAGACTGCACACGTGCCCCCTCCTCTCTAGAAACGCCCCTGGCCTAAGGCTTACATCAAGCAAATGTCATATACACTTTATCCATTTGACTTGCTTGCATGCTTTGGATACAATTCTCCATCTTGTCTACAGAATAAACACAAAAACTGTTAATACACGCACACAAAAACATAATGGGGCCAAATGTAATAGGGTGAGAGTTTAGAAAATGTGAGAGTTTAGCAGTGAAACTCTCACACTAATACATTAATTGAGTTGTATTTTCAATACAGTAAACACCTGGATGAGAGTTGTCTTGAGATTTTTGAGTGTGAAAAACATGCATGTTCTGTGACTTTATTACATTGGCTGAGTTTAAAAATGTGACAGTTTTCACTCACATTTTCTAAACTCTCACCCTATTACATTTGGCACAATAACTGCAAAAAGAACAAAGACAAGCATCCATTAGCATTAGCGGTACTTTCACATTGAGCCAAACACAAGCTGCTTACTGGTGCTGGTGATTATCATCTTCAATAGCCCTCAAGCACCTGCAAATAATATGTCTATGGCAGGTGTATACGCATCTCTGTGCCAGTCTGAATATGACTACAATTACATGAACACAACCTTACTGTACTCTGTGTTCCATTAATCTGCCGCTGCCCTGCCCCATCCAGCGGGCATAAGTGTTAAAGTCGCGCAATTCTGCATGGGCACATATGCATGAGACCTGTTTTTTGTGCATGTGCAGAGCTATTTTTACATATTTTACCCTGTGCAAACTGGCTTAGGTCTAACTCTGCATCAGCTCCAAAAAATTTAAATGATAGTTGAGCTATGACATCACTATGACAATTTTGTCAGTCTTGAGTCTCACAATTTCTGATAGCAGCCCTGCTTACCCCCATTATGAAGCTATTATATAAAAGAAAAAAACAGAGATATATACATTCAAATGGAATCATTAGTATCATTTCCCTGCATTGGTTATAAGGCACAATGATCCTATGGCTACATCTATTTTCTGAGAAGTATCAGTGTGTTTTCACCAACAAGTAGATCTTACTAACTGCTTTGGGGCTCATTTACATTTGGATGTAAGTCAGTATTAGGACACGCCTCTCAGATGTAGCAGTACGCGCCCACTGTATCGCACGCTCATAGGTGTTACAGTAGTAGGCAAACATGAAGTATGGTCTGGGGGGGTTCTGATCTTACTAATGATTTACGCTACACTAATTCTATAAAAACTGATCTATATTAAAAAAAAATCATAAATATATAAAATTATTAATTATAATCCCAAAAGTAGTCAGTCCTACAGAGAAAACCTCCACCGCCATTAGAGGTGAATTAAACACAAGTAATCAGCCATTATATAACTTAGGCCCTCATTCAGAGCCGGACGCTCTGAGCAGAGCGCTCGCTCTGAATGAGGGCCGTCCTCCATAAAAATGGAGCGTCTTCCTGGACGCTCGTATAGCTGTGGGTCACCACCCACAGCACATACGAGCATGCAGGATGATGGTCGCGATGGTCTTGACCATCGCGACCATCGCCAGTGCGACCAGAAGCCTGTGGTCGGGGTTTTCGACCACAAGCCCTGGAGTGATTTTGGCTCTATCAGAGCCAAAATCACTCCCACTGACATCACTAGTGATGTCAGTGGGCCGGCTTCTGACGGTAGGCGTTCCCTTGGGAACGCCCCCGTCTGGGAGGCATGCCCCGGCACGCCCACCAAAGAGGGCGTGCTGTCAATCAACATCGACAGCACGCCCCCTTTGATCAGACACAACGAGCGAAGGAAAGTCCTTCGCTCGTTGCGTCTGGCGCATGCGCACGACGGAGCTCCCTCCGTCGTGCGCATGCGCAGTGCACACCATCGACCCACTTGCGAGCGGAATGAGGCCCTTAATCTGAAGTGCAAACATCTCATAATCATTTAGGGGCTAAATCTGAGGTGGGAGCAAGCGAAAAACAAAAACAAATGATATGTATGCAGGTAATACTGGCAGCTTTATTTTAGCACTGCAAGTTAGATTTACAAGTCCCTCTAAAATCTAAAGCTGGGTACACACCTTACGTGCGCTGTACACACTGCACAATCCGCTATACGATGGTGCAATGTACTGTTACGCAGAGCCATCTTAGGAGCATTACACAATTCACAATCAGAGCGGCCGGGGAGAATCTTTCTCTGCCTGCCTCTCAGCCATATGCCCTTTGGATGGAGAGAGTGGCCACAATCTCCATGTAGATACCACTATACCATGTGTACAAAATATTGTTCAGATGCGCGTTGAGACGATATATCAGATGATATATTGTATGGTGTGTACTCAGCTTTAAACTCTCTGCACATTTTAAATCTGCTCCACTTGCTGTGCAACATAGCTTTGCCAAGGAGAAAAAATACTGGCTCTTTTTTTTGCTTTGCTCCCAAACCAGAATCGCCCCCTTAATATTTATATGCCTCTCAGTCAGGCAATCGTAAACCGAATTTCAGAAAATTGCTTAACAAGTTTGAAACAAAACTAAGGATAAATACATCTCAGTAGACAAGAAAATCTCTCCGTAGCTGTTTAAGGGGGGTATCCACTACCAGATCTGACAACGACTGCACGATTACAACATTGTAATCGTGCAGTCGTTTGTCAGTTGTTTGATGAGCCTGCACTGAACGACAAGACGTTCAGTGCAGGATCATCAGTCATCTGGAAACATGCTGAACCTGACGATATCGTCAGGTTGACCAGCATGTGGGAGAGATCATAGATGTCTAAAAGACCAGCGGGCACGCGCATCATTGGTCGTTTTAGACACTGTTGCAAACGATTTGCAAACGATTGAATGATCAAATGATCGTTCAATCGTTCCACTTAATCGTGTAGTGGATACCCCCTTGTCCTATTGCCAGAGATCGTTCCATTTCATAAGCACCAGAATCTCTTCCTCAGCAACATTCTTTATGTTCAATCGTACATACAATTAAATACAAAGCTTGCTAATTATTTCACTAAAATCTGTCACACTCCTTAAAATATTATAAATCTTAAATTGGGTACACACTGGAGCGATGTTTGGTCAAAACGGAATGACAAATCGGGCATATCGCTCAGTGTGTGTGCCCGATTTGCACGCTCCGCGGTCACATGTGATATGTGCTGCACAGCCAACTGGATGATATCACATGTGGCACCATCAGGGCCCGGAATGAAAGGGGGTCCGGGTAGCAGCGGAAGCAGTGTAGTGGACATGTGCCGGCGGTATTTTCAATTTGGAGCTTTCCGCAAGCTGATCGGAGCTTGAGGACCGGCAGCCAATCAGGAGCGGCCGCAGCTGCATCCCTATGAAAAATCAGAAAGGGAGGGAGACATGAGAGAGCCCCCTAATCTGACACCCTTCTGGCCGAAGCAATGGCCAGCAGAAACACAGTTTTAGCTGTAAGCCATTTTAAATCCACTGAGCCAAGTGGTTCAAATGGCGGTATTTAGAGAGCCCTCAGGACCACAGCCAAATCCCAAGGAGCCACTGGTGGAACAAAGGGAGGTTGAATGTGAAGTACACCTTGCATAAAGGTGCGGACATCAGGAAGAGTAGCAATCCTACGCTGAAACCACGCTGAGAAGGCAGAAACCTGTACATTGAGGGAAGCAAGGCGAAGACCGTGATCTAAGACCACCTGTTGGAAAGCCAAAACCCTGGATATCCTAAACACCTGAGGATCATAGCCTCTAGGGTGACACCATTCAAAGAAAGTATGCCACACCCTGTGGTAAATTTTTGCAGAAGCCGGCTTCCGAGCTCTGAGCATGGTGTTAACTACAGAGCTGGAAAACAGTCTCAACAGCCACGTCGTCAAAGACAGACGACCCAGGTCCGGGTAATGGCAAGGACCTTGAGACAACAGGTCAGGACGTTGAGGCAACAGCATCGGAATGTCTATGGAGAGACTCCGAAGATCTGATACAGGTATGTGGGGGTGTAAACGATGTGGTTCAGGTATGTGGAGGTGTAAATGATGTGTGACAGGTATCGAGGTGTAAATTATGTGGCACAGGTATGTGGAGGTGTAAATGATGTGGGACAGGTAAGTGGAGGTGTAAATGATGTGTGACAGGTATGTGGAGGTGTAAATTATGTGGGACAGTATGTGGAGGTGTAAATGATGTGGTACAGGTATGTAGAGGTTTACATGATGGGACAGGTATGTGGAGGTGTAAATGATGTGGGACAGGTATGTGGAGGTGTAAATGATGTGGGACAGGTATGTGGAGGTGTAAATGATGTGGTACAGGTATGTGGAGGTGTAAATGATGTGGGACAGGTATGTGGAGGTGTAAATGATTTGGGACAGTATGTGGAGGTTTAAATGATGTGGGACAGGTATGTGGAGGTGTAAATGATGTGGGACAGGTATGTGGAGGTGTAAATGTGGGACAGGTATGTGGAGGTGTAAATGATATGTGACAGGTATGTGGAGATGTAAATGATCTGGGACAGGTATGTGGAAGTGTAAATGATGTGGGACAGGTATGTGGAGGTGTAAATGATGTGGGACAGGTATGTGGAGGTGTTGTATTGATGGGAGAAGGGTTTTAGAATTTGCAGATGGGTGGCAGGAGCTAAAAAGTACTTTTTTAAACTTTTTACAATATGATATTAAAATTCTGAAAAATCACTTTACAGACATTTTTTTGTACACCAAAATGCTGGTAAGCCTTTAATTAAGCCTTTCATTTCATTAAAGACACTTCCTTGCTATAATTTTTTAATAAAAAGTGCAAAAATCAGCCATTTGACACCTTTTAAGTACCTCCAGTTCTTTCCTTATGGCCTATGGTCCATGTCAGTTGCCACTTTTGTGGGGGTCCAAGATAGTTTTGTGGGGGTCCAGTGTTTTTCATGCACTTCTCCCCAGTCGCTTTGAGTATCGCAAATTAGAATTTTTAATTGAATCTCACATTTCTCTGGTGCTCGCATTCATGTGATGTATGCACGTTTTATGAAACAAACTTGTATTCGTAAACTTGTTCCTAATTAAATTGACCTCTAAGACTCCTATTAAATACAATGTCACCCCATAAATAAAATTTTCTTACAAACGAATACATACATTTTAAATAAAATAATAAAACTATATTTAGTATATTTATCAGCAAAAAATTTTTCTTTATATTATAAATAACAGAAGTACTACTGCATTGTTAACGAAATAAATAAACTTCCACCTAGTGGTCATACTTAGAACTATTGGGTTTCTATCTATACATAGCATAATATAAAGTCCCTGGTAGGTGTGTTCGGGCTAATCTCGAGAACCACTGGACAGATTTTAATGCACTTTTCACTATTCTATAGAGCACAGGTTCTCAAACTCGGTTCTCAGGACCCCAAACAGTGCATATTTTCCAGGTCTCCTCACAGAATCACAAGTGAAATAATTATCTTCACCTGTGGATCTTTTAAAATGAGTCAGTGAGTAATGAATACACCAGTGCACCTGCTGAGTGACCTGAAAAACTGAGGACCGAGTTTGAGAACCATTGCTATAGAGCATATGTCGAGGAAGGTTTAACAATAATGTATGACAAAAGGCAACCAAGCAGTGACGATTTTAATGAAGTCAATGAAAAAAACGGACATCCAAGCGCGTACTTGGTTTACGCTGTCTAAACCGTTAAAGATATATCACAAAGATGGACTTTATTTTATACCATGTAGAGATTAATACGTATTATCCGGTTTCTCAAAAAAAAATTATGAAAGCCCTAATTATTTTTTACCACTCCTATTTCATTTATGTGAAAAATGATTCATTCATTTCAAACAAGTCCAATTCCTGGTAAGAGTCTGCTTTGGTGTGACAATAAATAAAGCACAGGGACAGACACTTAACGTGGCTGGAGATGACCTCAGGGACCTCATGGACAAATTTACATGGTCCTTTATTTGTCACGTCAAAACTAAATCTTTTCTTGTTGACGCCAGGAGGGAAAACGACTAATGTTGTCTACAAGGTAATCTTATTAAACCTCGACAGGGCACTCACCAGACTTATCTCCATCAAAAAGTTTAATCCATGAATACCGTACCATAAAGTATACAGGAAGCAGATGACATTTCAGTACTATTGAGGACGCTAATAATGGCAGGTTATATCCCAGAGTGAGATCTATGATGTAACTTGCATTGATTAAGATCCTCTATAGGACTGAAAAAACGTTGGCTGCTTTCTGCACACTTTGTGATATGCTATGCTCTCAGTCACTCACAGGCAGGGAGCGCATCATTGTGAAGTGTGCTCCCAGCGTAGCAGTGACTGACAGCAGCTACATCACAGGACCCCGACTGTTCTACTACAGCTGGGCCTGGAAAAGCACCAGGCAATGCTCCCGCCGACCAGAGAAGCTTCTTAGGACCACCATGTGTATATTTTAAATGAAAGGGGAGTGGGGGCGGAAAGGGATTTCAGGGGTGAGAAGGCTATTTGGTGGTTCGGAGGGGGAAGGCTAGCCTGGAAGACTGGAGGTGGGAGATGGGTAGCAGAGAGAACAGGAGAGGGGAGATGGATAGCACAGAAGACAGGAGGGGAGAGAATGATAACAGAGAGGACAGGAGGAGGGAGATGGATAGCAGAGAGTAGAGGAGGGGAGAGAATGACAGCAGAGAGTAGAGGAGGGGAGAGAATGACAGCAGAGCGGGGAGGGGGGGAGAGAATGATAACAGAGAGTAGAGGAGGGGAGAGAATGACAGCAGAGAGGGCAGGAGTGGGGAGATGGATGGCAGAAAGACAGGAGTGGGGAGATGGATGGCAGAAAGACAGGAGGGGGGAGATGGTTAGCAGAGAGGATAAGAAGAAGGGTGGATAACATAGAGGGCAGGAGCACCACCATTTCAAGCAGTGTTGTACAGGTTATTTGTCAAAGTACAGTTCTTATGTCCAATAAACCTACCAGTATGTTTTTGTAATGTGGGAGTAAACCAGAGCACCTGGAGGAAACAAATGCAAATATGGAGAGAACATACAAACGCAATACAGATAGTTGGTTGTGACTTGAACTCATGACTTCAATGATGTGACCCCTGTGCCACTATGAGGTCATACATTGCAGCATGTAGATCCCATACTCTGTATCACAGTTTATACATTTTAAATAATATATTGTTTTTAACATAGAAGAAAACTATTCCAGTTTAATTACTGTACATCTGTAATGTAATGCACTTCCTCTTCCCATATCTAAAACATTCCACAAGTCTCTTAGGTAGTCCAGTCAACTAAACTATCTTTACTATAATCTAAAACATGAAAAGCTTTGTGTCAACCTTCTTTAGATTAAGCTGGCAGACCTGCAAGACATCCCCTGTGAATGGAGAATTGGATCTTGCAGGAATTACAGTAGGGCCAGTCTGGCCATGCCAGAGGGGCCGATAGTCTGATGGGCCGGCCGCACAACGGAGTCCCTGTGTGTTCAGCAGACTTATTTTCTGCTGACACATAAATTTTTTCTCCACAACCCCTGTCCCTGAGCCCCAAGGGACAGGGGATATCTGCATCTTATCAATAATAACGTTAATTTAAATCCCTCTTATATTTAAAACACTCATTGCTCAACCCTTCTTGAGGGTAATTGAACTCACAACCCCAGCTATTGAAGTTGGACAGTTTACACATTTTAGTTATTTGTTCCTATCAAGAAAGCCTTGTAATTTTGGCTATATGTAGCTATACAGTCAGGTCCATAAATATTGGGACATTGACAGAATTTTCAGATTTTGGCCTCTATTCACCACCACAAATGGTTTTGAAATGAAACAAACAAGATGTGCTTTAACTGCAGACTTTCAGATTTAATTTGAGGGTAATTACATCCAAATCGGGTGAACGGTGTAGGAATTACAACAGTTTCAATATGTGCCTCCCACTTTTTAAGGGGCCAAAAGTAATGGGACTATCAACTCAAAAGCTATTTCATGGACAGGTGTGGGCTATTCCCTCGTTATTTCATTATCAATTGAGCAGGTAAAAGGTCTGGAGTTGATTCTAGGTGTGACATTTGCATTTGGAATCAGTTGCTGTCAACTCTCAATATGAGATCCAAAGAGCTGTCACTATCAGTGAAGCAAGCCATCATTAGGCTGAAAAATCAAAACAAACCCATCAGAGAGATAGCAAAAACATTAGGTGTGGCCAAATCAACTGTTTGGAACATTCTTAAAAAGAAAGAACGCACCGGAGAGCTCAGCAACACCAAAAGACCCGGAAGACCACGGAAAACAACTGTGGTGGATGACAAAAGAATTATTTCCCTGGTGAAGAAAAACCCCTTCACAACAGTTGGCCAGGAGAAGACTTCACAAGAGTGAATATAGAGGATTCACCACAAGATGCAAACCATTGGTGAGCCACAAAAACAGGAAGACCAGATTAGAGTTTGCCAAACAACATCTAAAAAAGCCATTACAGTTCTGGAACAACATCCTATTGACAGATGAGACAAAGATCAACTTGTACCAGAGTGATGGGAAGAGAAGAGAAGGAAAGGAACTGGTCATGATCCAAAACATACCACCTCATCAGTGAAGCATGGTGGTGGTAGTGTCATGGCCTGGGCATGTATGGCTGTCAATGGAACTGGTTCCCTTGTATTTATTGATGATGTGACTGCTGACAAAAGCAGTAGAATGAATTCTGAAGTGTTTCGGGCAATATTATATGCTCATATTCAGTCAAATGCTTCAGAACTCTTTGGACAGCGCTTCACAGTGCAGATGGACAATGACCCGAAGCATACTGCAAAAGCAACCAAAGAGTTTTTTAAGGCTAAAAAGTGGAATGTTATTCAATGGCCAAGTCAATCCCTTGACCTGAATCCGATTGAGCATGCATTTCACTTGATGAAGACAAAACTGAAGGGAAAATGCCCCAAGAATAAGCAGGAACTTAAGACATTTACAGTAGAGGCCTGGCAGAGCATCACCAGGGATGAAACCCAGCGTCTGGTGATGTCTATGCGTTCCAGACTTCAGGCTGTCATTGCCCGCAAAGGATTTGCAACAAAGTATTAAAAAGTGAAAGTTAGATTTAGGATTGTTTCGTTTGTCCCATTACTTTTGGCCCCCTTAAAGAGTGGGAGGCACATATAAAACCGTTGTAATTCCTACACCGTTCACCTGATTTGGATGTAATTGCCCTCAAATGAAATCTGAAAGTCTGCAGTTAAAGCACATCTTGTTTGTTTCATTTCAAAGCCATTGTGGTGGTGAATAGAGGACAAAATATGAAAATTCTGTCAATGTCCCAATATTTATGGACCTGACTGTATATAAAATACTGTAGCTGTAATTTTGTGTGCAGCTGCAGGCTAGTAGGAGATACTGGGCCTGATTCAGAGGTGCAAACTAATGCAGCCACGACTGCATTGTTTGCCACAGTGCAATTGCGTCTTTATGCTAATGTCACAGCTGATGGGCTTCATACAGAAACACCTACCAGCTGTGTGCTGATTCGCCGCGGTGCATATTTAGATGCACCATCGGTCGCACAATTGAACATTGTACCAGCCCTATGGAGGTGCAGATTATCCAACTGAACATGGCTGCTGAAATCAGTGCAACTGCGATAAAAGACTCTGGGCCCTATTCACCATGATGAAACTGAATGAGTGATATTTGAGTTTTCAACTCTCCACGAGTCCATTATTAAATTTAAGTATTTTCATCATTCCTGCATTACAAAAGTATCACTTCCGAAAACATGCTATTTCTGCGAAGACACCTTTTTGGAAACGTGATGTGATACTTTCCCCCCCGCCGGCATCCTCTCTGCAGTGCCCCCCCACCGACATCCTCTCTACAGTGTGCCCCCTCCAGCGGGCTCCTCTCTACATTATCCCCCCCCCCCGCCGGCTCCTCTATACTGTGCATCGGAGCCCTCGCTCTGTATTTAACCTCCTCCCCCCACAGCCGCCAGTGTCTGACCTAACCTTCCTCCTCCCTTGGCAGCCAGTATTTGTGCAGAACCCCCTCCCCCGCAACTGTCATTGCCCGTCCTGTACCTACACCCCCTGTGCAGCCGCCAGTGTCATTTACCAGCTCCCCCATGGCTGCTGCTGCAGCTGATCACTGCCGCTGATGTCTGAGCCTAAAGTATGGGGACTGTGGAAATTATTGGGGCATAATTGTAACCAGGAGAAATATCTGTGTATTTCTCCTGCGTTACACTGTTAATGAATAGCCCTGACCCATCATTTTTATAAAATGTAAGGGAAAATGTTAACTTTCACCCACTTTTGTAGAAATTAAGGGATGATGAATAGACCCCTCAGTCACTAACCTGCTTATGGCTAGCCAAATCGTTACCACCCAGGAACGCCAAATTAAATGGCCTTTCTCTGCATCCAAATTCGTTCTGCGGCTCTTGGCAGTAACAATCGGCAGGCACGCACAGTGCGACTCGGAAACATGCACAGACTTGAAACTTTGGCCGCTTGTGTGCGGCATCGTCATCGCGTGCACTTAGTCAGGCCTTGCTGCTCTCCCTTAATAGCCTGCAGCTGCAAAGCAATGTGTGTTTTAAATATAAGGGGGGATTTAAATGAAAGCTATAATTGATTAGGTGCACATATAATACACTATTACTGATAGCTCACAAATTACATGTCTGAATATGGTATAGGAGATTCGGTGTTCATAATCTTGTTCTTGGAGTGTTAATAAAGTGGGATTAAGTGTGAAAGTTATCATTATCATGGTGCAAGCACATGGTACATAATTAAAGGTAGCTCTCCTGTCTGACACATGTGGTTTGGAGTTTGAATATTCTGTAGGATGATCTGTGTATTTTAATACAGGTAATGATGTACACTTGTATGTTGTTTTAATTATATTTGTTTTATAAGAGTATAGACTACTGGAGCATATACACGGTCACATTTTTCTTCAGATCTGAATGATATCGATTTAAAAAATCGTTCAATAGTTAATATCTGAAGGAAAATCTGACATATCTGTCAGATGAAAGATTTGAACGATGCGCATTCCCAATGGTCAGATAACGATATCTGACATCTGATGTGTTTGCAATCAGACTTGGACGATTCCATTCATTTTAATGCAGTCAAAAATCGATCAAATCGTTCATCTGACAAATCTGACCGTGTGTATGCTCCATAAGAAGTAGCTGGAGTCAGGAACAGAAAGAGCAAGAGTCTGTATTAGAGTCTCCTAATTAAAAAGTCTAGATGCACCCCAGGTCGGCAGTCAGACACTGGATGTAAGACACGACGTGACGTCATGACAACTAGTTGTACGGGGTTGGTATAAAAGATCAACATTAAAAAGATAGGCATTGTCTAGATAAACCACAATGGTAGACAGTCAATAGACAGGGACAATAGGTCGACGCACAAAATGTCGACATGTATTAAGATAGACAGGTACAAAAGGTTGTCAGAGTCAAAAGGTTGACACAAAAATGGTCGACTTTTTTTTTTATTATTCCTAATCTTCACCTTAACCCTTCCCTTGGTGCCTAACCCTAACCCTCCTTCCTGGTGCCTAACCCTAACTGTCCCTACTAGTGCCTAACCCCAACCTTCCGGTAAGTGCCTAACCCTAACCGTCCCTCCTAGAGCCTAACCCTAACAGTTGCAGTAAGTGCCTAACCCTAGCCGTCCATCCTAGTGCCTAACCCTAACTGTTGCAGTAAGTGCCTAACCCTAACCGTCCCTCCTAGAGCCTAATAAATACAAAGGAAAAATTGGGCGCTGGCCTCACAAAAAATGAGTTATACTGCTGCACTCAAAAGGGATTGTCAACCTTAAATCAAAACTTAAAAAAAAAATTTTTTTCTCTAAGTTTTTTACCTGTCTATCTTCATCAATGTCGACCTTTTGTACCTGTCAACTTTTTTTCTCTCTACCTATTGACTGTGTACCATTTGGGGTCTATCTAGACATGGTCGACATATTTAGTGTAGATCTATTGACTGGAATCCACATTGCGAATACTGGAAAGGCTGGGAGCAGCTCAAACAGCCAAGAGGAGGACCTCAGAAATGTAAAGAAAGAATGAGAGCGCTTGATCAAATACAGGTAATGAACCAACAGTTTATTCACAATAAATTCACAATGGAAATGTATATAAACCTATATGGCATAAAATATACAATTGGCAGTCATCAAATAAAATCCTCCAATACATACACTCAAGTTTCAAAGGTAAAGTGTATTGTCTTTTCAGACAATTTAAAATAACCACTCTTTGCAACACTGTTGCCTTGTGTGTTTAAAATAGACACATTATAACATCCGAATGTGCAAAGTGTGTGTAGCCAGTCTGCGAATGCAAGTCTCTTAGTACACGCTGTCACAGATGAATAATCGGGTGTATCCACCCAAGTCTAGACACAGTCACATGAATGTCACTATAAATCCAAAAGATAATTGTAGCTGGCAGAACCACGGTGCCGATGATAGATGTTGCACCGGCTATGGCAAAGATAACCTTCCAATTGAACCTTGGAATAAAGGGTTTTTACATAGCCCATTAGCAAATGATGATATACTCACAGGTAAACCAAAAGAGTCCCAAATTGTCCTGTTGATTACACCCATTAATAAGAAAGACCTCAGAAGCCTGAAGCCATCGCTGAGGTAGGCATGTTTGCTTTAAATAACAGGACCGATTTTTACTCCTAGTCTGGCCTTGACTTACAGTATGCAAGTGATAGTGAAAGAATATTAGTGGGAGAGTAGAAGGCTTAGAGGGTGAGCAGTATAAAGTGTGGACTGATTGGGCATATACTGTATAACCGGAAGCCTATAGTAATTTTCCCTCTTTTCAAGGCAAATACATGGAGATAACAATAGCCTCCATTTGACAGGAATTCTACTCTATCTTTTCTTTTAGGTGGCTTTTTCTGTTTACATGCAAAAACTGTACAGCAGCTGGATAATAGGACAGCTGGAAGGCAGCTTCGGAGGCACTAGGAGTCCATATACACGAGAAAGAACCAAAATAACTTCTGGCAAAGTTATTTCCATAGGGTGGGGACTTTGACTGGGTCAGCAGGAGCAACCATAGATGTTCCAAGGTCAAGTAAGCCTTTAGGGAGGACAATAAAGAAAAGATGCCCGAAGCAAGAAAATCTGCATCCTTGGAAGCTTTTGGGGCCTTAGATAGTGAATCAGGTTGCAGAGTTTAGAGGAAATCACCACTAGACAAGTAGGATAAAAGCGAAAAAGGAGAGTGGAGGTCTCAGCAACAGGTTCAGCTGAGGGTTTAAAAGGTTGCCAGTTCAGAATGGCCAGGACTCCAGCGAGATGAAGCCTTGATGTTGATAAGAAACATATAGAATCTATCTCTTACATGTCCCTTGAAGATGTGACCAATAGTAGTAGGTGTATATAAATATGTAACCCAAATGCTGTGTAGGTACCATTCATTTTTCATCTGAATGGTCTCTGGGTCTCATTCAGACCCGCTCGCGAGCGCAGGACGCTCGCAAGCGGGTCGATGGTACCCAAATACGCATGCGCACGACGGAGGCTGCTTCGTCGTGCGCATGCGCGAGACCCGGCGAGCGATGGGGAAGCCGTCGCTCGGGGTCTCGCACCAAAGGGGGCGTGCTGTCGATGGTGAGTGACAGCACGCCCCCTTTGGTGGGCGTGCCAGGGCGTGGCTGCCCAGACGGAGGCATTCCCATGGGAACGCCTACCGTCTGGGTCCGGCCCCACTGACATCACTAGTGATATCAGTGGGAGTGATTTTGGCTCTGATAGAGTCAAAATCACCCCAGGGCTTGCGCAGCGAGAACCTACCGCAGGGTCTCGTCGCAAGCCCGATGGTCACGATGGTCTTGACCATCGCGACCATCATCATGGATGCTTGAATAAGCTGTGGGTGGTCACCCACAGCTATGTGAGCGTCCGAGAGGCCGCACCAATTTTAGGTAGGCCGGCTCTGATTCAGAGCGAGCGCTCTGGTCAGAGCGTCTGGCTCTGAATCAGGCCCTCTGTCTGTTCATGAATAAATCTTATCACATACATATTTTTGAAAATAACTTGGCTTAAAGATATCTCACTTCTTCAGTGTCATTAGGGCCCAGTTGGAAACAGACAGACATCAGGTTTGCAGAACAGAACACAGGTAGGTAATGATGAGATTCAGATTTGTGTAGGAATATGTTATTGCAGTTGGTATGTTGTTGTTTTACTGCTTTTTTTCTTGTAGGTATGGATGTCTGCCATTGCGGTATACATTCCTAGTGACCGTCGGCTTATCTCTACGTAAGATGGAGGAGGAGGCAGCTCAGGAGCGCACGTCTTCCAGCAATTTCTAGATCTGTAGATTACTAAGACAGCCAACATCGTACATTTTTACACTATGTGATTACCTGGATGTGTGACACAAATAAAAATAAGGGTAATACGTAGTTTAATTGGATAGTCCTTTTGGATTATTCTTCAGATATCTTACCAAAAAACATGATGTTTATTAGTTTAACTTCAGTTATATAAAGTACTAAAAAAATAATTGTGAAAATTATTTATGAGCTTTAATGTATTTATTATATCTGTAAGCAAAGATGAAGGCTTGGAAAATGGCCAATTTGTAAATCGTATGTCTTTATAATATATTCATACTGTGAGTTCACTCAAGTTCTCTTTTCAAAAGCAGATATATTTTTCTTGTCTTTTGTTATTTTGAATTATAAATACCCTGAATTAAGACTTGCTGATTTAAAGTTTATGAACAGACCCTAACTAACCTGCTGGGGTGTCTGGGGGATAATACTGTCAAGTCCCTATGCTCTGAATTTATGATGAAACTAGAGAAAATAATTTTGGCAAATCTTTCAACACAAAAAATAAAAACCTGAATAATTTACTTATGAAGCAGGGAGATGACTCTACTATACCACTCTTCAGTTCCCAAGATGTATGCACAATATAAAGCATAGTATTATTTATTTTCTTTGATACATGGGCATATTTATAATGGGTGCAGGGTGTGCCGTGCACACGGGCTCCTGGGTCCAGGGGGGCCCACACACCGCACACTCTGCACCCATATTATACTTACCACTCCGGAGTTCCACATCGGTGCCGATGTCAGCACTATAAAAAATACTGTGGTCATTTTCCGGGCGTTTTTCGCATGCGCAGTATGGAAAACATGGCTGCCGTGCCATTTTCCCGGTGACCTGTGCATGCGCTGTAGACTCTGGGCACAGACTAGTGCCCAGAGTCTACCGCTGTGCCGCTGCGCTGCCAGCAGCCGGAGAGAGAGGAGGGGGCCCCAGATGGAAACTGCACACGGGCCCCCTCCTCTCTTAAAGCTCCCCTGCTTTGATAGATAACTTCTGTAACATCAAACCCATACTACAGATGTGGATTCAACCAGGCGCGCCCCATTTCTCCCTTTTTAAAGAAATATTATTCTATTTGTTCAGGACGGATTGGCTGGAGGCTTCTTTGGCCAAGGAGTCCAGAGTTGCTAGATCCTTTGAAGTTTGGGAGAGCTACATATCTACTACACTGCCCACACAAACGCAACTATTGCTTAAGTAATGTTTCTCTTCCACCTTATGGTACTTAACGAGACTTGTAGATAATGATCCCTTAGAGGGATATCTTTTTAGTTTGCACAGCACCATGTTAATTCTTAATTTTAATTATTATTTTTTTATTTTTAAATATGTAGTCTTGTAGTTTATATATATATATATATATATATAAATAATATATATATATATTTAAATGTGAATTTATGTTTTTCTATGTTTTAATTCTTGATTATGGTCATAATTGATACTCTTCATACTCTTGTTACTATTTTTGTAACTGTGGGGGTGATTCAGCTTAGAATGGAATTGCACAGCTGCATGCAGGTAAGCTTGCTAATATGAAAATGCAACAGGAGGTGAATGACACCCCCTGCTGCATTTGTGATCTCAGCACTGTGACCGAGGTCGCAGGCTGAGATCAACGGTGGACAGTGGTGGGCTGCCGGCCAGCTCAGCAAGCCTCAGCTTACTCAGGCTGGCCAACTTGCGAGGCCAAGAAACTGCCCCTGGCCTTACCACTCCCAGAAAACGAGGTGGACACGCCCCCATATTTCCAAGTATGGCGGCCCATACCAGCATCGCCCTTTAAGTGTCTCCGCCTGTCAATCAGGCAGAGGCATAGAAGGGGCTGTGGGCCTGATTCAGACCCGCTCGCAAGCGCATAGTGCTCGCAAGCAGGTCGATGGTGGCCCAGTGCGCACGCGAGCCCCGGAGGCTCACTACAAAAGGGGCGGCTGTCGATGTTGATCGACAGCTCGCCCAGTTTTTTAGGCGTGGCCGGGGGGTGGCTTCACAAACGGAGGCATTCCCAAGCAAACGCCTGCCATTTGTGGGCGGCCCCACTGACATCACCAGTGAAGTCAGTGAGAGAGCATCCGGCTCTATTAGAGCCAGAAGCTCTCTGGGGCTTGCGGCCATGAGACCTTACCACAAGGGTCTCGTCGCAAGCCCGATGGTCGCGATGGTCTTGACCGTCTCGACCATCATCCTGGCCGCTCGCAATAGCTGTGGGTGGTCACCCACGGCTATGCGAGCGGCCAGGAGGCCGCAACTAAAAAAAACAGCGCCCGCCCTGATTCAGTGCGAGCGCTCGCTTTTTGCGAGCGCCTCTGAATCAGGCTCAGTGTGCGATCATGCAGGACCTGTTCTGCACATTCACAGAATGGGTTCCTCGCATGAGCAGATTCCTGATAATCGGGAATCTATAATGTTCAGCATTGCACATACTGTGATTTTGGTATTCTTCAGAATCAATAAAAATATGCTTTAAAACAAGTATACCGCATACTATCTAACATAAGCACAAACAAACAAAGCTATTTGCAGTTTGGGTACAAATGTGGGAGAAACTGTGCACTAATTTTAGAGTGTCAGGTACAAACATTTTTATGTCCCCTAATTTCTATTTAGCTGAAAATTTGTGAACTCTACACTAATATGGGGTACGCACTTGGGCGATGGATTGGCTGCAGACCGTCTGACCAACCAATTTGGTATGTGTCTGTGCATACACAGTTACCAATTGGCTGACTGATATGTCTGGCCAGAGGAAGCAGTGTTGACGTCATTTTAACTGCTTCCTGTGGCCAGCATATGGGTTGGTCGGTCATGTGTACACACCGGCAGATATGAAAGATATATGTGCAAAATATATTGCATCTGCCGTGTTGCACGATCGAAGCAATATATCTGTGAACGACGTCACTTACAGATATGAGTGAGCCACAGCAGTCTACTCTCTCTCACTCCCCGATATGCCGCTGTGGCTATGCTGCTCTGCTATACAGTGGGCAGCGGTTGTGGGCAGAAGAGAAGTGTTGCACCTGTGCTGAGCGTGTTGTGCCGTTAACAATTTTGGGACTCCTCCCATCAGTGCCCGGGCCCTTCTGAGCTCTCGACGGTCCTGACTGTACAAACGCTATATCGTCCAGTGTGTACCCAGCATAATGCTGCATTGTGTGGCTTTAGGTTGTGAATTGTAGGGTCTGGTTATGCAATTGTGAAAAAAAATAATATAGCAATAAAGCAAAAAAACCTACAGATAACTGCACTTCCCTAGTATAGCATTCATAGAGTACATCACAGTTTTTAAAATGTATCTGGCATGTTACATGTGGCATCTCTGATTTTACAAACCTACCACTATTGTGATGTTCTTGTTCATTTCTTATAAGCAGGCCCATCAAGAGCTGTGCCGGGCCCCGGTAAAAGAAGGGGGCGTTGGCTCTCCACGGGAGGTGTGGCCACGCCCCCTTAGCTTTAAAAAAAAAATTTACGCGCTGGTGAGGGGGGCGCAGTGAGCCTTCTCAGCCCGGCGCATAAACAGAGGGGGGCACGATCAGCTTGTTGCTGCCCCCACAGGTATAGGAGACTGCTGTGGCTGCTTCTTAGCAGCTGCGAGCAGTCTCCAGGGCAGCCCAGCACACAGCAGTGTGTGATGGGCTGCAGTGTGATGTAAGAGGGGGGGGAGCGGTGCCGGACCTGGGCCCCCGCCGGGCCCCACCAGCAAGCCCGGGCCCGGGTAATTTCTACCCGCTCCCTCCCCCCTCTCAGCGCCCCTGCTTATAAGGATGCAATAATACCATATACGTGACAGTGTGCAACTTCACACAACAACTACAAATCCTGGCAGGTACAATTCTGAACCTGCAGCCTTCTAACAGAGACAAGATTACATAAATATACTGGAGCAAGTTTGTGGCCAACTCAGAGAATATTGGCAAGTCTTTCAGCAGACATTATCTGCCAGGTAATCAGACATTGCTATGTCAGGACTAGCATGAACCTTTCAGATGTACTCAAATTACCAACACTCAGCATACATACAAAAGGGCACTTTATGAAACTGAGTAATATCTCCCCATAGATAGATAAAAAAAAATAATAACAGAGGCAAAGAGCCAACACAAATAAGCAGTCTTTAAGGAACTGCCTTAGAAAGGGGTTTTATTAGCAATAATGAACAAGCTTATCAATAAAATGCACGAAAATGAAAATAACAATCCGAGAGAATTTCAGCCTAAAGAGAACAAATCACCCTTACTTACATAGTAGATTAGATTATTAAATGTGTGCAATATTGTATGCATATGTAGCTGTGAGTGTTAATGGAGTTACGGGGAAGATGGATCTAATGAAAATGCACAGAGATAGGCCATGATGTTAATGAACTGGTGAACAAATATTGGTCAGAACCACTGGTTAAACCTTGGAAATGGACACATTAAATGTACTCATGTGCAAACCAGATGCAAACATACCACTTTCATCCAAGAAATAATGATCTCTGGATCAAATGTACTTAGACTCCTAACAAGCAGGTACACTGTTATCCATGAGTGAACCCACATGCTGTATCAGTGACCTGCTCTATGTATTAAAATGATGTATTAAGATAAACATGAAATAATTTTAGGTCAAAACAATTTCACCATCTCTTTTACTGAAATGCACCTACAATTGCAACATAGTTAAAAAATGACATCCATCTGTGTACCATAAAGCCTGAGAGTACACTCATTGTGTCACCCATGTCCTGATTGACTCGCTATGATCCCACAAGCTACAGCAAAGTCATGTGTGTACGTTGCAAAGTCACGATTGTACATTGTCTAGCAACATCCCACTTCCCAGCTGGCCTTACAGTTCAATGCTGACACTCGCACTCTGTTTAATATTAAACCACATGTGCAATGGCGGGTCATGTCAGATAATACATGCTGGATTGAAAAATGTTTTTTTTCCACAGATTTCGCACCATACTTCATACCTCATAACATATTGGGATGAAATGAGTGGGACAGGGTGTGTGGCCACAACAGAATGGGGGCATGGCCATATCATTGTTTACGGAGTACTAAACATCGCTGGGCTGGCCCATTGAGGTTCAATGATTCTGAAATATAAATTTGAAGCTTGTGAGAGAAGTGTAAAGGAAAGTAGTTATAAGGTGGGAAGGGTTACAGAACGGAATCTGTAATTAATGTGCTGAGAAGGATCGAGGATGGAGAAAACTTCCGTGAGTCTCTCATTCTAATTAATATACAGAGTGATCCGAATAAGGACCTCTGTAGTGAGAGGAGGACACGCCAATGTGCGCTACTGAACAGTAATTGTCAGCTTGTAGGGTTACCCGGGAGACCGTCAACAAGTGACATCAGCCCAGATTTACATTTCAGAACCATTGCACCTTCATTTTAAACATCCCAGTTGATTTAGAGCAGGGGTGGGGAACCTTTTTTCTGCCGAGGGCCATTTTGATATATATATATATATATAACATTATTCGTGGGCCCAGTGCAGGCCATGCCCCCTCCGCTTCACATCAGAGGGGCAGAGCAACAATTGCCAGTGATTACAGCAATGCCCGAAGCATCCTAAGGATGTAAGGGCAGCTGTGTGACCATCTGAAGCGTCCTAAGGACGCTCCAGGCGGCACTGCTGCATAGATTCTGGCTGCAGTGTTCCATTCTAGGTACCCTGCTAGCCAGATGAGGCTAGCATAAAAAAGCTCAGAGGGCCAGGCCAAATGATTCCGAGGGCCTCATATGGCCTCCGGGCAGGAGGTTCCCCATCCCGGATTTAGAGGAACATATTTAGTTTTATTCAGCTTATTATGTCTGTTCCAATTAAAGCAAATGGGTTCTGTTAGCCATCATTATACACAATGGGTTCCTTATTTAAGGATCAGGTTGTTCATTCCACAGTCACCAGCCTGAGGAAGCAGACGCTGGCTCTGTGAAAAGCATTGCTATAGATACCTACCTACTGGTACTATCCACTCATTCATTTTACTTCTTTTACTAATAACTAATTTTTTACGGTAATTGATTCTTATTTATTATTCTCTATTATATACATGAAATATTTATTGTATCTTTTATTTACATATGTGTTGGTGTAAATTAATTATACCATACAGAACAATAAATAGAATTTATTTTATAAAATATTTGGACGTTATCGTTTCTTTTTGATCCACAAACTGTCTGACTACCGATGGACATTGGGTTATGTAAATAACTGTCCAATGCTCCTATTTTGCCACTTCTAAGGTGAGTACATTCAGTGGCATAGCAACGGCCCCCGCAGTGGCTCTTGGAGGCGCCAGTAGAGGGGATGTGGGGGTAACGTGAGGATTGGAACACTGAGGCTCCCACCCCTTGCTGTTCCAATCCTCACGGTTGCCAGGGAGACCGGGTACTCTACAAACCTCGGCAATGTCTCCCCAGCCCTGGCCCTCCCCAGCTGTGATTGGTCTCGGCTCAGCAGTAGAGGGAGCAGTTGTAACCAACAGCCAGTGCCTCCTGTCCCGCTCATAGTGGCGAGGGGATGTTGTTCATGGGCTGATACGGGTGCGCGATGCAGGGGTCTTTTAGGTGAGTGGAGACAGGTTAGTGGGCAGTGCTTTGAGGAAATATATAATGGCATGACATCTTGCACTCCTCTCCACATATCGCAGTAGACCTCATCAAAGGAGAGAAAATAACAAGCCTCCATGGTGCAGATCAATGTATTCAATAAAATGGTGCTATAAAAGTATGTCATGTACCCACCCTCTAGAAGTGAGTAGTAGGCGTTGGACACGGTTATCACTGTGTACCTACGGTGGTTGCAAAAGCAAAATACATACAGTATCACGTGCGATGTGGTTGGTCTACTTTAGATCATCAGATAATCAGAGAAGACAAAATAACAAACCTCCATGGGCAAGAGAGGGTGGGCGCCACAAACTTTTTTGGCAGGGGGGAACAAAATTTATAGTTATGCCACTGAATACATTACATATTCTAATAGCACCTTATTATTGGGTACATTGATCTGTACCGTGGAGGCTTATTATTTTGTCTTCTCTGATTATCCGGTGATCTAAAGTAGACTAACCACATCGGACGCGATCAATAGCTCAGTCCCAAAGTGACTTTAATCAGTTTATAATTCTCTCACAAAATGGCTTCCTCTCTTAATATCATATATCACATTGTCAGCATATTCAGATAACTAGATCAATCTCTTACAAGTGTTAGGGTTACTCAGTACTTTCATTTGCTTTCATTGAACTTTCAATATGCTTTCCATATACTTTGAATAGGCTTTCAACATGTTCTCAATATGCTCTTAATTTACCTTCAATGGGGCCTATTCATCAAACGATAAATGGCCCAGTAACCATGCGGAAACGCTTATGTAAGTAGCTATAATTATACTAGCTGGTTTGGAATACATCTCTTAATCCACATAAGCGGGTTTGAATAGGGACCATTATAAGATAGGACTGAATCCTTGGACATTTATATCTATTTATTTTTTGCAAAAGGTTATCTAGTATCTTCTATATGAGAATGGTATGTGATTGCTATTAGGATGCTATCAGGCAATTTAATTACCATTTCTTGAAAGGGATGCTAATTATTATTTTGCTGCTTGTGTGAACTGACAGTTTGTTTTTATTTTTATGCAATGTGCATTTTAAATAAATACTGAGCATGTAGTGTGTAAGTGAAACTGGGCGCTCCTGAGTGTTAGCGGGCTGTGTAAGGTAAACGGTTTTCCCTAGCTGCTGTAAATTCAAAAATGGATTATTACCGTACTCTAGAGCGCTACTCAGGTCCAACCAATATAAACTAGAGAAAGTCGGAAGGTGTCAGTGGTTAAACATGAAACATATACATTTATTAAATCGATAATATGAAATAAAACATGGGTAAAATTGGGTCACAATCACATTAGACATGGAGTAAATGAGTCCAAATTATACAGTGCAGTAATCAGAAATAAAGGGAAGAGGCGGGTTTTACCGCATGTAGTTCGAGTTCCCAAAATAAAATACACTGAATATGTATAATACAAGCAGTGCATAGACGGGTACAAACGCTGTCAATGGTATGTCCAATATTCATTTATAGTAGGTTCATATATATATAGGAAATCCTACCCGAAGAGAAGTGTGGAGCCAGCGTGTGTTGGCTGCAGGATACCCGGGTTGACCTGCAGTGGCTCCAGTTGCTTAACTCAAAACGGGGACGGAATCCTGTAGACAAACTTGGGGTACAGGAGATGACACAGGTGCAGGTTGGACTGGGGCATGAAGGGCCCACCAGGGAATGCAATGGTAGGGGCCCAAGCTTAAGGGGTGTGGTCAGCCACTAGGCAGGGTGTGGCCAGCCAAAACAGATAGACCTGGCCAACCATTAGAGAGGAAATGCAAGAACAGGGCCCCTTTATAAAAGAGGAGACTGTGGTGTGTCAGCACCACCCACTTTGACTGGTACACTTTGTGTAGTTTCCATAGAAACAAATCAAGCACCCAAGTTCATCTATGACCCTGCTTCACCCCTAAAGGAGGGAGTGGGGCCCTCAGGCAGTAGGACCTACCGGGTATTTCCCCTGTATCCCTGCGGGCCAGTCCGACCCAAGGGGAGGTTGGAACTACAAATACCTCCTTTTTAACCAATACACCCAGGCTACTGGTGGGACTAGCCCCAAGTAGAAGGTAACCCCTAAGTAACTGTAATAAGGGGGAACTTAAACCAGTATTTCTCACCCCCTTGATGTTGCACTTCTGCCCCCTCATGACATCCAGCACAGCCCGGGATGCAGAGCACCAAAAAGGGCTGTGCACAGCGGGTCTAGGAATGGGATACATTTGCTGCACACAGCAGGCACCAGCAGGGTAGCTCCACCTCCTGGGTCCTCTCCAGGGCACAGTCCACGGAGGGCAGGCTCCACTCCGGCAGCAGTCTCTTCAGTCTTCACCGTCTGGCGTGGCTCCTCCTCAGCGTCAGCAGGGCGTCAGCACCTCCCGGCAGCAGAGCTCCCTCTCTCTCAGCGAATATCAGCTCTTTTCCACCAGCAGCAGGACCATCGGCAGGCAACTCTAGGAGCAATCATCCACCTCCAGGGTCCTCTCATCAAGGGCAGTGGTGTCCACAGTGGGGTAATCAGATGCTGAACTCTGCTCTGTCCCGGCGGCACTATCCAAGGGGGCGGTGGGTCTGGTATCACTCCCACTCCGTCCAGCAATCATTCTCCCACCCCTACACTATTATACATGGCAGCGGGCAGCCGCAGTAGATGAGAGAGAGGCAAGCTAGAGGGTGATCGCAGGTGGAGGCGGCCAGTTCCATCCACACGGCATGTGCGCTCTATGCGGGTGCACTGGCCGCACCACCCTAGTTACACCCCTGCTTGGTGCATATGAGAAATGCGGTCAAACCCACATTTTCAGGGTTTGTCCGCATTTCTACCTTTGCTGCATCCCATCCAGTATATCCTAACTTTATGTGTAGATGGTGGGAAGCCCAGTCAGACAAAATAGTGAGCTACAGTATAAATGGAAGCTAGAGGCCAGATTCAGATGTGGATGCAAATGCCATTGCAGCTGGGATTTCTCACGGATCACAATTGCTAAAATATGCTAATGACTCACTCACCAGCTAGTGCTTAGTGATGCCCATTGAAAGCATCTCACATCTGCCGCTCATGCATAAAAACGAAAACATTGAAAGCATCGACTGCAAATCAGGTGGCCATCAGCCTTCTGAGTCATGCTGCATACACATGGAACAACTTGAACAACCATAGATATCGTTGATAGATTTCCCTCCAACTTTCTGTAGTTCAGGTCAAACGATTTTGGTTGTATAC